>CM076452.1:2914500-3604500 GCA_038419695.1 Scomberomorus guttatus
CCCCCTCCGAACAGGAACAGCTGATGTTGTGGAAATACGAAGAGACCCAAATAAGCTCAATCAACAGAACCGATAATATTTCATACCCCTGTGTGTGTGTGTGTGTGTGTGTGTGTGTGTGTGTGTGTGTTTTATCCCCCACTTCCCACACAGGAGCCCATTTATCAGGCCCTATGCTCATCACCCTCAGCAACCTCCACAGGGTCACTTGGGTCCCCGCTGAGAGGGGACGGCTCGGTGCCTTTGGAACACCATGGGTGTCCCTTCTGCATGTATGACCGACCGGCACCGAGGCCGGGCAAGCTCTCTGGGATCCCCGGCCTCAGTGGTGCTGCTGCTGCTGCTGCTGTGGGGGAGAAAAAGGGGGGGTTCGGGGGGGTTCTCCTTTTTTTGTCCTTCCTCCCACCGGTTTCCTTTCCTACCTCACTACCTGCTACCTCGGCCAGGAAGTAAGTAGGAGGGATTGAAAAAAGTAAGGAAGAAAGATGAAGGAGACAATTGGACAGAAGTTCAAGGAGTTAGGGAAGGGGAGGAGAAGATAGGGAAGGGGAGGAGGTATTGGTGAAAGGAAGCTGATTGTAGGGAAAGAGGTAGGGAGGGAAATGAGGAGGAAATTAAGGAAAAAGATAAAGCGGGAAAGAAAAAAGAGGAGAGAGAAAGGGAAGGATGAAGGAAAGGAGCAGTTAATGAAGAAATTGTGATGTTGGGAAGGAAAGGGTTAGGCAGGAAATGAAAAGGAGGTGTCAGGGATGGAAAGGGGAACACAAGAAAGAAAGATGAGGATAGAGAGGAAAAAGAAAGGAAATTATAATGCCAGGAAGGGAAGGAAATGTTGAGGTAGGAAAGGAGAATGTGGAGGACACGACTTCCATCCTTTGTGCTTCAGTAGCCGTGATCCCGCCACCAAAACAGTCTGATGTCTCCATTTTTTGTGATTTGTTTTACAAGGCCTGGTATTCCTGAGCCATTCTCAGACGCTATCTGACATTCTCACTTTTGTCACTTTTCCCATCCAGGACAGAGACAGACAGAGCCGTGTGGGGAGCGGCTCCCCTGCGGCGCTGAGACGCTGCAGACCTGTTAGTGTCACTATGCAAAATAAGGGCAGGAGATTCATTCACATTCATACACTTCAGCATGGAGCAAGTCACACCGTGAGTGTGTATGAGGTTGGTCCATTACATTTTCATTTTACAGTCTGAGGGGTTTAACTGACATTCGCGCGCACTACAAGAAGCTTAAATTTAGGTTTGGCAACCGTACAGGCAGACCAGCTGTAACATCAACACAGGAGCCAACACACAGCAGAAGAACAGCAGGGAATAATATTAATGTAATAACCATGATTTAATTCCAGTGGATTACAACTTGGGTCTTAATTTTCAAGCTTTAATTTCTATCAGTAATAATACTCACTTGGTTAATTGCTGAAATCACAGAATAGCCAACATCAGACAGGTTGGACACAAACTTCCTGGTTAGACATACGTATTTGGAAGAGAGGACGAAGGTGAATGGTACAATTATCTGTAACTAACAAGAGAGACAATTAAAACGAAAATGCAATTACTCAAATCTCATAATTGAACACAACATGAATATTTCTGCAGCCCAAAAAAAGTGCAGGCTGAACCTACAACGCTTTTTATAACACACATCCGATTTGACATCAAAAGTAATATCAAGCAACAAAATAACGTCCTTCACCCTGTCATACTACTGCCGATGTTCTTTTCTGAACAGACATTTTTATATTTGTTCAGTAAATTATTTTTAAAACATTTTTTAAATTTGTCAAGTGTGCTACATGTTACTACAACTGTTCCATAAATTCACAAGAATTCACATTCACTAACTGAGTGCTGCTGTTGAATGTCAGGTTTGGGTGTCGGGACGAAGAGGCGACTGGTGCACAACCTACTGGCTCCGTTCAGATGAGGCGTCTGAACCTCAAACAAACGGATGAACTGCAAACTAGGTCACTCTGTGAAGGTTTTAAATTTATAAAAAATTCCCAGAGCCTATTAAAGCGATTTTAAAGTTGCTGATGTCATCCCGATGTCCCATCTCCCTCTCCTCCCAGTGAGCCACACTTACTCCCGATGTAACTGTTGCATTGTAGTTTGTAAAATCCTCACCGTGCTGATGGCGTTTGTGCTTCAGGAGTTTGTTGGGGGGGGGTTGGCTGCTGTTTCTGTTGATTATGTATTCTCCTTTTTATTTTAATTAGGGAATTAAGTGATTAAGTGGTTGTTTGATTCTCTGATTTTGTTACGTTACATTCATCAGCTTCCAAGTTTGATTTTGTTTTGTTTGTCATGTTGGCCTTTGCCCAGCCTGAAGTCTGTTTAAAACGTATAACACTGAAATACAATGATTTTTAACATTAGTCCTCATCATTTTTTTAACATGCAAATTCCTCTCAAATCATATCAGCTTTCTCTGATTTTAAACAACTTTTGGATACTTCTTTGCGCTCTACATGTGATTTAAACAGTTTTAAAATGAACCAAATCTCTAAATTTTAGAGTCTATAAATAGTGAATTTGATGGTAATTGATACATATTGTTATTTACAATTGTTATGGCTCTCTTTACCCAAACTGTCCAAGCTTTGGAATGTGTATTTTTCTCTTTTGATGAAGCTAGGTTAGCAAGTTTCCCCCTGCTTCCAGTCTTTGTGCTAAGCTATGCTAAACACATCCTGTTGTCCAGAGATATACAGAGATGCATCCAGTGGGAAGACAAGATTTCCCAAAATGTTGGACTTTTTCTCAATCCTCTCCTCCTCTACTATATTCTGATGTTACAGCGAGCAGATTTCCTTCCTCTGCTGAAGCTGCAGTCGTGGTTGATGCTCACATCAGTTCAGCACTGAGAGTTTCATTTTCACTCATCAGCAACGGCTCATTAAAAAGTTCAGATCAGGCTGTTGACTCTCTAATAGGCCCCCTGCAGCTCCTTAAATGCAGCTATTGCCAACAACAGACAGTCCGTTTCTGTTTTTCATTCATCTTCCTCTGAAGCAAATCCTTCCTTTGGCTCTCACCTTGGAGAATTCCCAAAACATTTCCCACTTTTGTTCGTCAGATCACTGAGCTTGCTTTTCTATTTTGTTCTCTTTGCTTTTTTCAAAATTTTCTATGATTGAATTGTGTTTTGCAAAGTACTAGCGGCAAAGGAATTTTCATTCGTATCCGTACATGAGATAACACAAAAGCAGCCATTGTTGGTAGTCTAATGGGAATGTTAAGTACAAGCAGGCAGAGCCGTCTTTTATCTTGGGTATTTACAACTCTGTCGCAACCAGCAGGAATTTGGAGGCTGAGGGGAATAAGCATCCTTCTTCTTTTTTTTTTTTTTGATCCCTGCCCGGATGCACCGGCTTTCATCTCTCAGTGCTCTTAACTGAACTGCCCGCTGTTTGTGGAGGGAGGAATAGAATCAAAGCCAATGATTAGAGCGAAATATTTGCAGAGGTTTGGTGGAAGAAGGAAAAAAAAAAAGACACAACATTAAAAGAAAAAAAAATGGAGGAGAAAGTTAAATTTACCATCTCCAAAAAGTTGTTGGCTGTGTTCGCTGCAGGAGCCGTGGCCTCCAGCAGCTCCTTCTCATCACCATGCAGAATAATCCTCTCTTTGTTCAGAGAAACATAATTGTTGCTTTAAAAAAAAAAAAAAAAAACAACTCACATGCATCTTCTTACATTATTTCAGCATCTATAAGAGGCCTTCAACAGTGGTGTTATTCTCCATGTTTCTTCACAGCCAGAATGACTCTGTGTTCTGTCTGATATCCATCCATCGCCTGCAGCAGGAATTAGGCTTTATTTTTTCGACCTGCACACCTAAAGGCCTCGCACCTCTTTACCCCAAGCTTTTGGGGGCATTTTCACAACAAGATACAGTAGCTTACTGCAGTAGGTCAAGTCCAGTTCGACATGTGGGTTGTGTGTGTGTTGCCCAGTTCCTCCAGATAACGTGGAATTACACGACTAAGTTATCCAGCCGCGGCGTGAAGGGGGAAGAACCTGAGGGGAGTTTTAACTGAATGTCAATGGGGAGCACCGAGCTTTAATGGAGGCCACTGGAAGGTCAAAGATTTTCCGAGTCAAGTCAAGCCATGTGTGTGAGGTTAAGTTACAGAGGAAAGAGGCTGGAAACGAGAAGAAGAAGAAGAGGGGAAGCAAGGCTCCCCTGCCGCCGAGTGCGGCTCTGCTAATGCTCTTGATGCTAATCCTCTGAAAGCTGTTTTCTAGCGAGGATTAGTGCCAGCGAGAACAAGGCTTACAGCTCTCCGCCGAGTCGAGATGAGAAATCAAATACAGGTGCTTGTCGGGGGCTGAGCCCGATGACTTTTCTGTGTGCAATATCATACAGGGAAAGCTCTCGCTGCACCAGCTGGTATTACATCCTTCAGGGTGATATTGTTGGAATTCAGGCCAATGCTGACTCGTGCAGAACAGAGAAAAGAATCCTCTGAAGCTCAGTGGATCCTCTATCCCAGAAATCACAAGCTCCCCTCCTCTCACAAAGTCAGGTTGTTCTGTTTTTAGGGCTGCGGCCAGTGATGACTTTCATTACTGACCAAGCAGCAACAACCACAGCTTGAAATTGAAGCCAGAGCAGAAGATTCGGGCCCTCTTATAAGTGTGCTGGTGGTTATTTTGGAAATTGTTGCTCTGTTAATAAGATATAAAGATGAATAGTAGCTTTGATGTCCACTGTCTGTGTGTAATGTTAGTTTGGGTCCGAGGTATGTCAAAAATCACAAGGGCCCAGAACTATTCATTTAAGTCCCAACAACAGGCCAAAAAACTTGAAAGCAATTCAGTTTGAATCATCTTGATCACGTGGTGGTTTTCTAACTGTACCTACAATCAAATCCAGATGTGGTGAGGATGCTTTTAGTCACTTTGGTCCTGAGATTTGTCACAACTGTCAACATCCAAAAATAAATAGAAAACTCTTCTTATTCTGTCAAAATTACTAAGCATATCTGTGTTTGTGAGTTTATTCCTTGTTATTCTTACATTTTCTTACTTTACTCATCATATTCTTGTATAAATGTTACTGAATTTTAATGGAACTGTGCTTTCTAAATAAATGTCCTGGTCCTTGGTTCACCTCGCTCTGCATTGCTCCAATTGTTTTGGCTATGTGATACTTTCACTCAGGGAAGACAAAAGTGCTCAAAAGTATTAGCCCTTACTTAAAGCTGCACTAATCAGTATTTTAATATTAACAACGGATCAGATGTAATGTAAAAGGGACTTCTTGTACTGATAAACACCCAACTCTGAAGTTTCCCTAGGGTGCCTTTTTTGTGTCTCTCAACTCATTGATTTTATTTTCTGGTCTGTAACTCCACTTTAATCAACCTCGTTTCCAACCGCAGCAGGCAGCTGTTTTATAAACACTGATACAGAGTTTGCAGTTAGCTGGTTAAAGAAGTGGAACATCTGCCAGCTACAGAGCCAAAGTTGGTGGAGGCCAAACATGAGCTAAAAAGGCAGCAAATATTTAATTTAATATTAATATTTGACTTAATTAAACTTAATATTGGACATGTCAAGGATACAAACATGACTCCAGTGGGATGATTGTGTATTTTTGTGTTTGCTGAATGTGTAAATAGTTTGCTATCATGCTGCCCCCAACTGACCAAAAAAGTTCCCCAAAATGAATGAATGCAGTTTTAAAGTATAGTAATAGTGAAGGTATCAATACTGTAATGTAATGATGCTCTAATACATGTCCTGCATTTGAACTTTGCATTTCGCTGTTAAATACTTGTACTTGTTCAATGACAATAAAGTTAAATCTAGTTTAATTTTGACTGAGGAAAAAGTAAAAGTTCAGATTTTGGACTTGGATTTCTTTCAACTAGTAATATCAACTGTAAAATATTGCAACACATCTTTCAGGAAGTTATTGTGAATGTAATTATTAACCTCCAGCTGTCATATAAATGCAGCTGCGGAGGAAAAGTAGAATATTTTCAAAAATGTAATACTCAAGTAAAGTAGCAGAACCTCTAACCTGGACTGAAAGTTAGTAGAATAATTGAATTTAGTTATTTACTCAGGTTTCAGCTCCCAGTGAAGCAGCAGCAGCAGCTAATGAGCCAGCTCTGCCTTCTCTGTGATGGTATTTAATTTTAAATCTGATGCATCAGAACATACACACAGCATGTTGTACATTATATAAAAATAAATGTGCTCTCAGCTCGTCCTTGTTCAGGGGATTATTTCTGTCAGGAGCTGGTGTTTATTTTTTCAGGCAGCCAGCTGGTGTGTGTGTGTGTGTGTGCGCGTGTGTGTGTGTGTGTGTGTTGCATCCCCCGGGGTCGGCAGCACGGCACTTGTAATGCATGGCTGTGCTCACCTGTTCGACACGGGTGACGCATCGCCTCCATCGCCGAGGCCGCAAGACGGATGAGGAGGAGAAACAGCAGCATAGGCGCTCCTGGAGGTGACCCAGCTCCGCTTGGCGCCGCAGCCAGACACGCAGCAGCACAGCCGGCCAGCGGGGGCAGCAACAGGAAGGTCAACGGTTCAAGGTGCCTTTGAGCAAGGCATTGAACCCACAACAGCTCCCAGTGGACAGCACTGTCACTCTGACCTAGTTCCATACCTTATACTACTTTCTAAGGTATGCATTATACAATGATGGTGACAGAGCACTATTTAGACAGTTACTTTGAAGGAAATAACATATTTATTTCATGTTTGATTTACATGCTGCAACTTTCAACTTGAAAACATCACAATCATTTTTTATTCATTAATTTTTTTTGTTTTGTCATTCCACTTAGAGCCATTTCTGGTGAGCATTGCGACAGTGTCCGTACATAAAAATCAAATTATTTGATTCCGAATGGTTAAAACTGTGTAAAACTGTGCAACTGGGACACAGGACATGATTAATTTTCAGACCTCAACTGTTATTTTTCTTTCTTTCGTTCTTTCGTTCATTCATTCGTTCTTTCTTTCTTTCAGAACAAGACCACATTTGAGATAATATGAAGTTTATTTATGTGAAAAGTGTCATAGAAATCTTGAGTTGTTTCAACATGACAATTCCCCCGTGCACAAAGCCAGCTCTATAAAGAACCTGATTGGCCTGCACAGAGCCCTAACCTCACTTTTTGGGATGAACTGGAGCTCCAATTCTCAACCAGACCTTATAACCCAACATCAGTGTTGGACCACACTGATGCTCTTGCGTCTGAATGGGAGAAAATCTCTGCAGCCAGGTTCCAACATCTGGAGGAAAGCCTGAAACCAGAAGAGTGGAGGCTGTTATAACAGCAGATTAATAAACATAGTTTTGGAACCACATACTTTTGGCCATGTATTGTAAGAAGTATCCTCCACACAGAAGGAATCTAGAGAATGTAATCTTGGTGAAAAAAAAAATATTGTAAAACCAATTTAAAGATTCTACTAAATGGGATTTTTAAACACCTTGTCTCGTTATTTAAAACCCCAGATACCCAGAAACAACAAACAAGGGTCTGCTGAGGTTTGGTGTTCTGCTACAGTAATAATAGTCATAAACTTTATGTTCCAGGCTGCTCTGTGGAGCTTTCCTGCTGGTTTGGTTGCTGATGTTTCTTTCTCCTCTTCAGTTTTCCACCAGTGCTGCAGAGCAGAGCCAAGCCAAAGGCCACAACCCATCAGCTCCCTCATCAATACCTGATAACCTTTCTATGAGGAACGCACCACGCCTCCATCTGTACAAATAAACAACACGCCCGATCGATAGCACCCTGTTCGATAAAAGTGCAACAACACATTACGGACTCCTGCTGTTTCTTAACTTTGCAATTAGCTGAGGCCTGGTGGCCACGCCCCCCGCTGCGGCCTGCCAATCACAGCTGCCCCTCTTCCCCCTGCTCCCTGCCCCCCCCAGGAGAAAGCCAGCAGCGTTAGTCATGTTGCGTCCAGCCGCCTGCTTGGTGACAAGCTCGCCACTCATTACTGAGCAGTGGGCGGCGCTGCTCGTTAGTGTCCTCATTAACAAGCTGCAGGGCTTCTAATTAAACAGCTCAGTGGTTGTTAAGTGTCTTGTCTTTATTTTCTTGGGCAGCACCTGAATGGGGTGATTTGTTTGTTGCGCACTCCATCCACACTACTTAGTTCCTGACGTGTGAGCCAACAGGTTTCATAACCTGCTGTTTGGTTCTGTGTGTTGTCAGCCACATGACAACGTGGCTGACAGCTGAAAGAAGCTTTGCTGCTGTTTAGTCACTAGCCAGGTCAAGCGTCAAGTGTCTTAATCTAAAGTTACTCCTTAAAGTTTCTTGTGTTTGTCTTATAGCGAGTAATGAAGGATACAAACAGTCTGAAGTCATGCTGGAGTGTTTTCAGAGGCTGCAGATGTTCATCACACCTTCAATATGATGCATACGGTTGGTAAAGTAGATCCATCCCTCAATCGAGGGAGATATTTTGAGAACAAATTTCCATGAATTTTTAGTGTATACATACTGTATATATTTGATAGAGCTGAAACAATGAGTTAAAAATTAATCAGCAATTATTGATAATCTATTAATCGTTTTAGTTATCTTTGAAGCAATAAGGACAAAATATTCTCTTGCCTCAGCTTTTTTGTTTTCGTTTTGTTATCTTTTGAGGCCCTGAAAGGATTGTTGACCAGTATTGTTTAATTGGTTCGGTGTACATGACAGAGATGAACTGTATTCAAAGACCTACAGTATGTATTATGAGGGCTGCTCCTCTTTGCTAAATAGACAATTGACTGTGAACTTCACTGCTTGTGTGATTAATGTGGCCTTCCTGCATTTTACTCGAGCTTTTTATGTTTTTCCATTTTCTGTCTGCGTGTTTTGATCGCTCCCTGAGTTGGAATACTTTCCATAGAACTGGTGGACTTTGGATTAACTAAAGTAAATTTCTGCCTGTCTTCTCTACTGGGATTTACAGATCTTGGATTATTCAACGTTAAGTGCTTCCAACCTTCTCTTCTGGGATTTGTGGATTTTTTGATTATTCAACCTGCTCTACTGGGATCCCTTCTCTCTGGAGGACAGCAGCTATCTCTTCCTCCAGCCTGCCGGCTCAGGTGTGCCACAAAGCCCCGTCTGGCTCCCCTGCACTCTATCAGCACGTAAATCACCCAGAGCTGCGCTGTCACTGATGGACTCTAGTGACTTCTTTTCTTAAACTGGACTCTAGTGACTGTTTTTTTATTAAACTGGAGCTCCCCTAATGTTTGCTGTAATGATCTCCATTGTGTGACTGCAACTGTGGCAGCCATTCTGCCTAAATGACGCAACTGCTTGGACTACGGACCTCCAGCACATCACCTGCCCAGCTTTAGCATCAGTGGATGCATTGTATAGTGTATTGCACACTACAATACATGCCTGAGCAGTGTTTTTGATCTTTGTGCCCCTGTCAAAGACGTGTGAGGTCAATTTTTCATGCTCTGTTCCCTGGTTCACTCATGGCCTGAGGAAAATAAGAACAGCTGCACGTGTCCTGGAACGACGCTACAGACGCTCTGGGCTCACAAAGGACTTACCAAAATTCCCTTAAAGATGCTCGGTCACAGTTCTACTCCAACCTAATTAATTACAATCCTGGCAACCCTAAGCATCTTTTTTCCACTATAAATCATCTCCTGAAGCCACAATCATCTTCCCTAGTTTAGGCTGCAGCAGAGTGATGTAACAGCTTCATTGTCTTTTTCAGAGCCAAGGTCAACAAAATCCGCTCTCTGATGTCGGGCCTGTACTCTCTGCCTACTCCTGTCATCGACCCTCAGTCTGGGCGCTCAGGTCAAGCAGAGCCACATTGAGGAAATCCTTAGGAAGATGAAACATACATCCTCATTCTCAGCCCCCTGATCACCCAAACTGTCAACCTCTCCCTTCAAACTGGTAGTGTTCCATCTTCCCTCCAGGTTGCAGTCGTTCACCCCCTCCTCAAGAAGCCTAACCTGGACCCAGAAGTTCTTGCCAGCTACAGACCTATCTCCAACCTCCCTTTCCTCCCCAAGGGGTTGGAGGAGGTGGTTGCTTCTGAGCTTCAGGACCACCTTAAACACAACCTACTTGAAAAATTTCAGTCAGGTTTTCATTCAGCACACAGCACTGAAACAGCTCTGCTCGGGGTTGTGAATGACCTGCTGATGGCAGCTGTTATACTTACACTGTTACACTCAGCAATTAAGTGGTATGTGTCACTGGGAGGATGCAGGTCTAGATCGCTCCCTGTCACCTGTGGTGTTCCGCAAGGATCTGTTCTCGGCTCCATCCTGTTTACCCTCTACATGCTCCCTCTTGGACGTGTCATCAGCAGACATGGGATGTCTTTTCATTGCTATGCTAATGATACCCAGCTGTACATCAAAGCTGCCCCGAGCCCTTCTGCAGCCATGTCACGCCTCAGCAACTGTCTTACGGAGATAAAAGCCTGGATGAGCACAAATTTCCTCCAGTTAAACAGCAGCTAAACTGAAGTGGCAATACTGGCCCTCCACACCGGATTCAGTGATCAACCACCTCATCTCACCTTTGACGGCCAGGACATCTCCCTTTCCTCCTCAGTCACTAATCTGGGTGTTAGGTTTGACCCGCTGACTTTTGATGACCATATAAAACATTTATGCAAAACCTCTAAACTCTGCCCCACTATAACCTTGTCAGATGCAGAGAAACTTGCTTTTATGTATCTCCTCAAGACTGGACTACTGCAATGTGCTCTTCACAGGGATCTCTGACAGGAGCACCAAGATGCTCCAGTAAATTCAGAACAGCGCAGCCAGGATCCTGATGAGAGTGCAAAAGCACAACCATATAACACCAGTTCAGTTTTCATTGCACTGGCTGCCTGTCTCCTTCAGGATTGACTACAAAGTCCTGCTACTCACATACAAATCCATCAACAGACATGTGCCTCCCTACCTACAGGAAGTGATCATACCACAAACATCCACCCACACCCTCAGATCTGCCAGCAGCTTGCTCCTCCGGGCCCCCAGTAATAAGCTTTGCACTGTGGGGGATTGAGCCTCCTGCTCTGCTGCACCACACTTGTGGAACAGCTTTCCTAACCAATCCGAGGGCAGCACAGACCCTAGTCTCTTTAAAAAAGGCCTAAAAACCTTTCTGTTCAGGAAGGCCTTTTCATCTTAACTCTTATTACTATTTTCTTTATGTTGTGTGTTCTATGTTATTAATACTGTAGCGCTTTGAGTTTCACTACGAATGAAAAGTGTGTTACAAATTACATATATATTATTATTTATCATTATTTATGTTTATGTTTGTATGTTTTTGTTGATGGGCAGTTATACCTCACATATTTCATTTAAGTTGATCAGATATGAAGATAGAGGTTGAGCTTGTTTACCTGGAAACTCTAAATAAATAAAATCTAAATAAAATTTTAAAAGTAAATGTGAGGATTTGCTGCTTTTCTTTGTCTTATATGATAGTAAATTGAATATTGTTCAGTTTTGGAAAGTAATTGAGCAGCTGGAATAAATTATCTTTGGCTGACAGAAATTATGGCCATTTTTCACTTTTGTGACATTTTCCACACAAAACTGTTAATCAGTTAATAGAGAAAAGTAGCAGAATAATCCGACTGAATTTTCATTTTGTTTCATTTTATTATTCAGTCAGACATTGTATTCATGTCAGCAGATTTCAGTTTTCATGTGCTTTACCTTGAGCTATCCATCACAGATCCTTTTGGCCTGATAGTGGTGCTAGATCAAAGGTCACCAAACTTATAAAATACATCCTGTGGGGACCATGAATATCCAGAGTAAATTTTATGACAATCTGCCGGGTAGTTCTTGAGATATCTTGCTCTGGACCAAAGTATTGGACAGACGACTTCTCCTCTGTAAGTATCACCTCTACGGAGATGAAGAGTTTTTTCATACCTACTAGAGTCATAAATTAGTTTTTTCCTGGTAGGACTGGCACTGCTAAATTTGCTGACAACATGTAAAATGTTCTCGAAAGTGATTTTCCTGAATTATTTTTCTCTTCTGTTGTGTAAAACATCTAACAAAGATCAATGTCTGCAACATTTAGGGAATAAAAGAATGCCTGACGTGCTGCTCAGCTGCAGCACTGCTGCTGGGATGAATGTACACCATTTCTTCCCTGGTTCATTTCAAGTACCTGAAATCTCGAGGCGAGTTAAAAAAAGAAAAGAAGAGGAGAGGAGGGGAAAAAAAAAAGCAGAGAAGAATGTCTGTGACTGTCAGGCAGCGTTGGCCATTTATCCAGCACACCGGCGGGCACGGAGCCGTGAATAAGGGAAGCAGGAAAAAAAAGAAAAAAAAGAAACCGATCCCATTTCATCTCTGCAGGAATATGACAGAGGAATAAAAGCAATACTAAAGTTCAATGGGCCCTGCAGATTTCCTTCCACATGCAATTTGTCACAAGCAGCGAGGTCCATCCGCTGGAAGGAGCCGTTCCTGGAGCTCCACTACTGCTGCCACTGTATTTGTTACAATGCTGTATTGTTAGAGGAAGCGCTACAACCTGCACATGTGTGTGTGTGTGTGTGTGTGTGTGTGTGTGTGTTCTTTGTCCACATATTTGTGGACCAAAGTCATACTTTAAAGAGCAACTCCACACTTAATCTTGTTATAGAAGAAAAGCATTGCTGCTCTGACCTCTGTGGGTTGAAAGGTTCAAGTCTGTTGTACTTGAGATCACAACCAACTGTGATGTAGTGTCATATCTGTGTGCAGTGTGAGCTGATGTACTGCACAGGATGTGGATAAAGCACTCGGTCATTACTAAATGGTGGGAAAAGCAGGATTTTTAGCTAGGGTGGAGTTGCTTTTTTAAGTAAAAGGCTGGTGATATATTCTACATTTTTGTCAACAAATCCCCAAAAAAGACCAAAACTAACAGTGAACTGATACGTCTAATAAGTATTGTCTGTGCAGCCAAAACCTGATATATCTTATTACTCTGTAGCTCAATTTTTGTCCAAAAAGGGGTTTGAACCTGTGACTTTCTCGACACATGTGGATCTATCAACCAACAAGTCCTCCAAATCAAATATGTTGTTTGACCATGTGACTCCAGAACAACACACAGCAGTGTTTTCTAATCTGGCGCCCCTATTGGCAGTAATCAACAGGACAACATCATTTGTCTGTGCTTTCCACCACCTTCGTTGTCATGGCTACAATAAGAACCACAGGGTTAAGGTTAGAAGACGATCACAGTTACGTTTTTTAAAAAAACTGTCACAACCTGCGGTTGGAAACAAAGCCCACTGTTGGGTTAATATCTCCATTCACCCCCCCTCCTCCTCTGGGTGAGGAAATCTGTCTGCTCTGGCTTTATGTGGTGCTGACTCTTGATTTAATGTGCTCCAGTCATGACATAATGTTATTAAGTCCTTATTTACTGTCATCAATTTGTGATGATGTCACTGAGCTGTAACTGAATGGCTCAGTGTCGTTAAATTGTGGCTTAATGTGTCAAATCAAGACTTGGTGTTGTCACATCGTTGCTTAATCTCAAGGTATGACCTCATATGTGTACAGTATCTTTGATGCCTAACAAGCTCTTTGAATGCATTTCTTTCTAAAATCAGCAATTCACCAATTGGGGACACGGCTTTTGTCCCCAATTGCACAAGCTGTCCCCAATCAACTGGTCTTAAGTCTGGTTTGTGTCCCTGAAAGTGACTTAAGTCATACCCACACACACACACACACACACACACACACACACACGCACACACACACGTAAACCCAACATTTGTGAGCCTCATTTCTCTTTTTATCTTTAATGGTTTTGGTTTTGTCCTTTATTGCTCTATAAAACACTTTGTGACATACTTATTTAATTAAAAGTGCTAAAGTCTAAATCATTTTGACTTTTGATGAATCAGGCAGACTAAAAGCAGGTATGGCAGCAACTGAAGGTCGGAAAGTTAGGGGACCAACAGACACATAAAGAAAGATTACATTACTTTACAATGGCACACAGTCATAAATCAGCCAGCGGTGAAGGTGTGTGCAGCGTGCAGGTGAGGTTGAAAGCCAATAAAAACACAAAGAAGAAGAAGAGCTGGCTCCTTTTGTGACTTACACCATTAGCCTTCTGTTCAATTGTTTTATGTTGTTGATTAAAGCCAATCAGGCTCCATTATGTGATTATACAACACGATCGCAAAAATAAAATGTTGGCATTGTATGTTTCGCATGTCATTTAACGCTGCATTAAATGACTGTTATCAGTTGAATAATTATGTTTTATGTTGTGACAACAGTGTGGTAAAGGTCTGGTTATGTTTAGGCACAAAAACCACTTGGTTAGGGTTAGGAAAGATCATGGTTTGGGTTAAAATACCCAGTTTTGTTGCCAGAAAAACAGCTGCAAATGTCCCGACAAAAATACTCGGTTTTGTCAGTTGAAACAGGAAGTGAGCAGTGGTCTTGAACAGTGGTTTCTGCTGCATTTGCAACTTTGTGCTGTGCAACTAACTCTCTAGCCAACCACCCAACCTGCCTCCTGCTAATATAGAAGTCAGCTCATATAGATGTCACCTGAACTATGTCACTTTTCTTGTGATACGTATTGTAGAAATGTTTAAATTACATACAAAAATGCTGCACAAATTAAAAGCAAAGAGCAGATTATTTAACAGTGAAGACATTAAAATGCATTTAAAATAGGAAGGAAGTAAAATAATAAACTGTTTTTTTTTTTAAAAACTGAAAAAAAATTAAACAATAGTGTTGAATACATACAGTATATGTATATATATAACAGTAACAACATCATCATTACCATAACCACTTTCACCATATTGATCTTGACAGTTGTAATAATTGTAGATTGAGCAGTAGTGTGATTAATTAGGAAAGACAGATTCTACATAAAAACAAGGTTAAAAAGGTGAGTTTTTAACAGTCAAATGATTTTTCTGTCCTCAAGTTCAGAGATGGAGAACTACAGAAAGCAGCTTCACCGAATGTCTTTGTCTTAGTTATGTTATTTAAACATTTATAACAGCTGTATTGTATTGTTCTGCTAATCACTGAAATATTGTCAATAAATAAACTGAACAGCTTTCAGCTGCTTGGAAATCTGGATACCATCAGGATAATCAAGCGACCGGCCACAATAACAGATTACATGTCACCTGCCGTAAGACAACAGCAGATAAATATTATACAGGAAACCGAGCTGGTGGATCCACACGCCAACAGTAAAGGCATCACAATAACCAGCACAGAACAGCCCTCCCTCTTTTCTCCTCTCTTCACCCTCCCCATCTCTCTCTTCCTATCTATAGCACAAGTGCTGATTAACTCCCCATGAGACTGAAGGCTTCAACACCACTGAGGCCTCCAAATTAAAGACTTCTTCCTCTTCCTGTGCAATCAGTAGCTCCTTCCTGCTCCTCACAAGTGATGTCGAGCTTCCTTTCGGAACTGCGAGGAAATAGGCTACTTTTTTTTTTTTCTTCCTCAAAATTTTGTTGTCTGAGTGGTGAGCGGGCGGTCAAAGTGTCAGAGCTGCGAGGAGAGAGGCCGGCCCCCCTGCAGAGGACACAGGAACCTAAATTCACAGGGAGGTTGCACGGCCTCCTGAGTATATGTGAGCTGTGAGGACACGGTGGCCTTCAGTTCCCTGCAGCACAGAGCAGCTCTCAGCCACATAAAGGTTGTCACAAAGTTCACTGATACCAGTCAGGGTCTGTAAACACTCTGCAGTTCTGCAGGTTTCTATAAGAAGACGTTTATAGTGGTTACTCAATGCTGTTTCAGCCCCTCATCAGATACACAGCAAAAGGCTTCTTCTATTCTAGTATCTCTCTCTCTAATTGGAAAAAATGTCATCATAAGTGTATTTTTTAGTACTTATATGACTTTTATTTGCAGTAGTAACAGGTATGCAGTAAGACATAAGTAAATAGTCAGAAGTAAAACAATCTTATATTATTTACCACATGTATTATGTATGAGGTGTATATTGAAATATTTTGTCTTCTATAAATAAAAGCAGGGCCAGGCCAAATATACAGTAAATTCATTTTCTATAGAAAACTTTGTAGCCTATGCACAACTGATCATTACTTTTAAATGTACAACAGCCTTTCTCAGTGTAGCCTCACTGGAATTAACCAAAACGAGGACAAAACTCAAACAATTAATCAAAAAGCCAAGTCCTCCACAGGTTGCTCAAGATTCAACTTTACTCCATGATAAGATAGCCAGTCCATCTATCCTCTCTCACTGAACTAGTCTTCAAAGATTTTGAGCTGAGAATGAGCACTTTCATAAGCTGCAACTCTGGTCTTCAAACTGGCTCCAGTGCAAACTGATGAGCGATGTCAGACGTTGCTACATCCATCTTTATTTAGTCTCTGATCCTAGCCCACTATTATGTCATCTTTTTGTTTCATAATTGTCGATTTTTCTATGGTTCACAGACTGCTAACTTCCAGGCCCGGGTGCAGCCACACTCCTTGCATCCCCTGACTCTCTGCCGGTGCCTCTGACCACAAGGACCCTCATGGCTCTCCAGAGGGATTGGCTGAGAAAAGCCCCTGCAGCCAGCTTCCACTGGGGGGCTCCAGCTCTTCCATCCCCTCTATTGGCTCCCTAAGATGACAGACTGTTTCCCCAGCTTGCTTCTTACACCATCCTCTCCTCTCAGGGTGCTGAGGAGGGTCACCAGCTTTTGGTGTTGTGACTTTTTCTGGAAATCTGAACTAAGCTCTGGAGTCCATCTCCCAGTCATTTGCTATTGCCTTAAAAATGTGTTATTTTTTATAGAAAATTTACCTGTAATGTACATGTGTCTCCTGAGTGTCTCTAGGGGCATCTGAGCAGCTGCTGAGTGTGCTGATGCCTCAGGCTGAAGATGGACAAAACATCCTCAATAATAATGTGGAAATTTCCCTTTAACTGTCACCCATGATGTTCTGATTGACACGTCTGTCAGCCAATGAAAAGCAGCGCTCAGACTCAGCCAGCTCTCTGACCTCAGCAGATTGTTCGGCTCAGTCTCGGCTTTCATCCTCAACCTGGGGTCACAGGAATGTTTGTTCCATCTATTGTCTGCTGTGACCTTTGACCTCTGACCTCATTACTGCTGCTGTGGGTGAGGTTGACCTCAGAGGATCACAGGGCGGGTCTCGGTGCCAGGAACAAAGCCACAAAAATAGATTTTATTGAACCAAGTGCATTCACCTGCCAACTACACACACACACACATACACATACAAGCTTGTGCGGGGCCTGTGGTGTTTAATTACAACCTCTGCCAGTGCTGTTTGTTCCATTAAATTATGCATTAGCGTTAATTAACATTAAATATGATTGTAATTTAAATAAAATCTGAACTGTACATAGCGAGGTCGCATTTATAAATGAATGATTTGTTTTGCTTCTGCACTGAGTCACAGACGTGTTTTCAGACTTATTCCCACCGGACCTTCATTATCACACTTATTTATTCCTAAGAATAAAGTGACTAATGCAAATGCATGGCTGTAACTGCAATCCTGTTAAATGCTGAATTATTCTGCTGAACATCTCCTGCTTTGATTTGAAGGCAGGTTCTGTATTCATCAGGCATCTCAGACCAAAGAGTCCAGCTGAACACATGCGCAAACATTTGCTGCTGAGATGCATTTGAAAAATGTTCAACTGTCACTAAATATAATTTACATTGAAAAAACAACACATCATTTCATTTTGGGGTGGGTTGTGATCAGCTAGCTGTATTAATGGATGTAATAAAGGATAGATTGTGTGTCCACACAGTCGTTTTGTGCAAAAATGCATTTAAAAGTTGATGTGAAGCTTATATGAGGCTTCAGCAGTCTGAGTTAGTCATATCAAGTGGATATCTGCCACATTTACAGTCTTTTTAGCATCAAATTCCCTCTTTGTGTTTCCTCGGACAGTGTTTCCCTGTTGAGCTGCGGTGGAAGTATAGTAACAAAAAGAGGGACTTTGGCACTAAAAAGACTGTAACGTTGAAAGATATCTACTTGATTTGACTCATTTGGATGCTGAAGCTTCATATTAGCTTCAGATAAACTTTTAAATCCATGTTTGCACAGAAGGAGGACTGTGGATTTTGTCCCCCATCACTTCCATTGTAAGTGCATTATGAAGGGATCTTCTAATGGTCAGTATGAACAGGAGGAATGATTGCAGCACTTTCCCCTGCACTTCATTACTGCAACAACAACAACAACAAAAAGTTAACAAAATTTGAAACAAAAAACAGATTTGAAACTTCTTCGCCTCTCCATTGACCCCTGCCGCTGTTGTTGCTCTCTTCCATGTTGTGCTGAATGATGATGACAGGCAATATGTGCAGAGAAGTGAGACACAGCATTGCCAGATGGGAAATGTTAAAGTATCGTACCGGAGGCTTAAAATTATTGTATTTTGAGGAAAATTATCATACTCTAGTCATAACCAAGAGAACAAATAGGCGTAAATATGTAATTTCAGAAAATACAGTCTGCTGCTGCTGCCTGTGCTGGCTGCAACACATGCTACGTTCACGGACACACCATAAAATCCCACTTCGAAGATGCGCGGTCACAAATACGACTCAAAAACATTTCTAAATTACTAATGTAAAATATCTTATCAAAGAAGGCATATCCGGGAAAAACAAAACATGTATGTTAAAAGCTATTTAGACAGTGTGATGTTTAGATGTTGCTCTAGACATCCAGGCTACTGTCAAATTTGTTGCTTGCTCCGGTGCAGGTTAACTTCAGAGGATCGTATCACAACCTATCAACATCCTGACAACTGACCAATCAGATCACTGTGAAAAAGGAGTCTTCATTCCTACAAGATCCCGACATGGACAAAAGTCCTGAGTTTACAATAAAGTGATGGGTAAAAAGAGCAATATAGCCTACAGTATATTCTGGGTCAGTAGAATCATTTTATTGTTTCAGGTTTCCATTTCCGCCCTGGTTTTAAAATTGAGCTTCTAACAGATGGAGGTATAATTTGCAACAAGAAACACATAATGATCATTTTAATTGTGTGACGTTTATTTCATCCCCAGAGTCAGCTGACAGTCCCAATGATTTTACACTCTGATTCCATCACTGCAGCTCAGAATAACATGAGACAACTGTGTGATGATAATTGGTAATAAAAAACAAAAGAATAGAAAAATAATCCACATACTTGCTAATTGGCTCCCATGATGATAAATGCAACATTTCGGTCAGGTAGATCTCATCAGTCATTAACTACTTTTCCTCTCTTTGCTTCGCCTAGTTTTAATATATTGGAAATTATTTCTAGTGTTGTATGATTATATTCTTTGTTACATTTCGTTGAATATGACTTTTTACTGTCACTAAAACTGAACTTGGCTGTAGATATTTGGTATCACCTCATTCATCTGATGTTCTGATGATGCTGCTTGTAAATGACAACCCCGCCTTTTTGTGATACCACCAATATTAGGAAGGTCAACTTAGTCTGACTGTCTCTGAGTTTGCTGCTTTCACTGAACCTATGTGATTCAGGCCTCTGTAGTTAAGTGTTTGTGTGATTACTCAGTCGTCAGGCTATACTCCTTCCTGACTGTCAAAGATTATAGCCTCTTTTACACATGCAGTCTATGCTCAGGAACATTCCCTGCATTGGGTCACGTGTGAATAGGAGCAGGGATCGATATTCAGGGAAATCTGTACGGCTAATTTCCCACCTCAAGACCTGGTAACATTTCAGGGAAAATGCTGGTACAGCTGTGTTGTGAATGAAAGCAGTAACACTGCAGGGACAAGCACGTAAACGGTTCTGTCCATCTGACGAAAGACGCTTTCACGTGCAGTGAGCGAACCAATCACAAGACTCCACTGATGACAACTTATTTACTGTTGCCTAGCCAATGTTTTTGAGGGTGATTTGTTAACTAACAAGCAATACAGGTTCTTTTGTTCGCAGACAAGCTTCTTTTTTCAAGAATGGCTGGAAACTGGGCACATCTGGAGACATCCGGCCTTGCCCCATCTTCTTCTTCTGTTGAGTTTTAAGGCAGTCAGCATCCATACATGACCGCCATCTGCTTGACTGTCCATTGCTCCATCTATTACGGCATTGCCATGGCATGTGTAAAAAGGTGCAAGATGGAAATGTTCCAGCTACACTGCATGTGTGAGTAGTGAAAATCACGAGTGGTGCCTGAAAGGTTATCCCTGTAATTTACAGGGAACTGTGGTGAAAGAGGCTTTTAAAAACTGGGTGAGAAAGACATGCAGGCTTCCATCCCCAAACTGACAGCAGAGTGGCATTCAACAGGTGGAGCATTGCAGTGAAGATCACCTCAATGATACATCTGAACACTGACACTTGGATGTACTTAAACTGAAAAGAGGATATGTTGATATTGATATAGCCTGTTCCTTTAAAATCACAGGAAACTATACAACCCTAATTTCACAGCTCCAGGGGGGAATTTCTCAGTCAGTTCACTCAAATTACTATAGAAAAATATTTTCCCCACTCCCTCTTTTGGTATTAAGCCATACAGATAGTTCCTGCCTGGTTTATGTGCTGAGGATTTGAGATATTTGCCTCTGAAATGTGCATGTGTTTTCACTGGAAGTACTGTCAGGGACAATTTAAAAACAGGGACAGTATTTTGGGAAAGAAACAGCCATGTTGACTTTTTTGAAGTTTTTAACAGCACAGATAAAATTCTTTCATCGTATTAAGGTGGAGATGGGATATTCAGAAAAGAATACCATAAAAATGTCAAAAGCAAAAGTATTTCCAGTATTGCCAGACACCTTTTGGGTTGAATAAGAAAATATTTCTTGTAACATGGATAAACCCTCCACTCCACCCTCCACCAGTCAGGGTTGACTTCCTAATTTTATGATAATTACAAACCCTGATCTGTCCACCAGAGTTTTTCAGTCTCAGCTCACAGCAGGGAGCGCTGACATTGCTGACGCCTGTTTGTGTTTCCTACCTTCAGCATTTCAATGCCAATCACGTCTGAAGAAGCTGCAGTTAGGTGGAAACACATTTTAACCTCTCTGTCCGCCTGTTTAGCCACCCACTCCCCAAAACTCCTCATCTTCAGCTGGATTCATGGGCTAGCGAGCAGGTGCCGTTGAGTTTACCTGCCCTCCGACTTCTGCTGAGCATTCCTTGAGCTGCGTGTGGGTTTAGCTCGCCTGCAATAACACGTCCCTTACCCTTTTTTTTCCTGGCGTCCTGCTTGACTCACAGTTTGGCTCTTTGGGAAGGTTTGTAGCGCTAGCAAGCGGCAAGGAAGAGGGAGACCCTGAGGTTCTGCCAGTCTGAAGGTGGAACGCCTTTGATTATATGATCTAATCCTTGCTATAACATGCCTGGCGGCCAGGCAGGCGTGGGCGGCGGGTAATGGTAGTGGTGGTGGTTGGAGGGGGGTTGTTGTTGTTGTTGGATGTTGCTCTCACACATCCATCTGACACAGGTAGGCGATTCATCCCTGGCTGGACGAGCTCCAGGCCAGAGTGGCGAGCGTGATTCACATCAATCCAAATTCATCTTCTTTATTTCCCCCACAAACCTTTTTCTTTTCAAGCACCACTTCTTCTTCTCTGGAACGCAGCTCTGTTTGGCACTAAACACCGCGGCTTGCTCTGAGAATGTGTGTGTGTGTGTGTGAGGACGGTTTAATCCCCTGCTACCCAAAGACCTTTTTTTGTGTGTAAAAGTGGATTTCAGTCGAGGAGGAGAGCCGAGCCTTTTCTGTGTGTGTTTTTTTTTTCTCCGGAGCTTGTGATGTCGTCCGCCCACGACCGCGGAGGATTTGGTCCAATCTTTGTTTACAATGCAGACACTGCTGCCTTTTTGCTCTCTTCCAATTTTTCAATTATGTGTCCTCTGGCGGATAGCAATTACAATTCACTTGACGAAATACGAGCATCTTATTCCCCCCCCCTGTGTGCTCTGTGCTGTGGTGACGTGGATAAAAACACTTGTTATCTTTAATATGACTACAGTGTTCATTCCTCCCGACGGGGCTAACTAAACAGAGGCTTATCTATAACTCTGACACCACAATCCATCTCTGACATGGACAGACGCAGTGCATTAAGTTGATGCAGAATACGCAGCTCTCTCAGGCCTCCCCCACATGCTCAAATAAGCGTCTGTTTCAATTATTTTACATTGGAAGTCCGATTTGTCTTACTGTCACATTGAATTGCAGTGGATGGTAAATTGATTGGAGTATATTGGATGGTGGGGCGAGTGACAGGCTGGGCCTCTGGTTAAAGATGGAGCAATGTGCTGCATCTTCCACACTGCTTCATCTCATACTGGATATATTCTGTTTCTGCACTGTAAAAATAACCTCTATTTTAAACATTTAGCAAGCTTAAGCCCTCAAAATGTATGTTTTAAAGGAGACATATCATGCTTTTTGTGATTTTCTGTCATTTCTATACTGTCATAATGTCAGATGTCTATGTTAAAACATAGTCAAAGTTCCAAATCTTGAGGTGAACATCGTGCCTACACCCACCTGGACAGGCCAGGGGGCACGAACAGAATCATGTTCTTTGATTTTTCCAGCACTTTTAACAACATTCAGCCTTCCCTGCTGGGGAAGAAGATGACTGTCGTGCAGGTAGATGCTCCTCTGGTATCCTGGATCACGCAATACCTTACTGGATGTCCCCAATATGTGTGCCTTCAGAACTGTGTGTCAGACACACTGGTGAGCAGTACTGGATCTCCACAGGGGACTGTCATGTCCTCTTTTCTCTTTACCTCGTCTGACCTCTGACTTCAGGTACAACACAGAGACCAGCCGCCTACAGAAGTTCCGATGACTCTGCAGTTGTTGGATGCATCAGGGGGAAGGATGTGTCAGAGAACCAGAGGGTGGAGGGTGGACAGTCCAGTTTTGTGGACTGATGTGAGCTGAATGTACTCAAACAAACAAATTTTTACAACTTCCACAATCTACAACTTCCACAATCTACTGCCACTACTGCTAAATTACATTTAAATTACTGTAAATCATTTACTTATGCACATCTACATCAGTACTTTGCTGTTAAACTACTTACATTTGCACAATTAATTTATTGTTAAATTACTTTGCATGTTTCCATGTTTTGCACTTTTGTCCATACTGCGATTCTACCTCACACATTACTTTTTGCAAATTTGCATTTGTACATTTTTCTATTTATTTACGGTGTATTTATCATTATTACTATTTTATTTTATAGTAGTTTTTACCTTTTTACTTTCAATGCACAGTTACTTCCTCTTTCGTAACTGTGCATTGATCAGCTGAGCTATTGTAACAAACAAATTTCCCTGCAGGGATCAATAAATTTTTTCTGATTTTGATTCTGATTCTGCTATGGTTGTTCTGTGGGTTGTTCCTGTTGTCCACTCTCATACTTCGGATCTGACAGACAAAGTTAGAGACTAGCTGTTGAAGAAAATGGAACATCTAGCAGCTAAAGAGCCAGATATTTTTCTCAGGAGTTGGTGAAGACCAAACCGGAGCTAAAAGGAGAGAAAATATTGGATTTACATTCCTCAGGTGTACAGAAACACCACTCTGATAGGATGAACATGTTGATCTGTGTGGAAATAGACAACTGTTAATTATGTCAGATGTTGCTGACAGCTTTAAATACAAACTTTGATGACTTTGAAATACATC
Source organism: Scomberomorus guttatus (assembly GCA_038419695.1). Lineage (NCBI taxonomy): Eukaryota > Metazoa > Chordata > Actinopteri > Scombriformes > Scombridae > Scomberomorus > Scomberomorus guttatus. The sequence continues at coordinate 2,938,210 of CM076452.1, forward strand.
ATGAAAAACAACACAGGGATCCCAAACAGAGTTCACATTTTCAAATTGTTTTCATGGTTGTCATACATGTCCCAAGAGGCCTTATTTCAAAGTCTGAATTCATCTGTTTTGTATGCACAATTTAAGATAGATTGCTGAGTTGGAAAAGTTATGCACATAAAATGAAAATGTGATGAAAGTGGACTGAAAAAATTTACAAAAATTGATTGCATTGTTGGACATTTTGCTTCTACTTCTTTTCATTTTTCAGGACTTATTTTCCTATAAAAATGAGAATGTTTTAGTCAAATCTTCATGGCTTCTCTGTTCCTAGAAACTAAAACCAAACTTGGGACCTAAGTCAGGCCTGGTCCAAATTATAATCAGCCTAATTGGGTCCAGGTAGAACCCTTTTCTATTGGCATAGGTCTCAGGTCTGTCAGTATATCCAGTACCTGAGGTAATCCAAGTGGACGTGCTATCAAGTCAGAATAAGATTGTTGCGTGAGAATCAAGAAGTGACACTTCAGTCAAGTCAAGTCAATTTAATAACATATGAATTTGTATTATAAAAATGTATTTTGACTGACTGCTCTACCTCAGGACTATTTTTATATAGCGTAGACAATACTCACCTGTAAATATGCTTTTTTTATGTATGTTAATCTGCTGTACATATTGTTTAGTCTATCCTATTATCTACTTATATCCAGGCAATTGCTACTGTTTACACTATCTGGTTGGATGCTAACTGCATTTCATTGTCCTGGTACCTACTGCATGCAGCCCAATCTAATCTACGGATTCCATGTACGTGTTAATAAGACTTTAAGTTGTTACCTACTGGAAACGTGAAATCATCTCATCCTTTTAACTGATATTTCCACTTGTCAAAAAATATGTGACTTGCCTTGTTAAGGTTACTATTTTTTATAGTGTACCCTGACTGACAGGGCGAACAGATTTAACTCTGAACCTACAGGTTAAATTGATTTTATTCAAGCAAAAAAACCCTCTTAGTCTCCTGATCAAACAGCAGCAGAAGGATTCACATTCAGATGTTTTTAATGTGAGCGCCGGGTTGCCATGCAAATGAAAAACCTGAGCACTGATTGTAATGGAGTAGGCGGCGGCAGTCACCTGTTCGCAGGCCGGCTGGAGAGTTTCAGCGGAGACTGTCAGCGTCTGACAGAGAGCAGAAAGACACTTAAGATAATTGGCTCCCATCCCTCCTGCCGTCACCTGCAGTAAGGAATTAAAATAAGAAATGGTGGGAAATGATTCTAAGCTCTCACAGCTCAGCGCTGAATCATAAATCAGCTGTCAGTCATCACTGGCGAAGAGCAGCTCAGATGAATCATCTCCTGTCACCTTCCCTTTTCTCTTTTTTAAAGCCCAGCCATCTCAGTCATTAGCTCTCCTGGCCTTATGAGAGGTGAGAAAGTGAGTGTGTGTGTGTGTGTGTGTGTGTGCGTGTGTGTGTGAGGGAGAGAGAACACATGCCAGGATGATCCTTAACTGTAATAGATGTCAGACAACGACTCAGCGAGCCAGACTCTGTGAACGCCGCCAACCCGGGCAGAGCAGCGAACAGCCGGGGGGACAAACTACATCGACAGTGATGTGTCGTCATGGGGAGGAGTGTAAGAGGGGGCTTGCTCGGGTCTCTGCTGATGGTTAATATGCTCCTGGTGTATCTGAGGAGGTGGTGGGAGGGCGGCGGGGGTTAGGTTGGCTGCTGTATCGTCTGACAGAGGTTGGGCTGATGATTGGAGCTGTAGCGGAGGAGGAGGGAGAGGTGATGACACATACAGTATGTTTGGAGCATGATCTTAAGGAGAAATCATATTGACTGTCTGAAAAGATGAAAAGTAACATTTGTTATTTCATATGTAAAAATGTGTTTTTGCTCCATTTGTGCAGGGGCAAAATAAATGAGGATGTCTTAGCATCTTTAAAATAAGAGTAATTATCAGAATAACCTGCTTGGTGGCCCCGAGGCAAAGATTAGTAACTAGCCGCTTATTACCCGCCTTCACACACACACACACACACACACACACACACACACACACACTTTGTCAACTGTGTGTCAACCTTTTCTCTAGCGCCACCGCCAGGACAACTTTCTAAGAATATCTAAACCCTGTATGTTGTTTCTTCGGTCCATCATTTTTGTGTTGTGGGTGTTAATGAACATTGTCTCTGTCACGTTAACTGCCCAGAACGACCGGTGTCTGTCGGCCTCTGAGCTGCTCCACTGGAGCAGTTAAGTGCCTCGGTCAAGGGCAAATCAGCAGTGGGGAATGCTCTTTCACCACTTTATCCAGATTCATCCTATCGCTATGGGAATCAAACCCCAAAGAAGAAGCACATCTCTCCAACCTGCAGGCAAAACACTGCACAGTGTACCATTTTGATGGCATTTTACTGTTACAAAATGATCCAACATGTGCATTGAGATTTCAATCAAATTGTGACTTTGGAAAGCCAATTCCTAATTTGGAAAACTCATGCACACTGTCTTTCTTACTGAGGTTTTATTTCATACTTAACACCACCTGCATACAACATTGATTGTCGTTCAGAACATCATAAACCATCAGAAGCGAGACAGCGTGTGGATTTTTATCTCCACCAGGTGTAAGCCTGAAGGGGATCATGCGTTTGGTCGCGTGTGTGTCTGTGTATCTGTCTGCAGCTAATCTTGCAAACTACACATACTACTACTTCTAATTTTTTGTGCACATTTATGACTGTATACTCAACGACCTCTCGTGGTCACAATTTTTGAAAAACCTATTTTATAACGCCATTCCTTATGAGCCTATAGTAAAGACTTTCGTCTTTTTAACAGTCCTTTTTACGATATGCATTACAACATAGCAAAAGACATTTCTGGCAGTAGGCTAGGCTAAAAACAAGGCTTACTCAGTCTGTTACAGGCCACATTTTGGCCTTTGTTGTGGCTCAAAAACTGACATCCATAGAAAAGTTTGGTCTCATCTTGAACCAACATCTGCAGATTAATTCCATACCTGATATGTTATGATCCACTAAAGTTAGGCACAATATAACATTAATATTTATCCATATTTCATAAATATTTTTATGAATAAATCCCCGTTTTTGTTGTCTTTGCCGCCATCTTGACTGAACACACCTGGTGGAGATCCGCACTTGACTCAGTTTAAATTTCTAGTTGCTTATGTTTTAATGCTCCTGTCACACATTCAGGTGTTCAGAGACAAAAAAATAAACAAAGAAGAATGAGTTCCATTATTTTATTGTGTTGTATTTAATTTGATTTCTTTTCCAAAATGTTTCTGCAGCTGTCTCACCACTCATCCAAAATTGTGTTACAATATTTTTTTTCCCAAAGAGGGAGGGGAGCCTGCTCAACATGTGCACAAATGGGCACAAAGGACACAAAAAAGGCTTTGACTGGCAGCTACTCTGGTTTGCAACAAGCTTCAAAGTCCTCAGAAGCATCAAGAGGTTTTATGCTGACGTGTCTCTAGAAATAAAGAAAAGTGACGTGGTTCAAGAACTGACATATTAAACACATAATTATCTTACACTACTGGTAAGGACAATATTTCTATTATAATATTTATATTTAAACCAGTGTCCATCAACACTGCACTCAAAAATCATCAACATTTAATCTGTATACTGACAGTTTTTTCCAGTGTGAATACACGCAGATTTAAAACCTGGTGGAATCAGTATCAAGTCTAGAATTGAGACACTTAGCTCAAGTCTTCTTTCATGAAAACATCATGTCAATAAAGATTAATTGAATTGGATTGAGAGTCAGATGGAGAAGGACGAGGAGACTGGGTGATGTGTGTGTATGTGTGTGTTTGTGTGTGTGTGTGTGTTTCGCTCAGCCTCTCCTGACCTCCCGCCTTTATTTAAGTGCCAAAAGAGGCAATTTGCCTGCAGTCCGCCTGCGTTCTCTGCTCACCGCTCAGTCTGAAGTAATCTGCCATTTCAGACCCATTTTTACCTGATTGCTTCGTCAGAAACGCAGTGACACCGAGGTCGCACACTCGGATTGGAATATAGATGCAACACAAACACTGTACACCCACAGATTGAAAATGAGGAGTGGACTGAAGAGAGGGGAATAAGAGAGAAAATATTTCTGACATTCTCAACTTGTAGCGGAGCTGATAAAATGTCAAGTGTTTCTGCAGAGGTGGAGGAGCGCGGCAGGTAGACGACCTTCAACACACCTGAATCCTGAGCCAAGCCTGCAGGTGACAACTGATCACACACTCTATTTATATGGTATATATCTATAGTGGAACAAATGAGTTTTCTTTCCATTATTTTCTTCTGTTAATTAATCATTTCTATTTTTGTTTTAAATAGTACTTGCCTAGCCCAAAGTATCATCTTCGAAAAGCTTTTTAAACTTGATCAAAAGTCCAAATCCCAAAGATATTAAATTTACAATTACATAAAACATAGATACATGAGAAACTGGAAACAGTAAATGTTTTATTTGTACTTGATGAATTACTAAAATAATAATTATCAAGATGTTTTCATCACTCAACTAATCATTAATTATGAGCAAAGTCATGTTTTTACATGTGAAACACATTTTATATGTGAAATATACCACATGTGCATGTGAATATTTCATGTTTAATGTATTCCACATTACACATGAAATTGTTTTCACATGATTTCTTGTGATTTACCACATGTGAAATGTCCAAAAACAGCCTGTTTTCACTTACTGTATGTCGACCTTCACTAATAATACAGTAAGAGTGACCCCAGAGCTGAAAACATCAATCCAACAAACAGTAAATCAGTATCAATATTAATAATTGCTGAATGGGTTAACAATTGGACAAAAATGCAGTTTTAAAGGTATAACATTCAACAGTTATTCCAAACATCAGGTTTGACATTTATTTTTAAACTACATTAAATAAGCTTCACATAGCTGCTGACCAGTTTTTTAGATAGTCCGATATGTTTTTTGTCCCTCCAGGCAGTCGTTAGCTTCATTTTAGTAAAATCAACTTGCAGAGACTTGAACTTAGGTTGAGATAATCACATGAAACATAATGTCTGGAGTTATTGTTGTTGAAGTTCATTCAAAGCCGATTGATTTGCGCTGCTAGCTCCCAGGTAATTAGCTAACTAATCAATCATCAGATAAAACTGAGAGTCTATTTTTTATAATCTTTTCATGAGAAAAGGAGCCTCTGGCATCACAAAAATATACACAATACTTTTGTTTTTAATAAGATGAATGAATGATTTGAAAAAATCCTCCTGTGGAAACAACTTGATAGATTTTAATCAGTCTTTGGGTTCTGTGACTAATTCATTTTCAATTAGATAAAGAAATCCAATGATTATTAGTGAGCTCAGGATTCTGGGGACAAACTTACAGTAATGATTTGATATTCCTGCACTGCATTACCACACAACAGACAGACACAATAGACAACAATAAAAGCAGAGATAAAACTCAGTGATGAATCATTTAGCTGTAATGTTGCACATGAACTAACACATGTAGAAAAAACACCAGTATGATCCAGTGATCTGTCACAACAGCACCAGATAACAGTGCTGGAAATTAATTTAAAAAAAATACACCTACATACTCAGACATTGATTCATATCCTGGTTAGTTTACAGATAAGTGCAGGGTAATTTGTTTACACGCATCTTCATATCCTGAACACGGATAGCTTTTAGTTTACGAATGGACTAAAGCAGCTGAATATTACCATGGAAACAGTCCAGAAGGCAGTGCTGCAGAGGAGAGTGTATCCACATTAACATCAACATATAACAGGCTGCAGCAGACAGAAGACTGTGTTTATAAATCACTACACACAGAAAAAAGTCCACACTGTGGATAAAGGAGGATGTGAAATTTACATTTACACTGAAAACACTCACAGTAGCAGTCAATACTCCACTGAACATGCAGTCTCAATTTACCTAAACAACATCCAATCAAACAAGACTAGGTCAAAACCTAGTATATGACTGGACTGTGTATGGTCAGTGTCTTTAATGTGAACTTCTGGATCTTGAATGTTCATCTGCAATTTTCTGTAGTGTCCCAGTAATATTAGTTGTTAAAATGTACTGAAGTAACATCTCACACGACATGGTTAAAGCTACATTTGAATCAAAAGAAAAGGTTATAAATGCAGTTGCAAGATCAATACTTTCCACTCATATCTTGGGATGTTTGATTTAAAAGAGAACTTATTTTAATTCTAATTATAACTATTCTAATTATCTGTTAACTCCCCCTGCTCTTTCATCTGTTTCACTCCGCAGATGTCTCTCGTCTTTCACTCTGTATTGAGTGTTTTGTCAGAGTGATGATGTGACAGCATTTTGGATGCAAATTCAGGAGGCTTATCTCCACCCAGTTACCGCAGTCAAATTAAGCGCACCCGCACGAGTCACATGTTTTACCTGCAAGACTCGTGTTTCATCGTTTTGTAAAGTGAAAACATCAGAGAAATAAAAAGCTGGTATTAGTTCAGTCATAAAATCCAAATGCACCGTGGAGCGTCTCTCCTGCTGGTTCAGTCAGCGTTTAACCAACTTCACTAACACCAGAGCTCAGAGAGTCAGACCTGTTGCCGAAACCTGCTTTGAACTTTTACCTAGTAAACAACTTTCTGCCTTCAACTGCTCTGCCTCCTGCTTTTGAGCCCAAATTTCTATATTCACAATCATTACAGTGGGCAGGTGTGTCCACATACTTTTGACTATATACTGTATTTGTAATAAGAATCAAATGGAAGTATGTCCTTTTTATTATTAGGTGTAGTGTAGAGTCCAATCTATACCCCACAAATAATACAACACCTGACAGCTCCCTGAAATCTCAGTTCAAAAACAAAACATGTTCTTCGGAGTGGAGTTCAATAAAGTAAAACAGGTGCTGTATTCACTGGTTACTGAAGGTTTGTGGCAAAACAACCAGTCGTTAGTCCTTCAGTCAGTACATCAAGTCGACTCACGTCTTTGTTTTGATCATATTTCAGCCAAACAAAATTCGGGACCAGAATAAGGAAGTAAATGTATCCACTGTTTTTTAGGAGTTACGAAGGGATGGACGAGCTTGACTACTAACAGTGCTGCAGATACTTTATATTAATGAATAGACAGACAAAGAAACAGACTGAGAGCTCTGCTATGTTACCAGTGTCATCCCAGTATGTGAGGAAAATAGTCTTTCATCACAGGACCATCAGAACCAACCGTGTAACGCAAAACAAAATGGGCATGTATGACAGGAATAATGGACAGATGACTTTTATGATGACTGTGTGATCCTTAATTTGAATGTTTGAAGGTTTTTTTATTTGGGTTTGAATGAGCCCATAAACTTCCTGCTGGATAACAGAGAGTGTGTGACTGTGTTTGTTTGTGAAGCACAGTGTGACTGCATATAATAGCCTAGAGAACTTTTTAAGATGTGTTATCACATGACCTCATTATCTAGTTATCTTAAAATAACTGTCACCATGTTATCTCGTGGTTATATATTAAGCTGCTTTTCCACTACAGGAACTTAACAAGCTTGCAGACCCTGAACCTATTGGAGCGTAAAGGCCTAAGGTGGCCGGTTCTGCTTTGCTTTTCTACTGTATTTCACAAACCAGGCAGGATAGGATGTCTAAGTTAGACGTAAATTTAATTAAAACAACACTAAGTGTTTTCAGAAATGTTTTTATAATAATTAATTGTGCATCTACTCTTTTACCATTATACCCATTAAATTTACAATACAATCAATTTAAGGCTCTTTTATATATTTAAAATATAACATTTTTAATATAAAGTTTATTTATATTATGAGACAAAAAGTCTCAGTGTCCCCTCTATTCCGGCAGCAGTGGTACGACCACCTGAAAGGTGCCAAAACTCCAGGAACTCGTCTCCAAAGCAGGCGGCAGTACGGTGGAAACAAAAGGCAGAACTCAGGACAATGTGTACAAGTTCAGGTAAGTGTATTTATTTTACGTCTCAAACTGTTGCTTTGTGATGATGGCTAAATTATTCTTATTTTGAGCTACGTAGAATAATATAGAGATTTTATTTCAACATATCTAAGCTCATTACCACAAGTTGATTATCTCATAATCCTGACAAACCATTTATTTTGTGATTGTGATTTAAGTATCTTGTAATCCCTAGAAGGACTTTTGTGACGAGGATCTTTATTCTAGATGGAAACCATTATCTTGTTTGAATTTTCTCAAAATTGTAATTATATACTTGATTTTTTTAAGATAACAAGCAAAAACACTTTACTCCCTCTGATGGGTGAAACAAAAGAGAGAATTTTCCATGTTACTCAACAGCTTTAACTTAATTTATATTACATGCTCTGAATATTTGCTAACAGCACTTTTTAACTGTCAAATACCTGAGTGACTTCTGTCTAATTTTAGCTTTAATGAGCATGCCCTTGTTTGGTAAATGTGACATGAATATGGGAAAATATTCACACTACATACTGTAAAATACAGGATTAGTTGCATTCAGCAGAAGATAAAATAGTTTCTGTTTTCTTTGAGGTTAGGTTACGATTATTATGTTATATATAATATTCTCAGTGTGTTTATTAAATATGTCAGTTAAGAGCTAAACAATGCAAGTCTGAGGATGAAATATTTCCTTTCTGAGGAAACTTTTCTCTACAAACAAACTCTGAGCGCAGTTAACTCTGAAATCTTAGGCGCAGCCGCTGGTGAGCGTCTACCTGCTGTTACCGTATGAACTCCAAAGTGTCGGAGCACGCCAACGTGTCACCCTCGCCTCACCCTGATTTCCCCTGGCGAAGCAGCCAGCCTATTTGGAATCACTGCTCTGGCCTTTTAGCGCCGAAACCTCAGCAGGTAAGAAGCCAGTCCCTGTGGCTGTCTGCCCGCCCTCAAAGGAGCCACCGGTGACCACGGAGCAGCCCGCTCGGACTAATGAGGTCCCTGGGTACAAGCAGCCAGCAGGACGGCGAGTCGGCTGCAGCTCGCTGACTCAGACCTGTCCTGCCTGTAATGTGCTGTAAGCTGCTCTTCAACATGATGCAACAATGCTGCTCTGCAGGCACACGACACACAACTAGATTTTAGTCACTGAGACGCCTTGAAACAACCAACCCAAAGTTTACTTTCAATTAGAGTTGCCTGATTTTCCTTTTTATTTCCCTTTAAGCAGTGGGCCTAAACAGTTTTTGTTGTTTTTGTTGTCAAGTGAAGGAGATTCAAGTCTATTTTCTTCCGATGTACAGTACATGTGTAGCTACATTGATCATGTATTGGGCTGAGAGCCTTGTTACACCATGTCTGAGCCCACAGCACTACTGTGTGATATCCACCATTTCAGTTGGGTATTAACATGTGATCTGTATCTCGATGCATTATTTGGATGATGACATCTGATACAAGAGACTTTGCATTTACAGCTATATTGATAAGCGCTAATTGTTTTGTTTCTTCCTGCATTTTGATTGGATCTCAATATGCAAATTAGTTAGGCAGGCCATGGGAAGCAAAGCCGTGGACAGGTTTCATTCATTTTTAATAATTATAATTATAATAACAAAACCATTATTTCTATAGCACTTCTCTAAATCACAAGATTACAAAATATCTCTGGAGCAATAAGACACTATATAAAATCAGGTTAACAGAAGACAAACAGGTAAAAACCAACAGAAACTGTTGGGAGCATATTTTTCTACAGGATGTGGTCACGCTGTACAGAATGCATCTACATCTGGCTGAGATCGGACCACAGTGTGAGCCTGACTACCTCCAGATGTGATCTGGATGATCCAATCACATTCCAATCACAATGAGAGCATTCACACTTGGCATTAACATGTGTTTTTACAGACTGCTTGTTAATGCCAGGTGTAAATGATCTCTGACAAATGAGTGAAGCTGATGCTGATGTGCTGTTTTCACTTTGTGGCAGATGTAAACAAGGTGTAGGCTTAGCACCAGGCTTCTCCATCCTCATTCTCTGTGAATTCGGTATTAAAACAGTTTGATTATTTCTGTTTTGCTGTTTTGTATTTTTGTTTATCAAATGTATAAAGCAAAATGAATGTTGCTTTCTCTGTGAACTGAAAGGGCTGCTAAATTTGATATATTAGCGCTGATATGTTAGAGAGTTTACATGCAGTGTGGTGAATGTTACTGTGTTCTTCTGTTTAGAGGTAACACTGCCATATTTGTGCTGTACTTGTACCCCATTTGAGCCACATTTGGTGCGAATCTGTCACCATTTCTGGGGTATGTTTTCTGTGCTTGAAGGGTACTGAGTTTTTATTTATTTGTTTTTTTTTCTAATTTTTTCTTTTGTAAATTTGAAAGCCTGGCCTTTGATGGAAGCCAAGATTTTTCTACAAGTTGCTTTCCATAACTGGGTAACAAAAAAAGGAGAATAAAATCCCCACAAATTAGCATTTGAAGTTGTGTGTTCACTTTATCCCCGGCTTCATATATACACGGTATATATAATTGCCTCAAGAGAGCAGATCTCTTGAGGAGAGAGTTTTTTGAAAAGCAAGTGGAACATCAAAATGTTGAAAGCTGCTGCTGCTGCTGGATGGATGTATGACTCCTGGGAACAAACTGAAGCAGGTCTTTTCTGTTCACCACGTCTCTTAATGTTGACCTTTTCCAAAAAGCCTCTTCCCACAGGGATTTCTGCAGTCTGTGAACCAAAATGACGACTTTTCTTGCTTACACCCTGCATTTCAACTCCCGAGGCTGTTCGTTCCATCTCCTGCTCCGTAACATTTCGTATTTTCAAAATGGAGGCAGAGAGTGGGGGGGATCAACACAAAGGTCAGCACCTCACCTTTGCCCCCCGGTGAAAAATGGCGAGGATGTGGCCACCACTATATCATTAATTCCCATGAAAATCATAGGTTGGCAAGGTAGCTGCCATGCCAGCCCTTTCTCCCCAACCCACTCAACCACAGACAATTACAGGTCATCCGGGCTCGACGCCATGCTGCTGTTGTCTGTGGAAATTGTAAGCTGTTGCTTAAAAGCCCAGGAGAGTGACTTTAATTAAAGGCTGCAGTGACCGACTGCTGCTGGCAATCAGCGGACGCCTGCTCTACCTGCTGCCTCTGTCTGTCTGCTGCTCCCCCTCTCCCTCTCTCTGAGACATCTTCTGATCTGTTCTTCTTCTCTGTCCTCAGCCTCAGCTCTGCATCCGCTCCTCTTAGCAAAGACCTAAAATAACCTCTGTAACAGTTAGTGGTGGCTAAATCTGTTGATTTTGGTCTGTCATGTGGTTTGTGTAAAACTTTATTTTATGGAGGAAAATATTATAAAATATAACAACTACACATTGTCAGGAAATTTGCTGTGGGTATTCATGGTCCCCAGAGAATGACTCTAATGATTTGTTTTTGCCACCATGACCTTTTATTGATTGCCCTGGTTACAAGATTTCCACTTGTATACAGAAAATATCAAAATCTAATGGACACACAGACATGTAATTTACTGAGCACATCCATGCTCCCAAGAGGATGAACCCTTTTGATACTGGACTCAGTATCAGAAATTCCTCCGGACTAAAATTTGGTGTGAATATTCATGGTTCCTGATTTTGTTTATATACATGATAATATATGTGTCATAATATATGTGTCCGGTGTCCTACAGGGATCAGTACTTGGTCCACTTCTGTTTTGTGTTTACTTGCTGCCCTTGGGTCACATTTTCAAAAAACACAACATAATGTATGACTACTATGCTGATGATACACAAATCTATCTTCCTGTAACAGTCAGTGACTCCTCCCAGCTGGTTAACCCTTTGATACACAAGCTATGCAAACCCCTTCTAATGCACAACATTCATTTTCATGTTATTTCATGCATGCCTGAATGTTACTTTGCTATATCATTTGAAATCAATTTATTTCATCATTTAATATTACAAGTATTCATTAAATGTCTTGTTTTTGATTACCACAAATTATTACTTTCATTATTCCTTTCTTACTTTATGAACAAAAATAGTTTTTGTATTACTATATCAAATTTACACAAATGGGTCAAAAATATGCAAGTGTGATTTAAAAAAAAATAAAGAAATACTATTAAATAATTTTGTTAAAATAATTATTTTAGTAGTGATTTGGACCAAACAATAATACATGTCATATTTGAAATATGTTTACATGATGATAACACTGATATTGAACTGTAGTGTAACTGTTGTGAACTGTGGTAAATGTGACCAAATAAAAGAAGATAAAACTGATGAAATAAAATCACATATGTACAGCTCAAATTGCCATCTCAGTGCTTACATGCCAGGCTTGGTGCACTGGGAACACTGGCTGCTAAGCTGGTGTAGGCATTGATGGTGGCAACATCCAGAACATTGTACCAGAGCACCATGGGCCACCTCCGTGATGATCAGGAGCACGATCAGGACATCATCACATCATCAGGACATGGTGTAGAAAAGTGTGAGAAAAAGCACGAATGTAACCATTTTTGAGGCTGCAGAGTGAGAGGGCGAGAAGGGTATCAAACATATACTGAATGATGAAATGAATTTGTTGTAAATATATAGAATATAAAAACTCAGTCAGGTCACTTTTGACCCATGTTGTGCATCAAAGGGTTAAATTAGAGATGTGTTTGTCAGACGTCCATCACTGGATGTGCAATAATTTTCTGCATTTGAATGCACACAAGACTGAAATGCTGCTTGTTGGTCCAGCTAGATTCACATTGCTTTTTACAGACTTTTCCATTAATCTTGGTGGCTGCACAATTTTTCAGACCCACACAGTTAAGAATCTGGGAATAGTATTCGATCAATCTCTTACATTTGAGCCACATATCACGTATATAACACAAACTGCCTTCTTCCACCTTCATAAAATAACCTAAATATGCCCCATTTTATCAAATACAGACACTGAAATCCTCATACATGCCTTCATGACATCTAGAATAGACTACTGTAACGCACTTTTCTCTGGCTTACCTAATACAGCAACAAACAATCTTCAGCTGGTCCAGAACACAGCTACCAGAGTCCTCACAAGGTCTAAAAAGTTGGATCATATAACACCGGTACTGATGATTCCAAGTTTGTTTCAACAGTTTATGTTGTGTTACTTTCCTATTTCAAAATGCTAATGCCCCCCTGCACAAAGAAATGGTTTCCAAGTTGAAGTGTGCTGCACAGAGCCGTGACTTCAACCCCACCCAACACCTTTGGCATGAACTGGATCCAGGCCTCATCACCCAACATCAGTGTTGGACCTCACTGATGCTCTTGTGGCTGAATGGGAGCAAATCCATGCAGACAGTTTCCAACATCTGGTGGAAGGTTGGAAACCAGAACAATGGAGACTGTTATAGCTGCAGATTAATGAACATGGTTTTACTGTACGAGGGAACACATAAAAATCCCTGGAATTGTTAAAAATAACTGTCATTATAAATATTTCAGTAGTGCCTTTCTAATCCTCTTCAATGTACACTCCTTGAGATGCGATACACTTGTCCCAGCGCTTCCCCCATTCCTGGAAACATTTCCGGTAGTCATCTTTTGTCACCGTGTCCAGAGTCACCTGTGATTCTTCCTGGATTTCTTCCACAAGACTGAATCTTTCAGTCCCAGTTTAGTTTAACCAAGCTGTAGGCCATGTCACCATGTCTTTATCTTACTCTAGCCTTTATGGTAGTATTAATGTTTCATTTTAATCAATAAATTGTATTTATCAGTTATATTTTCACATTTAGTTGACAGTAATAATTTTTAGTCAGTGCTTCCTTCTCTTCTTCACTGTCCACAGTGGTTCCTTTACTTTTTTCCTTGCTGCCTTTGTCATACTGTCTTATAATACTCCACACACTCTCTCTCCTCTTCTTTTTGGCCATCTTTCTTATTTCTTTCCCTCACTTTCCATCTGTATGTGTGTGTGTTGGATTGATTGTACCTCAGGTTACATATTCTGTCCACATTTCTGCTCTCTGCCGCTCGCCTCTCCTTCACATTCGTCTCTAGAGTGCCGGCCAACTGTGGGCTATTACTGTCTCATTAAAGGGAGGATGGGGAGACGCAGGCCTGATAAATCAATCAAACTTCCTCTCGCTGTGCCAGAGGGGAGATGGATCGAGATGGATTTTGTCCCAGCGAGAGAATATCCCAGGGTGCACCTCTTCCAAATGGTGTCAGACTATGTATAATGCTGAGGCAGCACGCTGACTCCAACAATAGCTGAGCTTCTATATTCATACATTTAATGGGATTACATTGGCAGCGGAGGGACAGTCCGTGCTTTCATTATGTCGTATTACACACACTCAACATGCGTCATGGTCAAAGAGTCTTGGTAATTACACAGAAATAACTGTTGTCATCTGAAGGGAGCTGACTCTGATTCCTGTTCTACAGATACTTTACTTTTCTTCTGTTGTCAGTCACACTGCTTTATGTAACAGAAAGATAATGTGAGGAATAGTTTCCGGGCAAGGGGATAATGTAAGGGAGCAGTAATGGCCAGTGTTGTGCCCCCTCAAATATTTGAGATTGGATGGCTTTAGAATTTGTTAAATTCTATTTTCACAATAACTGTTATTAATTAGCCTTATTGAAGTTAAACCTCAACAAAAGTCGGTTTTCTGTATGTTCTTATTCATATTTAACTCTGCCTGCTACACAAGGACCCCCCTCTCTGTTTAGGCTACTTGGTTCCTTCCAGTTAGAAAGCTCTACGTAGTCTCAGTGGAGCTCGTAGAGCCGCTCAGCTGCAGCTGTGGAAGTCGTGTAGAATCGATGTTAACTGCAGTGTGACGTATGATTAACCAATCTCAGCTCACGACATGAAACGGTTTGACTTGAATGAATTTGTATATTACTATAACCCACATGTAATCGACATTAGTGTTAGCTTGTTGTCCTTCGCTATTAGTAGCTAAATTATTTTTTTTGTCCAACTAAATTTGCAGCACTGAAATGCATCCTACAAAACAGTAAAAACAGGAGCTACGTGTTGAGAGCTTTCTTTACTGCTGATAGTTAACCAGCTAACGCTACCCCTGAGTTTAAAGTATTTTCGCTAACATTTTCTTGTTCCATATTGTTGTTAATTGCAATATAGTGTTAGTGAGTGTCATTCAAATACAGTTGGAGATAGTTACTGATAATGTGGCGGGTTGATCATAAACATAGAAGCAAAAGCAGATAGTAGCAGTAACATGCATTGTGACACTGTGAAACCTCAAAAAAATGACTGTATGACACCCCTGTGGCCATCTATATAAGCTATAGTTTGAACTTAATACTAAAATAAGCTTAAATGCTTACAGTGACAATGCTAACATGCTGATGTTTAGCTGGTATAATGTTAGGCTGATTAGAGCTGCACAGGCATTACTCCAACACTTCTGGATTTATGACCACCTACAGAAGATACATTCAATAAATACCAAAAATGTTGTTTTGCATCAAATACAATTTTTTTCTTAAAATAAGTGGTCATATCACTATACTAAGTGGAAGAAACATAATTAAAGTCACACTTGATCAACAATGATGCAAGACAAATCACACGGAAAACTAAATCCATCCTATCAAATCCAGATTATCTTTAAGAAATTTGACATCCTCTCCTCTGCTGCACATCGCTGTGTTTACCTGACAGACCATGTTTGATAGTGATGTTTGTCCGAGCTGTTTGCTGCCTGTTTGTTCTTCTTCCTGCTTCTTTAATTTCATTGTTGTAGCCCCTACTTTTGGGTTGGAGACAATTTACATTTACACATTGTTCTTAATAAGGCCAAATGTGTGTCTGACCTCTGGAGGGAGATTGTCTGATTAAATTAGAATCCATCCTCAATGTGTCTTGGGTGTGTTTACACCGTTGCGTTATGCAATTACAATCCTTTCACCAAGATGTATTGATTGACTTAGCCATGTGAGCTCTGGGCTGCGTTCAGAGTGACAATGTTCCTTCTGGTTTCATCTCAGTGTTACTAAGTATTTTGCAGCAGCCTTTGAGATGCGCCTGCTGCTGTTTGACAGGTGAGTTGGTGAAAATCCAACAGAGCTGTGATGTATAGAAACACAGAAACATAACAGTCTTTCAGTCATAAAAACGTATTTGAATGATTTTTATAGTCTGTTTTTGTTTGTTTGTTTGTTTTTTTTTTTACCTTAAAGCATTGTTTATTAATCTTATATATATTACGTGAACTCACACTACATGTTTTACTCACCATTTCTGCACAGTCAAAACATACAACTTCTGTGCTCACACTGTACTGATCAATCAACTTGTCATGCTGTGGATTCTCACACTGACCCTAAAACATTGTCTTTTTTTTTTTCACTGACAATTCAAACAAGATGACATGTGTCCTCCAAAATGTTGGCAAAAGGAGAAAACCATTGTTAGTTTGTGCAAGTCTATTTGGAAGACAAAACAAGAGGAAAAAACAAAAAATATGGCACCACAGATGGCTTGACAATACTGTTTTGATTTTTTGAAGTGAAGTTCAGTTTTATTTCTGTCACAGTTTTAGTAAAGACTACAGTTTTACCACAACAACATTTAAAATAACCAATAACAGATCTGTTAACATCAGCCATGTGGGAAGTCACAGAACTGTTCAAACTGCAAGACTGCCAATCAAATTCTGGACATGCCAGAAATCCATCCGGTGGGACAGCCCGATTCCTGAATGCTCCGACTCGTGCAACAAGAACCACTCTGTTGGAATTTGGATCAGATTCTACAGTAAAATTGGTTGTAGGCGACCAAATTTGGAGTTAAAATCTGGCTTATCCATACAGTGTCTAACTGTGAGACAAAGATAATTTTCTCAATCCATAAAGGAGCATTTAATAACTTTAACTAAAAACTTAAAAATCAAAGAATATGTTGCTCATTCATTGCGGTGAGTGGAAGTGACATTTACACAGTGAAAGCAGAGATGTTTGGGTTGATCTCGGTCAGAAGTCACCCCCTCCAACAGATGAAGGTAGTGTGAATGTGAAAGTTACTCAGTGTCTAAACACTAGTCTGGAATTATGTGATTATTTTTATTTATATTTGTGAAAAAATAACATGAACATAGCGCCTCTGTCTGAACTCCATAGTCTGGATGTGAAAGTGCTGTGTGGAGTAGCTTTGCTCTTTAAACCCAGCAGGAATGACTTAGCTTCTGAAACCCATGATTTCATGATGTACTGTAATCAGAAGAAATACATCATTTGATAAAAATTGGAAACACATGATACAGTAAAACTGGGATTTTCGCCAGGAAAAGTAACCAAGCTGACAGAGATCAGCTGGGGCGGCGGCTCACCATCAGCCCCGTGTAGGCAGATCGCTCCGTCTTTAGCGGCACCTGGTCAGTCAGTGTTATGGAAGTCAAATTGATTTCATGGAGCAGAGGCTTATACTGATAACAGCACAGAACAGAAAATATGTCATCTGATAAAACTGGACTAAGTTTCATTGAAAAGTTTAGTAGATTAAAACCTTTATTTTAATGGCATTTGATGACTTTCTTGGCAAAAGTTTGATGCTTAAAAGGTGAAATCCTTTACAAACATTACAGTGTCATATGCAGGTTTACAAGTGAGGTGTCGCCACAGTGACGGTGACTTTTTCTACTTCCGCCTGCAGCCCAGATTCATCTATACATTTAAACACACACACACACATTACATAGTATCTACATAACTCATTCAAACTTTAAAATAAATAAATAATTATAATATAAAATTAAGTCTCCAGTCCTCTGGCTGTTGATGATCGGTTACCCTGAACACAGAATACAGACTTAGAGCTAAAAACATACATTATCCTACAGTTTATTTTAGTTTTATTAGAAGAGGACACAGAGAAGTGCATTCACTCTGCTGTAGTAGCAACTATAACAAACACAAAAACATTTTGTAGTTTCATCATCACAGAACACAATCCCGCTGCCCTGCAGTGTGTGCTCAGTCAAACCTGAAGTGTCTGTATCTCTTATTTCAAGTGAAACGTTTCCTCTGCGAGTGTTTTTCCCGGCGTTCATCGGCTGCCGCTCACCTTCCGAACATCTCATGAATGGATGTGACAGGCTGCTGCTAAGACGAGCGGCTCCCGTCAAACTGCAAATGAGGAAAGTAAACAGGTGAAATATGACAACAAAGCAACAGCAAACATGTCGTTCTCCGCGATTGATGAAGTCCCCGTCAAAGCCAATCAGGGGCGAGCATGTCTCCTCAATGTGAGTTTCTTCTTTGAGTCAGAAACATTTTAAATGCTGGAATTGAGAGGCAGCGTCTCCGCAGGTTATGTCAAAATCCGACAAGAACAGACATCGCAGCGCCCCTTTTAGGCCAGTTATTCATCTCACTACCAGTCAGCAGCAGTAACAGAAGGTCTAAAGGTCCTTCTTCTATTTTAATTGTGGAAAAATACATACAAGACATCACGCAGAGGTGAAAAAAGAGCAGAATCTAATTTCCAGGTTCTGACTTGCTGATGAGATAAAAGACACAAACCAGGCACACACTTCAGGCAGGAAGTTTTTAAATACAGCCTGGAGATATTGTTGCTCTTGGAGTTTTAATTTGCAGCTGTGTCTTTTTGACCTGCTGGACTGGCTGGACAGCAGAGGGAACGGTATGTGCAGAATTTTAAGATTGCAAATTAAGAAGCATCAATTGAAAGCAGCTGCCTCACTCGCTTGAACCTTCCAATCACCTCACTTAAACACCTGAAGACAGCCAACGTGTTGTTTCAGGGGGCTGTGACTGGAGAGCTGCACTGAAGTCAGATTTTAGTGATAGTTGAGTCTTGTTTGGAGTTTGTTTCTGCATGCATAATATCAGGTAACAGACAGACAAAAGTCTGTTTAAATGGATAAAATCAATTAATGAATGCAAGGGATCAATTTTTGTGTGATGTAAAAATGTTGCATGAGAACTGTGGCCATTTTGAACTAGAAAACACCCAGACTGCAGACCTCCACCACAGCTGCACAGTCCTTTAAATTTATTTTAACAATAGAAAATATATTTTAATAAAATATTTATTAAAATACAATTGTGACCATCATGAACCTTGCAGAGTTCATGACAGAACAGACAAATGTTAATAAAGCTGAGAAATCCTTTAAAACAGAGTATGGCAATCACTTATTCATTAGCCAATAGCCTTACTTTCCACTAAACTTAATTGATAACATTTTCCCCTAATAAATCTTGGCCCCTGTACACAGAAACATGGCATGTACAAAAGTACAACAACTACAGACATGCTGGCTTAAAAAGAGTGTCAGTCAATCATCAGTGAGTCAGTCATATACTAGATGTTCCCCTAACTGCTGCTGTGGGCTGTCAGTCATAAACTCTGATCACTCACTCAGTCATGACAGGTGAAGGTCAGCGCTGGTACGATCGTTTCTTGCATGAGTATTTATTAGTGTTTGTGACTTGTGTATTTATGCAGATAAGTTTTAAGTGAAGTTGAGTTCAGGTTGTCTGACATGTTAACAACCAAAAGACTCATGGCAATGTTCATGATATGTCCTCCACATTACCCACAATGCAACTCTACCAAAAACAGCTCAGTCAGAGATTGTGTTATGCTAGTAGTGGTTAATGTAGCCCGGAGCTGCTAGACTCCAGCAGAGATGAGGAGCTACAGAGGTCTGGTAACCTCACTTCTTTCTAACTCAGCAGCAGTTTATCAGATTTCCCACAGCTCCTTCTGCAGATGCAAAAGGCTTTATACTAGTTTTTACACATATAACACCTGCAAACAGACTTTGATGTGTAATTTATCGATAAATTAGACATCAAAATATATATCAAATAGCTATGTGTGATGTGAAAGGTGTCACTCAACTTTATAAGGTGATCATATATTATTATTATGCAGATTTATGAATGCATATTTAAAGATATCTCATCATGGACCAAAATGCTGTTCAAGCAGAAAGTTTGAACTGATTAAAAGGAAGGTTAAGTGAACTTACAAGGATTCGTACATTTCTATACCAATCGTTAAGACATTCTTGTTTGTAGCTGGTGATATATCTTACTGTGAGAGTATGTGACAAATGAACAAACATCTACATCCTGAAGTCTCACTACAACTGAAGCAAAAACCACAAAAATACCTTCTTTTAATGCAAATTTCCCAGGAGATCAAACTAAACTCCTACACATAAGATGAGGAAACTGACTTGATGTAAGTTTTCACTTTCAGACGACGAAGTGTTAACTCTCAAATGTGTGTGTGTCGTGCTCTGCGGCTGATCAGGGCCAGAAGTGGCTCGGCTAGCCTGAGAGGCCTTAATTAGCCAGCATGGCTCCTACAGCTCACCATCACGCTGCCATCGATCCACACACACACATACACACACACACACTCCTCTGTTAATGACCTCTGACAGCAGGGACAGGGCTGCTGGTAGGAACTAACTGCTTTTGGATCAGTACAGCTGTGACATTAATACAGTGTATATGTGTGTGTATATTTACAGTGAGCGGTTAAAACTAAGGGGACATCCGCTCAAAGGCAGCATTTCATTTTCCATCCAATTATTCTGTGAGGAAGCAGAGAGCAGCCGCTGCTTTGTGGGAACATTCCTGCTGCAGAAACAGAGCTGTTAAGCTCCAAGCTTTGCCTCGCTCACTGCTAATTCAAGAGAATTTCTGTTGTCTCTGGTCCTTCCCAAACCCCAATTTGTCTTCTTTTTGTTCTTTACTGTATGACTGTTAAAATATGCTGATGAAAGGAGACCAAGCGTTTGCAGGGAAACAACAGTAAACCAGTATTTTTATACCCAGAGGAAACCAGGCTTCTTGTTAAACCTGCTTTTCTGCCTGACTTGACACTTTTGCCGGATCAAACGTCTCATCACAAAATGCAACTTACAAACAAAAGTGCTTACCCATAATCCATCTGTGCAGGTGTGTGATGTGGCGGGCTCTGAAATAAACAGCAGAGCTTGTCGTTAATCCTTCAGACAAGCTTCCCTCTAATTAACAAGCTCGACTTTAGCAACACAACGGAGAATGAATTGTGTTTTCTCAACAAAAATAATTATTCTCTTCTCCTGCAGCCTCCGTGTGTTTTGGCAGAGTTCAATGGAAGCTGCATCCATCAAAGAAAAGAGGCTTTAAAGGAACTTTACGCTGTTTTTTGCAGGTTGTAGCCTATTTACTACAAATGATGCATTCCTACAATGATAGCTGATCATTTCCCAAATCGCGCTGTAGTGTTTTGAATATCTGAATTGATCTGATATGACATATGATACAGTGAGCATGAGCATCAATCTGCTGCTTTATAAACCTCCACTCCTGGCTTTAGGCTTTCCTACAGATGAGCATTAGTGAGGTCCAGCACTGATGTTGGGCATTGAGGCCTGGCTCGCCTCTCAGTCGCCATTTCAAATTGGAAGAACACTATTGGCCAAAATATCACTGTATGCTATTACATTAAGATTTCCTTTTATTGATACTAGAGGATTGGCCAAATTGGGAAAAACAGACAATAAGTACATATATATCACCTAAAACATGCACTGTAAACCTTTGTTGCATGTCATACCACTGTAGCCCTGCATCCTGTCTCTCTACACTTAATTGAAAAACTGTCAAAAAAAGCAAAAATGTCCTTAAAAAATATCTTCAAACAAAAAAAAGAAATCTTAAACTGTGATTACAAATTTACAAAGTCAGAAAGTTCTGTTAACTTGTGTCATTTTCATTTCAGACCTTAAAATAATCATTGTTGTTTAGAAACATTGTCAGCTTATTAGCGTACCCTCCAGAAAGCATTGTACTTGAGTTTAAATTTTCCAGAAAGCCTTCTTTGCATTAATTTGAGGAAAGTTATGATGGAGTTGGTTTGTTATGTGTATCTGATCAAAATGAAAACAACGCAAACCATGATGGAGATAGTAGTGATGTTCACTTCAACCACTCCTACTGGCTGTTAACAGTATAACAAAAGTTAGTTGATTAGGTGTTGTGGCACATCAAACCTGAAAATGCTTTTCCAGTGAAGAATAAATACAACTGGAGTCTAACAACTCTAAACAGGTCAACTATTAACAACTATGTTTGTTTACTTAAGGTTATGTAAACAAAAATGACCAGTTGACAAAACTATTTTAAGTGTGATTAACCTAAAATAAAGAGTTGATTAACTTCTTAAAATGAGTTGAATCAACTGCTATGCTGATGACACCCAGCTGTTCTCGTCACTCCCCATCTGAAGCACTCATCATTGTTCGGCTGTGGATGTCAAGGCAGCACCCAGAGTTCAACCTGCGCAAGACTGAGCTGGTGTTCCTTCAAGGGAACAAACTTGGACAGCAGAGGGAACGGTATGTGCAGAATTTTAAGATTGCAAATTAAGAAGCATCAATTGAAAGCAGCTGCCTCACTCGCTTGAACCTTCCAATCACCAGTGTTGTCACTGGTGACAACACTGGTGATGCCAACTCATTTAAAAAAATAATGCCTGCACACTGACAAAAAAAGTAAAATGCCAACTCAGTCTGAATATCTGGTTACTTCTAAAACATGACATGAGTGACATGATGCAGGTGTTCAGTCTTCTTTATTACCTGATCTTGAGGCCTTGCATTAAAATGGGACCCATAATAAAATCCATTTTTTTCCCTTCATTATTCCAGCTGATGACGCTTACAGAGTGCATATTTCTAAATTACAATGTGTTTAATCAGATTACCTCACAGCAAACCTGGGGCCATGTAATATTCCAGCACAGGAATACTGTACAATGCACAGAGAAAGAGAGGAACGGGGAGTTAATAGGGGTCCAGCAGTTCATTTTTGCCCTGGGGGCCCCTAGCAGATTGATCAGTCCATGTAAATATTAATGCTTAAGTATATGTGATTTGTAGTAAATTAGCTAAAATGTGTAAAATAAGTAGTACATGAATTTAAAATGTTCCTAGGGTTGAATTTTTGTTCATTTTGTCCCAACCTGTCACACAGCTGCTCAACTGTCACTGACACATACTGTACATTAAAATGAGCTAAATCAGCACAGCCAGTTCTCCCCGACATTTGTATTGTCTTACACATTTTTGTAAATTCTGTAAATTTTATTGTGCTAATGTAGAGAAATCAGCATGATACAATCTGAAAAGAGGACAGGAGCGACAAGATGCTGAAGTTTCTAAATCTGGCAGTGGAGAGTGGGAGCACTGATAACTGTACAGCAACAAAGAGGGGACATCAAACACAGAGAGCAAATGCTCACCTGATTGTTGCCGCATGGCGTCGAGCCCACATTATGCTGCGGAGAAAAGAAGAGGGCAGGAGGAGGCAGCGACAAGCCGCTCTTGCCTGTTAACACTCAGTATAACAGCCAGAGCTGCTTATAATGGCCTCGCCAAAACTTTTCATTTTATAATTGGCAGGCAGCCGCCGCAAGATTGACAAATGAGTGTCAGCCATCAGCAATTCCCTGAGCCAGGGATGCCAGAGGTAGAGAGCGGGAATCAAAATAATTAAAATAAATAAGGTGCCAAATGATGGCATCGCTCCCTCCAACATGGCGGATGAGAGCTGCCAGCGAAAAAGAGAAGGAGGGATGGTTCGAGTGTCAGTCTTCACCTCCTCTCCAGGACCTCTCACCACTAAACCGTTATTAGTGACAAAAATCTGCCAGCAAGTCAGTTGCTTGTTTGTCAATGTATGTGTGTGTGTTAGCAAAGGTCTGATTATCTGATTGAAACAATGCACCGGTAATCAGTAGGAGTTTACACCTCAGGATGTGCTAATTTTCACTTCCCCTGGCTCCCGTCTGCCCTTGTTTATGTGTTGTTACATAGAAGAAGAAGTGAGATGTGATCAGCGTAATGAAGCTGCTGGAAATGCAAACTAGAAGCAGCTGCCTGTGTGAAAGCAGGGAAGGATGCAGCAGCTACGTCCCTCTTTATACCGGAGTTAACATCTTGTTGACTATATGGATTGTGTTTAGTTTGCTTCTGGATTATATTTACACACAAATCTGGTTTGTCTTTGTTTAATCAGATTGTCACAACGTAAACTCCTCCTCTTGACAGTGTCAACAAATCCCATTATAAGACCAAAACCAACAATGAATTGATCCCAGGTATTTTCTGTGTATCCAAAGCCTAATATATCTTGTTCCTGTGTACCATAGAGCTCCATTGCTGCCCAAAAACTATAAAAAAAATGCATCAATGAGCCACACCATCACACTGGGTGACATGTTCCTTCATTACCATGAACACACACTCTACAGTTTATTTTGATTAAATCCCACACACACCATCCTGCTGCAGGAAATACTCGCTAGAGCACCAAATGTTAATGAATCCACCGCTGGAAATAGTCCCCAACAAATGAAGTATTTATTTCTATTTGAGTAACGTTTGCTAAAAACTGCAGTGTCCATTTGAGGAAATCATTTATCTTGTTTTTCAGTGCCAGTTGGGATTATGGGGATGTCATCGTTTCTGTGCCTGAGCAACATAAATAGCTACATCCATAAAAATTAGAGACAGAGACACTGCCACAAAAGAGGTGGATGGATGAGATTGATGCAGCTATACAGGTCATAGTAAATCAATTTACAGAAAAATAGCTCTTAAAGGAATAGTTTGAAATTTGCTTTCTTGGTCTCATGTCTGTAACTTAAATATGTAGCCAGGTTCTGGTTATAGCTAACCTGGCTCCAAAAAAAATAAGTACAACCAATTGTAGCTTATGGGGGTTTTATGGCATTACATGGCTGGGTACAGTGACTTCCTGGAATTGTTTCAAGGCTAGCAGTTTCGACTTACTTATGCTAAACTAGGCTAAGCATCTGAACCTGGATCTCTGCCCTGGGAAGCTGAAACTGATCCATCGTCTCATCTGTCTCGGAGAAAGGTGGCTAACAATGCAACATGACAGCAAAGTTGTTTGAGGGCTTTTGCTGTTAGCTTGCCAGCCAATGTTAGTTCGGTACTAGCTCCCTGTTGTTACTAATAGCACTTATCATGCCTGGTGGTCCTACCAGGATCTCACTAGTACCTGTTTTTTTGTGATTCTTGTGGTTGACAATGAATTTGCAGCAGATTTTTGTCTCCTTTGTCCTAGCTAAATCAGTTCCCCTATTATCAAGTGTTTGGGCTAAGCCAGGCTAATCACAATTTCTGGACCTACACGCAGAGATGAAACAGATTAAAAACATCTTCTGATCTGACTTTGGGTCAGACAGAGCAAGATAATTTCCTAAAATGTGAGAGTAGGCCTATTCCTTTAAAGTATTATTTTTTGGCTGTTAGCTGAAATCAAATAAAAACAGAAACTGTATTTCATTTAAAAACCTAACAAGGATCTCTGAAACTCATATGACTGAATGAGCATCTTGACTGGCTGCTGACACACGCACACACACACACACACACGCTACCATTGTCTCTTTTGTATTCTCGGCTCATTTCTCATACCCCCCCCCCCCCCCCCCCCTCTCTTTTTCTATTTTGTTTCACTTTCATTTTCCGTCCTTCACTGTGCTGTTATCTAATGGAGCTCCGCTGTGATGTGCAATGCTACGTGAGATGGCAGCAGAGCAGACAGGTGAAAGCCACTTTGTCATCACTAAAACCCACCTGCGCTTCCAACATGCTCATTAGAACCTTTTTGCCTCTCTTCTGATCGCTCGCCCTGCTGTTTTTGTGCAGCTAGCCCCCCCACTGGTGCTGAGCTTTGTTCCTAAATGTCAAATTGCCATCAGGTCGCTGACAAAGGCTGACGCTGATTACAGAGTGAAGGCCTGGACAAACAGCTCAGGATGGGCAGAGCAGGAAAGAGACGCGAGTAGGAAAAAGAGAAGTCCCCTCAACCTCTCAGCCTGTCACCCTAAACCGTTATTATCTATCCACAGGTTGCCAGATCTGAGCTGAACACCGACATTTCAGGTCTTAATCTGATCCAAGAGCATCTGACTGAAATCTATTTCATTATTTCCACCTGTGTCACCAGGCTCATACTGACCAACCACATCAAAACGGACTGTAGGCCCTTTATCCAGCAGGTGAGGGTTTGAATAAGGCAACAGTTGTCACTGCTGCCAGGCCACTGAGTTGTTGTAAGGTAAGTAGAAACCACAATCGCTGAGTGTGACAGGCTGAGATACATCCAGAAACACATCCGTTTACACATGACCCAGTTCTCCTACATACCCTATGACCATCAAAATTAAAAATATAGACAGTATCTCCTCTGTGTTGATATTGATATATATAATAATGATAATAATAATAATCTTTTTTGATTGTCATTGTTTTGCAGTGACAGTGACCTCATTAAAAATCACATTGACATTTGTAACTCTTCTAATAACTAAAATGTTATTATGTTTTTTAGCAGCCTTTAACGAACATCGTTTCCCATAAGCTTTACACATTTGTGGGCTAAATGTCACGGCCTGACAGAGGAGACGATTCCATGAGCGAATGGAGGGGCGGTGGATCAATATGAAACTCTCCCAGTTAAATCATCAGAACAAAAGATGAATAACTAGGAAATATCAGGTCATTTGGTGAACAGTGTACATAAAAATTTCGGGGGAGAAGATCACTGAGCTTAAAATTCAGCCTTGTGCGCGGCTAACAGCGGGTGGAAGCTAAAGATTACAGTGTTGAGAAAACTGATTTTACAATCTACAAATACAATTTTAATTTCTTGGTCACTTTTTGAGCGAATTCAGCAACTATGGTGCAACGTTTTGTTTACAACTACAGCAACAACAAGTGTTTTGAATTTATTACGCTCTGATTCACACCTCTGACTGGCTTCACCATAGCAACAGCAGCCAAGTCTCATGGGTATTGTAGTGTTTTTGACTCACAGACAAAACTTTCTCAGAAACTAAGTTGAAATAATTGAAACTGGTGGTCATAATATGAACCTATATGATCATTACATTATCCAGGGGAGTCCTGTGTTTTATATGTTCAGTAATATTGAGAAGATTGTTTAAAGAAAACTCAGAATGGGGAAAACACTTCCAGAACCAGCGGCCCCTCCTATTTCGCATCTCTGTATTGACGCTCTCCAGAGGCCACAGATGTTTGGCACAGACTATGCCTGTAATATAATTTAATTGGTAAAATATCTGTGTAGGCGGGCAAAGGAGCTCCAGTTCATGTGTGTATTAGCAGCAAATACAAATGGTAATTGATTTCAAACACTGCACAGGGACTTGCTTCTGCATTCTTCAAACATCACAGGAACACCTTAATATCAGAAAATAGTAATATAATTTTGATCACATAACTATACACAGTAGATTTGAACCACCTTGGAGGAAATGTTTTCACCTGTTGCTGTGAGTTTTGACAGTCTGGTGAATTGCCATCGCCACATCTGCTAGCTACACACCTTCCTTTTACAATGAGAACAAAGGCTGGATTGTGCAAGATCTGCTAGTGAGTCAGCAGGTGTTGATATTACAAAAACAATGTGAAACGTCAAACAATGCTCACCTTTATATGTCACTTAACGGAAACGTCTGCTCAGTTTTGACAAATATGTCCTAAAAAACAGTTTATCCTATATTTTAAAAAATAGAAAAATACAAACAATAGCTGCGGTATATTTATGATTTCTATTTCCTCGCACAAAAAGTACAATTATGTGACACTACATCATAGTCACAGAAAATACACAAGAAATATCTAAATCTAATGGCTGGATTGACATAAAATTGTCTCCCCAGAAGATGAACCATTTTGATTTTAATTACTCTTTATTCCATTTT
The DNA here is from genome assembly GCA_038419695.1 of Scomberomorus guttatus. Taxonomy (NCBI): domain Eukaryota; kingdom Metazoa; phylum Chordata; class Actinopteri; order Scombriformes; family Scombridae; genus Scomberomorus; species Scomberomorus guttatus. The sequence goes on from CM076452.1 coordinate 2,966,020, forward strand.
GGTTTTCTGATTTTTTTTCATCTATTTATTTATATTTCTGGTGAAATTGGGCTTCCCTAGACTCATCAGCCTTCGCTGCAGCTTTTGTGCCAGTAAGACCTGACACACTGAGGAAACGACTGAAGCAGATACACATTGGCCCTGACATTGTGTCTGTGGTTTAACTGTGTGAAGCTGCAGGGACACACTGTAAGAAACCTTTTCTCAATGAAATTCTGAAAAGCTTCTACACACATATATATATATATATATATATATATATATTTTAGTCAGAAATCTAACCTGGTAAAATAAAGCCAGTTGAGTTTTCAGTCCTTCAATTTTTCTTTCATTTATTCTTCCAGGAATGAAGGGAAGCAGAAACGGAGGACATGCGGGAGCAGACGCATCGTGTATCTGCAAAAAGAGCATTCAGCAGGGAGCGCAGTTTCCTTCTATTTTATTTCCTAAAATATGAGCCTGAATAAGGTCAGAGAATAACCTTTGAAGTAGTGCACTATAAACCACACAAGGGCTTACTGAGAGACAGTCAGTGTGTGTGTGTGTGTGTGTGTGTGTGTGTGTGTGCTGTGACATTTCCTTCATCCTTTAATTTGAAGGCGGTCCACTTTAAAGATATTGGAGGTGGAAGGACTCTGTGTTCCAGTGTTTTAGAAGAGTTTATCATCTGTTGACCTTCTCAGCCACAAAAGCCACAAACTAACAGAAAGGAAAGAAGGAAAAAAAAGAAAATAGCGACTGCTTTCTCTTGTGTTCAAATAAAGATGGTCTGTGTCATGCAGCAGCTTGTGATCAGAGCAAACCAGCCTGTGGCCTGTGCAAACAGTGTCAGCTTTAATCTGACAATGTTATCTTTTGGCTGATTGGTTGGCGTTTCCTTACAGTCATACAGGTTTCTGCACAAAGTTTCATGACCAGCAGGGCACTTAAAGGCTTGGGTGGGCAATAAAATTCTGCTACAGAAGAAACAATCTGGTTCTTTGACTAAATGTCAAAGGCACACGTCTGTGGGCATAAAAACTGAGGGAGAAAAATCAACTAAAGACTCCTGAGGTGAAATGTGGTGTAAAACATCCAAATAATTAAAACTGATGGCTGTGACATATAGGAGACTTGTGTGCGGGTACGAGGTGGACAAAATAACATTAGCTACTAAGTGAACTCATTTTAGCATCCATCATTAAATGTAATTGAAACTAAATTTAATGGATATAATGTAACTGTATCAATCCACAGTATTTTAAACCCTCACACGACCAACTAAGTTATCACAACACCTTCCTGAGTGTGTGTGTGTATATATATATATATATATATATATATATAGGACATGTTAAGCCTAGCTTCACAGAAACACATCTTCCAGAAACTCCATATCTGTCTGTTTGTATGCTTGTTTGTTTGTTTAATAGGTGCAGGAATAGAAATATAACAATGAGGCATTATGGTTTTTGCAGCTTTTATTGACTGCAGACTGTGTACACAGAGCTCTCCAACTCTGATTCTTCTTTAATTGGTTTTGCCTTGTAAACAAATATCCTTGGATAAAAGCACTATATAAATGCAGCCGTTGTGGTCGAACTCTGGTACAATACATCAAGTACTAAAATAATCCCTTACTAGTGATACAAATGAATAAATACACTATATGCACTCACCAGAAACATAAGCATTTTTCTAGGAATGCTGAGAATGACCATTTATGTTCTCCAAGACCTAAAACAAATTATTTGAAAGATATATATAAAGTTATTATGGCTCTCTTTTTGGTTATGAATCAGTTTCAGTCTTATTTTACATTGACTGTGTTATTCATTCTTTTAATTTGATTTAATTTTATATTCCTCTTGTAACTTTTGTTCTTTAACAAATGTTAATGTATAGATCTTGTCCTATGCATATTTGTGTGTACTAACAGAACACAGGAAGACGAGCAACCGCTTCAGCAGAAGCTAATGAGGATCCCCTTAACAATAAAAAAATAAACAGGGGCTCTCAAAAGTCCTGTTCACTGCTCATTGTAGCCAGCTGCCTCTTGGATAGGTGGCGACTGCTTGACAGTTTCTGGAAGGTGTATTTTATCACTTTTGATGGAGCTCTGCTTTTAGTTTCCCCCTAGACATGATGATGGTGAAACAGTAAGAGGACTTTCCAAAGTGGGAGTGTTGCTTTCAAACTTAAAAGACAGGTTCACAATTTCTCAAGTCAGTCTTAAAACAGGCAGGATCAAGTAGATATCTTCCAACGTTACAGTCGTTTTAGTGCCAAAGTCCCTCTTTTTGTTACTATACTTCCACCGCAGCTCAACAGGGAAACACTGTCCGAGGAAACACAAAGAGGGAATTTGATGCTAAAAAGACTGTAAATGTGGCAGATATCCACTTGATATGACTAACTCAGACTGCTGAAGCCTCATATAAGCTTCACATCTACTTTTAAATGCATTTTTGCACTAAATGACTGTGTGGACACACTGTGGATTTTGGCCTCCATCACTTCCATTAAAGCACATTTGAAGGGGATCTTTTAATATCCAGTATGAACAGGAGGAATGATTACAGCGAGGAAAACCTCTTTCATTGTTTATATGGACACCTGACCTGAAAAATTGTGAACCTATCCTTTAAACGTTTACAAGTTTCCTTGTCATAAAAAAATACTCCCAGTCTCATTTCCTCAGCTCGTTTCAGGGAGCAGCGGCCTCCATCATCGCTGAGACAAATTACGTCGCAACTTTCTTTTTACCAGTTTTGTTTCTTTTCTGAAATGACAGTTAAGCTATCTGCTCGGTCCAGGTTTTTCTACCTCTCGCTTTGTCTCTCCTTGCCATTAGTAGTTGGTTCTTCCTGCGACAGCGCGGTGACACTCCAATCCAAAACATATCTGCTTGCAACTCGTGACTCATCGATGCTCTGAGGTTTGTTTATCACTTTTTTTATTTTCAGAATAGAAATGCATTTGTTTACATCTGTTCCCTCCAGAGGGGGAGAGGGGATGACAGATGTCGCCATGTTGGCTCTGGTTGTTCCTGATCAGCCACCGGCGATGCCACAACTCCCATCCATCAGGTCAGCCACTATCTTGTGACACACACACACACACACACACACACACACACACACACACACACACACACACACAGTATGTATACATACAGAAAGAACACGACAAGTATGCATATGTGTGTACACACCAAAACACACAGCATTTGAGTACACACAGAGACACACAGTATGAGTACACACACACACACACACACACATACACACGAACCATGGGGAGTAAATGGGCTGCAGTTGCCATAGAAACAGTTGAGCCCCACAACATCCATTCCAGAGAGCCTTCAGAGAAAAAAGAAGTGTTTGTCTCATTTTTCAGATGTGTGTGTCTCAACATAAAGAGCCACACACACATACATACACACACACACACACACACACACACACACACACACACACACACACACACACTGAGAGCCTATGTGTGTGTGTGTGTGACTGAGTGTGAGTGTGTGGTGGATCCCCCTCTGTGATCACAAAGAGCAGCTCTCATCCCTGAGAATCCCATTTCACGGCCAGGCTTAGCGATGCTGGTGTGTTATTGTGTGTGTGTGTGTGCGTGTGTGCGTGTTGGTGGTGGGCTGCTGCCCATACAGGTTGGGATTATTTCAAATAAGATGTGAAATTCCTTCAACACACCACCAATTGGAAGATATCTGAGTGTGAAGCCTCTTATGTACTTCAGATTTTTTTTTTTTATTTATGTTTTACGTTTCAGATTAACATTTCCACGAGCCTGTCCTCCTGAGACAAACGACACGTCAGTCATAAGTGCAAGCACCCTAAAACAACATTTTAATAAATGACTTTATTATAGAGCGACAAAGTCCGCATGGCGAGGAGCTCAGATGGTCAACAACACCGTTCTTTAAAAACCATGACCACGAATGTCGTCTGGGTTAAATTAATTACTTCCTTAAGGTCAAACTGTGATCTTTTCCTAACCAAGTGTAAACCTAAGCAGACCTTGGTTGATTGATTTTGATCCTTTTTTTAAAACTCTCCATTGTGAGTGCACAATATTATAGGAAGTCAATGCTAAATCAGTGGAGCACTCTTTTAAAGAGGACGTACCATGCACATGTCCAGGTCTATGTTTTTATTCTGGGGCTCTACTGGAATGACTTTGCATGATTTACAGTTTAAAAAACTCTTATTAAACACCTTATTTATCTTATACTGGCCCTTTATGAATATTTATTAAGGCGACCCTCCTGATGAGCCCACTCTGTTCTGATTGGCCAGCTCCCAGAAGCTTCCCCTGGCTCTACAGGCTACAAACTATAACAGAATTTCTCAAATACATCCGTACATGTTGGAGCCCGAATTTGATTTGAAATATGAGAGTGGACAACGTGAGCAACACATGGAACAACCTTAGCAACAAAGACTACCAACGGATAGCTGTTTGTGGGCATAAACAATCAGACATCATCACGAGGAGGAAGTAGAGGTAACTTTGCAAACAAAGTGTTCAGAGCAGGTTGAACTTTCAGGGAGTATTTTTACATATGTTCACCTCAAGTTTCGGAACTTTGACCATGTTTAACATAGACGTCTGACATTATAATGGTATAAAAAATAACAAAGTCACAGAAAGCATGATATTTCCCCTTTAAAATCAATAAAATAAACTTTGAAAGAAAACAAAATCAGTAGCCAAATAGCCAAGACAGAGATTCAACAGGTTGTGGTCTCACATTATTTATTTTCTCCATAAAGAAAAAGGAGCACTTGTAGCACACCGCTAACTCTCTCAGACAGTGGTTCAGTGAAAATAATAACCCATAATTCATACAAGGTATCACGGGGTTAGGAATAAAGGTGGATACAGGTGGCTGTGGCGATCACTCTAGAGCCTGAGAGAAGTAATGCACAGGTAAGAGGGACTGAAGAGTGGAGTACGTGATGATAAATGCCTAAAAAACACAAAATGACACATAAAGAATACCTTTCATGAAAAGATGGAAGAAACAGACACAGAATATACAGTACATGTCAGACAATAGGAGGAAATGTTTCTTCCTAATTCTGTTCTGAGGATACTTAAAAGGAATCCTGTGGGGAAAACAAATGAGAAAATTCCACTTTTATGTTGTGCAGATGTTTGAGTACATTGAATTTGAAGTTTAAATATTTTATATTGTTTCTAGCTTTAATAACAGTGATAACGAATTAGCCTCAAATACTTGAAAAGAGTGGATTTGCATTGGAAATAACCACTTGTTTTAAGAAAACATTTTCAGATCAGAATCTCAGACTGAACAAGCGGCCAGTTTAGATGGAGATTTTTTTTCGCAGCAATTATAGGTTTGCTGTGAAGGCTGGATTGCTTTCAAAAGCTTTTTTCTCTCAGGCTGAAATTTAAATTTAAGAAGAGGAAAGTCAGACGCTGCTCAGCTCCATTTAACTCTGCATCCTCACTTGTGTTTCTCAGTGGAACAAAAAAAAAAGAGAGCACCTGACAGTTACTGTGATTCTGAAAGAGAGTCTAAGAGATGTTATTACAGCACACAGTGATAAGATGCAGTTCCTGGATCAATTGTAGAATGGTCAAAAGTCAGGGGTCAGAGCATCCAGACAATAGCTGGAGTCTGGAGTGATGGTGATGGAGGATGAAGGAAAAAAGAGGAAACACAGCAGAGAGGAGGGAAAACTGAATGAAAGCGGAGCAGTTTGAGGCTTTAAACAGACAAATCCTCCACACGGAGGAGATAAAGAAGACAAAGTGAGGGAAGAAAGGATGTTTCTCTCAAACTGAATCTATACAGAGTGGCTGCCGCCACTGCTGCAGAATACCAATCAGAATTTTCTGCGCTTTGTGCAGAGATTCATTCACCGTCCCCAGCTTGAAGATGAACGACCGAGAGGAGCCGAGTTTATCTGACGGATCAGAAGCTGCTACAGTACAGAACAACAATGAGCTGCACTTACTGTACCGCTGCGCTCAGGGCCTCCAAACCTGCAACCTCTAACCTGTAAGATACTCTGGATGAGCTTTATAAAACATGCACAACATGAAGGAATTTTGTTTCAGGTTGACCTTTTACCTTACATAATCACAAACAATCTATCATGCTCCCACCTTTCTTTGTATGAGTGCTACTAGAGTTTAAACCTGATTCAAACTAGCACTACTTAATCAATTAATCATATTTTATTTGAATGGCACCTTTAATACACGTGAGTTCAATTCAAAGTGCTTCACAGATGATTGAAAAGCAACAGAACAAATGTTAAACATTAAAACAATTTGAGACTAAAGCACACAAGAAATAAAAATGACAAAAATCTAATAAAAAAACTTTATTATTATTATTATTATTATTGACAAATACAGTATATAACAAAAGTGGGTACTTCCAATTCAGACTAATTGCCTGAACAAGGTTATAAAAGAACCTGTGAACACCACAACTTTCTCAGTTTTAGCCTGGGTTGTGTCTCATGCAACATGGCGACACATGGTAAAGAATTCCCTGAACAAGTAAGAAACCAAACTGCGAGACTTCATAAAGATGGGAGAGGGTACAAAATCATCAGTAGGCTACTGAACAGAAGCCAAAACACAGCTGCAGCTGTGGTTAGGAGGTACAGGAGGACCCATACTACCAATAACAGAAGGCACAGCGGCTGTCCTTGAAAAATGACAGCACGCACAATTTGCTATTTACGCAACCTTGCATTGAAAAACAGACGGCCAAGTGCTTCTGACCTGGCACAAGGATTATCTGTGGAAATCGGTGTTTCAGTGACTGCTCAAACAGAAAGGACACTGCATAAATTCAACATCTACGAAAGACGTCAAAGTGCTCACAAAACGGCACAAAACTGCAAGATTAAACTTTGCCAACAAACATGAAAAGTAGCCTGATGAATATTGGTGGCACATTCTTTGGTCAGATGAAACCTAAATAAATGAGTTTGGATCAGATGGAGTCCAGCGTGTTTGGCGGGGACCTGGCCTGGACTACCACAGTGACTGCATAGTGCGGACCATGAAACATGGAGGTGGGAGTGTGCTGATATGGGGCTGCATGAGTGCAAAGAGTATGATAGCAAGTTTGTATACCCAAATACTGAATGAAAGGATGACTCCCAGTCTCAAAAAGGTTGGCAGGAGAGGAATTTTCCAACATGAAAATGAGTTTTTAATGAAGAAGAAAAGTAAAAACTATGACATGGCCAAGTATGTCCCCTGACCTAAATCCAACAGAACACCTTTGGAGTATTTTAAAGAGGAAGGTAGAGCAACAAAACCCCATCCAGCAAATAGCAGCTGTGAAGAATGACAGAACATCTCTCCACAGATTTGGGCAAGACTGGTATCATCCCTGCCCAGGAGGACCGAATCTGTCATCAGTCCGCTGGAGCAGAGCGGAGGAGGAGAGGATCTTTAAGTATACATTTAAACATGTTAACCTGTATATAAAAAATATCCATAACTCTGGGCTTCAAACTGGCTCCAATGCAAACCAAGGAGACGTCAACCTCACTACATCCATCTCTATTTACAGTCTATGCTTACACATAATATAACACACAATATAAATGTAAATACTCCTGTTATCAATTGGTTACTGGCCTTTAAATGTGTTTCCCTCAGGTGAAAGTTGGGTGGCAGCCAGAAGAGGCATTTTGCCATTTAATAATGAAAATAGTCGAACTACAGTTTGATCTTTTAAATGAGATAATTTATGTATTAACAGCTGCTGTGAGTGTCATCACTTCAGTGGGTTAGTTGTTAGGGAAAATAACATGTCAGGTCACATACAGCTGGATTGTGTTCTTAATATGCTGACGAAGAAACACTCAGACACCACAATATATTCAAATGAACTCCAGCAGCAGGGAGCTTGTGTGTGTGTGTGTGTGTGTGTGTGTGTGTGTGTGTTTGAAGTGAGCAGAGCAGAGATCAGATGGAGCAGATGGATGGTGATCGCAGATCTGTGATCCACAGCAGATTAAACAGAAGCTTCCAGCGTCATTTCACTTCTGGCTCATTTTATACATTTTAATGTTAATTTTCTCTGTTTTTACCTGCCGGCAGCAAGAGAAAGATGTTTTAAAAATCCCTCAGGCTCATTCAGTTCCAAATAATATTAGGTATCAGAGAAAAAAAACATGTATTTTGGAAGTTGGGTTCGACATACAATATTTAATTTTGTCCTCACAGGCAAGACCGATTGAGCAGCTACAGTCTGTGAACTGAAACAGAAATTTAACCTGGACGGGACAGTTAAAGCTTTTAAGTGCTTGGCCTTCTTACAGATGTTAGAGGGTGGCACTGAATTATGATTGTGATCACTGTTTTTACTCTTTGGAGCCATTTGTAAACAGACTAATGTGCCCAAAACTCTTTATAATGAGGGAACATGTCACTCAGTGTAGCGGTGTGACTCACTGACATGTTTTTAATAGTTTTTGGACAACAACAGAGGTCTACAGAACAGAGGAATAAGATATATCAGGCTTTGCATACACACGCAATACTTGTAAGTAGATCAGTTCATTGTTGGTTTGGCTCCAAACATGAGATTTGTTGACCATAAGAAAAATATAGAAAATCTCCAGCCTTGTCTTTTAAATGTTTCAAATGAAATTCCGCAATTTTGGCAAAATAAATATGAATTAGTGTATATTTTCTTTATATATTCAGAAGGGTGTTGCAAGATTACATAATTACATCTAATGCCAGAATCCATGTGGGATTGTCCGAAAATGAGTGTTAACGTGACAAATGCTCATTTTATCCTGTGTTATTTGTCAGAGTGGAAGAAAACCGGCATCTGGGACACCTGAAAATGTCCAGACAAAAAGAGCATGTCAGAATTTTTTGGCCTTCTCTTAAAAACTTCTGTCTGTGGTGATGCTGACCAACAGGAGCAATGAATTAGTCTCTTCTGATGGTCTGAATGTCTCTTATGTTTTCCAGTTTTTTGTGATAGAAAAGTTGGTAACATGCAAGGGCTCCAGTCTGGACATGAACCGGGTAAGTTGTGGTTACATATACCCCCGACACCCCCACTGTTTTTATCCTATCCTGTTTTTATAATATATATTATTTCTATTATTATTTTATCCTTTATTTTTTGTCTCTCTGGTAGAGTGGAGGCCTTTAACAGGAAGTTGCAGCAGTGTTTAGAGTAGAAATCATCATGTCTGTAGGCTTGCATATAGGCTTGTTTTCAAATGTATGGAATTTTTTTATGTATAAATTGAAAGTGTATATAAACAACATGTGGATGGAAACAGACCCACCTACATTATCCTCAGGCTCCACTGCTACCAGGTCAAAGCTCAAACCTTCTCCTGCTCCTCGTTTCCTGGAAACTCTGCTATCTGCTCAGCCTCCTCCACCAGCTGACAAGGGATATTATTTATACCCTGGAGGTAGAAGAGTGTGTGTGTGTGTGTGTGTGTGTGTGTGTGTGTGTGTGTGTGTGTGTGTGTGTGTGTGTGTGTTGGCTCACACTGAGACACCGCTCTAAGGGTCCTGACCAGAAACTAAAAGGGAACTTTGATCCAGTGGAGATCCGTCCATTAGGGCGGGTTTCCTCTGGTTGGTTCTGACTCATTTATCAATTGACCAACCAGCCGGAGCCGAGCAGAGCTGCTGCTGGACGCCTCCCCTCCTGGGTTTTTTTCTCTCATTCTGAGGTTGTGTTTCCTGGATGCCTGTGATTGGCTGTGGTTGTGTTGATGTCGCTCAGGTGGTCACCACCTCGCATCTGAAATGATTCCTCTGCCCGGTGGTCTCATGTGTCAGATGGGATGGTTTAGTTGTGCCACCATGAGGTTGACATTTGTGACTGAGTAGAGCTGCATTGATTAATCGATTAGTCGATCGTCAGAAAATTAATTGGTAACTATTTTGATAATGAAATAATTGTTTCCGGCAATTTTTAAGCAAAAATGACATTTTCTGCTTCCAGCTTCTCATATGTGATGATTTGCTGTTTTTCTGTCATATCTGATAATTGATTGAATATCTGAAGGTTTTTGACACACAAAACAAGACGACCAGAAGACACCACCACAGCCTCTAAGAAATTATGACTATTTTGTAATATTTCATAGATAGTAAAAATTAACCAAACAATTGATTAATTATGAAAATAATCAGCATACTAATCAATAATGACATCATGATAATGATAGTTGCAGCCCTACTTTTGAGTGAAATGTCTTGACAAATATTGGCTGGATCATCATGAAACTCATGCAGAGATTCATGGTCCACTCAGAATGTGTTGTTCTAGCATCATCAGCAAGCCACAATTTTTTAATTTGTCCAATACTTAAGTTTTTGAAATATTTGGTCAAAAACTAATGACATTCTCATCAGCTTCAACTGTACTTTGTGCTAAATAGCAACTTTTAGCATGCTAACATGCAAAATTAAGATGACAAACATGGTAATCATTCCTGCTAAACACCAGCATGTTAGCATAGTGTTTGTTAGCATGCTGATGTTAGCATTTAGGTCAAAGTACTGCTGTGTCTAAATAAAGCTTCACAGAGCTGCTAGCAAGGCTGTAGACTCTTATCAATACACAATCAATATCAATACACATGGAAAGCGTTTTTAGAAGGTTGGCTGAGAAGAATCCAATGTATCAATCCACACAGACTCCGAGTGTCACCCCACGTTTTGTATGGTCAATCCCCCCGCTGCGTTTTGTGAATCAATAAATTCAAATACTGTCGATGTCTGCCCCTGGGATGTACATAAAAACTATTTTTGTTGAGTAACTTCTACTGTCAGTCGCCTGGTGAAGATGGTTCTGGTGGTTCTGAGGACAGACGTCTGAATGCAGGTCAGAGTGGGTTATTATGCACCACTCATGTTGTCTCTTTATTTTAACATTTCACTAATTGAACACTGGGTCTAATAGATCTGTCCTTTTTCAAATTGATCTGTCCCACATAAATATTGATTGTAAAACTGATCATGACTCCACTGATTTTGTGTGAAGTGATGACTGTGGTTTTGGCACAAGGTCTAAATGTATTAAACAGACTTTTCTACGCAGAGGGAAATAGGATGGGAGAAACACTTAATACAATTTCATATTTTTTAGACATGAAAATGGTCCAATTAAAGGATACTGATTTTTTTGTTTCAAAACACTGTATATCTGCAGATTCTTGCTGAAGGAAATTTATCAGTGTGAGACAAACACAACTGTTCCTAATCAGAACTCTGCTAACAGGGAGGGACTCTGCAATTTAACATGCTCATCAAAAACCAGTAGTGAAACTAAAAATGAAAAGTTTGTGCTGAGAGTGGCGCTCATCCGCTGGGCAATGGGACAGCTATTTAACCATTTGGCCTGAGGTGACCAGTGGTGAATACCATATAAAAAGGAGCAAAACTGAGATGGATTCACATTTTTACTCCCCAGAGAGTAGACCCCCTATGATTTTAATGGCTTCCTTTCCACCAGGGCCACGGACCCCCTCAGGACAAAATGTTCCTTAGATCAACACTTTTGTCCATAAAATGTTGTTAGGTAAAACATAATAGCTAAATATTTACTAAATTTGCTGTTAATTCATGATCCCCAACAGATAAACCATGCAAATCCTCAGAAATTGTCGCAATCAGTAGAGAAGTTCTTTATTCCGGTAGGTGGTGAGGAGGAGGGATAATTTGAAACAGTAAACCAATGGAATATCAGAAAGGTGATGATAGGGGGGGGCAGTAGGGGGAGATTTATTTAAAAACTGATGCTTTATAGGTTTGAGTTATTGTTTACATCTGCTGTGCTGCACAATTTAAGATTTCCTGTTTTTCCTGAATTTAAAGTTTCATGGCGTCTTTAAAGCTCTTGGAGCACAAATAAATGTGGATTTAAACTGTGTCCCACTTTCTTTAAGTCAATTTAACACCCAGCATTTATTAGTCTGTGATGTAATCAGTTATTTGTCTAGTTTAACTCATAAAATATAACTTGGCGTATTATCCAGCATGGATTAATACAAGACGCAGAAATCTTCATATGTATAAGTAAATACCAAATAAGACCTAATATAGTTCTGATACATAACTTAACTTGTAACCCATCAGGTATAACTTTAACTTAAGACCATATTTGAGACTGATGTTTTAAGGATTCTGATTTGAGTAGAAAACTTCCAGGAGGTCTTTAACTGAGTTCATTATCGGAGTAACTGACATTAAATCAGTGACTGTGCTGACACTCCAGAGGAAGATTTTATCTGAACTGGATGGAGGCTTTGTGTGTCAGAAGCTATTCTCCCCCCTCTCATCCTTCTCCCCCACCACCTCCTCCTCCTCCTTTAGTCCTCTGGGCCAATTTTTGCAGGCAGCAGGCGACAGGAGGAATGAGTCTCCTCACAGCGAGGTGTGGCGCTGAATGGGGAGAGAATGATGAAGGCTGGAGAGAGAAAAGAGACAACACTTCACTGTTTGGCAAACTGAGTGTAGAGGAGCTTCAGAAACCTTCTGCATTCCTTTGTCAAACTCGAGAGCACAGACTCCATACTTGTTAACTGACACACATATTTACTGCCTCCTGTGGACTCTGAAGTCATTTTTGTAGTTTTGCTTTTAGTTCATTTGGGTACAGACCTTATTTTTACACCTTAAATGCTCCTTTAACTTTTTACAATCAGATTAATGATGAATGGTCATGAAAATAGTACATTTAAAGGTGTAAAACAAAAGTTAATTTAATTGATAAATGAACAAAAACTGTTGATCGAATGCCAGCTATAACGTATCAATTTTTACCATATACTGTATGTATGTGTATGCATGTACTGTATATAATTAGAGACTTTCACCTGGTTTTAACATCATATCATCATGTGAAATCAAACCTGGATCAGGAAAACAAATATCAGTTAGTTCTTAGCCAGTTGTATATGTGATTATACAGTTTTCATTCTTAAATTGGCACTAATTACTATTTTTATAGCAAAAATAAATCAAATTACTAAGTGTAATATGAAAGGTGTCGCTCTAACTAATGAACCCACATCAACTCTGCAGCTCTACAAAGCTTGTTCATGTTGTTTTGCTCCTAGGTTTGGTCACATGGTACATTTATAGATCATACTAATGTCACTGTGACTGTGTAGGCTCAGCGTTTCCAGAACTAGCAGGCAGCCGTTTTAATCAAACACGCTCTGATAAACCCCGCAGCAAACAGCAGGCAGACAAAGTTAGAGACTAACTGGTGAAGAAAGCTGAATATGTAGCAGCTAAAGAGCCAGATATTTATTTCAGGAGTTGGTGGAGACCAAACCAGAGCTAAAAGGAGAGTGAATATTGGACTTACATTCATCAGGTGGATACAAACATAACTCTAAAAGAAAGCTAATGTTACTCTGTCTGCTGGATGTGCAGCACGTTCCACACATCAACTTTACAAGGTGATAATGTGCCAAAGTTGTGTTTATATGTTCTGCCACCTCCAAGTAGCTGAAAAATCTGCTTTAAGAAAAAAATTAATCCAATGTTGAAAGGTCATCGAACTCTGCCTCTTCCTGCTTTCTTGAGCTGCCTGCCAAAAAGCTACAGCTGAGCCCTTCCTGCAAAGGAAAAATAAGTAGAGCCCATACAGCAGCATTGCTTCATTTGGGGATGTGACATGTTTGTTCCCAAGTCTGCTAGTTCCACCTACCCAATTTTCATGTTGAAAAATGGTTGAAATGGAGATAACAAGAACGCTTATTAAGGTCTAAATGCAAAGGCCTGTGATCATTATCCAGATAACAGATCCAGATGATGGTAATCAGGAAACATTTTAAAGGAAACATAATCCTGCCTGAGTTGTTTTCTGTCAGCATGATGAGAAAATGTTAATTATCTGGCAATACTGAATATAGTAAAATGTTCCGTCACAAAGTGTTTCATTTTTTTTCTGCCAAAATATCTGATTTTGCAGTACAATATCTGCTGGTAGAAACTATGTTTTGTACACCTGTCATCCACCCTGACCTCCTCCCTTTGACTTCAGAGCGATGTGTAGCGTTTCATTCATTTAAAAAAAAAAATGTCACTTGTGATAATAATCCAGGCAGCAATACATCTGCTTACACAACATAAATGGGAAGAAAAATAAAAAATAAATGGTACTATATAAACTTTCTAGGAGACAGGGTTCGTCAACTGATGATCATTGAAATATTGGCCTGTTTGCACACTTAGATTTAGTTATTGTTGTCTGTTTGGAAAGTGATAGCAGGTTTCTTTCGGAGTTTTGAATTTTAGTGGTTCGCAGATTGTTCACGGGGCTGCAGAGGAACACAGGCGATGATACATAAACTGTATTTTATGAAATAGTTTCCAGAGAGAAACCTCGCTCTTTGTCTGTGTGCGTACAGTTTAGTTTGTTTGGTGTTCAGAGACTGAGAGCTTTTGTACTGCACTTCTATTCAGAAAACAGAGGAGAAACTACACACACACACACACACACACACACACACACACAGCAGGTTGTGTCTCTGCTTGTTTTCAGCATCGATCGCAGAGATCGACCTGCAGAACCTCACAACATCCAGTCAGTAACCAGTCAGCAACTGACGGACCGCTGCATTGATCCTCTGCTTCACTGACTGACTGATTAAAAGCATGACAAGACTGTTTCCTGCCTGGTTATTAACTGACTGACTGGTTTCCTGTTCAAACCACTCCGTCACTGCACTCAACCTGCAGCGGTGTCCTGTTTAATCCTGCATGCACTCGATTCTTCTCATTCTTTCTCTTTCTGTGATTCATTGAGTTGTTTTTTTTTTTTTCTTCTTTTAGGATCAATGAAGGTTCCTCTAATTTTCTCTAATGTTGAGGCCCAGACAGAGAGAGTGTCCTGTATGCAGCAGGCTGCAGGTTTGATCCCCACCGCAGGTTGTCTTTCAGCGCTGTCAAAGAGCTCGGACGTTAAAAGGGTTGAAGGGTCGATAGCTCGCCGTGTGACCGCACTCGATCGACAGGCTGATAAAAGTTTCTGATTGGCTGAGAAACGTTTCCATGGATTTATACGGAGAGGGATGTTTAGGTTTTATTTCCAAAGCTCAAAGGTTTATTGGCTGTTTCCTGTCGGTTTTGTAGGATGATGATGATGATGATGAGGATGATGATGAGATGCAATGTGACGGGTTGCTCAAAGAGAAATTACAGCATGTGTATTTACTCCAAACTCAACATTCATAACATTCTTCAACCTTTTAGTCTTCAATTTTCTCATGAAGTGTTTGGGTTGAAAGCAGCCTCGGGCTACAAAAACACATCAGATGGAGAAATTCACACATTTGTTTTTTTTCACGGGGAACCTCAGCTTCTGCCATTATGGTGAAATACCAGCACGCTTTAACGTGACTGATGTTTTTGTGGACTACTAATGATAAACTCTCCGCCTGGTGAGAATAAATGAACAGGAAGGGAGGCGGCGGAGTGCTGCTTCTTATTTATTTCTCTGTTTTTTTTATCAGCGCGGGGCTTCAGAGCTGCATGTTTTCACGGTGAAGTGGTAATTTCTTCGGGCGGAAGCGGATTGTTTCCCACCTTTGCTCGCTCGTCCTCCCACTCAGAGCTCGTCTGGAGCTCAGCGCTGGTGTTTTTTAAAGCTGTTTTCTTGTGGCTTTAGTTGGCGAGGGCAACCGTACAAAGACCCTGCAAAATCACATAAAACCCCTTCTTTGAAATTCTCCAACCAGTACACGCTTTTTTAACAGCCGCGTCAGAAATGCAGGAAGAGGCAGTGATGTGAGGAGGGATCACATTAAATCCAAGTTGAAACAGTTTGTAAAGAGCGAGTGATCAGGTGACTGTTTGGGATTTGATCTACTTTAATGGCACTTTTATTGTATTATTGTATCCAAATAGTAAATATCCATGTTTATGAGTCTGTCCCAATAAAAATAAACATACTTTTAAAAAAATTAAAGCCGTTACTGAGCTTCATTAAGAGCTGATTGTTACCATCTTTACTTTGAGTTGATTAAATATGTACAGTGGTTCTGTTTAATGTGCTGCTCAGTCCACCACTTTGGTCCAAACCAAAATAACTCAACAACTATTGGATAAATTGTCATGAAATTTTGTAGAGACCTTCATGATGCCCAGAGGATGAATACTGACAACTTTGGTGATCCTCTGACTTTTTGTCAGCAGGTCAAACGTTTCACTTATCCGTAATACCCTGACAACTCTCTCTCACTGTCTAGAAGGAAAGCACCTTCAAATCTGAGGATTGTCTAAACAGACTGCACCTAATAATAAAGTACAAATTTATAATCAATTCTTTGACACACTTAAAAAGGTATTTTACATTTCTTCTACTTTTATTCCTCCAAGGAGTGGATGAGGGCAGGAGAGGGGCAGCTATTATAAAAACATAAATGTTCATTATTCAGGTGGAACCGTTAGTTCCAATTGTGTGATGTTATGAATATATTGTTAATATTCAGTTTTCATAAATGCTCTACATTTCTCTGAAAAGTGATGCAAGTCAGTTCACCAGTTACCAGGCTGTGGATGAGCCAGAAACAGTAGCAGTCAACACAACATGGTATTAATCGCATCAGTATATGATTTATAGTATATATCTGTGGTATCTAGAGTCACATGTCAAGTCAGCTGTTATGACAAAAATTAGTTTTAGCTCAAGTCAAAGGCTCAAAGTTTCAACAGACAGCAATGTTTTAAACAGGCACCAATTGCAAACCCGAGGCTAACGTTATTTTACAATAATGATCTTACAGATATTTATTGTTTGTCTGCTGTATCATCACAACTTCAGTTGAATCTAATTAGGCATAAAGCAATAATGTCTACAAAGCAATGGAAATCCATGTAGTATAGGCCTAAACAGTGCAAAACTAATAGGTGGAGTGTGAGTTGTTTGAGTACCTCCTCGCTTATAATACTGTGAAGTGGTTCACTGAATTTTTTTTTCACTGAACTAAGTTATTGGCTTCTTTCCCCCCACCCCACCCTACCCCACCCCACCCCACCCCACAAACTGTAACTGAGGTTTTCCTACTGACAGAGATTGAAACAGATGTGTAACACGTTCATCTTAATGATTTTTATTCTGGAGCAAAAAGGCTAATAAGAGTACTGACCGCCTATAATTAGCTTCATACAGTTTTGTAATAATCACTTCTAGATATTTCATTGTTTTTGAGTTCCATCTGAAATCATATGCTTGTTGGAAGCTTGTGATGGGGAATAATTTACAGACATAACCTTTGTTTTATGCCACATTGAGTTTTTAACCTGAAAAAGTAATTCAAAATTTTAACTATTCCATTAATTTAGGGGATACAGATATTTGGTTGTTTAAAGTAGATCAAGACATTATCCATAAATAACCCAGTTTTGTGTTCTGTGCCTTTCACCTCCACCCCCTCAATGTGTTCATCTTGTTGTATTGCTTGAGCCAAGGGTTCAGTAAAAATTGCAGAGTGGGTGACAGACAGCACCCCTGTCTGGTTGATCTTTTCAGCTTAAACTGATTTGTAAGATTATTATTCTTGCCTTTGGATCTTGATAGAGTGTTTTAATACAGTTTACAGAGTCTATTAAAGCCACATTTTTCTAAGCAGAGGTATAAAAACTTCCAGCAAATGCTGTCAAAGGCATTTTCTGCATCTAAGCTAAGTAGCACTGCATATATTCTCCCTTTCTTTGTACTTCTTCAATTATATTTAGTGTCCTTCTTATGTTGTCTTGTGTTTGGTAAATTAGCCTAACACACCTATCCAAGGCATACCTAAAGTAAATTGAAAACTGTTCTTGAACCATTAGGAGAACATGCATGGTTTGTCTTTTTTGAAGAAAAACCACAGAAAATGAATATTTTACACGTTTTCTAAGGGTATTTCTAGGCATCTTCCAAAGGCCATTTAGGGACAGCAAATAACCTGCTTCAGAGTAACTGAAGCAAACACATTATAGTGCTTTGTTCCCTTCTTGAAACTAAACTTAGTGCATATAAAAGAGTCAAAACAAGGGCTGTGGTGGAAAAGCAGTTCATATAAAAAGTAACACTGTCAGGAGTTGAGGAGCAGGTGGACCCAAAAGCAGAGACCGGGAAGCCAGGCGGGATCAAGTGCAGAATATTTAATAAAGCAATCTAAAGAAGCTGAGACACAGGAACAGGACCCTGACGTGCAGACAGACAACCGAACAGATCAGACTGAACATAACAGATGATTTGACAATGACTGAACTGAAAACTTAACTTAAATACAAACTGAACTAATTAGACAACAGGGAAACAGGTGGCAACACACAAGGGCAGGCTGGGAGTGATTGGCTGGGAAAGACACTGGGAACGAGGCAGGTCTAACGAGGACAACGCAGGACAGGTGTGGAGGGAACAGAAGAACAGAGACACACTCAATAACCATTAACAACTGGAAATAAAGACACACAGAGAGAACACAGGAACCCAAAAGGACAAAAAGACAAAGAGTCCAAAATCATGAGACCTTGACAAACACACAGCAAACTAGTTAAATTTACACAGTTTCCATGTTGTGGCTTTATAGAAACCACTAAAGCTGTTTAGTGATTAAAGATTCATCAGCAAAATCGGTTCCTACTGTCTCGGTCTTTACATGAAAAAAGAGGGGCAGGCACCTCCTTTCAACACACACTCTCATTGGCTATTGTAGATTGTGGACAGGACATGGAAGCTCCTATTGGGTCAAGTGAGGTGTCAATCAAAACATCAGAGTGCAGCTACCATTTTCATACCAAGATGTGGCTAATATTTACATGCTAACTCGAATTATGTTAAAATATGTGGACAATTAGGACATCTGCCGGCTAATTTGAAACAATGCAACAGCCGTTCATGGATATTTATTTATGTAATAATGTGTTTTGGACCTTTGCCAATGTAACAAGACCGTTTTTGATGGAGTTGTATCAGTCAGTGGGATAATATGAGGCTTCATAGATGAGTAGCGGGAATTTTGTAATTGTTTTTTTGTTTGTTGGTGGTCTGAGGTGTTGATTGTACCTGTTGCTGTGATTGTATCTTGAAATGGTTTGCATCCATCAAATTACAAGAATCTTAGCCCATTTAAAGACAGGAGTTGTGTATGCAACTGTTAAGAGGTTAATAAAACTTGATTGGTCCTCATTGATTAATTCTGACATGGAGGTCTTGAGTCTCTTGGATATAATGGTTGTGTGTATATATATATATATATATATATATATATATCTTATATTCAGAATCCAGTATTGATATTGGTCTGTAGTTTTCACCATATTATTTGTCCTTAACTTCCTGGGGATCACTGTAATTATGGCCTCTTTCCATGAGAGGGGGATTTTGCTTTTTTTAAGGTTTCATTGAATGACGCTAATAACAGCTGGCTTAGTTGCTTCTTGAAATATTTGTACCATTTGGACAGGAAACCGTCACTTCCTGGAGCCTTGTTAGATTTTAAATTTATTAACTGCATCTTCCAATTCTTTTGCAGAGATATATGAGTTTATAATTCCATTTGGTTTTTCCCTTATTGCTGCTAGATCTAATGAGTTTAAAAAGTTTCTTAGTGATTCCTCGTCTGCTGAAGCTGCCTGTGAATGCAGCTTTTTAGTATATAGTTTAGTATAGTTTTTGAATATCTTCTATCTATCTATGTCCTCCTTCAAATTCTAATGTGTTGGTTGTAGGATCTGTGATTTTATGGACTGCATTCAGTAGCTGTTTCCTCCTTTTTTCGTCTGACTAGTAGTTTTGTTGCTTTGGGACACAGCATGTTTGTTTCAGGAATCTAATTTTCTTTTCTACTTCATTTCCTAGTATCTCATTCACTGTTTCCTTCACTTCTTTAATTTGATGAAGTAACCCTGGGTCATTTGAGCTTTTTTATTGCCGTTCTAAAATTTTGAGCTCTCTAATCTTTTTCTGATATAATCCTAACCTAGCTTTTTTATATGCCGTTCAAGATATTAGTTTTCCACGCATAACTGCCTTCATAGCATCCCAGAGGGTGATGAGTCTACTTCCCTATTGTTGTTCTCTTCTCTGTATGTGTTTATTTCCTTTTTGATCTCCTCTATAAATCCTGGATCATTTAAGATACTAACACTAATTCGCCAGTTTGTATTTAGTTATTTATTTTTTTCCTCCTGTTTAAGTTTAATGTCAGGTACAGGGCACTATGGTCTGATAAATCCACTGCTCCTATCTGCATTCTTCTGCTCTAAATCTATCCAGTGTATTCCTCAAAAAATAATCTATTCTTGTATATACTGAATGTGGGGCTGAGTAATGAATGTAATCCTTCCAAACATCTATAAGTCCCTCTTCTGTTAATGCAGTATATACCTATCGAGCCAACTGTATTTTACTATTAGTATTTCTTTTAGTATTTTTTTATGTACTAGTTGTATCCAAGTTATGATTCAATGTAATAGTGAATGTAATGTATATCTTAAAGAAATATTTGTCACTTTCCAGGGTGCATAAACATTAATCAGTGTAACCATTTCCTACTTTACCAGAATGTGTTTACCTTCTTTGTCACTTATTTCTTTTGGAGTTTCAAATTCTGTTGTATTTGATATTAAAATTAGTTTTTGTATATTTTTAGAATAAACTTTATGAACCCCTGTGTGACTGACATTTACAGAATGTGTAAGTTGGCCATAGAAGGCATTTATCATATCAAGGTCCTGGATCTGGGCAGGCAAGTGAGGTTACTTTGGTCTGAAAAGGGGGCACTGTGCAGTAGAACTGCACACCACCTACACTGGAGGAGTTCAAACTGTGAGGCGTGACACCCCACGGGGGCGCGGAGGGAGTGATGTGAGGCGTGAGCTGTAATTTGCTTCAAAACTCCTTTGAGTCATAACTGAGAAAACTGAACACGCAAACATGACATGACACATATTTTTAGATTCAGTGTGACCTGCACTTCCTGACGATGTCGTCAAATCTGATGTGCATCATGAACAAACTTCAATAAATGTGCTAAGAAATCATAGTTTTAAAGTTTTCTTCAGCATCAAAGTAATCCAGTGATAGTTGTTTGTGCATCCACGGCTACACTGCAAACAGGAACTTCTAATAGCTAATTCGGCAGACTTTTAATGTCACCGGTTTGTCAAAATATAAACAAGTACAGGCAAAAAACAGGGCTCAAGTTGTAGCTCAAAGCTAGCTCATTGAATCCATGGCAATGCTTTACATCTATACTTCCCGGTAGCATAGACACATCTAAACTACATGATTGGATAGAAACTCCTGAGCAAAATGTTGACCTACAGAGTTCATGAGTCCCGAGCTCCAACTCAAGTTTAGTGTTTTACTAGTGATCACAGTACAGATTGTACCCTGTCTTTCTCTCTTTCACTTAATTAGTGTTAACATGTGATCTGGGACTGGAACAGCAGGACCGGCCTCTCGAGGACGAATCATCGCCACCTGCACAGTCTTTACCCACAATGCTCTTTTAAGCTCAGGAGGAAGAGAGATGGAGAGGAAAGAAAGACAAGAAGGTAGAGGGAGTTGTAAGAGAGTGATTATCTATTCCTTTTATTTCCAAAAACGGTTTCCTGCCTTTAGATTTTACTACTTTAAAGATCTTCCCTGCTGCCGAGGAGGATAATGAGCAACACTGTCCAGTTTGATGCTCAAAGCTCCATTTATGCCTTCCTGTCCTGCCCCCTACCACCAATCAGAGCTGGTCTCTTTTAACTGTCAAGACAGTCTTTGCTGAACTTTAGCCAAGTAGTTTAAGTTGCTTAAACTTAAGCAGACTTTAAGCTGTATTCATACCCATGGACAGAGTATGACACAATGGGCCCCTGAGCATTAACATTAACATACTAGCAGCAAATTAATTAAGATAGGTCCACGCCACAGACAGAATCGTGCCACTCACTTCTTTTTTTAGTAATATTTTGCAGGTTAATCATTAATTTAAAGTGAACAAGAACAACACTTCACCATTTACCCAAAGTAAAACCCTAACACCTTTTAAAATACCCAAACCTTGGGATTTATTAACAAAAACAACCAAGACACTAAATAAATGCTATAAACAATCAAAATACAGAAACACTAAATAAAATAGAATCCGAGGCTGAGAGGCAGCAAGACCAGCAGTCCACAAACAAGAAGCCTCCCTCTCCAACTGGAACCTGGAGCATTTATCCCTCCCTCCCAGATGGGCCAGATGCACCTCATTGTGGACTGATTATGTAGAGGAGACGTGGGCAGAGCAATAGACAGGAGGGGAAAAGGACAAACATCCAGCCATAACACTATCGCCAGTCAACATTGGTTTCTTTTAACCACTTAATCCACTTTGATCATTCACTAATCTTAACCACATGGTTATTGTTGTAACCATGACGGCAATAACCACCAAATCTAACCATTACCGTGATGGCTCCGTAACCTTAAAGTCATACTGAAACAGCAGTTTTAGCTTCTGTACTTTGTACGTATTTCCCAGTGAAACAGAATATGTGGGAGATGTACAATTACAAGGACTTAAATCCTTCAGATTTTTTTTCTTCTTTTTTTTTCGGCGCCCCAGATGTAGGACGATTCAAATCCTTCAGATGTGATTGAACAGCTATAAAGTAGGCGTGGCTTAGCGAATACGGCGCCATATGAAGCTGTAGAGGACTGTTAGCCTCCACACACAGTGAGGTCTTATATGATGGTGCCAAGATCACATTTAATTGGATGCATTTTTGTATAGTTCAAGATGAGTCATGAAACATATGAAAACATTTTACAGGAAGAGAAAAAACAGGGATTTTGAATTACAAATATATACAAAAAGTCTTTGGAGCCATTTCTAAACAAACAAACATGTCCATAATGTTGGCAATTAAGGAACATGTTGCCCAGTTTAGCGGTGTGGCTCATTGACGTGTTTGTAATAGTTTTTGGACAACAACAGAGGTCACAGAACAGAGGAATAAGATATATCAGGCTTTGAATACACACACAATACTTGTCAGTAGATCAATTTATTGTTGGTTTGGCTCCAAACATGAGATTTGTTAACAATAAGAAAAATACAGAAAATGGCAGCCTTATCCTTTGATCTCTGCAGTGTCAGATCACAAAACAGTTTTAGTTTTGCAACAATGAATCTTAATGGTTTTGGAAGGCACTGATAAATGATGCTCTCTGGCCATTAGTGGTGTTAAATCAGAAAAGGCTTATTTGTTGTACTGGAGGGCAGTTAGGAGCAACTGTTTTTGTTTAATTTTTTTGGTCAGCAGCAGAGCCAAGGACGACTGTCTTCATCAGGCTGACTCGTATCAGACATTTACTGGACAAACATTGTTTTCAAGTACACTCTGTGAGGAGTATACAGGAAGGAAATTGCATTGTACTTATGGATTGATTCACTTATTTTATTTATCCTGCCCACCATAGCTCTATACGCCTATACTGAAACTAGAAAGCTCATAGTGAAATTGAGGCTTCTGATCAATTGTTATAGATTTACTTCACATGTTCACAACATACTGTAGAATTGTGATTTGAGCAGCTGCCTGTGAATGTTACGCTTCCCTAAATGCACAAGGAGAGGAAAAATAGACTTTCAGTGTAAAACATGAAGGTCTCTCTGAATCAGTATGAGTGACGGATGTCTAAATGCTTCAGAAATGCAAAAGGAACATGTCGCCCAGTGCAGCGGTGTGGCTCATTGACATGTTTAGTGACATGTTGTTTTTGGAAAACAACAGAGGTCTACGGCACAGAGGAATAAGATATATCAGGCTTTGAATACACACACAATACTTGTTAGTAGATCAGTTCATCGTTGGTTTGGATCCAAACATGAGATTTCTTGACAATGGGAGCATCATCACTGTCTGCATTTAGTCTGATCTGATCAGAGTCTCATTAACGTTTGACAATCGACACACTGTACAGCAGCCTACATAGAAATTCCTCATATAGGGAGTGAGTCAACAATTTCAGATGCACCACACACACACACACACACACACACATACATACATAGACTGTATAGGCACACAGTGTATCAGTAGAATATATTGTATATTACAATGAGTCAGAGACTGTGGTATAATGACAGTTGCAGGATCTGACTTCTCTCTTTTAAAGAAAAAAGAAAAAGAAGAGAACACAGTCTGCAAATGAAGTTTGTGTGTGTGTGTGTGTGTGTGTGTGTGTTTGCTTCATCAGACGAAAGACATTTTCTCTGAATCCATAAATATCTTCCATTTTGTGTTTTCCTGCCTTCGCTCCCTTTCATCCGCAGGACGCTGACATCAGGTTTTAATGAGCGCTCTGTTATCATCATTAGCACTAATGCATATTATTTGTAGCTGTGCATTAAGACTCTGTGTACAGCAGTAAACTAGAATGAGAGAGTGAGTGGACATTTTGACCAGGATCTGAGCTGCACATTTTCATGTGATAAAGGGGTCTCAGTACTCATGTATTTCTAATCAACATAAAAAAGTCTTTTTTCTTGTGCGACATTGAAACAAACAGAAAAATGTTTTGTTTTGGGTTTATTTTCAACAGCTTTTCTGAGAGTTTTTCAATGAATTTTGTTTCTGTTTTTGTGTTCGCAGCTTCAGAGCAACTATGTCAGAATCTGTAACCAACTTTTAGACAAGATTCACTCATAGCTGAGTTTGTACTGAACAAGAGGAAGTCAGCTTTGAGATGGTAAACATAAACATTTGTAAAACATCTGACTATTTTCTGGTGAAAATTTGCACAAACTGAAATCGGACATTCAAATGTAATGTAAGGTGTCTAATTCATTGCAGGTGGATCTGTGACTTTAATGGAGCCTTAACATGTTGCCAGACATGGGACTGCTATAGCAGCTTTTAGCAAAGCCAGGAGCCACAGGAGCTCCCATGTGCGTGACAGAAATTTCTGCTGTCTGACTGGTTCTGATTTTGACAGCCAGCTGAAGGCTGATCTGTAAGAGATGGTGTCATGATATAACAAGACAACAGGCAAGGTGGATATGAGTAATATTTCCACCACCAAGTACAATATTTCCTTATTTTAGAACACCTCCAAGTGCATTAGGGTTCTTATACCATGGCGATCAAAAATATACATCAGTCAATATATCTCAAAAGTTGTTAACCTCCACAGAACTAACCTTTTGGATTGCAGGTGTACATGGCAGCCATCATGACCTGACAAATGTCACTATACTCTGCTACCTTGATGCCACTGGTGTTTGCTGTTGCAGCCCTCTCTGGATATTTGCTATAAAGGGTCATTTTTTTGATTTGTCTCTGACTAAACTGGCCAATGAATGAGTTGCCTGTTAGTCCACATGACTTAATGTTTACTCCTTGTTTGCAATAAGTCAGCATGAAACCACCTCTTTGGAGCAAACTATGTGAACCAAACTTCATGTGTATAAGCGTTAAGTCTTTAAGAATGTAACATTAAACCTGCAGGGAATGTGAAATGTTTATAGCGTGTTCAGATTACAGGAAGCTCAGGTCAGTTTAGGGCCAATTTGACAAGAGATTTCAAACTCCACGTCTTGTTTGGTGCTAATGTTCTGCACAAATATGTCCAGATTTTAACATTCTTAATCTTACCCCAGATTTTGTGATCATAGCCATTCACAGGGCAATTGATCTTTTGGGTGTAGCTGATTATAAAGAACGGCTTCGGCAACATTCAGAAAAATTCTAAAATTACAAAACACATACATGTCTCAACATGGTTTCAGTCTTATTTTAAGTTGTGAGAAAACCACAGCTGAGGTGTTTGAAGCCAAAGGTAGAAATATTATTACAATAGAGCTCCACAGTATAAGGACGTCTGAAAACCTCAGCATGAACTGAATCAATCTGCATTATGTTAGTTTTTGTGTTTTGGGTCAAGTGACCCTTTCACACGCTGCCCATGCTGTGCTGTATTGAACATGTTGAAGGTAGAGAAGGCTTTATAGCTGCTCTTCTACCTGCCTCTCCTCCTTTCCTCTGCCAGAGAGAAAAGCTCTTTTTGTTTAGCACCAAGTCACCCTAAAAACTACAATACCAGGAGACATGTTTAATATTCCTCTCTGTACATCAGATATTTTCTTTTGCATGAAATCAGATATTTACCCCGTTAATATTCTCCTGCTTCCATTATGCACAAAAAAACATTTTATACTTTGACCAAGAAAATGATGCCTGGGAGGCATTTCACTACAGGGGCTGTAGCCACACTGAGGGGGCCGGGGCTGAGGAAGAGCCACAGTGACCCCTACAGAACGGAGGGGGAAGCACTGCAAGGGGGGCATGGTGGTTTCAAGAGGGAGAGAGAGAGAGAGAAAGACAGAAGGGGGTAAGAAAATGAGAGAGGATGAAAAGAGCAAGAAAAATTGATAGGAAGAGGAAGAGGTAAAGAAACAAAGACAGAGAAACAAAAGACAAAGAGAGAAAGGCTCTAACAAAGGTCAGTAATTGTTCCTTTTGAAACAGCACTGAACTGAACGAGGAGGATTCATTTTTTGTTTATTCTGGTGCTGAACACTGAACAGATTTATTCAGATTTATTACAGCCATTCCCAAAGTGTTTATGCTATGCCCCGCCTCTGGAAGCCCAAATTCAGGCCCTCCACCCCCTTGTAAATTATAATTGTAAGCAATAATATTGTGGAAATTAGAAACAAAATGAGCCAAGCTGCATGTTATTTTATCTAAAATAACTTTATCGAACCAGAACCTGCAGATTCGCTTACAATTTTAGACACTAACTAACTATAGCACAGTGACAGAGCAAAGGAGGCTTTGTGTTGTCTGGCATGTTTGGTTGATGATTATCACCTTTTTCTTTTCTCTTCATACCAGCTGTATAAATCAGAACCTGTATAGCCTTGCTAGTGTGAAAGCACAATTTTATTGTATCCTCACTGATATTAAAAAAACTTGCCACATTTTTACCTCAAGAACATTAAAGAGGTCATATCATACACATGTCCAGGTCTGTATTTATATTCTGGGGCTTTACTGGAATATCTTTGCATGATTTACGTGTGAAAACTCCATATTTATCTTATACTGGCCCTTTATGCAGCCCCTGCACACTGACCATCACTAAATGACTCTCAGTCTTTAGCTGCTGTTTCGTGTAATAAATACTTTTCAAACCTAAACTCAAGAAAGAATTTTATATTAAAATCACAAACAGCCTGAACTACAAATTTCCTGGTTTTGCATTAACTTGTAAAAACTTTTAAACATCTGTTCAACAGCCGAATAAAAGACTGACAGGTGAATAATGATCCAGAAACATCTCGTCTCATCACTCCTCTTCTTTGTTAAAATCACTGAGTTTCATATCTGTATTTCTGTAAATAATAAACTCTAATCACAAACTCCAGTGACCCGTGGCAGTGAATAACAGTTTGAGTTACATAATGTGTCTTGTGCTTCAGCAGGTTTGAGAGAAGAACTGCGTCGAAGACAGCCTGATTATGCAGGTCAGTTTTATAAAAAGACGATTATACAATGGCAATTATGTAATCAGCAGATCAAACGCGGAACAAAAGATAACGGGACAAAGGGTGAAGCATGTAGGCAGGGAGGAAGAACTGCATGTGTGTGTGTGTGTGTGTGTGTGTGTTTACAGGACTTTATTATGTTAACTGCATCTGACTAATGATTTCCAAGATGCTTCTCTTCATGTCTTTAACAATTATAAATTTAGGTTTGGTGTGTTAGCTGTGGAACGATAACACTTTTTACTTATTTCCCTCATTATCTGTGGCGTTTTCACAGCACCAACATTTATCAAAACAGCAGAGTGTCTGGCTAAAGAAATATTGAAAACAAATACCGATAAACCTGAAAAATTGTTAAAGATGAAGAAAAAATGTCACAGTTAAATCCTCTCATTTGGTACACTTTATGATGTTGTTTAATGTAAGAAAGAGCTCAGGTAAACATAAAAAAGAAAAATGTGCACTTAAATTATTTTCCAGTGTTGAACAGAGAAAGCATTCCAACAAAAAAAATAAAGTGAAAAAAAAACAACAAAAAAAACCAAACATTTTTAGTTCAGTTTTATTAGTTTGTGAAAGGCGCTTTAATTCCACTTAAGGGAAATCTTAATGAGCATACAATCATATTTGATGCCAGGATCAGGCTACACACAGATGGTCACTGTGTCAGATTAAGTGATTATAAATTCTTGCCGTGACTTGGCATAGAGACATGGCAGACTACATATTGGAGCCTGACTAATCAGGGCTCAAGGTCTTTCATGACTACTTAATCACTAAGGTGCTACGAGACCTTAAGGGATCACTAAGACACATATGTAATCATGGTTTTTTGAATAAAAGTGAAACTGGAACCTTTCATGGTCTCTAAAGTTGAAGGTGGGCTCTGCCTTTTTCCTTCCACCAGGTGAAAGAGGGTGAGCACACCAACAGGTGGAGTTAATTTGATGTTAATGACCTGAGGTTGGAGGTCAAAAGGTTACAGCTTTACTGAAAGAAATTCGGAGCTGCTTGCTTTTGTTTCAGTCGTGAGTTGCTGCATCGGTGGTCGTCCATTACAACACACACTACACTACTCCATTTTATTTGAGTGTCCCAATTCTGAGTGTGTAAATATATCTACTATTTACAGTAGTTCCCTCAAAAATTTAAAAATGAAAAAAGTAGTGTCCATGGCATGGACGCTACTCTCTGCTAACAATCCCACATTGCAATGCGCCACATTTCATAGATGCAAAAATGATCATTCCGCGACTCTGCAGCTGACTGTGATGACACAAAACAAGTGTCTGAAATGTCAATTTACTGCTCACTGTTGAGTAGACTACAGCGTGTCTGTTATGTAGGGAGTGGAGAATGAGTAAATAAGGAAGTGATTGCTGACACAGATCACGTCTGTTGGGCTGATGCAAACAAGAACGTGCGACATTGTCTCCTGGACAGCATTCATGGTGAAGTGACAGAAATAGTTGAAAACAAAGAGCTTGAGAGAGAAGTTCAAACCCTGGCTCCATTCTCACGGCATGAAGTACAGTACCAGTCAAACGTTTGGACACACCTTCCCATTCACTTGAATAAGAAAGTGTGTCCAAACTTTTGACTGGTACTGTAGGCGTGAATGTCGGCTTTTTGGTTTTGGAAAGTTGCAGAAATGGTTGGACACCACTAGTTAGGGGGGGGGGGGGGGGTTTCCAAAGATCCAACAAGTTGTTCTGATGAAGTATGCTGGCAGCTTTAGACAATAGTGAGCTTCCTACTTTGTGTCAACACTTTTGTCTCTTTCCTGTTTCAACATGACGATGCTCCCATGCAAACAGTCAGGCCCATAAAGAAATAGTTTTCCCAATTTGGTGTGAAAGAACTGACCTCATCCCCATCCAACACAAACAAGCCAGACCTTATCACCCTACATCAGTGTTGGACCTCACTAATGCTCTGGTGGCTGAATGGGAGCAAATCCCTGCAGCCAGGTTCCAACATCTGCTGGAAAGCCTGAAAGCAGAAGAATGGAGGCTATTATAGCAGCAGATTAATGCTCATGGTTTTGGAATCACATGTTCAACTATCACATATGGGTGTAATTTAGAGGTGATTGCAGGAAATTCTTAACTTTTAATTTCCTTGATAGTGAATTCAGAATCAGCTTCATAAATGAGTAGAGGAAGTGTCAGTCTGTCCACCCCCGATTCTCCACCTGACAGTTTCCACCTGTTCGTACATCTAACACAACCGTCCTCCTACTTTAACGAGTTTCCACTCGACCGTTTCCTCCCTCCTGGTGTTTGTCGAGAGGTTAAAGGGCTGCCAACCCAGATGACCGACGGGGCCCACCAGAGCAGGTGTTTGGCCATATTGGTGTGGCCGTTAATTACCCACAGTCCCCCGCAACAACACGGGCACCGGGCAGGCACCATATTGCCCCCATATCGTCATGACAACACATCAAACAGACACGGCGGGGCCAGGAGTGTGGACTTGAGTCTGTGGTGGTGAATTTTCATGAAGATGATTATGAATAGAGAGGGAAATAATTACAGCGCTGCACTCGCCAAAACCTACTCCATCTGTGTGAGCGTGTGTGTGTGTGTGTGTGCACGTGTGTGTGTGTGTGTGTGTGTGTGTGTGTGTGGAGACAGGGTATCCGGAGCTTTGTGGTGAGCGCCGCACGATTTCATTCCAGATGAAATGGGATAGCAACACAATTATCTGAAGTCCAATTCTTTGAGGCCTATTGTGTCTGTAAACTGAGCCTGAGCGAAGGATTAATGTGTCTGTGGGGTTTAGAGAGGAGGGATGGGAGAGGGGTGGGGGTGGTTAAAGGGGGGGAGCAGTGGAAAGCTGTTGCTTCATCTCTCTGGTGAATAGACTCTAAGCTCTAACCATCAGTGAGGTGGAGAGAGGCAAGAGAGAGACGAGGAAGGGAGGAGGGAGAGAAAAATCAGATCTGGAGGCAGCAGGAGAAAAGAAGGAGAGGGACTGGCCCTCGACAACAACAGCAAGAGAAGAAGAAGAAGAAAAAACACAAAGAGAACAAAAAAAAAACTGTCAAACGTAATGAATGTAACAAACATAACGAGTATTAACCACACCGCCCACCCAGAGAGGAGAGGGAGGGAGGGAGGGGCGATGAGAGACAAAGAGAGCGAGATCGGCATCACAACCGTCACCACGGCAACAGATTGGCAAAACGCTGGCCGGTTCTCCCAGGATGCTCAGCTCCCCTCATGTGGTATAATTTGCCATCCAATGATGAAATGACGAGTAAGAGCCCGAACGTCCAGCTGAGAGAGTTTAGATTTCACTGAGACGACGCGACTGCTGCTGCTGCAGGAGGACGAGTACTAACAGTCACAGTAACTGGAGTAGTACTAGTACACACAGTAGTTCAGGTGTAAGGCCAAGTAGCATCTTTACTAGAAGTAGTAGTGTTCACAGTAGCAGGAGAAACAACAGTAACATCTGCAGCAGTGGGGTAGTAGTAATGTAGTGGTGGAGTAGTAGTTGCACTAGAATTTGTATTGGTAGTAGAAGTTATAGTAGTAGGAGAAGCAGTGGTAGTACTTGCAGTAGAACTAGTAGTAGCAGCAGCAGCAGCAGTAGTAGTGCTTTATGACTAATAGTAGTAACAGTAGCTCCAGTAGTAATATTAGCAGTATTAATTGCAGCAGTAGAATTAGCATTACCACTCTACACTACTACTACTGCTACTACTATTATTATTAATCGTAGTAATAGTAGTATAAAAAGCAGTAGTAACAGTAGTAGCAGAAGTGGTTTGAAAGGTAATATCAGCTGGTCACATGATCTCTATTCATCTGAATAAATTGATGAGGATCACCTGAATGCAGCAATAATCTGACTTTGCTCAGCAGAGTTTTTCCAAAACCTTTCTGTTGGTTTTGCAGGTTGTAGGATGGTTGTGTAAAAGTGAACTGCCTAAAGTCAGAATTTTGACAAAACCAGACTCCAAATATATATTGTACCCATAACAAGCGTGCTAGTTCATTTTAGTATTTGTAAGAGAAGGCAGCCCCTTTGACTTCCCAGAAATCAATCGCACTGCCGCCCCTCCCTGCCAAATACAAAACTTTTCCATCCGGCATGACGCCCTCAGGCTATTGTAACTCTGCTGGTTTGATGTTTTTTACACTGCACAGCAACAACAACAACCTGCCTCTCTGTCAGATCAAACCCACAATGCACCTGCTGTAAGTCAGACCTCAGCACATTCACACAGACGAGCCTGGAGGGAGGCGACATTTTGTTCCTGTACGATCAGTGTGCTGCTGAGGGACGCTCCCCCCTGGACAATAAACACATGAAAGAAAATAGGAATGATCAAAATATGAAGCGCACTGAGTATATTTTTAATTGTCAAAATGATGGATTATTAACACATATGCATATAACATATCATATGCTATATGAACAAAAGTTCATTAGTTAGTTAAACTGTGATTCATAAGTGAGCCATAACATCAATTCTATAATTAAATATTAAATTATTATCAGTTAGTAAATCATAATTTTGGGAATATATCATAATTAAGACTTAGGTCAAAAATTGTAGTATTTATCTTTTATTTATGACTCAGTTAAATTAGTAACAGTATTTTATTTTGTTTTTTTGACTTCAGGAGTGTGAGGGTGGAGAAATGACACTATTTAAACTGCCCTCATTGTTATAAATGATGTGAAAAACACCTCTCAGTGAAACACAATATAATTCAACAGCACCTGAAATTACAGCCTCCATATCTGGCCATAAAGCTGAATCAAGATCTCCCTCAAACAGACTCAATGAAAGCATTAGACGGCATTAGTTGGACCTATTAAATAACTAAGTGTATAAATTCAGATTTTTGGGGGGCAAACAACTAAGAAGTATATGGAGGGTCAGTTACTGTGTTGGAAGATTTTGAATATTTAAGGAAAGTACCTCAGCTGTTCCAGCTGTGCGTAAAATACGACATATGCATAAGTTTAGAGAGGTCTGAGTGTGTGCCTGTTTTACCTGAGTGGGTGATGTGAGCAGGCGGAAACACAAGTCAACATAATCCACGGACAACATGGAGGCTGCTCCTGCCTCCGCAATCTTTAAACCTGCATTAACTGATTTTATGTCCACTAGTTTTGCTGCAGCCAAAAACGACACTATGAGAGCGCTGAGAGTGAACCAAAACAGTAAAGTTGGAGCCGGACAGATAAACAATGAGCTGAAACTCACTATAAAGCTCCGTAAAGCCGAGTGAAGCTGCAGAGTCGCTGATAATTCTCTGTAAGTTCATCACTACATACCACACACAAGACATCACACACTGTCAGCTCATATATTGTTATTATAAAATATATTGAATATAGCCTCTTTAAATAAAATGTGATAACTAAATTTTTATCATTTATTTATTTTCCCTGGCTGTTGTGTACCTATACATTACTGCCACCCCAAGCTTTTGCCCGTACTGCCCACACCAGCAGCCAGCTTTCAACCTCTTCCATCACAGGTACGGCTCAGGCTGTGGAACTTACATTATATGGAGGCAAGGATTGATTTGTGTGTAACATGTCAGCTATGGTTCTGCAGAGCTGGACCCATGACCCATGAAGTATTTTATCATTTTTACTTTATAAAATAATATTTATAGTTTAGATTTACCCCCAAATTTTCATGTCATAGTGTATTTTTGTGGAGAAAATTGGCTTCAACACTCAGCATTGTGATGAAAAGATGGAAATGGACTGAAAACTGGACTTCCCTAATCCACAGGTGGCGATCTGATCAAGTCAAATCATACAGACAGACAGGTGTACCGGGAGGCAGACAGGTGTACAGACAGTCAGGTAGCTGGCGTCCTGTCTGCTGTGTGTCAGTCATGTCTGCTGAGCTGCGGTTGAAGAATGAACGGGGGCATCCCGCTGTCTTTGAGGAGAGTGGGATCAAAGACTGCAGCAGGGAGCGAGCTCTTTAAATGACAGAGAGAGAGAGGCGCCGTTCAAATCACACAAATAATCCTCCGTCGAATAAACCCTGTGAGCAGAAATCAATGCAGACATGATGTCTCATTCATCCTTTTACACTGCTAACAGTGATGTCGCTCCGCCAGGCTGCTCCAAGAACACGCCACGAGACTCAAAGACACACTAGAAACCACATGCGACTTGACTGTGGCTGGTGGCTCCGAGATACTGAAATGTTCCTGTTAAAGTGTTGGACAGAACAACATACTGATGATGAGGTATTCTTACAACCCGCTAGTCAAGAAACACCCCAGGAGAATCATTGGGTACCTTCAAAACCAGCTATTTATACACCATCAGAGCTGAAAACAAAGACCAACACCTGTAGTTTAAATCGCTGATGATGCCTGATGCATTTGGCGAAAAAAAACATTTATAAAAATGTCTTCAATGCCAATGTCATTAGAAACATTTAAATATCTGAGGCGTACAGGGGTTCCAGAAGTAAAAGTCTCATTTTCTACTCAGACCACTGATTCTCAACCTTTTTGGTTTTTGAAACCAAGTCGCATCTTTTTGCAACCTGTTGTCACAGTTTGAATACATCATTTACGAGTCGTAAACAGTTCTAACAAAAAGTGATTTTTCCCTCTAAACAGCTGAGATTTCTTCATTTGAATATTTTTATTCACCAGAAGAGATCAAAGAGTTTTTTTTTTCCACAAGAGATTAGAAAAAAGTCAGAAAAATAGAATATAAATTTACTTTATGTAGCAGAACATCCCATAAATCATCTCGAGAAGCCTCAGATTTGCTTTGTGATCCATTGGAAGACTCCTGACCCTCAAGTTGGGAATATTAGGTGACAGTTAGAGCATTTCAAGGCTTGGATGCAACTCTACTGGGTGAATCATCAGTGCAGAAGATGAAGAACTGCATTTGATAGTATCTGGTTCTTTGGTAAAAAGTGAAAGGTAAAAGCATGTGGACATAACTGAAACCAAAAGAGGGAATTTCATACGAAACAGGCTGTAACTTTGGAATATTGACTGAATTTAACTGAGGCTGCTTGAAAAAACTTGTTTAAAGTTGTGTTTAAAGGTTGTAAGGTTCTTAACTTTTTCCAGAGTCTGGAGGCTGTATGCAGAAATACGGCAGCCATGTTGAATTTCTGGCAACATTTGTGTGGTCAGCCTGGATTTCAGGGGCTGCGGATGGCGATTTATTGACCTCAGAGCTCCTGTGGATTTCCAAATTGACCAGAAGAAAAGCCTGTTGTGTTTTTAATGAGTGGCCAACAGAGTTAAAATTCCGACCCAGAGCACATCCCTGCAACGATTCCCGTGTGAAGCATAATTTGAATTTCCATGCTCACATTCATTAATTTAAGAGGGGATTCCTGTGGCCTGGCCCGCCATGTATGACCAACTCCACTATTATCAGCTATTGCCCACTAGCCATGAGCGAGCAAGAATAAAAAACAAGACTGCCAACAACTATTTTGACAGAACTTCTAACAAGCAAATCCACAATCAGATGAGGCTCTACTGAAGAATGAAAAGTATGGAGTGGTTTTGGAGAGTGTGACTAATGACGACGAGGTTGTCAGACTTTGTTGAATCTCTTTCAGAGGCAGACGGGGACTCGTTCAGGGTTCTTTGAACATACGATATATCTGTGGAGGGTTCTTGTGTAGTGCTTTGCATGCTTTTGAAAATATGTTATCAATAGACCATATCTGAGACAGAAAACGCCTGAGTGGTGTCTCATCCCGTATGGATATGGAGGCAGACGTGATCACAGACAGACAGGACTGACTGACATTATGGTTGACTACCTGGAAATTCATTCTCATGAATTTGTCCTAATTGTAATGAGTGTATTCTTTATTCTCTGTTGCTGTTAAACAAATAGCTCAGCAAGAACTACCATACTATGATGAGGATGTTATGTAAACCAAAATCTAATTCCTTATGAGAGCAGCCTACAATCATTTCTGACTTTATTGATTAAGAATAATCAAAAGGGGGAAATGTGAGAGGAATTATTGTATAAATATGTATAAATGCTTGTGGGAAAGGTTAAAATGCTTAGTGACAGTCATAGAAATCATGTTTGTGCGTCTGAACAGTATGTTCCTGCGTGAAAGAGAAACAAACAACATTTGTTTATTCTGAAACAGATCCTGCCATGTCTATTTTGGGTATAATCGTGCATAGAGTAGTCACAACAACTCCTAGAGGTCGGTGCGAAACAGATTAAGAAGTACTCGCCCCACTGTTCGGGGCTCACTCCTCTACAGCAGCTCGAATGTCTTTAACGAGTGTCGGTGTTAAATTAAAGAAAGTGTGACAATACTATATCAAGAGTTGTCTCCTTCCTCATTGAAGTCAAGTGCAAGAGGTAAATTGCCACGTTAATCGTCTTTTAAAAAAAAAAAAAAAAAAAAAAAAGAATCAATGCCACCTCGCCACTTTGCATTGTAAATGCTTCATTTCAAAAACACTCGCACATCTCATGAGTAATGTTGGAGCTGCAGAGTCTGAATAGGAGAGAAAATCAACAGTTTGTCCCTTGAAAAGTAACGAAAGAGTGTCAGCTGCTGCCTGTCATTACTTAAGACTAAAGAAATATATAAACAGGTGTATGGTTTACATTGAAAAACTAGTTTTTTTATTGAATTGCATCTTTTTTTATGTATTATACTTACAGTATGCACGTTGGGTAACTTAGTGTATTTTAGTGTCAGAATAAAGCTGGTCAGTGCACTCAAATCAAGAAAATCCAATGTCATTGCTGCCCTTTGGGGACAAATGAAGTAATCTTGATTGATAACATTTGATTGTATAAGATTATCTAAGCATTAAAGTTCTTTATTTACCTTGGATTAGTAGTTTGTCAACAAATCTTAAAGGCCCCATGAAATGAAAAATACATTTCCCCAGTCAAAAGTCTTGTGTTGCTCCGTTTGTCTCTGCAGCTCAGTATGGTGCTTAACGCTAAGCCCCGCTCACTTTTTAGCCGTCCAATCAAATGCAAAGGATTTGATTTAAATCCCTCTTGTAACTGTACACTGCTCAAATATCCTGTTCCACTGGGAAATACTTCACAGTACAGAAGCAAAAGACACTCTAACTTCCGTTTCATGCGGCCTTTAACTCAAGGTCCACTTACTAGCTTTTCCTGAAGCTTCCAACTGCATCTCAAGGTGCTCCTCAGTGGTGGAGAAGAAGTTTCCAATGTTGTCATGGTAGCCCATTAGTTGCTTATACAGGCTACTACCATCTGTTAACCTGTGAGCAAGGTTTCATACTTATTAATGACAACTGAGCTTTTGCCATGACAGCTGAGAGAACTCCTTCCACTAAAGAAGACTGTGAGATGTAGTTGAAAGCTCTAGAAAAAGCTAGTAAGTGGACTAAAGAGTGAGATTTGTTTTGTCAAACAAGACGAGCAGGTGAATAAGTTTATTTTAAACAGAGCTTCTAATTTATTAATGATTAATAGTTGTTCATTTTCAAAAAATCTTAATAAATTAGACTTGACAGTTCTGTAAGTGACAGTACTACTGTGCAGTTTTGTGTGTATCAGCATATGAGTTTTTTTCAATAATTTCCTAAAAGTTGCTGCTGTGTAACTGATCATTCTTAGGACATTTCTTTTAAAGGGTCATGTGATTTGTTAGTATACAGGAAATGTGCTCATTATAGAGTTTTTAAGAAACAGCCTAATATGATATATATTATGTAGCTTGACACAAAACTACACAGTTAAAGTTATAAGAAAAAACTGTTTGTTTTTTTCTTATAATTTGTGCCAAATTGCACCACCGTCTCTGTAGAATCTTCTAGAAATGAACCATTAAATACATGTAAATTCTAATTTTTTAATGTTATTCAGCATCTCATATCAGCATACTCTTATATCAGTCTCAGTACATTTGAGTGGTGATATGGGACCATATTTTAGTGCAGATCTGAGGTTATCACTGTGTGCAGGGGCTGCAAAGCAAAATGTGTTCAACAGGTTTGGAAACCAGCTTGTCTTAATAAGACTCTTGTTTAACTACATGCATTTTGTTTAACAGATCTCAGCATCTTAATGACCTTTTTTTGCATTTTCACTTTATCTCTCATGCCTGCCTATCACTAATTCTCCTCATTTCAGACCCTGCCATTCCCTCATCATCCAGTGAGTCATCCACCCGCACACCTGCTCCCCATTCCCTCGTTAGTCCCTTACTACTCCCTGACGGCTGGTCTGTTGTGCCACCATAGCTATAATATTCCAGTCTCTGTTCGTGTTTGTATGCCTGCTACTGTAGTTGATAATTCCTTCCTGTTTTTGCTGCCTGCTTCATTTTAAATGTGTCTGCCTCTGCTGACTGCCTGCCTGTTGCAGACTTCTGCTTTGAATTTAGACCAAGTAAAGCACATTGTTACTGTACCTGCTCTGCTCCTGAGTATTGACCATTTTCACAGCAGATATTTTAAATTGTTTTTCTTGCTGTAATCATTCCTCCTGTTCAAACTGACCATTAGAAGATCCCTTCATAATGCACTTACAATGGAAGTGATGGGGGACAAAATCCACAGTCCTCCTTCTGTGCAAAAATGTATCTAAAAGTTTATCTGAAGCTAAAATGAAGCTTCAGCATCCAAATGGAGCAGCTCAACAGGGAAACTGTAAATGTAGCAGATATCCACTTGATCCACTTTAACAGGAGGAATGATTACAGCGAGGAAAACCTCTTTCAGTGTTCATATGGGCACCTGACACACTTGAAAAATTGTGAACCTGCCCTTTAATGATGGCTGCATTGTATTTAAATGAGCCGCTTCCAGGCTCTGGTGCTGTGCATGCTCACTTACTAACTGACATGACTTACTGGGACATTTAAATACGCCTGTGCTTTTCCTGCTTTGACATGTCAAAATGTCAGCGTCTGTTTATTCTGAGTCCAAATGTTTGTTACCAGAAACACAGATTTACTGCGCTTTATTCACATTTATTCTAAAAAAGATTTTGCCACACAGCTGGACTTTATGCTGCCATTTTGACATTAAAACACTGCAAGAAACTGCTACAGCTGAAATGTTAATCCAGTTATATTACCATGAAAATAATAGTAATGGAAACACAGGTGCACACAGAGACAAACAAGCTCACAAATGCTAAAAATCCTGAGTCCTTGCAGGTATTTCTTTTGGGAAAATGGGAATCATTTGAGATATTCCTAAGAAATACTAAGATCTAAGTCTCAACATTGTACACATCAGTGTGCAACCCAAACTATACACTGATCTGTATGAATTTCACATTTAAGGCATCTGCACTAAATGTTTAAAAATAAATATTTTTTTGCAAATGAGCTGCATAAGAATAAATTGACAGGAGATGCTGCTTGTGAAAACACTTTTTGCAGTTTGTCTCATCTACTGGCCGCTCTACTAACAGTTCTATTTATTATTTGATGATTTCTTGATGCTAATCCAGGCTACTCATCTTGGTTCAGCTCCGCAGCTTCAGTTTTAACTGCCAGTTTGCTCTCTGGCTGCAGATGAAGTGAAGAACGTCGGGCTGGATGTTTGTTTACATCGTTAAAGACACATGAAAAGATAAAACAGGACAAACAGAGGAGAGGCCAAAGATTGCTCACATCACTCTACTATCAAAACATCTTATCTTCAACATCACATCTTATCTATCTTCTTATCGTCTGCTCTAGTTCAAACTGTATGTCAACACAGTATAAATCGTCTGAATGTAAGAAAACCTTTTCCCATCCATTCATTTCAAAAAGAAAGGATGTTTACCAATGCTTAGCTTTGGATTTAACTGAATACTAGAGGCTTTTATTGAAATAAGGATAAAAATGTATCAACCCTGAAATTTTCCTCTGTAAGATGAGATAAAATATATCTAGGTGAGACTTCACATGTTTAGATGATTTAGTAGACAGGCGGGACAATAGAGGGAGATGAGCTGAGACAGAACGCTCTATAGTGTAGCCTGGTGGCGCTATATGTATGAATTTTATCAGCTCATTTAGATCATGTAGTTTTCATCCACAGACGGCCAGAAATTTCAAATCCTGAATCATCCTTCATATCTCCCGGTGGAAATTCATTAGGCCCTTATAGACATTTGGGAGGATGAATCTTATAATTCTTTAATTAGTGGGGTGAAAAAAATCAGCCAAGTGAGGAATCTGGCAGCTGTTTAGGGGCTGTTATTATATGAACAAGCATGGCAGAATGCTTCAGGTGTAGGCAGGTCTAAAAAAAATTTAAAGGAAACTTAAAACTTGAGAAAAAATAATAATAAAATAAGAAATAACATTTGTCTTTGTGCTTTTGTGACATCTTTTTTTAAATGGGTAAATTCAGGATGCTGCTGTTTCTGCTTTGAACAAAGCGGCTTGAGACCATTTTATCTCTCCACACACAGTTGTGTTTCCTCCACCACGGACCAAAACTGCTTTAACTTTTCAAGAGTGAGTCGCAACAAAGGACAGCTGCTTTTTAAATGCAAAAAAACAGCATGGTGATAAGCGATAGAGCAGCTAATTGTGTCCTGGGAGATAAAGACGCCTGCAAAAGAGAGAAGAAGAAACTCCCTCTTGGTTATCAGCCTAATTCTGAGACGGCGGCTGGCTTGGAGTTTCTTCTCTAAAAGAGCTTGTTAAAAGTGAAATAAAAAAGGTGTGAGGAGGCACAAAGGGCGCTTATCCACCTTTCAGTGAGCCGACAAAAGGAAAAAATCTCAGCTCCGGCTAATTACAACCAAGGTGATGAAAGAGACAGAGAGAGACAGAAAAGAAAGAAAATCCCTCCTTTTTCTCACCTGAGAGAAGGTGGAGAGGTCAACAGCTTTCCCCTGAAACTCAATTCTGAGCAGGGAGAAGGGGGAGGGTGATTTGATGGACGTGGAGGAGATTAGTGGACGCTCGTCTTCGCCGTCTTGCCACCTAAGAACGAAAAACCAAAACTGTCTCCCAGTCAAATGAAAGCAAAGTGCCCTCAGAGCTTTTCTGTCTCTCTTTTCCCTCTTAAAAATCTGGCTGTCACTCATTTATTCAAGCTGTTTGAGAGTGATTTAACCTTGTGAAGATTTTTTTGACTTTGAGATGTTCGAGGCAAATAAAGGCCGGGGATGGGGGACACGGGGGGGAGGGAAGTGGGAGCAGATTCAGGCAGGTTTTCCTTTCTGAATCATGGTAACTGGGATGGTTTCCAAGGATCTGATGTCTTTATGTCTTGGCATGATGTAGCATTTTGTGATTAATAGAAGTTTTTTTTAAGGATTTATGTGCGTGTTCCTTCTGCCTTTTATGTTCCGCTCAGACGCGTCTGAAAACCCCCAAATCACAATTCACATTGATTTTTTAAGAATGGACTCTGAACAGCAGCCAAGAAGGAAACTAAAAGGCATTTTTATCAAGCTACAGAAGAGAAAT
The DNA here is from genome assembly GCA_038419695.1 of Scomberomorus guttatus. Classification (NCBI taxonomy): domain Eukaryota; kingdom Metazoa; phylum Chordata; class Actinopteri; order Scombriformes; family Scombridae; genus Scomberomorus; species Scomberomorus guttatus. Next base: position 3,006,970 of record CM076452.1, read on the forward strand.
CTGCTGTGTCATAATCAATCAATCAGACTTTAGTTACTGTATGGTAGCACAGGTTTTGCCCGCTGTAATCATCCCCCCTGTTTGTACTGGTCATTAGAAGATCCCCTCCAAACATGCTTATAATGTAAATGATGGGGGACAAAATCCACAGTCCTCATTTTGAGCAAAAGTTTATAATTTGTCTGAAGATAATTTGAGGCTTCAGCAGTCTGAGTTAGTCAAATAAAGTCGATATCTTGCACAGTTAGTCTTTTTATTATAAAATTCCCTTTTTGTGTCTTGACAGTGGACAGATCGGAACAAAAAGAGGGACTTTGACACTAAAATGACTGTGACTTTATGTTCTCTTGATACTGGCTATTTAACTGTTTTTCGATTTAACAAACAAACTTTAAGTGGTAGAGCCTTTGCCCACCGAGCTCGCCTTCTTTGGAATAAACTACCACTGCACATTCGGGAGGGAAGCTCCACTGAGACTTTCAAATCCAGGCTGAAAACACATTTTTTTTCCTCCGTTTCACCGGCTGGGAACTCAAATCTCTAACCATTTTTCTCTTCAACCAGTAGTTGTTTTTTTTTACCTTTCAGTGTACAGAGACTCTTTGAGTGATGTACACTTTAAATAAACTGAAGTTGAAACTAAAGTTGAAGATATTTTTAAAGGATATTGGGACCTATTTTCATGGAGGCACAAGCAGCACTCTGACTGTTTGGTATTTTGCTGACCTTGAAATTGTCTTTGCCCGTCTGTGTGGTATTTTGCCTGTTTATGTGGGAGACGTCGGGTTACCAGGGCTCATCATAGCCTCTTTTCCAACTTTGTTTTTAGCAGAAACTGTTGTGGTGTAACTAATTACTAAACTATGTGACCATTTACGAGGTGAGATACATTAGAAATATGGCTGAAATAATGTTGATCCGATGCAATCATATAAACGGCTTCACCAAATACTTTTTTCCTTTCTATCATTATTATAGTAACTAACTGAAGAAAACACCTACTCCATCTGTCTTTGGCTGCAGATTTGTGGTGATGTGTGTTCATGTTGTGGCGATCTGAACCATCCAGACATTTCCTGAAGAAGCACCTTCCGTTTGTTGAGCTGTCGTTATCACGCTTAACTGCGATTGGCTCGGCTGATTCAGAGCTATGAGAGCAGTGACGTGACTGGCTGAGAGAGTATTTAATAATCACCACACCACTTTGTCATTCAAGTGAATGGGAAAGTGTGTCCAAACTTTTGACTGGTACCATACATGAACCAATATAGCAGGTGTGCATGGAGACACCCACACTGTCCATCTGCCCAAGACCTACCATCTAGTACTTGTCGTTGCAACTGTGCGGTTAAAATAGGATGGCTGGAGCCTCATATTAGCTTCTAATATACATTTTTGTACAGAAAGTTTGTGCCTCATCACTTACACTGACTGATTATGAAGGATCTCTTAATGATCAGTATGAACAGGAGGAACGATTACAGCAAGAAAAAACGTGTCAGTGTTCATTTGGGCTCTAGACTGGTGTTTTAGGACAAGCTTGGAAAAACTGCGAACCTATTCTTTAACTTGATGAGAGCAATGTTACTATCACGAATAGGAGAAATATGCAAAACTATGAAATTAAGAACCAAATTGCAGTAAACTGGAATAATCCTTTAACCATATCAGACTGACAGCAGCAGGCTTGTGAACATTAACACCTCCAAATCAGAGCGAGCAGGTGAAAAACAGAAAGCAGCGGTGACAGCAGCAGCAGCAGAATCCATCTCCCAGCCCACACTCAAACACACATAACAAGCCTCAGTCTGCCTGTTGTAGTAGTAGGCGGAGACAGCGGCGGCGGTGTTCACCACCGACAGCACGATGAGTGGGAGCGAGAAGAGGCCCTCTAGGTCACAGTTCAGCTAGTTTGTCATTGCCGACACCGCAGAGGAGAGACTCTCCACGCTGTGAGCTGTTATTACTAAAAGACCATTATAAGGGGAAATTTGGGGAGTGGAGAACATTGGAGAGGCTTGGTCCTCGCCAGCTTTCCTCTTCACCTGGTAGACAAACACATGGCGGTGACTGCAGGTCTGTGTGAATGACTGTAAATAAACAGGAACATTCAGCCTCTCCACGCTCCACTTCTTCTTCTCTTTTCAAGAGTCAGCGCCCAATGTCACCACTAAATTATCCATGAATGCGGTGACTTTCTCAGAGTCACCGCATTCACAGACATTCTTATATTTAAAAAAAAAAAAAAAAATGTTTGTCGTCTGAGTGAGAGTCATATCACATCTGCTGCCAACCTGTCAGAATCAGACAGTGCTATAGTATATAATGTACCTCCCTCCACTTCATCCACACGCCTGCAGCCACACATTCAAAGGTCAGACTCAACAACATGCACTTTAATGCTCTCAAAAACACACAGAGGCCACTTTCTTCACTTTCTGTTGTGCCGTTAAAGGAGGCTTCTGCAGGTCACATGACTTGGCAACAACAGCAGCATTCAACACACACACACACACACATACACACCTTATTGAAGTTCCATTTTGTCAAGTTCATTGATGTGCCAGATTAAGTGCGATGCCCGCTGAGAGTTAAATCCTGGGACAGCCAATCAGCACATCAGCTACTAATTTAATTAATAACTCCTCAGTCTAATTAGCAGACGACGGGCTGGGAGGAAAAACAGCTGCAGTCACCTGGGTTTCTCCACTCCTTCACTATCCCTGAAAAGATGAAAATGACAAGATGAGTCTCCGGGGGTGATGGCGAGGGGTGTGTGTGTGTGTGTGTGAGGTGCTGATCAACTGTAAATCCTCAGGGTGTAATGTGTGTTTGCTAGCAGCAGGAAAGCTGCCGTGGTGTTATCTGCTGGCGGCGAGAACGTTCTCGGGTGGAAAAAAAAAAAAGCCATTTGGTTTACCGTCGGGATTTGATTGACAAGTTGTGGAACGGCGGTGGCGGCGGCAGCAGCGGGGCCTGTCGACGCTCGCCGTCTGGTTGTGTAAGTAATTAAAAGTGATTGAGTTGGCCCTCTCACATCCAGAGGCGATAATATCATCAGGGTGTGGAGATAAAAACATCAGGGCAGGAGGAAACATTTCTACAGCTGGGTCCAGTGTCAAGTGGGTTTTCTGTCGTTATCTGACAGAAATTTCAGAAAGACAGAAAGAACATCTGCAGCATGGACACATGTTCATGAACCAAACTCCATGTTTATGTTTCTAATAATTCTACTTACAGCATCAAAGTAAATACAAAAGACTGATAAGAGACGTGCCCAAAAAATGACCATATTACAGTTCGAAAGCCATACTAACAGTAAATGAAGTTGTGTCAGTTCATCCAATCAGATTCTTGTCCTCAGAACCTGCAGTGTAAAAAACATTCAGTTAACAGCTCTGTTGCAACGTTAACGGTTGTAAATCATATCAGCTGTCACTAATTAATGTGAATTCTGTGGGTGACTTGATGACAGGCTAACTTGTCAACATGTTAATCTCGTCTGTTGTCGGGGTTGTGTGTCTGTACTCGACTTGTGAGGGAAGAAGCTCCGCTCTGTAACACCACCGTACATTCAGAGTGTTTCTGTAGTTCTAACAACTCCAACAGAGTGAGACATCTTCGCTCTAGAGGATCGTGTCACGTTGATTTCAGCTTTTTTCATTCATATCACATCAATCATTTAAAGCTGATCAATGTAATAGTTTTGAACCACGACCTCGGGTATTTGAATTTAGTAGTTTGTGAAAACTGTGAGCCAAAGTCAGATGGCTACACCTCAATGTGCCAGATACATATCAAATAAACATGGCATATCTTCTGCTGCTATGTAAATATACGTATTGAATTGGACTCAGCACATGTCCATTATTAAAGGATTTGGATCAGAAAAAAATTGTTACATCCCTGTTTCAACAATATTCCTGTGTCACATATTCTGACAGGTTGTTAGGACCTGCTTTAAAATTATTTGCTGCTTTACCAAGTTTATTTAAATATAGTAATTGAAATGATGTTTAAGCAAAGGGAAATTTGTAACCTAGACATCTAAAAAACTTGAGAAAACTGCATCTCACTTTGAACCATTTCGTTGTATCCAGGTCAAAGATTTGTTACTTTTTTACGCCAGGTAGTAGAATCACCATTCAAAAGGACTACATGTGCACATTAGTATGTATGTAATATGTGCACAAATGCAGCACAGGTAGAACTGATAACATTAACAATGGCTCAGTTACATTTACGTGTCCAAGGAAGCTGCACTGGTGAACCATCATGCACTATACCTGAGTTTGGAAAAACTAAATGGGATTCAGCCATCAGTAAGGTTAATTGCAGCTGTCTACTGTAGGTTTCAAGTGTTTTGTTCAGTTCAGTAAAATCTAGGCCTACAAAAGCATTGTTTATAAGGTAAAAGCTAAGCAGACACCTCTCAGGAGCCCCCTGTAAAGGGGTGATCACAGCAAGACTGTTTTTGTGAGTTTCGTAGTATTTTAATAAACTCTTAACCAGTAAAATACATGTTTTCAGACTTGCAAATCACCAAAAGTTCATCCTCTGGGGAGTATGAATGTGCTCAGAAAATGTTGTGGCATATTAGCAAGCATATTAGATCATTCAGTATCATGGAAATAGCTGAAAAAGGATCAGGAAATCACCATAATTTCATCTTCTGGTGACCATGAATAGCTCCAGCAGGTTTCATCAAAGTCTGCTTGTTAAGCTGCGGACAAACCTGAAGACGAGTTGAAACCTAAAAAGACTGGATTTGTTCCACCAATTGGCACCAATTTTTCTGTCTTTGACAGTCAGGAAGGAACACAAACCTTACGACTGAGTAATCACACAGATAACACACTGAACCACTGCTCAGTAACCACTGGAGTTCTAGGGGAAGACGACCCTGCAAATCCCGCAAGAATGCCAATTATCGCATGTTCTTGTACCAAAACAAACATGGAGGCAGCCAGCCGCTTGTACTGCTTATAGGCAGTGCAGTTTGAGCTGAGAAGGCAGAAAAGAAAGAATAAGAAAGCTCAGCGTTTGTGTGAGATCCTGGATGGAGAGGTGTGGGTAATGTCGGCTGTAATTGGAGGTGAGTGAAGTTTGTAAGACGAAGCTAACTTCAGGTTCTGGTCGGCTGTGTAGCTCTTTGATTTGATGTTGTAGAGACATTTATTCTCTTTACAGCTCAGTCAGCTTTTCTTCCATTTCAGTTGTCTGGTGCTCTCTCACACCACAGACCTTTCTTCTTCTTTTGTTTATTTACCGGTACGTCTCCCTTGAGTTCACACACAAGTGACATCGCTGATGTCAAATATCAAACATGTTTAAAAAACTCGGACCTGAAAACTTCAGATTAGCATCTTTACATATTCACACACTATATGATTTTATTAACACCGACTGGAACAGACCTGCTCCGACTCACTCCCATCAGTCGTAACATCCAAATCAGAGTCATAATTGGCTCAACAGCTGTCATGTGTGTCCCTGCTTTTAGCAGATATTCTGCTGTTGAACAGGTTAACAGATGTCCCTGTGCTCAGACTCTGCCACCAGCCAGCAAAAAAAAAAAAGAGTACAGTAAACTGAATCTGACCTGGCAGGGCACGTAATTTGCACATATTTTTCAGGAAGGTAACAGCAGATAGAGAATAAAATCCTCCACAACAAGAAAAGAGAGAGAGAAAAAAAAAAGATTCACTTGTTAAAACTGCTGAGCTTCCACCGAGCCTTTGGACTGACTCTGCTGTGATAAAAACCCTCTGATGGTGGGAGGCCTCCACCTGGCTTCCTGCTGAACAAACAGTTAAATCAGAGCGAGCAGGAGACGCTGAAGTGTCCACCACTCGCCTCCTCCATCAAGTTGCTTGATGTCGCCTGAAGTGTAAAACAGACCCCAGTGACTCACTGTTATGGAGACAGCAATGAAACCAGCGACGGCTCTCCTGACAAGCTCCAGCTTCAAAAGAAATCTCTCTCTCCCTCTGTCTCCCTCTACCTATCTCCACCTCCCGGTCTCCCTCGGTTTCTCCAGATGCATGTGAACTAAGTGTACAGGTGAAGTGGGAATCGTTTGAAAGGAAATTGAAATATAACAAAGTTGGTGACTGTGGAGCGGTGAAGACAAATGTGCAGAGAGAAGTGGCTGCTGGACTGGAGGATATTATGTCTCTTCTTAAGGCTGATGGATTCTGTTCTCGTCTGCAGAGCTGCAGCTAGCAGGCAGGATGCTAACAAGATCAGGGAGCAAAAAAAGTTGTTCAGTTCACCAGAGTAACCACACAGCACTGATATCCAACCACAACAGCAACCACAGAGGCGTTGTTAGGATCTTGAAACACCGGGCGCTCAGCCCAGCCTAGAAATCTTTAGATTTTCACCTGATAATTGCACCATTTTCAAGTTATTTCAGAGTAAAATGAATATAAGATGTCAGACACTGTGCTCAGATGCAGGTCAGGTGCGTAGGCTGGCTTTCAAAACATGAAATCAAAATAAAAAAAATGAGTCCGATCTGAATTCTCATTCAACTTTGTTAGTATTTTTATTTGCAGCAGCAGGAGTAAAACCCTGAGAAAAAAATAAGAGCCTTGAAGTTGATGAAGTAGTCATATGCTAGATTGTATGTTGTCAATGCTTTGTTCAATTCTGGAAATTGACCAGGCTGGTCTCATAGCTTCTGCTTCTATTGCGTGACAAGGGCTCCTTTTGAACTGTGACAAACTGTATTAACTCTGTGTCTTATCTGTCTATCTGATACTCTCCTCTTCTTCACCTCTCCAGCAGCTCTTTTGGTCTCTCATCTGTCTGTTGCACTCCTCCTCTCCTCTCCTCTCTCCTCCTGTTCTCTTTTCTTCTCTCCTGTCCTGGTCATGAAAAAGGATGCAATCAGCATATGCCAACCAAAATCTAACCAAATCTCTCATTTTTTTGATGTGATGATTAGATCACAAACACGCTATTTATCTATCTATTTTATACATAGACTTAACCTATTATTTGAGCACACCAACCAAGGCAAAGGCAAAGTAAGGTCACCCCACTTTCTTTCTATGCTTAGCCTATGTTCCACATTAATATCACAGTGAGTGCAGGCTAACTAGACCAGTGGTTCTCAAACTGTGTGCCGCCCAACCTGGTGTGCCCTGGAATTAGTCTTATATATGATAATTTACAGCTATAATCATATGTAAAGGTGTGCCTTAGAAATACTTGTTTTCATAAATGGTGAGCCTTCTGACAAAGCGTTTGAAAACCACTGAGCTACACTAGCTAGCTCACCAAAGAGCCCTCTTCTTCACCCACCTGAGCTTGTAGCTGAGGCAGTAGCACTCTCACATCCTGACTCATCTGCTGCTACAGCAACAGGAGATAACTGTTCTCCACCTCCTCGAGCCTCGCCTGCGCCTCGTCACCTTCATCCTTTTTTCTTTTTGAAAATCTCTTATATCCATAGCCTTCAAGTCTTGCCTTAGTGAAATAGCTAGCTGGCTACCACCAGATGCCAACAATGACAAGCCCTGTAAGCGCTGTGCTCTCCCTCTCTTTCTCTCCCACACAAAATGTGTGTGTGAAGTAGATCTGCTGCTTGAACGACACAGTGGAACCAAAACGTACTTGCATTTTTGATCAATGATATCATATTATTTTCGAGGGCTTTAATGCATGATTGGAATGACTTATTTTTGTAAAAATAAAAAATACATTTTGAGGCTGTAGCCTTGGAAGCCCAGGCCTAACGCCACTGAGCAACCGTCTGGATAGACCAAACTTATAGAGACCCGAAATCTTTATAGAGTTCTTACTGAAAAAATTGTCTTAAAAAAAAAAAAGCCTGATGAAGGTCGCTTGACCGAAACATAGCTGCATAATAAATGGACATAACATGATTTTTTGATTTTGTCATTTTCTCATCAAAGTTCCAAAACATGAAGGGCAAAACAACAAAAACTTTGGACTGTTTCCCGCAGGGAGGAAGATTTTTCATCAGTAATATGAAATGATCCACGTTATGTTCATTCTGTGTGTGTGTGTGTGTGTGTGTGTGTGTGTGTGTGTGTGTGTGTGCTCCTCTTCTGTAACTGCTGCTGTCAATAACCCTCCAGCATGACAAACAAATCGCCTCCTGGGGAGAAACAGCGATGGATGTTTCTGGCCGGCCGCAGTCATCAGTTCTGCTCTGTCGCCTGACTCTGGAACAAATGGCGAACCTCCAACCAACAAGATGAAGAGAAAAAAAAAAAAAAAAAAGGAAAAACATCCTGTGGTCCGCTGCGTCTGACATGTCAGCTCTTTCCGGCAAAGGCGCCTGTCAGTCACATGCACAGGAAGTGGAAAATGAGAAAAGAGTGTGAAAAAAGTGCTTCACGAGCTTCATAGAGAGGTTTCAGCGAGTGGCGAGGGCGCTCTGGTCCACAGGCAGCTAGACTGCTGAGGCGGCAGGAAAAAAGGAGGCCAGCTGAGGAGAAACGTTGGAGGAACACGACTCTGCCGCCACCGCCGCCGCCTGAATCCGCTGACCGAGCAGTTCGAGACTTTGAAATTAACATTGATAAAGTAGGCTGAGCCCCCCTCCCCTGCCTGTACAAAGCCCTGTGTGCTAAATCACAGCAGGGCAGGCTCGCTCGTCATCAGACTGAATGGGTGCAGCGGCCTACATGTTAAAAATACAGAGAGCTCCAGCGGGGCCACGGCGGCCCCCAACACACCTGCTGACTGAGGGAGCAGAGAGACAAGGTCTTCATCCTCTGAAAACTAACAAAACGTCAGAGAAGTGCGGAAACAGAAAGAAAGAGTTGAAAGTGTACCACGAGGAAAGCAGGCACTTCCAAATTAGCTACAAAAACATCCTAAGCTCTCATACTGGCTTTAACATCTTGAAGCCATATTTTCCTCTTAAATTCAATTCAAAATCAATGCTGTGTGAAGTGCCGTGGAGCACACAAGTTTGGCTTTTTAATTAGCTTTTTGGAGAAACAGGCTGTGTACAAAAGGCTTTTATAGAGATCATCATGACTCATGAGTGTTGGATTGTCTGCTCTCCAGCAGCTTTTCAGCCTTTACGTGCTGGCTGCAGACACACAAACGGCATAACCCACACACTGACAACAAAGAAGGGAATGTCCACAATGAGGTTAGCTATGCCAAAAGTGGAGAAAACTTTTAATTAAACATTTTACTGTACAAAAAGTGTCTCAGCTAAGTACTTCAGTGTTGTTAAAAAAAAAAAACACATAATTTGTTTTTAAATCTTCAAACACACACACACACACACACAAACACTCTGTACTTTTGCTGATCAGATATTAAGTTTGCCCTCAGTCTCAGTTTACTGTTTACTGAAAATTTGTCCAGAAGAAACTAAATCAAAACCACATGAGCTGCTGAGAGAAAGAAAGTGAGGTTTAAAAAAGAGGAAGTAGCAGCAAATATATTTTTGTGCTCAGGAGGAACACAGTGTGTTTCATGTCAGGTGAAAACTAGATTTTAATTAAAATGTAGATGCAGTTAAGAGAGCAAAAGTGGTGGGAGTTAAATCATGTTGTTGTCTCTTCTGTCCTCAGCGAGGAACATTTTCAGGTTTTCTCTGCTGTTCTGGAAGTCAAAGGCCGGACCAGGAGCCAGTGACACCAGAACACTGGGCCGCTGCTCCACCTGCCTCCCACACGTCACATGATCCCAGTTATTTATCATGTAAATGTGCTTTGTGGACTTTCTGCTGAGCAGGCAGAACATTATGTAAGCACAGAAACAGCTAACAGGTATTAATGACGTCAGGTAAGGCAGGATGGCTCATATATTACTGAATGTCCCACAGAGGCAAAGTCATAATCTTTCACTTCTGCCGGGATGGAGTCAAACTCAGGAGGAGAAACAAGCAGAATGATTAAAAAAAACAAAAAAAACAAAACAACAGATGGTGAAATAGGTCAACGGTTCTTCACCATGTCAGAGCTGTTTAAATGTTGCTTTTTACTGAAACAGTGCGGCCTCATCAGCAATCAAGCCTCTGAACGAGGATATTAAACGAGCACTGCATGTTTACATGGTTTGCAGCCCCTGCAGCAGCAGCCTCTCTCCCACGGGGGCTAATAAAAGAAGAGGTGGGGGCTGAGGGGGGCACCCAGTGGGGATAAACACGCCTTCGGGTGTGGGTGCACGTCGAGAGACACGGCGTGACCTTTACAGCACTCGTTGATGAACGTCACCAGCTGAGAGTTTGCCCTTTTCCCACCTGTATCTGGAACCCCGCCGAAAATAATAATTTCCTTCTTCCCCTTCTCGCGCTCTCTGAGCATCGACTCGGCTGCATTCTGCTGAGCCATTAGTGTAATGAAAGAAAGAATAATTCAAACCAAGTTATGCTGACTATACATTAGGAGACATTTACACACACTCACATTTATCAACAATCTGTTATAAGTCATGTGTTTTTTCTGTTTGAGAGGTGAGCACAGCATATCTTGCAGAATTGCATTATAAGACTCACAGAGGCTTTTTTATCACAGACCTCTGCATCCTGTTAGAAACTCAAAATAATGATCCGCAGCACTTCTGCAGGTTTATTACATAAAAGAGTGACTGTTATACTGTATCATCTGAGATAACTCTGCAGCTCCTCAAGGCTTTACTCCACATTGGAGACTCACACTGAAGGCGCCTTTACATTATTTCAAGTGTATTTTTATTGGCTGTAGTGTCCTGTATCATCACCTCCTGCAGCTCTTTTTGTCAAACACACCATGATCTCCTTCAAGCTGCTCAGTAACAAAAATCCCTGCTGGCATCGTCACATCTCGGCATCCAAAGGTTTAAATCTGCTCAAACACACACACATACACACCTCCTCCCAATTGAAACTCAGCTGCCACGCATCAGTGATGGGCAGGTCAGCCGCGGCAACCGCAATGAAGGACAACATCATTAAGCTCGATATCAGTGGCGGCAAAGCAAACAGCCTGTCCACTGTCATCAGGGTGATGCATTGGCACTCGCCGCCAAGAGGACGTTTTAATTGTGTCCAAACAGGCACACACATGCTGACATGCAAACACACACACCCCTGTGTGTGTGTGTGTGTGTGTGTGTGATGCTGCAGTTGGGTGTTTTGCAGAATAAACCTTTGTATTATGTGAGGCTGATGTTGCTTTTTTTTTTTTCTTTCCATGCTATTGAGCGCTCAGTCGCACACACAATACATGTTGTCTGAGATCAATTCTGTGGTAACCTTGTACGGATGAACTTTCCCATGATGCATTTGGTGGCCTTTGCTGAATGGAGCGAACAGATTTAATACATAATGACAGATGAGAGTAAATCAAAATGTTCTGAGCATAAAATTAGGGCTGCAGGGAATGGCTGTTGTATTTTATTATCAATACTAATCCTTTAGTCCAGGGATACTCAAATATAAGTCTTAAAGGTCCACTTAATGAATTTCCACTGCATCAAAGGTCCAGTAAGGGTTCATGACATGATGATATTTCAGTACAAAAACTCTGAACATAAATACCATTTCTGTATTAATGGGAGAAGTGACTCTGTTCTGTAACCAAATCCTAAAACTTGAGCATAAAAAGCTGTGATGGTCAGGTGGAGACAGTGGTGTAAGTGTTCATTAGTGAGGTCTTTACTGTGTTTATTGTTGAAAATGTTTGATTTTACAATTGTTCTGTTGGAGTCTTGATATCACGACTTCAACCGGTTCAGTTTTGTGGTTCTTACCTTTGTGTTTTTGGGATAGTTTTGTTCAGAAAAGCCATGTTTAGTGTCGTAGTGTTTTGCGGTTCCCACTCTTCATTATAGATACCGTTTCATTTTAAATTAAGCATAATGATCTCGTCCGTCCCTCAGGGAACACATATTTCTCAGTCCAGCCATCTTTAAATACGTTTTTTATTGTCAAACTTTCTTTTTTTTCTTTTTGTATCTGTTAGTTTTGAACAAGACATTTGACTTTATCAACCAGAGACCCACAAACAGACAACAACCTAACTAACTGCTGCGACTAGCAGGCGGCTGAAAGGTGACAGGTGAAGTGACGTAATTGTAATGTGTAAACTGGCTGAACCAGGTTGCAGTTAAATTTTGTTCATCAGTCCGGCTACGGATACAAGATGTCTCCTGCTTCACTGTCAGTTCAAGTCAATTAGTGTTTGTGCACATCACACTTGTGTTAGTTGCATACTGGACCACGATTGGCTACAAACTAGTTGTGATGTCACAAATCCTGCTCATAGGCCCGCCCCTTAAACTCAGATTTTCAATGAGCACAGAGAAACTTTCCACTTTCAGCAGATGAGTGTGAAAACAGCTTTTTAGTGTCAAACTCCGCACATACATCATTCTGCAAAGTGAAGCTTAAACATCCGACTGTAGGAACAAGAAGAAGAACACATTTTGGAGTGAAGGGGGACTTTAACCTTCAACAAAGGAATAAAGTGATGGTGTTGCCTAAACTACACACAAGTCTGAGGATGAAAACCGCAGTCTCTGATGTCAGAACCTGCACTTTTTATGCCCACCATCCACCCCGACCTCTTCCCTACAATACAAGCACTTTGTTCCCTGAAAAAAGATTTCCTATTGATCTGGCAAAACAAATTTGCAGTATATAGGGGTTGTTAGTTAGACATAGATGTTGGACGTGTGTAAATTTTGGCCTGATGGTGGTGTAGGAAAGGTCAGAAAGTCCAAAAAATCACTAAGGGTCATCCTCACAGGATCAACATGAATATCCTCATGGTCAATAGCTGTCAAGATGTATGAACACACTCCTGAAGCCGGAGAGTTCATCTCAGTCATGTCAAAGTGTCTTGAAATAACTCCCAATTTGTATACCCAGGAAAAAAATTGAAGTTGCTTTGAACAAAACTTTCTGTAAAAAAAAGTTAATTGGTAAGTTCGGATGGGTCAAGCATCCAAATTTAATCAAAGCCATGAGATCAAGGTGAAAGTGAGCACACCTGAAATGTTGTTAATAATCCCGCATGGCACAAGACAAAGTGTGTGCACAGCTTTGTTTTCTCCTCCAAATAAGACTGATTAACCTGGAGGTTTGTTTCCAGCCTTTTTGAGAGTCTGGCTGCTTGTGTTTCTTGGCCTGTCAGACTTTTTTAGTGATGTCACTGTGTTTCCAGATCTCAGTGACCAACTTGATGTGTAGAATGTTACTATTGATAGAAATGATGGACAAAATATGAAAATGGGACGGAAGTTGTGATAAACATAATTATTCTTTTGAAAAACACTGTAATACAATTAGAGCAAGTCAGCTGGGGCTCATATATCAGCCGATATCAGCAGTGTCACCATTCTACACTTTGTCCATGAGAGAGTAGTGAAGAGAATATATTTCAACTGTAAAACATCCTGCCCAGTACATGTCGTGGTCAACAAGTCCCCCAAATTAAACGACCAAATACGTGGTTTGATCATGTGACTCCAGGACGACACAGGAGGATTTTCTTGATCCGGCGCTCCTATCAGCAGTAATCTGCAGGACGTCGTTTGTCTGTGCTTTTCAAAACCGTTACAAATCACTGTTAAAAAATAATGATGCGACAACACTGTGGTTAAAGTCTGGTTAGGTTTAAGCACAAAAACTACTTGGTTAGGTTTAGGAAAAGAAGGTTTGGGTTAAAATCACTTTGAAGTTTAGGGAAACATCTACGGCCACTAGATGGCATCTGTCACTTGAACGTAAATACAGGTTGTTTTGGGCATCTGGCAATTACGACGTGTTTTTCTTGGGAGGACAGTCTCTGCTTGGTCACAATACAAAAATAATTTAAGGGAACCATATCAAAAATGTTTATTTTATGAATTGTGTAAAGAACTATTTTCTAAACTATCAAACATCAAACCAATATCAGCCTCAAATATCCTGTGCTGGTTGGGCTCTTGGTGTCCATATTGCTTTATGAAATAGTTTTAGTGTAAAAATATATATTTTTTTCTCAGTATCTAAGTATCTAAGACTGAGACAGAAATTTTATATATGTGGACACAGATGACCACTGGCCAAAATACTAATCAGAATATACAAGAAATAAAAAAAATATATGTTAATGCAAATACATTTGACTCGCTGCAGGCCAGTGAGTAAAATATTCCAGCAGTTTGTTTGTTTTAACATATAATTCCTGTTATTTTCCCCGACATTGTTCTCATTTGCATATCAGACTGAAACAACATGAGACCTCCGTCCCTACAACAGTCGCTGACAATGATCCATTATTATACAGAATCAAACAAAGGCAAGGTCGTAAAAATAAGCATAATATCTGCAGTGTTTGTGAAGATTGCATGGCTTTATGTAAAAATTGTGCCATTATTTCCCCGGCCTTCTTCAAAAACAAAAGGATAAATATGTCCATTTTCCCAACTTTAGTCCCATTTCATGCTGTTCCCTTGCTTTTCATTTCACGCTCTGCTTCAGCCTATTTATAGATGAGACAGAGAAGGGAGGCCATTACTGACAGGAACTCTGTGTGTGTGTGTGTGTGTGTGTGTGTGTGTGTGTGTGTGTGCGTGTTTGTGTGTGCGTCCATGTCATACATCCCAAAGCAAACTTACAGTCTGCATTGTGCATTTTTGTTGGCAGTTTCCCCTAAAAATCTTAATTCCAACATGATTTTAGTGAAAGGTGACTGAGATTTGAATGTTATGTCAGTTTCATCTTGGTGCATTTAGTACTGGAGGCTACAGGTGTGGCTGAGTATTAAACCTCAAGTATTTCTGTAACTAAAATATGTTTATGGCACAAGTATTGAAAACTGTCAAGTACTAAAAGTTGGCTTTGAATATCTGGTCAGATTTGTAATCCTTTTTACTATTTTTTTGATCAGTTCCTGATTTACAGAAATGAAAATTGGCCAATTTTAGTCTGTTTTATTGTGGCAAAGTTTTTACACAGATATTTGTGTTAAGACAACGTTTAAGATTTGAGAACTTTGGATTATTTTGTTGAATGAAAAAAGGGGCTTTGTAGAAACACATTTATGTTCCTCAAAGTGAGATATTAAAAAAAAAAATGGTTTCAGTATCTGTAGGGAAACACAGCTATCGTGTCAACAGATATAGGACACGGACATGTTTAGCTTAGCTTAGCTCAATAAAGACAGAAAAGCAATAAAAATGTATCAGCTTCTATAAATGATGGGATCCTACATGAACACATCTTCTAAAATTCCAAAGATATGGTTCATTTCACATACAATGTTTATATTTATGTTTTGTTTTAACTCTTTTCACACAAAAAAAGATAGAAACAATATTTGAATCAGAACCTGACAGCTGTGGGATTGTTTGCTAATGTTGCCGCTGTCAATCAAGTCTGATTAATCCACATTCACACTGAGTTCATTTATATTTAAAGACTGGAGGAGCCAGGGGGAAGTCATTCTGGGCAGTTAATTGCCGCAGTAATCAGTTCCTCCAGGAAATTGTGATTTTCGATCACAGTAATTAACACAAGTTCAAAAAATCTCGAGAGTTTACAGTTTTGCTAAATTACCGCAACTTTTCCACATGAAATGGCCAAATCAACAGACCGCTTATGATTTGGACCAATTGTCGCATTTCGTGTTGTGGTAACCTAACGTCATCACAGCGCGCATTCAGCAAGAAGCAGAAACAACTACAAAAACCTTCTTCTTTTGTTGTTTATTGGCGGTTGGCGCCACCTTCTGGATCGGAGTGTGGATCCGAACAGTTACAAACCAAAACCTCCGAGCCTCGATTTACTTGTACCACAACCAACGACTCCACAGTGGAGCTTTTCAGAGAGAGGAGATGAAGTATGACTCAGAGGACACTGAACTGTAAGAGACTGCACACCACCTGATCCAAACAAATAGGGGGCAGCATTTAACCCCCTACTCACAAATTTGAATAATAATTTGTGTCTGATATACATTTTTAATTTAAAAAATGCAATTAACTGGCTAGAAATTCTTAAAATAACACATCTTCTCCTTCTCCCTCATTAAAAAATCCATAATCTATGAATATGTAATATTTTTCATTTCAAAAGATGTCTCCTGCTTCACTGTAAAGTCCATTCTCAGTGTTTGTGCACATCACACTGGACTCACAATTGGCTCCAAACCAGGTTTTCAGGTGATTTTGAAGTCACCAAATCTAGCAGAGTCACTCAAGTAGGGAATATATTTCTCTGAAGATAAATGCAGATTGGAGCTCTCTCCAGCTGACTGGATGATTGGCAGACTTTTTAATGCTCTACCCAAAATCCATACAAGTATAAAATAAAACGAGGCATCTCAGAATGACACCCATGCACACTCATTTACGTGCAGGCACATGTTCCAGCCTTTAATTGGCAACACTGGGTGCAGTGATCCCCCACCAACAGACTACAGACCCCTCCCATTGCTACTCACAGGCTGACCCTGCAGCTCCGGAGCCCCACTGTCAGATATCATAAAAACCTGACCTGGGCATCAAAATCAGTGGTGTAAATATAACCTTGGAAACAGTTGCAGCATCATTTTCTTGTATATTTACTCTGATATCTGCTGTCGACTTTGACTCTGGAGTTTTTTCCCACTTAAATTAAACGTGGCTAATAGCGGTGGGTGGGGGATTTTCTTCCTGGCGGTTTAAAAACCACCACACTTACTTCCTATTACACTTACAAATATTGAGCTCATGCATAATTTAACCTCCCGCTCACATCCAAAATGCTGCAATCGACTTCATTATTTATTTTAACGGCACTTCAATAATTTATGCCTGTGTGTATGAGAGCCATCAGAACAGACTGCTGCTCACTTAATTACCAGGGCTGCCAGCTCGCTGAAGTTCTATTAGCCAGGATTAGACCTCACACACACACACACACACACACACACGCGCACACACATTATTTATTGCTTTCTAATGAGGAAAGAGTTAGCCGAGCTAGCACGCAGACTCTCCTCTGTGATTATTTAAAGTGAGAGCAGATGCGAGGCTCGTCACGCAGCATCTCAGATATCAGGTTAGGATTGGATGGGATGACCAACGCACACGCTCAGATCGATACAGGATTAAGCTGTTATGTCCACTTAGAGCTGATATAATAGGAATAATGGATTCCAGTGGGAGAGCACTCTGATTTGCTCCGATTCAGGGTTGATTTATGGCCGCTGCTACTTTAAACGGGCCGCTTAAAAAATGAGACTTTTCATAATAAATACTTTCCAGAGTGCCGCAGATCAATTGTGCCCAGAGAATGATGAAGACAGATGGTTTTTCTGTATATGGCTGACTCGTCGCAGTAGACTTATGTACTTTGCCATCTATGCTGCCTGGAAAAGAGACCCTATGCAGGAGAAGATGGATTAAGTGGCTTTTCATTTTGAGTGTTACTTAGAGACAAAAAAAAAAAAAAGAAGCAGCAAAGAGAGGAAAGAAAAAGGCTCTTGCACTGGTTTGACTTTGGATGTCTGACATGTCTGACACAGCAGTGTGTGTGCAGAAGAGATGACTATAGTATCAGATTTATAAAACCTCAGACGGAAAAAAGAAGTGAAGAAAAGGAAATTAAATATATCTACATTATATCTACCCAGTGCTTGAATTTGAATAAAAGACATTATTCTAAACCAGTAGCCTAAAGAGCACGCACATGCAGCATTTGACGCCAAGAATCATGCACAAGAATGATTAAAATACTAATAGTAGTTAATGTACAAAGATTATATAAACATTTACCTGCCTGTACAGCCTGTTTATGCTCTAAACAGAAGCTCTGTGGAGTTCTGTACAGCTGCTTCCAATGAAGCTTCATTTTGAGGCATTAATCATTTTCAGAGAATCACGTGATCGATTACAAATGAGGCCTTGTAGAGACTTTTTGTAGAAATGTGTCTCTCTTGATTTTAGTCTTTTTTTCTTGCAATGTTACTTAACATTATCACTCAAATATAAAGTCGTGTTATTTACCTTTTTTCAACATTTTTAAGATGCTGTATGCAGCAGCAGCAAACAAATCCCAATAATATTAACTGAAATAAAAACATTTTTTATAAACTACTGTTGCATGTCGATAATGTTTGTGCTACGGCAGCAGCAGCATATGATTTGTGATATTTTATGATTTGGCTACATTAAATTACTTTTACCTGTATGTGTCACTATAAATAATAACAAATCTACTGGTGATACAGCTAAATATGGTCAGTAGTTAATAGTTAGAAAGTCTCTGTGCTTCAGAAATCCTCATTTCACAGTCATTTCTTTATAGACTGATCATTTTTCAGAAACATGAGAAAAAAAATCTTCATTTACACTTCATGTGTCTGAGGTGGATCAGATAATTATCCAATAAAAAAAAGGTGATTGTGAATGCAACCAAGAGACATTCAACACATTTAAATCTGATTTCAATCTTTATTCTACACTTTGAAAAAGTGTAAATCCATCCGTCCAAAATACGTAATCTTTACTCTCAGTCTAACGACTTCAGTAAGCAGTCTGTGGAAACCACTCACAGACTTTACAAATCTGTCTGAAGTGACACTGAAATTAGATGTTGTTATTCCCGACACATATAAAGAGAATATATTTCAACACATGCGATCATATAGAAGAAATAACGTGCTAACGAGCCCTGATCGGTTCAACTGAATGATCTTTATGGGTGAGAGAGTATCATTAATGAGAGCACATGCAAACCTGTCATGCGTTTGTCTTAGTTTAAATAGTTGTTAGCTACGTGTAGATAACTTAACAGTTATTGTTGTAGTAACTGCTAAAGTGCGCTAGTTATTTTTTAGAGTTTTTAAGCCATTACCAAAGAGCTTCAGGTGCATCACCATCACTCTCTGGACTGGAGTGGTGCTTGATCTGATTTGCAGGATGCAAATAACGGATGCTATTAGTTTTGTGATGTGGATATTGAAGATGCGTATGTGTGACTTAAGTGTAAACAGAAAGTGTTAAATCTGATCTGCATTAAATCTGGATATGAGACATTTGAAATGAATGAAAATTGGGCCCAAGTTCTTTTCCAGCTCCTTTTCAACTGAACTGCAGCTGCACGTTTTCCTCCTTTCTCACTATAGCATGAGTACCATTATTTAGAAAATGGCAGTACTGACTTATTAATAATAGTACTCAGCTGGACAGAAATGTAATGTGCAGGTACTCTGTACAGGTGAGTACTGGCCCAATGCAAGCAGCGCGTATATTTATATGAAATATGCATCTTACATTTGAAAGAAATGTATCACTTTAAAGGAGCCAGATGCTCTTAAAATGCATTTTCACAGGATATTTGAAAGCACATACATCACAAAAATTAATGTACAAACAATATGATCCATGTAAATGTTAAATTGTACCACAATTCCACACCTCAGTGTTTTTATTTGTGCAGCAGCTGTAAATCAGCAGCCAGTCTCTCTCTCCAGTATGAAGACCTGTACCCCCCCTCACGCTGTCATCAGCGCCTCATGAATAATCCTATTAAATGAAAAAGGAAAAAAAAAAGGATACTACAGGCTCCCATAATGGTTTGCCAAAATCTCGTTTTGAGACATTGAACCTCATTTATCCGAGCGGACGCTGCCGTGAGCGCACTGATGCAGCAGATTTAATTTATGGCGCGTTATTAGACATTATCAGGCCGGGGATCCTGCTGCTGAATAGGAAATAACAGCTGTCCCTTTTCTCTGTGCAGAGCCAAACCGGACTGTATCGTCTTCACAGATAAGATAGGCTCTGACTTTTTTTTTTCCTCCCAACACACCATTGTCATTTAAGGACATTGTATTTTCCTAATTTATTTCCTTTGTCACTGCAGGCGCAGATGACATGTTCAGGTCTGAAGGATTTGGATGTTACAGCACGGCGGGGCTTTTCAAATTGAGAGAGGCATCGCTCTCCCGGAGCGCATTTATCTCTAAATGTTGAATGAACCTTCACAAGTGCCATATTTTTTTTTTTTTTGCAACAGAAAATTCATGGCAACAAAAGATTCCTGCCGCCAAAATGAGACGGCGAGCCACAGACAGAATTATATTGATAACTCGGAGAATAAAGCAATTTCTTTTTTATCATAGTTTCATATTGCACCCTGTGCAATGGCCCGTGAGGTAAATTTACTCTTGGAGCACTTCTCTGCAATATATAGTCCTCCTCTCTCACTCTCTGGCTGCCATATTTGCTCTCTAAAACCAGTCCTAATGTATCAATTGTTCTGATCTGGCTCTGCTGGAGTGTGAACAAACAAATTGGATTGTGCCCCCGTCCCTCAAATAGCTTTCCCCTTATCCACCCCCGCCTGGCCTACAGAGGCTGTTCACTACATATTTTCATGGAACATCTCAATCCAGGCAATTTCTCTAACACACACACACACACACACACACACACACACACGCACGCACGCACGCACGCACGCAGTGAGACCTTTAAAACCATTTCCCAAGGTCAGAACAAATGGCCAGACTGTAGTGGCATATAATGATAAAAGCAATCAGAGCGGCTGCAGCTAAAGTGCCTTTCCAAAAAGACAAAATGGCCTCTCCATCCCCGCTGTGTGTCACTCCTTCAGTCTGCAGGGAGGCAGCGTGGAAGGAGCAACGCCACGAACCGAGCCGAGCTGTTTCAAAACGCTCTCCGGCTTTTATCTGGATACAATAAACTGCCGTCTTAGAGGATAAAGGCAGGCAGACGGTGCGTTTTTAGTCTGAAACCAGTGTTTATTCTCTGCTCTCAGACAGAAACTGCGGTACATGAGCTGTTCAGGATCATGTATGGTTTGAGTCAATGTCATACGCACACACAATGAGTGGAAGATCCTCCCCCTGAGCTACACAGAAGCTCTATCTAATGATTTTCCTCCTCAACAGAAGCTGATGGACGAACACAGCAGCTCTGTAAGGAATTATTCATGTTTGACCTGCATCTGCACCGCCGCTGCTTTCTCTGCATCTCATTACTGTTTTCTAACCTTCCAAGCAGGCAGAAGTGGTTTTGTAAACCAGTTGTAGATTCTTTTTCTTTCAGTCAAATCCATTTCCTGCCATGTGTGTACAGCTACTGAGGTGTCTCGACCCTTTTCAACCCATGTTTTTTCTTGGTTTTCACTCCTTTTATACAAGCTTTGTCACTACATGTCATATGTTGTTGTATTTAGGATACATTAGGTTACTTAGAAATGCCATCATTTGGCACGTCAGCGCTACTACACAGCACGTGTTTGAGGACCATTTGTATGAAGAAAAAGATGCAATTTGAAAATGTGTTTTTGCCTGTATGTGCACAGGTTTACGTCACACAGCAACCATCTTTATATGAATGGATAGAGGAGTCATTGTTCCAGAGAGTGAAGAACCATGTTGATGAGCCTCATTCTGAGCCTCCACAAATTAGATAACCAGAAGCAATAACAGGAACAAAACAGTTTAATCATGTATTAACCTGAACTACACTGAGTGAAGTGATTGTATACTGGAATTACTAACATACCTGCAGTAACACAGGGACAGTTAAAGGATAAATGTGGCCAATTTCTATATTTTCCTCATCAACAAATCTCATGCACAGAGCCAAACCAACAATGAACTGATTCTACTTGTGTTGGTACTTAGCTTGGAGCAAGTTTGGTTATTAGCAATAATTAATAATTATTGAATATAAATTAGTCATTTTAAAAAAATGTAAATGTAACTTAATAACAACGAGGCACCACCCTGAGGTCAGGGACCAATAAGCAAACAGTCTCAAAAAGGGTTGTTCATCCAAGAATGTCAACATCTGCGAAATATTAACATCACAGGATGAACAGTGAAGGTTTGAATTCGAGCACTGACGCTGTCAACAAGCTTTTATCACAGTATGGATAAAGGAAACTTCCCTTTAAATGCACAACAAAGTTTATTAACTAACATAAATCAATAATGCTACTGTTAATAAACATCTATCATACAACTACAAACTATCAGACACACGCAACAACAACAACGGCGGTTATAAACAGGAAGACAATATACAGCACTAACAGAGGTGTGTGTGCGAGGGGGGGGGGGGGGGGGGGGCGTGAACCATGTGGGGTTATGTCACGCGAGAGTCCGTTTGGAGTCCTTTTGTTTGACTTGGCATCTTTCTTTGTTATCAGGCTGTGTGACTGTGTGCAGGCTGCCTTTGTCTCCTGGAGTATGAGGCCCAACACTTACAAGTATTGTGTGTGTGTGTGTGTATCCAAAGCCTGACAGATCTTATTCCTCTGTGCTGTAGACCTCCGCTGTTGTTGTTGTGCTACATAATCACAACCTCTTGACTTTATACTAAAATTGTTTATAATGTACAATGCAGTCCGCCTTACACAGAACTATTCTCCAGGGAAATGAAAACGTGATCGCTGTTATGGGTCTTTGGAGCCTTTTCTAAACTAACTGACATGACCAAACTCTTTGTTCAACAAAGACATCAGGATTCATCCTCTGGGGATGCTAATGTTGCATAAAATTTAAAATTTGTCGTGTGGGTGGTGTTTTAGAGTCATGGGGTCATTAAAATCAAAAGCAGGAATCTGGAAGGTAAATTTAACAGAAATATGTCCAGCAGTTGGACATCCTCCATTTTCAGGCTCATGCAGCAGTGAGTTAAAGAGAAGTAAACATCAGAAAAGTCAGATTTACAAGCAGAATTAATATTGGAATTGGAAAACATACATTTTAATGTCCCAAAAACAAGGCTACCAGAAACACACAGAATATCTGTAGCAGATTCCAAAAAGAAGTGTTTCAAATTCCATCTCAAACTTGTGAGTGACCCCAAAGCACAGAGTCATTTTGGTTACAGGCGTGTGCATTCTCCACGAGGCGGCCTTCAGGCTTCACTGGCGGCCACTGAACCAGATGAAGTCGGGACAAGTTGTTGACAAGTGAACACATCTGAGTTCATCATCTCCGTTTGCTCAGGCGGAGGCTGCACAGGACCATTACCTGCCACAACCCATCCATCACACCGTGACCCGGCCAAACGGTAAGCACCATATAATGACTTCCATTGATCCGTGCACTGATTCCTGCCCCCCCTGCACACTCACACCCCTCTCCTCCATTTTGCTCTCTGCTGCCTCCATCTATTGCTCTGAAGAAGAAGAGGAAGAAGAAGCCGTCAGTGAGCCTCACCCGCCACCCGCCGCCAGCCGGGCGGCCGCCCTGTCACAGCCTTAATCTAATTGTGGACACGTAAAGATTCACATTAAGACACTCAATGAGGCTTGGCGTAACAATTCTCTTCACAAGCTTCCTGTATCATAAGTTACAGGAAAAGCCCGCTCCTCTGATTAAAGCAATTTATCATCTGGGCCATTATTAAAAGGCATCCTGTGACACAGAGAGTTATCTCGCATCGCTGCGTCGCGGCCGACACACAAAGCTCAGAGGCTGCTGGGAGCTCAGAGGAGCAGAGGGGGAGGTAACAGGAGTACTTTTACTGCCGTTCTGTGCTTCGGTCCAGTTAAAAGGTTCTGATACTTTACTTGAGTATTTCCATTTGTGGGGATTTTGCACATTTTCTCCACTACAGAAGGACATTTATAACATTTTACTCATTACCCGAAGACTTATATTTTACATCTAATGTGATAAATGAGTGTTGTTGGGTAAAAATCTCCTTTTCAAACTGAGGAGCTTTATTGGAGGAGGGGAAGTTAACCTGGCATACATTTGCATAACCAGCCACTTAAAGTGGCGATAATTTATATTTTTTTATAATGACAATGTGTTAAATGACAGTGTGTAATGTGCTGTGCGTGGCTCATAGTGATGAACCCACAGAGAATTATCAGCGACTCTGCAGCTCCCCTCATTGTTTATCTGTCCGGCTGCAACTTTACTGTTTTGGTTCACTCTCAGCGCTCTCAGTGCGTCGTTTTTGGCCACAGCAGGCAGCCGTTTCCAGAGAAAAAGCTGTAAAAAGCCACTGTACACTACCTGCTCAGCACCAAACGGCAAACAGACACAGTTAGCTGTAGACTAGCTGGTGAACATAGTGGAGCATTTAGCAGCTAAAGAGCCAGATATTTCCCTCAGGAGTTGGTAGAGAGCAAAAACAGCTAAAATAGAGTGAATATTGGACTTACATTCACCAGGTGGACAGAAACACGACTCCTAATGAATGATAATGTTGCTCCATAACTGCTGGATGTGGAAATAATCAATTGTTTGCTAACAAATTCAACATTAAAGGTGATGATATATCAGTGTTGTGTTCACTACTTGTTTCTGCTGAAAACAAGTGGCCAAAAAAACTGTTACTGCAGGTTTAAGGAAAAGGAAAAGAAAACATTCTCAGACAGCGAGCAATTTTCTGCACAAACCAATGATATTGTCCTGCTGTCAGATCAGAAAACCCTTCTATGTGTTGTTCCAGAGTGCATGCACTATCAGTGTATTTTGTATTTGGAGGACTTGTTGCAGTGTCTGAGAGCACCTTTAGTTCATCCTTGAAGGCTGTCTTTCTGCAAAGCACACACACAGTTTGAATACATGTCTGATAAAGCATAAATCTCACTAACTTTGGCAAATGTAAAGAGGGTTCCCCATCACTGATAAAGAGAAGCATAAGACTACAGGCTACGGATCATCACACTACGTGGACAAAAGTATGAGGACAGTGAGTCTGCATCGAGAGGACCACTGACTTAAATTCAGAGTTGCGGCTTTGAAAGGCTTCATCATGTTTTTCAGATTAGAAGGAAGCAAAATGCACCAAACTGGATGCTTGTTTACAAATCCACCATTCAAAATATGTTTACATAAACTGATGCACTAATGTTCTGAAAACAACTTGACTGTAGCAGGAAAAATCCTGACCTCAATGTTTAACCTCAGTTGAAATTGACACTTATATCTTACATCAGTGTTGCATTTCTCCAAAGTCAAACGCTTAATTCCACCTCGTGTCATCTTTGCTGTGCGTCTCAGCAAATAAGAGCAATTGCTGTAAACCAAAACATGCTGAGATATGGAGAGCAGCACGAGCGCCGTCGCCAACCAGTCACTTTCTTGGCAGAACGAAGCTCGCCATGCGGACAGCCGGCTCTCCAAGTTACAATCGGAGATTGGACGAGAAAATGAAAAGCGATTTGCCAGCCGACAGACAGACGGACACAGTCGGGATCTGGACGAGCTGTCAAGTAGTTGGTGCTTCTTCATATGAGGAGATAGTTAATTTGACCGAGCAGAGAAATTGATTTTAACTCTGTTAAATTAAGTCTTCTGAGGGACTCGGGGGCAGCGGTCTCATGGGTTCATTTTATCCCGATGTGGAGATGATGAGGAGCTGCGCTGCCGACGGCAACTTTGTCAAGAGTCTACTGACATGCTGTACGCACTCACTTTCTCACTCTCTAATTGCACACACACACACACACACACACACACACAAGTTAGACATGCACACAGTAAACTGCAGCCTGTGTGTGAAGGGCAGAAACTTTTGAAAAATCATTGCTGAGCCCCGACCGGCGAGACATCATTTAGCTGAGAGCAGATATGGAGGAAGTAAAATTATCATTATAACCACAGTAGAAAAATACTATCTTAATTTCACAAGTACAAGTCCTGCCGTCCCAGTTCAACTTCAGGAAATGTAAACAATTATCAGTAAAATGTACTCGAGTATCCAAAATACTCACTGTGTAGAAGATTAGTTCAGTTTTGGTGAAAACCATTTATCTCAGATTTTTGGGGAGATATTTATAGTTTCAGATCAGTTAAAGAAAAAAGGAAAGAAGGAAAAGAAACACGGGAAGAAGGAATGAAGAAGGGAGCAAGGAAACAATGTGAGATAGATAGAATAGGAAGAAAGTCACAGTTTCAGATCAGTTGAAAGAAAAGTAACAGAAACAAAACAATGGGGAAGAAGGAACGGAAGAAAAGAAAGAAACTACTGTAAATAAGAGGAGAAGGGAGGATACTAGACATAAGTGGTTTCAAATCAGTTGAAGAAGGAAGGAAACGAGGAAAAGTAAAAAGAACGAAGAAGGGAAAGACACTTCATATGTACACACAAGCAACAAAGATTTGTCTTTTATCCACAGAAAGAAAGAAAATGAGACGATGGTGACAACTGCAGTCCTGGTGTCGTTACTGTCTGGCATTAGAGTCTTTATAGAAAAAAAAAAGAAAGAGGGGAGAAATTAGGAAGGAAAAACTAATGAATCAATTGATATTTATATGCAAGGAGAAGAAAGAATATCAAAAAGGGAGAAAGACAATGAAAGGAAGAAAAAAGAAATTAATGACAGAAGTAAGAACAAAACAAGCAGGACAGAGGAAAGAAAAGAAAAGAAGAAAACAGAAATGTACAATTATATCAGTAATATTTTATAATTTTATATGATGTTGAATGTGAAGCTACAAAGTAAACAATAACTCCAGACGTCAGATAAACGTAGCAGAAAGTGAAAGCTCTTTTTGGGAAGAGGAGGAAGAGGAGGAGGCGGCGGCGGTCCCTGCGGAGAAGAAGCCCCGGCTCCAAATCAGCTGATTGGGATCGACACCACAATCCACACATATGCTCGACTAATGGGGCAAATCAGCGCTGAGCGAGGAGGCAGAGCGGCAGCAAAAACAACCACATGTGACGGACCGAGAGAAGATGGCGATCACGAGGTCGGGACGTCGAAAGATGTCTGACCAGAAATTGGTTTGCTGTCGTCACTTAACGCCGCACTAAATTGTGTTTTTAAGCTGGAAAGGAGAAAGTGTTTTATTTTAATCTGTGAAACTGTTTTGACCTCCAGCATCCACAGACAGAGACAGCAGGGTCGAGTCACGTCCAGTTTGTCTCACAGAGAGACGTGAACGTACACAAGGCTGCTCAAATTAGTATTTTCACATGTTACACATGAGGTGGATGCAACAATAGCAACACCTGTCCACTGTCATTTATTTTATGTTTTATTTGACCTTTTGCTTTTAGCAGGATGGTCTCTTGAGATCAGAATCTTGAACAAAATGGCAGCACAATTATGTTCCAGAAACAACACACACACACACACACACGACAGCAAGAAGGTAGAGAGGGGAAGAAGAAGGAAATAAAATATCGGGTAAAAACAACTGCACCGTTTGTGCCATAAAATGCCTCATCAGAATCACTCAGACATCATGAACATATTGCAAAATAATGAAATTCTGAGGTTTTATTATAAATGGCCAAACATTTACACACATATCAGTACAATAAGTCTCTTGAAATGTGTTTCCCTCATTTTATGCCATTTTCTTCAGCTGGGTGTACGTGAGTTTGGCAGGTTCCACACGCTGCTCTGCTAACTTCAGTGAGTGTAAGTGGTTAAATGACACAAGATTAAAATAAACTACAAACTAAAATCTTAATAAAAATCCTTACAAAAATATGTGTTTTTCAGGCAATGGTGTCTAGGGGAAAGCATTCAAAGGAGTTCAAAGAGGAAACTGAAAAAAAAAAAAAAAAGATAGAAAAATGGCACAGCTGGTAAAAGAGAACTGACAGTTCCATCGTGCCAAGAAAGAAAGTGCATCCAAATGACCACATGCAACTTTCAATGTTTTGTTGGGTCATTAAAAAGTGAATTCACCCATCAAAAGAGCTTCTTCTCCATACATCACTCACTGAAGATATTAGAAGCAAATACAAAAATGCAAAAACAAAGAGAAGCAGTTGATTACAAAAGTGGTCACTGGTAAAATAGTGAAGAAGTACAAGCTCCAAAAGTATGAGGAAGTGCGTCAGTCGAACTGAGATTAAAATGAAAGTTACATCCTTTTTTCTTCCAGATGATGTCAGTCGAATGACGACTGGCCGCGAACAAACGGCTGAAGAAAAAGATGCAGAAGAGGTTGCTTACTGATACAAAGAGGAACTCTCATAGGAAGTTTCTCTCTGAGCACCTTGGCCACGTGTCATACACCTCCTCTGTCATGGGCTAACGGTTTCTGACTCTTTGTGTTTTTGTTCTTTTTGGTTCCTGTGTTCACTCTGTGTGACTGTTTAATTGCTCTTCTTTATGGTTATTAAGCCTGTTAAGTTTTTCTATCACAGTATGGTTCTGTGTCCCTTTGCTGCTATTCTCTGTTCCACCAGAGACCCTCAGCTTTCCCCCTGTGATGTTAAGTCTGGTCTGAGTGGGACATGGACAGATAAGACAGGTTGTAGATTATATTAAAGGACCATTTGAGAGAATATTGCTCATTGTATTTAACCTTTGTCCTGACATTTAAGTTTGTATGCATGTGCTCTATTGGAAGAGCATATAGAAATGAAGTAATACTTTCACCTTCATGTGATTCAGAATGAGTTTGTTTTTATGACCAGCTTGTGTTTTGGGCTGGTTTCTCTGAGTTTCCAGGTTTAATGCTTTTCATGCAATTCTCACTCTAAGTGGTGGATTGGTGAATCAGTTTTTGGGTTCTGAAAGAGATCTGTGTTTTGGATTTAGCCCATTTAGCTCTGTACAGTAACACAGTGTTTTTTGTTTACCGTTTGGCCTGCTGGCCTTTGTGTTTTCTGGGATTTTGGTTGTCTGTTTGCACTGTTTTCCCTCCTGTGTTTCTGTGTTCTTTCCCAGCCTGTTTTTGTCTCACACCTTCCCTACACACCTGCCCTGCATTAGTCTCGTTAGCCCTGCCCTGCTCCCTGTGTCTTCCCAGCCAATCAGCTCCCAGCTTGCCCTTCTGTCTTGCCACCTGTTTCTTGTTGTTCAGTTTCTATTTTAGTCCTGGTTTTCAGTTCAATCTTGTTGGATCCTTTGTTCTGTCTTGTTTAGGTCTGAGCAGCCAGTTTTGCTTTTCTTGCGCTCTTGTGGAATAAAAGATATACTTCGGTTCCTGTGCCTGCTACTCTCTGCACTTGGGTCCACTTTGTAGCTGTTTGATCAAGTTTTTGATCTGAATACGACTCAATATCAAACCCCACAAAGGATACATGCAGTTAGTTTCCACATGCCTCATGTACTGTTTCAGAACATGAATTTATAAATGTTTGTGAAGCGTTGGTAGAAAACAGACAGTTTAAAGTAGTAGTAAGAAAACAAAAGCTTTTAAAACTCAGTCCAGGTTCACAGGTTCACTTCAGTTTATAAGGAAACTCAAAATGCCACTTCGGGTTTTCCTGGTTATCAGTTCATTTCAGTTCAGTAACAAAAATCCACTTCCGGTTTTCCCGGTATCCCGTAAACAAACTCAAAACAAGGAAGTTCAGTTCAGTTCACTCAATCCACAAAACCCCAAAAACCTCAGTCAAAAAATATAAAGAGAATAAAACAAACCGACTCACGGTTACTGTGAGAGTGCTCTGCGGCCTCCAGCCTGATTTAGACGTCAGATACCTGATGGATGAAGAGTGAAGATGCTGTTCCAGCTGCACACAACGCGAATCTGATCGGACGCGGACTTAAACACGGCGCAAGCTGCCTGTGGTAGGCTACAGACGGAGGATAAACTTCTCCCTGCTCCTCACCTGCCGGCGTCAGACGCCAAACTGATTTTTACGTCGGATAATATATGAAGGTAACGGGGCTGGACCTCAGAGGGCGGGCAAAACAGTCATATCACTGGCTGACTGGACCGGTGGGGTGTGGAGGTGAGTGGAAAACATAACATGCCATAATCCCAAATGTGAATATCTGATTTTTAGATCATTCATAAAACAAATTATATAATCACATACTTTACAAAACTTTCCACATGTTAATATATCCCATCAACAGTTATAATTTGGGTGATTGCCACAACTTGCCAAACATAACATCCTTTTGGGTGGTGACCGTGATACATGTCTATGCAAAAAACATGACAACTTGCAATTAATGGCTACGGCCTTGCAGAACCACGGGCTGCTGTCTTTAAGAAATATTGAGGAAATGACTGAAGCAACCATGTGCGACCCCAAAGCCCCAAGGGTCTGTGCTCATGGTGAGTGCAGGGAATGCCTCCACGCTTGTCACTCAATGCTGAAAACTCCTGGTCAAGAGAACATTTGTTTATCTCAGTGGATGACAGAGAAGATCATGAAGGATGAGAAAATGTCAACAATCACAGTCTATTTTAGGCGCCATGTTTTCAACATTAAATGGCAGTTTGACGTCTACAGGGAGCACAGGAGTAACCTGAAGCACAACGAGTGCTTTAGTGAAAATGACTCATGCAAGTACAGTGAAGAAATCCAGTCTGTGCATTTTGGAGGCTCACACCAGCAGGCCAGTCTACACTGCAGGTGAACAGGGCCCACCTTGATCTAAATCTAAAGATAGTGAGAGAAAAAACACCCTCAAGTCAGCAAGTCCATCTGTTTTTTTGTTGTTGTTTTTTAGCGACGGGCCAGCAAAGCAGTACTGACAAAAGGGAAACTCCTACCTCTCAATGTAACCCTAAAGTATGGCTTCAAAGAAATAACGTAGGATTTCTTTGAGGCCAGAAGGTGTGGGTGGGGCCCTCAAGCCCCCCCCAAAGCCATCAGTTGACACCCGGCCAGATGAAGTACAGAGATATTTCATGTCTGTGTAAAAGGGAGGACGGTGTTCTGGACCGCCCCTGCTTTAAGCTTTAGGAGCTCACCTAGCTGATGTTCCTCTTTCATCTGATCAGTCCCCAGCATGTGGACAGACACCAGAAATGATTGAGTTAAAGCACACTGGAGAGTGATGTGTCGTTAATTACAACAAAGGTTACCCAGGTGTCATCATATTAATATTTCTTTTAAAAATCTTCACATTTGTTCAGTTACCTGATAATAAAATGTTTCCTGAAATCATTCTTCATAATGCTTAAAGGTTTCCTGTTTAATAAACGTCTTCTCTTCTAGTTCACCCATTAAAGCCTTTGTCCACCCTGTTATCTTCATGTTTTATGAAAACAAACAAATTATTTTCACAAGTTAGCAAAACCTTTTGTGATTTCTTTATAAACAAATGAGGACCAAATAGTATTGTTTGAAAGTTTGACCAGATATCTTTGTTGTTAGATTTTATTTAGAAAAGTACAACTATTGCAGATTTTATAGGGAAACAAATATTTTGCAGTAATTTCCTTATTATAAAAAGACTTTTCCCATTAACTAAAACATATTGTTGAGAAAGGGACTAAATATCTTTCTGAAACTGTACATTTTATAATCACTATGCAATGAAAATGTATTTAGTTTGAATTTGTCCATGACTGGGTGGACATATTTTGCAGTTTGCTCTTTCATTGTCTGCCTGCAGTTAATTTGTAAAAAGTGCTGGAGCTTGACCAACATGCATTTCTAACAGCCTAAGATCTACTTAATACAATGAATATGAAGTTAAATGGAAAATCTCAGCTTTTTCTTTTGGGAATTGTGAAGTCTCAAAGGCACTTTATGGTGATTTTAATAATAAAGTACAACTGCGATGACACTAATCCTCGGTCAGTTTCTGGTGAGAATTATATGGACCCATTTACACCTCGTATTAATATGCTATATCTGTATTGGGAAATCTTATCTGGATCAAAATGCATGCCAATGCAGGTGTAAATGGGCATCAAGGGGAGTGAGTAGTTTATAGTTGCTGAGAGTGAAGGGAGCAAATGGTAATACCAGAGGTCTATTTTGTGCACTTCCTTTTACCGGGAAAAGGAAAGCTGCAGTTGCTGTCGGTGAGAAAGATGGATATGAAATATTATGTTGGTTGCTGGCTGATGTTATTTTCTCGCTTATAGAAATCCACAGTTCTAGTAACTGTTACTGTAGGTTAAGAGTCCTGATGCAGATGGAAAGAAATCACTTATCATGCTTCAGAAGAAATCATCTCAAAGTACAGTGGAGTTTGACAGGAAATCAGTTATTTTTAAAAACATTTTGTTTTTAGAATATTCGGGTAAATTTGATCTTTTTATGAATGTTTTGCAAAAGCAGCCGATTATATAATGTAAGGATGCAAGGTCAAAAGTTTAACGTAATATATCAACATGGACAAGGCACCTATGGTGGGTAATAAAAAGAAACATGTTTACAGCGAGGTAAGACTGTGTCTACCTGACGCTTCTTAACTGCAAGGATTAAAAACAAACTAAGACTAAACACATGCAGACAGGCCTGAACATGCAATGACCTGCTGGTAACGTTAGCTACTTTAGCTAAATTGTGCTAAGCATTGACTGTATATAAATATGGACAACGCCTCGC
This sequence comes from Scomberomorus guttatus, assembly GCA_038419695.1. Taxonomy (NCBI): domain Eukaryota; kingdom Metazoa; phylum Chordata; class Actinopteri; order Scombriformes; family Scombridae; genus Scomberomorus; species Scomberomorus guttatus. The sequence continues at coordinate 3,039,133 of CM076452.1, forward strand.
CACTTCCTACAACTATGCAAAAGTGAAGCCAAAATATCTCCTTTCAAGGAGCTGCCATCTTGCTTGTGTGACATCATTTGGAGCAGCGGGATGACGGCCCGTGTGACACACCCTGGCCCGGGCCGTCATCCTCAGCCGTCCTGCCACCTGAAGGATGTTTGAGAGCGGCTGTCACAGCTGTCAATCATGACGTCACACCCACTATTTATATAGTCAAATAACTAATTAAAAACAAACTTATCAGAAAAATGAGCATTTGTATTTGAAAGTTTTGCCCTGAAGGTGGCGCTAGACCAAAAATCAAGAGATAATCAAAATCAGTGACCCTGAATGCATTCCCATGTTCCTGTGTGAAGTTTTCTTTAAAAGAAACACATTTTTCTTATGAAAACACATCCTGTGTGTCCTAGAAACCCATTATGTGCATCAGTTAGTAGTCGTCGTCTTTTTCTTACCTTTGTTGGTGCATTGCATTACCACCATCAACTGTTAATCTGAAGAATAGCATCTTGTATGTGTTTTAAGAATAAAACTTAGCTGTTAGTACCGTTTTGTTTGTGGCATCAGGAAGACATTGGCCTCTTCTGCGGCAGCTTCCTGCAGTTTGCCTGGTGTGTCGTCTTCTCAGAGAAGAAGGCGTCGACGACGGCGTTAATATTTACCCCGCTGAGGAAAGGGCACAACACTCTGCAGAAGCTACAGATGACTTTAAAATGTCATTTTCTAGTTCACTGCCCTGTAACTCTGCTGCTGCTTTAAAGAAAAACAAATACCAGCATTTAAATCACTGCCGCCTCAAACACTCAGAAACACTCACAACTGCAAAATGTCACAGAAACACAGAGGACGTTTCTGATGTTTACAGGGTAATCCAGTCACACTTTATGAATGATTTTATGAAAAATCCAGCTGTACTCAACGATGATTTCCTCCCTGGTTTGATGATTATTTGATGAAAAACACACATTCAACCTTTTTATTAATCAAAGAAAAATACAGCTGTGTATTTAGGGTTATAGGGTCTCAACTGAGTCACAAATAGCAATTATTTATGTTACCAGTTTCACACAATCAGACCAGTAGTCATGTCTGTTTGTAGCTTTCTAGGTTTTTATTATAAATTGAGTTTTTTTTTTTTAATCCGTGTCCTTTCAGTAGTTCATCACCACAAACTGCAGCCTCCAAATTGAGCAAAATTGTTACCTTAATATTAGTATTACTAATTTTATTTCACTTCAGTCAGGATAAATAACACAGAGCAATTCTAGTTTTTTATGATCAAACTGTTTATTTTATGCCCAAGGTTTATACCATCATCTGTGCACAAAATAAACATGCACACATCTTACAATACTTACAATAAAAGGCTGAACCTGTTCCTCCTTCCCAAATGAAATAGTCTGACATCAAAATAACCAAAACTAACTTCAAATATTTGCAGGCTTTCAGCAGGAAGTTGTGTCTTCAAACAAGACAGTTTAGTATATTCCAGTGTTTAATGTGGATTTTGAAGGACTGATCCTTCATTCTTTGACCATGTCAAAGAATATAATGGAAAAATAACACTGCACACTGAGTGCAAAGGAATACATAAGTTTAATGTTGCAGTTGTAAAAACTCCTCATATGGCTGCATGTATTCTCCCAAAGGAATATAGAAGATAAAACATGTTTTCCAAGTCGTTTTTGTAGAGAACGTAGTAAATACACTCCGGTTTTACTTCAAACACACGGATGAATTTGAACATACACACAATTGTGAGTTTATTTATGTCCAGCTAGCTAAAACTAATGCAATTTATCACAACAGTCACAACAATAAATCATCCCTTCATGAGGGCCAATTATGTTCAGTTTTTTGTGGAAACTGATTTCAAGAGATGTTGATTCAACTTTGTCATTTATTATTTGTGCTCACATTATACTGAGGTACTTCTAATGTTAGTCCAGCCAGTTTATATCAGTGAGGGTAGACTACATATCAGAAACATCTTAGTACAACACAATACAGGTCAACATCACAAACTACAGCCTTCAAAATGACCATTAAGTTGAATCAACACCTCTCTAAAACAGTTTAAACAAACACTGAGCACCATAGCCCTCATACAGGCAGGATTTATTAAGGTGCTGTTGCATTAGTTTTAGCTAGGTGGAGCTAATAAACTGACAACTGAGTGTATTTGTTGAGTTGTGTTGATGCTGCTTTAATTGTTTCCGGGAGCAAAGGGAGGCGACTGTAAATGGTTAAAACGATGAATCAGCCACTGCTGTGGATCAGTGAGTAAGACCAGGTGCGTCATGCAGTCAGTGTTTTTTTTTGAGGGGGCCCAGTTTCACAATGCAACTAGGGTGACCAGATGAGAAGGGATGAAATTGGGAACAGGGGAGATGGGGGTGGGCGTGTCCTCCAGTGCATTACATTCAGTGTCAACAAACAGTAAAACATGTGAAAGTCAAAAATCAATGCTAGAATTTGTTCATGAAGTCAACTGTCTTGTCATTAGGAAAAAAAAATACAATGACTATATTGTATGTAACTGCGTAAATGCTATGCATCACCACTATGCCTAGTTGTTTATCAATTCGTGGCACTGCTGTATACAGCTAAAAAAAATAGCAGCACTGTTTATTTAACATTAAATAGGAAGCTCACATGTAGCTGCTGTTTTTACTGACACTATTTAGCTCTTGACTCTTTGTAAAGAATCTCTTTATGTCCATACTCTGTTTTTGTAGGATGCATTTCAGTGCTGCAGATTTGTTTTGACCAAAACAATAATTTAGCTGCTGATAATAGCAAAAGACAACAAGCTAACACTGATGTTGTGGTTTATAGTTAAAACCACTGATGCTAAAGTCACTTTAAAGGGAAATTCTGGAGCTCTAATTTACAAATTCATTCAAGTCATACTGTTTAATGGCGCGAGCTGAGATTGGTTATTGATACCTCACACTGCAGTCAACACAAAACATGCCCCCTCAAGTTTAATATGTATGACACCTCTGAGTAAGACAACCTCATAATGGAGTTCAAAAGATCAGAGGCAGGCAAAGTTAAAAGGTCCAAAAAGGCTAAAAACATTCAACAGAGACTGACTTCAGAGTGTTTATTCATCACTTTCCCTCCTTGCAGCAGCGTTTGCAGCAGCACAGTCACACCACCATCACTGCTAATTGTGCCCCCAGTCTCCATGTTGAGAGCTTCAGTCACACATGGTGGCGGCAGTGGCGAGAGTTTGTCGCCGTCTCACCTACAAAGCAACACCTATTTATATCCGTAGTGCACATGTGCAGTCTGTCTGGTATGTTTTGGGGGGGGGTCCAGGACTCCCAGGCTTGTCGAGCCGTGACTGAGGCCCTGCCTGGCATCCATGACAACTGAGTCCAACCTGTCACTCACCTTCACGCCACCGCCAGCCAGCGTCTCTGAGGCTGAAAACCTCATCCTGCTGTGACTGATGGGAAGTTCAGAAGGTGTGTAATATCTCTGAGCAAACATTTCCCTGGTCAAGCAGAACGTGTCGCACTGATCCGAAGAAAAGGGATTTCTGTTTGGTTGGAAATCCTTCCTCTTATTTTCCAGTAAATCGATGACAACCTGCAGGACGTGACAGACTGAATCCAACCAGACACCTGGAAGATACTGTGACACACTGACTGTCATTACACACAGAAATTAATGTCATTTTCTGGTCGGTTTCCTTCAGGGGGAAGACATGTCGTGTTTGTTTGCAGCCACACACACAAAGTTAAGTTTATCTTTCAAGATTTTAGCCCTTCCCATACTATGTGAAACCCTTAATTTTAGGGTATAGAAGGATATTAGGAAATAGCTGTGAGTCTATTTACCTCACTCTCTTCTCTTTCTTTCAGACGTCCACCTGCTAGGTAAAAGTATAATTGATAGTTTTTGTAATGACAATGTACGAAATATCAGCGTGTAATGTGTTGGTCGTGGGTCGTATTGTTTAGATGTCCGGCTGCAACTTTACTGTTTTGGTTTACTCTCAGCGCTCTCATAGTGTTGTTTTCAGCTGCAGCAGGCAGCTGTTTTCAGAGAAAAAGCTCTGAAAAGCCACTGTACACTACCTGCTCAGCACCAAACAGCAAACAGACACAGTTAGCTGTAGACTAGCTGGTGAACATAGTGGAGCATTTAGCAGCTAAAGAGCCAGATATTTCCCTCAGGAGTTGGTAGAGAGCAAAAACAGCTAAAAGAGAGTGAATATTGGACTTACATTCACCAGGTGGACAGAAACACGACTCCTAATGAATGATAATGTTGCTCCATAACTGCTGGATGTGGAAATAATCAACTGTTTGCTAACAAGTTCAACAACTTAAAAGCTGATGTCAGTGTCATCAGTGTTGTGATCACAGCTTGTTTCTGATGAAAACAAGTGACAACAAAATCAGTTAATTCAGGTTTAAACTGTTGGTTTTCAGCTGTCATGTCTGAGTTCTTACCAACACATATAAATAAAAACAGTTAATGGGAGTTTAAGGTTTTGTGTTTTGTTACGCTCATCTGCACACTGCACTCATGATGTTCCTGACTGTATTTTAGCTAAAAATGGTTAACAATAACAAAAGTAATTTCTAACCTTTTCCTCATGTGTGACTCCTCTTTTAGTCACTCAAGTTGTAACAAATCAGGGTAAATTTGGAGTCCTGTCAGTTTGGTTTTGAGGAAATTTAACAATTATCTCAGCTATTATCATTAAAAGAGAAGCACTTGCATTAATTTGGTCTCCTCCATCAGCATTTTGATATGTGTTTGGGGTCAGGTGTCTCATTTCTACAATCCCTCCAAAACTCAGATCAGCATTTAATTAAATTACTTTTATAACCCTACCATGCAGATATGGAACAAATAGCCCATTAATCTTTTCATATTAAGATGAAGGGACTCGTTTAACGGATACAATGGCTTAATTTGATCCTTAGTAGCCCAGAATTGAGGTTTTCCATGTTGCATATGATCCTCAGACTTTTTTATGTTAAAGATAAAGCATTTTAACAACTTAATTTAAAGGCTAATTGAAGTAGCATTTCCCCTAATCTAGCAAATTAAAGACAATTTGAGGCATTAATGGAGCCTGAGGTTATAAAGGGCTTGTGGATTATGGAATGATGGCATTTTGAAGCATTTTGTTAAAGGGGACATATTCTGCACATATCCAAGTCTATATTTATATTCTGGGACTCTACTGGAATATCTTTGCATGATTTACAGCTCAAACAACTCCTTATTATCTTATACTGGCCTTTTATGCAGCCCCTCAGTTCAGCCTCCGAGTCTGAAACAGGTCGTTTTAGCTCCTGTTCCTCTAAGGCCCCACTCCTGATTGGCCCGCTGAGTCTAAGGCGACTCGCGGTGGCTCGGGAGGCTACGTAAACAAATTATAGTAGTAATTCTTCTTTACTCGAAATGTCAGCTTCTCAAATACCTAACCATAGCCTACATGTTTGAGCCGAAATCTGATCTGAAATATGAGAGTGGACAACGTGAACAACACATGGAAAAACCTTAGCAAAAACCTTAACACCCTATGGAACGGACAGCATACCTGCCAACATTTATGCTTCAAAAATCGGGGTTTTGGCTTGCAGGGAGCATTTCTGTATAGGTTCACCTCAAGTTTGAGCTTTGACCATGTTTAGGATAGATCATAACAGTATATACATAAATAACAGAAATTCACAAAAAGCATATATATTTTTTAATAAGACTAGCATTATACTGTCTTTTCTTTATCGATAAGAAATCCCATGAAAAGACAAAACAACATGTTAATCCTTTCTGCCTTCACTACCCTGTCTGTAGCAGCTCCAAACTGGCTCCTAATTAAGACATAAATCCTGTGCAGTCTCACTAATACATAGTTTCATTTTTAAAAACAGCTCAATAATTCCTTAAACAGCTGGGAACTGTAGTTTTTAGCAAACTTTACTCAAACAGGATGTAATAGTGCATTTGTTGGGGACTATTTTCAGCGGTGGATTAATCCACATTCGGTGCTCTAGTGAGTTTTTTTTTTTTTGGCAGCAGGACGGTGTGTGTGTGTGTGGGGGGGGGACTGAGGTAAAATAAACTACAGTGTGTGTTCATGGTAATGAAGGAGCATTTCACTCAGTGCAGCAGTGTGGCTCATTGATGGGTTTTTAATAGTTTTTGGAGCACAACAGAGGTGGCACAGAGGAATAAGATATATCAGGCTTTAGATACACATACATAGGGGCTTTTCATTTGATTTGTTGATAATGTGAAAAACGTAGACTATCAGCAGACTTTAAAAAGGTGTCAGGACTCTCTATACAAACTATTTCAGCAACAAATAAAGACCAGAAGAGCACTTATGTTGACACTATATATATTTCTATTGATTCTGGTGCCTCCATAATGTATTTCTTTATACCTAGCCATGAATAGTTTGTGTGTTCTGTGCCTGTAAATGTGCTGTATGCGAGAATTCATTTCCCCTGCTGTATTTAATCATTTTCTCTACTCTCCAAAGGCCAACATAGTGTATGTACACCTGAATCACTTCTCTGCCTTTGACTTTTGAATGTTTTCCTTGATTCCTGTCATTTCAGAGTTGAAGAGGGCCAGAACAAAAATACAGGAATCTAATGAAAAGACTCCTGTGAATAGAGATAAAGCTTTTTAAAGCTCTAAGAAGGAGCAGATGTTTCTGTGTATTAGCGCGATTCAGTGGAGGTGCAGTGTACGTGGAGTCTGGAGGTCTGAATCAGGGTCATTCTCAGTTCTCCTTTCTACTCGATTTGAAAGAATCTGTTGTGCTGATGGCAGACTTTCTAGTTTTTCTGAAGTGAGTAAGGAGAAGTGGAAATGACAGTGAGATGGTCTGAGCTTGGTGAACTCCTGACCTTTATCTGGCTGAAACCGATCAATGAAAAGCTGGTCACGAGGTATAGATCAGAGCTTATCAGCTAGCGGGGTCGTTTGATGGTTTATGGATTCTGGAAAAATATAGCTTCATACACAGGTGTGTTATCATGAGCCATTAGTTAGCATCAGTGTCTGGCAAAAAAGTCAACTTTTGCCACAACACAACCTGACGTCATCCAGCAAGGCACCGGGTTGGCCAATCACATAAATGCAAGCGCACATTTCGGGTGGATTACTTTGTAACAAGAACGCTGTGTTCGACTGTTTTACCTTGTGATCATCACAAAAGATAAAACAGTTGCTGTCATGATAACTTTCCAGCGTTGTTAAAACCTGTCTGTTAGTATTATAAACTGCTCTGTGGCATTTTGGCGTCTGATAAGCCTTTTAAATGTATTAATCTGTAGCTCCAACTGGACTTCCTGGATCGTTGTCTCACTGGTACCTCAGACAACACGCCCCCACCACCGCAGACCCTGCACTGTTTTAACGCGGGGCTGTTTTCAGGCTGAATGCTGCCTTAGTTTCCTGTGATCACAAAATAATTGTTGAACCTGCAGTAACAGATTTTTTTCACCACCTGGGGGCAGCAGAAACGAGCTGTGAACACAATTTAATTGATATGTTGAACTTGTTAGGAAACAGCTGCTTAATTACACATCCAGCAGTTACAGAACAACAGTCGGCGATGTGTACAGATAAATACTGATCCAAAGTACTACATCATCTAGAATGAAAAGTCTACAAGCAGACTATTTTAAAAAAAAATGGCCATATGCATTATATACAGTATCTACAAAACATGATCCTAATCTTCAGTTTATGAGATGTTTAATCTAAACAGCATTTACAACAGAGGCTTAATACATTGTTATTAGGATGCATTAAAGATCAAATTAAGTACTGTGTGTAGATGTTTAAGTGTATCTGTTGTAAAATATGATGTGCATCTTATGCCAGCGTAAAAACCCTGAAATGAGTAACAGTGAGAAACCGAAAAAGGGATGTTGACACTATTTATATACTGTGTCATTAAGCGAACATTCAAATTGGTCGATCGCTTGGATGTAAACATTGGCCTACTCTGAAAAAACCCAAACAATTACAGTTGCAGTCACTGTGGTCATGTTATTATACCAAATGGGGTTGGAACCTCCATCTTTATGTTGGTCCATCAGCACTTGACTCTTCAACTCCTCCAGTCTACCTGCTCGCTCTCATTTTTAAAAGTTGACCCAACTTGTCATGTCATTTCCCGCAAACACGCAGCATATTAATATCCTCACTCTGCATTTGCCTGAGGATGACTACAAAGCTTACCTCTCAATCACGGGACGCTAATGACGGCGGCCAGGTGTGATCAGGTGATTGATAGGTGGCATTTAGCCGTGATGGAGCCCAATATACTCTGTCCTCTCACCAAAGGCCCGCAGGGAGGAGAGTGAGCCACAACCTTTCAATAATCGAAAGCCTCTCGCCCGGTGAAAGGCTGATCCTTTTGTTCTAATTAACCTGTGAAATGAGTTCAGTGGCTCCCTCTATACCCATGGCATAAACGCTCTAATAGTCTGTGAATGGTCGAGTGAGGGAAAGAATGCCAAGAGGTGGAAGGTCCGCTGGGCGATTTTCAACAGATGCTCTGTCTCTGATAGCATTAGCATCAGAAGAGAGGAAGATCAGCCACAGTTTGATTCGAGGAGTATTAACTCTGAAATGAGACTTCTTAGATGACAAAATGACTGAAGGCACAAAAGCAAGTCACTGTTGAATATTACTGACTCTGTAAAGACTCCATCATTTAACAACAACCTGTGATTAAACAAGTGCTCTTATCACTTTAATTATGTTGCTTTTCCATGAACTTTTTTAAGGAAATTATGAAATCAGTGTTTCTGCTTCTGCTAAGTCAATTTTTAAGTGTTTCAGCTGCTTCTATAATTATCGTGGCTTATGATGCAGTGAAAATGGTTGTGGAGGAAAGAAGCAGCAGGAGGGTTTAGATTAGACTTAAATGTGATAGGCATCCTCTGTAAACAGTACTTAGCAGCCATTAACATGTAGATTAAAGGCATTCTAGACATACAGTTGGGAAGTTATTGGTAATAATTTACACAGTATGGCCAAACGTATCTGGGGACCCCTGTCCACATGTTTGTATAGCCGCAAAGTATCTTCCAACACATTTAAAATCAGATTGTAAAAGACAAAGACAGCAACAACTCTTAAAGGAGGCTCTGTGGAGTTTTGTTTTAAACAAACAAAAATAATGTTTACATTAAACCTGCATTTTTTGGCCACCTGGGGGCAGCAGAAACAAGTAGTGAGCACCACACTGAAATATCACCTCAGTTAATATGTTGAACTTGTTAGCAAACAGTTGCTTATTTCTGCATCCAGCAGTTATGGAGCAACATTATCATTCATTTGGAGTCGTGTTTCTGTCCACCTGGTGAATGTAAGTCCAATATTCACCCTGTTTTTGCTCTCAACCAACTCCTGAGGGAAATATCTGGCTCTTTAGCTGCTAAATGATCCACTATGTTCACCAGTTAGCCTACAGCTAACTGTGTCTGTTTGCTGTTTGGTGCTGAGCAGGTAGTGTACAGTGACTTTTTAGAGGTTTTTCTCTGCAAACAGCTGCCTGCTGTGGCCCAAAACGACGCTATGAGAGCGCTGAGAGTGAACCAAAACAGTAAAGTTGCAGCTAAACAATGAGCTGAAACTCACTATAAAGCTCCGTAAAGCCGAGGGGAGCTGCAGAGTCACTGATAATTCTCTGTAGGTTCATCACTACGAGCCACGACCAACACATTACACACTGTCAGCTCATACATTGTTATTATAAAAATATCGATTATAGCCACTTTAAGTAAATGCATTGTGCGTATCTTTGAGGTCTAACAAAAGTGGATTTTCATTTCACACAGCAAATTTGCAAAGCCTTTTTTTTTTTTTTTACATCCCTATTTACTTGCTTGCAGTCTTCTTCTTCTCTGCTGTTGCTGGTGCATTGCTGCATTTCTTGGCACATTACAACCACCTGTAGATCAGTGGAATAGTGTGAAACCATTGGCATGCCTGTCATGTGCATGCATGAGACAAACAAAACTAGACTAGGCTACTACTAGAGGACAGGCACTTCACAGAGTACCTTTAACTACTACGGAAATGTGTCTGCTGCAAAAGAGACACTCCACTTCTGAAACACTTCCAGTGGACACTGAAGCTGTCACAAAGCAGACAAATGCAGCCAGAACACCACACAGCCACATTCAGTGGAGTCCCAATTAACAAAAATGTAAATTCTACAGCATACAATAATATGTGCTTCCAACTTTGTGACAACAGTTTAAGGAAGGCTCCCTCACACAAAGCCAGCTCCATAAACAAATGCTCTTTCCAGTCTGGTGTGGAAGAACTTTAATAACTTTATATGTCAGGTGTTTTTTGTTTTTTTTGTTTTTTTTGTGTTTTGGTGGCTAAACAATGATAAATGCAGCTTTAATGGGATAATAAAACTGCCACGTGTGAAAGTAGTCAGATGTTAACTGTGTTGTTAACTACTGTTAGCATGCTGCAGAGTCTTAATGTTGTGTCAGTTGATTTTTTCATTATTTTTTGTGAAGGGGTGAGTTGAGTTTATCAACACTTAGATAACTTGAGTCCATCTGGTTCTGAGGTTTCCACCTCTTTATTGTACAAGAAAACACACAGACAGAAGCAGCAGCAGAACAGCAGCTCACTAAACCATAAAACCTCACTCATCCTTGATAGTTTTGATATTCTGGAGTTTTTCTGCACCACCAAACCCCACTGAGCTTGTATCTATTTCTGCAGACGGAAAGCAGTGAAAGACTTGCAGAAAAAGAGAGACAAGGAGTGAGGTGGAAAAACAAAACAAATTCTCCGACATGATGCCTGAGGCGGAGAGGCTCTGCAGGCAGACCGGCTCTCCTTCATCTTCCTGCCGAACTGAGGAGAGGATTTTCAAACGCCGTCAGAAGCAGAGGGCATCCCTGCTAACAGGGAAGAGGGCCGGTGGCGACGCTGTCAGTCAACGCGCTATCCGTAGCAGCTCATCTCTCCACGTGCACAGCTTTATATTTATAGGCCTTACCGCAGGAAGGCCTATGGGCCACCTGACAACACTACAATGTGTGTGTGTATGTGTGTGTGGGGAAAGGAGACAATTTACTGTAGGTGTTAAAAACAGCATCCAAACAAACTGCCTAACCAAGTAGTTTTTTTTGTTTTGTTTTTTTTACCCCAACAATGACCTGTCCCTAACCAAGATGTTTTTCTGCCTAACCAAACCTTAACCATTGCCATGTCCGATCCTGAGAGGAGTTATTTTTTGTAACAGTGATTTTTCACATTGTTCTGACGTTCAGAAAACACTTGTTCTGGAGAGTAATTACATTACATTTGTATTTAATATTAAGTTAACACCTTTTAATGGCATGACAAAGTGTAACATATCATGTCTGATTAGATATGCATATCTAATGACACGACACTAAGAAACACGCTCATTAACACACATACAACATGAGATTGCATATTAAACAATGCAGCACCAGAAAGCACACACAAAGATCCTAGAAAATGAAAGTGAGCTTGTTAACGTGACAGCAGTTTGTTAAAACTACAACAATGTGGGACGATAGGAAGCTGATTTTAGACTTCCAGATGGATCTTTTGATCTATTTCTTCTCTGGTAGATGCTGCAAACACACACACACACACAAACCAACACGCGCAGATATAATCGGTTGTTTTCCAATCACTAATACCCAGGGCCGTCTCGTTAACGTGCAGCTTTGCTGAAGGTTTGTTTTGAGTGCAGATACAGCTGACAATCCAACATTTACTGGCATCAATCTGCTGCTGTTGGCGCCTCAACCAGCCAAACAGAAATATAGATTTCACCATACACCCCACCCCCCCCCCCCACACACACACACACACACACACTCTGTAACATTTACACTTGCATGCACATTACCTTTGGCTGTTATTATCACATCGCAACCACTCAGTGATTCTGTGTTTTGGTTGAGTGGCCAGGGGCTTGAAGTATTGAGTCCTATTACTGCGGTCAGAGCAGAGCGGGAAAGCATCAGTGTAAACTTGGTAAACACCGGGGGGACTTTGGTTGTTTCTGCTGCTCTCAGACAGCAAAATGAGCACAGACTTCCAAATGTCATTTGGGGTTGCTGGGCAGATTAAATAGATTTGTATACATTTGGGGGAAAAAGAACAAATCTGATAGAAGAGCAGCTTCTGGCTGTTTGGCTGCAGCTAATAAAATTGCTTGTATCTCTGTCTGGATTGTTGAATGGATAAAAATAAACGAGCACAAACACGTTTTCCCTTAACCCTCAGCTGCACATAAACTTTCATCTAAACCATCAACTTTAAAGTGTAATCCAAACTCTCATCTCAAAGATCTTCCCCTATATCTAAATTTTCTTCCAGAACTTCACATCTTCAGAATTAAATCTTAATCCAAATCTTCCAAGCTTTAGTCTTTATCTGGCTCTACACTTTTGTTCAAATCTTCTACACTCCAACCTCTAAAACTTTATCCAAACCTTCATCTCAAATCTCTCCCAAACCTTCAACCTTCTGTCACCCAAATCGTCTTCCAAACCTCAACCTTTTAAATTTTATCCAATGCTTTACCTCAATCCAAATCGTCTTAAAAAAACCTTTAAATCTTTACCGAAAGCTTTGATCTAAACCAGAGTTCAGGTTTTATACATTTTCTTCCAGACCATCATCTTCATCTCGACCTTCAACTTCATTCAAATATTTTCTTTCAAACCTTACCCTTTGTTGAAATCTTCCCCTTTACTCAATCACTCATCCAAATATTCACTGTTGATACTAATTAAATGCTCTCATTGTCTCCAAACTGTATATACACCTTTGCTTCCCTCTAAGTTTAAACCATTTTCTGTTCCTTCATTTCCTTCAAGCCTCCACTTCCTTCCAAACTTTTAACTTCATCCAAATTTCAGTTTCCATCACCAAACTATGCAGCCAGTCTCTAGCTGGGACTGTCATTTATCACAATGTGAAAGACAGCACTAATAGACCTACAGCTGTAGGCTACATCACACTGCACCTCATCTATTCCTTCTCAGTTTACACCTTCTCCCAAAGGTTTAACACATTGACAAATGTTCAAAATGTCCTCCATTGACTGACAACAGCTCCAGTATCGACAGAAAGTCTCCGGAGATCAGCCTAGTTTGAATGTCGACTGTTTAGCAGCATAAAGCAAACTTCGTTAATGGAGTCCTGGAGAAAAAAAACAAAACAAAACAAAAAAAACCTACTTAATTCAACTAGGGAAGAGATGAGCTGACGGAAAGAGAGAGAATATAAGATAGACAGATGGAGAAAAATAACAATTTAAATGAACAAGTCCAAGTAAGGAGGGAGGAAAGTGCAGCAGAGGGAAATAATGAGAGGAGGATAATCCCAGGTATAGCCAGTGAGGAAGGTGAAATAGGGAAGAAAATAAAGAAAGGTAGAGTGAAAGAGGAAGGTAAAGCGAGCCAGTTAAGTACTCGCTGTTTGCATCAGGGAGCTGCAAGCCTGAATGACAAAGTCCCCATTAAACCAAGATGGAGTCTCCTGCCTGCAGCAAAGCGCAGCCAGCGCTGAACTCACTCAGGTGGATCCATTACAGAGGCGTAATTAGAGAGCGAACACATTGATTTCCACAGCCGGGTCACTGCTGCAGTTTACAGGAGAGATGCTGAAAACCTCTACGGGAAGCTAACTGATTTCTGATGGGCTCTAACACACAGGATGAATTATTACAAATGGATTTCTGCTCATGTGTTTCTCCACATTCTACATTATCTTTGTCATGATACGGATGTGTTGAGATGTTTAGCGTCACAAGACAATCTGCAAACAGACAACAAACAGCAGATGAACAGACCGCCGTCTGTGTAAAGGCTCGAACACATAAGCAAGTAAAAGGTGGAATTTGCACCAAAATTTGGTAATTTCAGTCAAATTGTGCCAATCAGCGGATTTGCTCACACACTTAGTAAATCCATGCAAATCTTTTGATGCTCAAATTTGGGACAAAAGCGCCATATAAAGGCTGCCATTTACAAATTTGCACCACTAACCAATTGTAAACCACCTTGACCGTGCTTGACCTTTGAGGGACACATAGCCAAAGAGTCCAAAACAAAGCTACAGACTTTATTAGCCATGTTACACCATCCTCATTTATTTAACCCTGCGCTGCTGAAATATAAACTGCTCCATTAAGGCATGCTTTCCAAGCTAGCTCTGTTAGCTCTTGAGACTAACACAAGCATGTTTCCAGCTGGCTAGAGCAGTCGCTATGTCAACAAGTAGCACCAGCTGTGTGGGGATCATTTCTGCTGTGTCACTTTCTGGTGACAGAGTGAGGCCCATACATGTGTTCAGTGGTGTTGAGCTGAGCAGACCACGCGTTGGGGAACAAAGCACAGTGCAAAACAACACAGACAAACAAAAATAACTAAAAGCAAAATAGACAACAATAATGAAATTTTGCAAGACTTGAAATTACAACAATACAACTAAGTTTTGAAAATAGAATAAAAGTCAATAAATAAACACCGAGGATAAAAAATGATATAAAAACAGATGATTAAAGCTACACATTACTCCAAATTAAAATTAAAAGCCAGATTAAAAAGTTATGTCTTCATTTCCTTTTAAACACACAGAGAGCTGCCATTCTGATGTCCAGAGGCAGTGTGTTTCACTTAGGGGCATAAAAACAGAAGGCAGCCTCACCGGTACTTTCATGGGACACATGAGGAACATTTAAAAGAGAAGTGGTGGAGGACCTTAGTGATCCGAGGTTAGTTAAGCTTTATAAATAAGTAAAAGAACTTTAAAATCAATTCTGTAAGATACAGGTAGCCAATGTAGTGTCTTAAGCACCGGTGTGATGGGATCCATTTTCTTTGTTTTAGTCCAGACTCAGCCGCAGCATTCAGAACTAGCTGTAGTTTAGTTTTCTTATAGTTTATTATATAAACAGGAATTATAATAGTCTAAACGGCTAGTAATAAAATTCCCAAAATGAACTATAACTTGGCTGAAATGTATTGTGTAAAAACATCTGTAATCACACACCAAAGAAAACTAAAAGGAAATTAGACATTAAATAAAATACAACTGGCAATTAACAGCTAAAACCAGTGTAAACATGTTTGGTAAAAGTGACAAAATATAATAAGAGTTTCAGCACAAATAACAACAGTTCATGATAACAGAGAGAGATTAAATGAAACATTAGATGTTTTGTGGATGGAAAGTATGAAAACAGCCTGAATATAAACAGAAAAACATGTTGAGAAAAATAAATAAATGAAAAATATAAACAATAACCTCATCCTCCAGGCCTCCTTTCCTCGCGTTTTATCTTCTGTTTGCTCTTTCATATATGTGAGAATCTCTCCATCTATCTGTCTGTCAGCCACTTTCATTTCCCTGCATCTTCTCCACCATCTCTCATTATTTCTCTCTCTTTCTCTCTCTCTCAGCTTCTCGGCCTTAATTGAAGCAGTAGCAGCGGGGCGAGTGAGGCGATACCTGATTAGGAGGTTAAACCAATGGTGCGGCCCGATGGCAAATCCATCTGCTAATAAACACGGGGAGGCGATTACATCTGCACAACGAGCTTCACTCTCGCTCTTATTTGATTTTCAATTCAAATGTGTTTT
The DNA here is from genome assembly GCA_038419695.1 of Scomberomorus guttatus. Lineage (NCBI taxonomy): Eukaryota > Metazoa > Chordata > Actinopteri > Scombriformes > Scombridae > Scomberomorus > Scomberomorus guttatus. The sequence continues at coordinate 3,054,798 of CM076452.1, forward strand.
ATTGGCATAAAAATCTAAAGCCTCTTATCAAAGCACAAAACATCTGATGCATCTTTCAGTCAGTTTCTGTTTCACTGATCCTGTTGCCCATTTTACAGTGTATTTTTATGAACAGGATTTTATAGTATTAAGACTGGTTCACATGATATCGAAGCATATTAGAAGCCCCCAGCCCTACTCCTAATTTTACAGTCAATAGAGATTTTGTAGGTTTATTGATTCCTCTGTGCCAGCGTCAGCAGAGACTGCTCAGTGTATCTGTGCTTGTATGAAAAAGGTCAGCAGAGGTCATTCTGAGTTTAGCAATGTCAAGAGCGATGATAAGCCAAACAGTGATAACATGATCACTATTGTTATAAATATGTTTGTCACAGGTAAAAATTACTGTATTATGGTACTGGTAAGGTGACAAAATACAGTATAAACTTTTAATCACTGAACATTTGTTTGGTTTGCAGATACTATTATGAATCAAGGTATTACTCGCAGGCAATAATAATATTCCTTAGCTCTTAGTTCACTCCTCTTCCGTTAGATAACTGTACAGAATATCAACAGGAGTCAAAGATAAGCTTTTATGAAACTTTACATAGCATTTTTCACATATCAGGTTAGCATATGGGTGCATTAAGAGAGCTGATAAGACGTTGCCACTCAGCTTTGCTACTCGCAGTACTGCAACAATTGTTACAATTTTATCTTGAATACATCCTAAAAGCATTTTATCGGTTGCTCTGAGGATTCAGGTTTCTATGTTGTGGTATTTCTTCATATCAGACAATGATCTCCTGTCCCCGTCTTGTTTAATGGTTGATGGACTGTGAAAACACCAGGGACAATGATGGAAATAGGTCTGGCACTTTTATCGTTCCATCCTTCACAAATATCTGATATGTTGTATTTTAAAATATATTAAAGTGTTGTCAATAAACTTAAACCTAAGACAAAAAATCCAAAAAGCATTTTCTCTATAGACCACCATAGACCACCATTATAAAAGAGACATCTGTAAAACTGTTGACAGGATGCTACAAACTGCAAACAAGGTCAATTATTACTCTTTGAATTATGAGTTTTTATCCATGAAACTTTTATATTTGTAAAACTTTCCCAGAACCTAGAAAAGTGATTTTTAAACATGTGGACACCTCTGTCCACATACATTTGCACACTTTAGACAATTTTAGACAAAAGCGTTTTTTAAAGTTTGTGGCAACAGTTTGTGTTTGTCTCTTTCTTTTTTCAACATGACATTACAAACCACAAACCAGCTCCATAAAGTTTCCCAGTTTGGTGTAGAAGAACTTGACTGGCCTGCACAGAGCCCCGACCGTCCAACTTCAGCCAGACTTCATCACCCAACATCGATGTTGGACCTCACTTGTGCTCTTGCAGCTGGATGGTGCAAATGCCTGCAGCCATCCCTGCATCTGGTGGAAAGCCTGAAACCATAATGACTAAAGGATGTTATAGCAGAAGAATAATGCCCATGCTGTTGTAATAACATGCACAGCCATCAAATTTGGGTGTAATGTGTGGCTGTCCACATATATTTGGCTCTGTAGTGAAACTCACTCTGGACCGAAGTGCTGGCGCAGCCGTTAAATCCATCTTTTGACATCGGCACTAGCAAAGCAAAAATCTGGGCATTTTATCAGCTTGAATCAGGATTGAGACTCCCAGTTTGTCCAAATTAAATACTGGTGTCAGTTTGGTCACTGGTGGGAAATCTCCTCCTCCACACAGGAAGTGACTGATCCAAATATCCAAATCCAAATATTTCTCCTAAAACAGCCGTTCAGACTGTTTCCTCCAACTGTTTCCTGCCGTATGGGACCAAAAAAACAAGTTATACTTTTAAAGAATTTGATCACCTAAATAAAGTCTGTAATATGTTACAGATGGTATATATTTTGCTACAGTTGTCTTTTCTCTTGTAATATAATGTGCTTATTCATGTGAGAGAGGGTTTTCAAAAAAAGGGCAAACAATTTAAAAATGTCTTTTCAGTTATTACAGAGCTTCTCTTACTGTTGTGTTAATGGGTTCCTGCCAACATGTTTACACACACACATACTTCTTACTGCAGCCAGTCGAGATTGGGGTTCTTCCCCAGGGGATACCAGGCTGCTCATAAAACTATATAAAATGTGGGATTAAACCTTAGTGTGTGTGTGTGTGTGTGTGTGTGTGTGTTTAGACCTGTGTATAATGGATATCTGAGACTAAAACTTTTGAATTGTTTCTATATAGAAACTTTAGAGGAAAAGATTTCATGGCATCATCTTAAAGGCAGCAGACTAAATCCCTACCTGCTCCACGCCCTGACCTCTGACCTCTGGTTAGTATAGGAGTAGGGAGGTCATGCCTGGATCAGGTGCTGGAGGCTGACACAGCTGGAACAGCAGGTATCAGGGGGTTAAGGGCAGCTGCTTGCTTGGCCAGAGAACGTGGCTTTAGCTGCAGAAACATCTTATTATTTTGCTGCTGCTGTTGGAGGATCTTTAAACCAGCAGGAAGGTGCACTGAACACTGAGAGCCTGAGCTTCTTCCTCTCTCTGGTTTCATGTGTTCATCACTGCTGGAGATATTAGAGAAGTTAAACACATCACCTCTGGAGTCAGAGGCGAGTGTGGAAACACGGGATCAACCAAAGGGCTCCGTTTCCACCCGGTATTAACCTGTGAACTGTATCTGGAAAATCACAATCACAGGTAACAAGGTATCTTTTTCGGCTTCAAGTCTATTTCCTTTAGAGAAAAACCCGAAAGTTCCTTGATCACAATTCGGCTGTGATCATTGTCACCCAAGTGCCCAGGAATAGTTCTGGGCTGGGAGGTGATTTTGGTACCCTGGCTCTGTATTATCAGAATTTGATCCATTCAGTCCAATAAAACCTGAAAAGACATTTGTGTGCAGGAAGCCAACAAGAAGTCAGCCGACTGACTTGCATGCTCTCAACTGGAGAAGGACTCTAGTACACATGCTCTATGGGCCCAAAAACGTGGAAGCCTGATTTTTATTTTTTTTTGAGCTGTTGAGGAACCTTCACTTCCCAAAACATCCGTGGTCTAAACACTGAGTTTGCAGCAGTACTGTAGATTGGACTGCATCCTGTGTAGACAGCAGGTACGCCTCTATCCACCTGTTTTGTGTGAACATTTTCAGTTCAGTTTACATAAAAAAAACTGTGGAACACCAGGAAAAGAATTTTGGCAGCCAAAAGTCCTTAAAAATACAGTATAATTTCACTATGTCTAAGCTTATGTATATGGATATGCACCACAGAAAGATGTAGTAGTCAGGTTATGTGAGAGTGAATGTTATATAATTTAACAAAAATTGCTGCTAAAAGATAGGAGAGCATGATGGTGTGTGCTGCCCTTTAGCCGCTGGCACGTTGTCAAGCCTTATGGAAGTGTTTAGTTGTTGAAAACGTACAAAATAATTGTCAAATTATGTTAAAATGTTAAAATGACCAAGCCTGTTTCCAGACTTTCAATATTTTCAGCAATTCAAAAAGGTCTGTGATGCCAATTCAGTCTCATTATTGGGCCAAAAAAATGATGCTGTGTTCAAAAATTGCTGCGTAGAACAGTAAGTAAAAACCAACATTTGGGAGAAAATAAAAACAGTGTTGCTCCAAATAAGCGCAGAGGGATGAAGAGAGACAAAGAAAGGAAAGAGGACTGAGCAGAGGATCAGAGAGAGAGAAGTGAACCTGGAAGATAAACCTCCATCAGCAGCAGCAGCTTAGACTCTAATAAATGTTTGGTGTGGAGTAAATTGCCTTCTGGCCGCTGGTGTTTGACCACAGTCTGCTCTGTCACTGAGCTTTACAGCCTCTGAACTCACATCTGAAAAAAACCCATCTGGGCCTCTCACACACTCTCTCTCTACTGCCGAGGCCTGGAGAGCAAATAAACATCTATCTGCTCTGTGGCTGCAGGAATATAGAAAAACATGTTAATTCTACAAGCTAGACATCATGTTCTGGCCAGGATTTCTTCATCCTGTTGCTCCCCTTGTGCTTTTATTCCTTCAGGATTTCACTTGACTTTTATTTGCATTTAATTCATACTTTACTGTGAGTCCAGCCGCTCTTACACAGATATAAAAAGCTGGTTTGAAGCTGGTTTATCTTGGGCTCTGTGTGTCCGACCACAACAGAGTCCTGAAGCCGATACAAAGCTGGCTTTATGCGCCGAGTAAAAGGAGTACTTCAGACAGAAATAAGTCTGATTGGTTCAACCTCTGAGGCTGAACGTGTATTTATCAGTGAAATCACCTGGAGGAGGATTTGGCCACAGTAAAAACCTGCAGATTTTGGGGCTCTTAAAGCACATGAAGGCCCGGCCCACGTCTAAAGGAATGATTTGATTTACGTGGACTGCACAAAAACACTGGAGGGAAGGTACATACAGCAGCTCAGAAGAAACGGACATCACACGCTGCAGTTTATTTTAACACACACACACCGTCCTGCTGCCCAAAATACTCATTACAGCATCAAATGTGTATTAATCCACCGCTGAAAATAGTCTCCAACAAATCCTCTATTTCCTCCTGTTTGAGGGACATTTGCAAAAAATTACAGTGGCCTGCTGTTTCAGGAAATTACCTTGCTTTGTTGAAAATAAAACTATATACTGTAGCTGAGAGCCATTTTTAAAGATTTACCTCCTTGGTAGGATGAAGATGTAAAACCAATGGGCCTGGGGCTGAGTGCCACAGACAGGGTAGGGAAGTTGGAAAGCATTGAGAGAAAGACTAATACATGTTTTTTTGTTTTTTTTTCTGGTTGAAAATAAGAAAAATATAGAAAAGGCTTCAATACTTTTAATGTGAATGGAAGTGCAGCAACAAGAAACTAACCATTAAACAGAAAAAAATATATATAAGGATGAATTAAAGAGTAAATATACACTAACTCAAAGATTATTTATGCTGTACACATAATCACATAGGCTTATGTTGGCATATGATGTTAATACAGGTGATTATTTCTGTCTGCTTGCATTTGGAAATTCAGTTCAGCCGAATTCTCTGCCCCTCCTATTAGTGACGTAATAGGCAATATTTCATATATCAGCTGCTGCAACTGTTGGTATAAATATCAGAACACTAACTGTAGCCTCAGTTTGTGCCTCTCACACAGACCTGCTGGTAGCGTTAGCAAGCCTGATAAGAGATGGTGGAGAGGCGATGTCATACATGAATAAGAGATTTATTCCTTTTCTGTGGCAGTAAACACAACACACGAGCCCGCCGATAACTAACTGTACTATATTAAGAGCTTTACAAGATATTACGGGCTGACAACAGTAACGTTGACCGTGATAAACAGCAGCGCTACGGCTACACTCGCTCCCAGACACACACACACACGTACCGGAGAGTCTCTCGTAGTAGAGCTCAGCTACAACACCTCACAGGAACTTTTACAAAGGGTCATGAACGTGCTTCTAGTGACTGTCAGAGCTCCGGCGGACTCTCATACAAACACTCACAGAACAGACACAGAGAGTCTGACAGCAGCTGCTCATGGCTGGTTAGCTCTGACTACCAGCTCTACATCGCTCTTCATGCTACACTGAGTGTTGGTCACTCTGTGGCCCCTTACCTCCGGCGTCACACATTACGTAGCCCCTACGTAGCTAACAGAATTTCAGTGTGTTACCCTTTAAAACTGAAGGCAAAATGCTAATGTGCAAATTTATACACCAAACAATTCAGTTATCAGTTATCAGCAAAACAGAGAAAGTAATGAATGCAATAAATTAGCATAAAGGCATTTTAACATTCATTACAAACATATACTGTGTCTCCAAAACCAGACTAAACTTTATTTTTCAGAGAAAGTCCTCAAAGATACCAAATATGTCAGGCTGAATGTTGGGGAAATGTGTTTAAAATGATGCACAAAACATCAAGATTATTTCATTTTAATGGAAATGTGCAGCCATAAGTCTTTAAAGATATTTCATATAGGTTCAATTTAAGAAACTTTAAAGGCAAAATCAGGATTCAAAAGATTAAAACTCAAAACAGAATAAGAAGATAGATGTGTGAAGGCGGTGTCTCTCCCACCAGCTGGAGTAAATGTTACGAGCTCATCGCTCCGCAGCTGTTCTGGTGGTTTTGGACAAACATCGGAGCTAACAGCAGATCTTTGGAGCGTAGCAGCCGTTAGCATGAACGCTGTTCCAGGCAGCGAGCCGTTTACATCTGTTGCTGCAGTTGGACGTTCTCCTCAGCTCTGTGTGTGTGTGTGTTTGGCCGTTTGTTTGTTTGTTTGTCTGCTCTCAGCCACCTGTCACACGCAGTGATTTTACCTGGCGGTGAAAGTCGCCACTGGCCGAGCCGACACACGTCCCAGCCTCGTCCTTCTCCTCACTGGGAAAGGTCAGCTACTTTTTTCATTGATACCAAACTAAGTTTCCCAGTAAAGTGATGTAAGTACTTTCCAAACTGTGAAATATTTGAAAGTTTGAAGGAGAACCTCAGTGTTCTCAAACAGCTTTCCTTTGAAACACAGGAGTACCTTGTTTGGGTGTTGAACCTTGACACTTTGATTCTGACTGAGGCGTAGAGTGTCGAAAACTGTCAAGTACTAAAAGCTGCATTGAAGGTTTGCTCAGTAGTCTTCTTTACTCATTCATCATTCATTTCCTGAACATTTTTTTCTGTATTTCATTCAGTTATTGGGTGTCTGTTTCTGTTAAGACGTTGAGACTGTCCGTCCAAATACAAACAGCAGCATCAGTTGTTTCAGCACCTGCCAAAAAAATGACATACAGTGTGTTTACAATCAAGTCAACAAAGACCTCTTTGTTTATTGACTATTCATTCAGATTTGACACCACTGTTAGAAGCCCTGTGATTGGTAATGTGTGGCTTAAAAAGAAGCTTTAATCAAACAGAACCAAACATTGTCCTAATTCAGGATTCAGATCCTACAATTTCTCATTTCAAAGGCTCCTTCAAATACAGCCAAACAGACTAATGCAGCCCCCTTTCACCTAAATCCTGAGGACACAATCAATGAATCCATTCAAAATAAATGAAGTTGATTAGTTGACTTAAGTTCGGGAGCAGGGCCGCCACACCTCTAATCACCTGTCAAGCCTTCTTATACCTGGTCAGCCCATCCCGCCCTGTTTGTCTCATTTCTTGACCCACCCTCCCTTTTCCTTCCCTTCAACCATTCACCTTCCTACCTCACCCCCACCCCAGCCCCTCACCCTCTCTTCCCTTCTCATCCAACCAGAACCAGGCTGAGACAGAACCACCTCTCTCTTCATCACATCCGTCCCATCCTCAACCCATCAATATGTCCTCATTTCCATTAAACCTTTAATCACATTGTTGTGGCATGGTCCTTACTACTGAACATGATGGTATTTAGTTTATTTATTTGTACAAATAACAGGACATAATGAATTAAAGGAGTGAGATTAAAAACAAAAGCAAAAGGGCTTAATAAAGACATCTCACCAAAACAGAAAAAATCCAAAACAATAACTAAATTAAACTTCGACTAAAATGAAAGTTTATCAAAGAAGAAGAAATATCAAAGAAGAAATACGGCAAAAGCAAAGCCGAAAAAAATGACAATAGAAATAAAACTAGAATAACCAATAATTATAAGTTGCTAATAACTTACTAACTTAAGAATATAGTAGGAGAACAGAAAGAAGTCCACAACATATGAATTTTAAATAGTTTGGCTCACCAAATAAGTCTAAATATAAGGTTTGTAAGAGAGGGTTGCAATGTGCTGGTATTAATTCCACAGCTGAGCTCCCTTTATCAGATAGGGAACTGACAGAGACTTGTTCTAAATGTTGGAAGATGCAAATGATTTACACGTCTGGTGTTATATGTGTGGATCACTGCATTTATCTGAAAAAATCATTTACATTTCATATTTGGGAAAACTGGTGGACTGTAATCTTCCTGTTGTCAAAGAAAAACATTTGTTTGCCCTTTCACTGACGCTCACACAAATGCCAACCAACCCCTCACCAAACAGCGGCAGTCCCATACAAATCCCGTTGCCACGGTAACAGCCGTAAACAGTCCTGTCCTGCATGCCGTCCCCAGTGGGGAGCTGACAGTAACATCTGAGAGGATCTTGTTATTAAAATGTTGTTTATTTGAACAGAGTTTGGTGCAGAGCTGTAGCTGTTGCTTCTCTGTGGTTAATGATGACAGTCCTGCAGCTGTTGTGTCTGTTGGGCAGTCAGTGCCGCCACATTGTCTTTAAAATGTTTCTCTATCATCAGTATTTATGTCTCATATCAACAGTATTAATACAGAGGATACTTAAATACTCCAAAAGCAGATATGTTGAATCACCCTGTTCTCTCTTGCTGTCTGCGTTATGTGTGTGTTTGATTCATCGTTTACTTGTCTGATTATTTATTGATCATGTTACTGTAAAGGAGGGTTCTTCCCTGTGCAACCCTTCAGTCAGGTTTTGTGGATGAAACTCTTCATCTGACTGATCTTTATTTGTGTCCCAGCTGCAGCTCTTCATCCGCAGGCTGCTGCTGCCCTCCAGTGTTTCCTGCAGCCGCAGCTCTGACTCAACCACCACTAAACAGCATCTCATCATATCATTAAATGTTCATTTTAAGCATTTATTCTCCTGTATTTTTAAGTGATACAACATACCCGCCAGTAGTGTAGAATATTGATTAGAATATTGAAGTTAATAAGATGCAGCAAAATGAGCAGTTATACAATTAACAGGATACAAAAAGAACAAGCAAAAGGATAAACAAAAACCAAAAATGCCAAATACACTGGAGATTCCTGTCAATAAGCAGTTTATAAAAGGTCCACACAGGTCCCCCTCCCTTTCCAATTATGTAGGAGAACCTATGGTCACCACGAAAGGCCCTCTGCAGAGCCAGTGTTTGGTTTGTCCGTTCTGGGCTACTGTAGAAACATGGTGGGCTCTGTGGAAGAGGACCCGCTCCCTATGTAGATATAAAGGGCTCATTCTAAGCTAATGAAAATATATTTTTAGGTGATTATACACTAATTAAAACATACTTATGAATATTATATTCCATTTCTGCCAAGTACGTTCCACTTGATGCCACTAAATTCAAGTTTCCCTCCTGCTTTTCCTGCTTTGGTAGATAAATGAACTAATGAATAGTTTGCTGATTAGTTGTAACATAAAACGCTTCAACTTGAAAAAACAAGTTTGATAAAACCAACCAGAAAATCCAAAGTACTATTTACTAATTTGGCTGAATTAGATTTTGATTAGTTTAAATGTTCAGCTAATGTGTTAAAATTACTCATGTTGAAGATCTGATTCATCACCATCACTGTGACATTTTATTAAAATATGAGCTTTTAAGCCGGGATAATTTGGTAAAATATGCAGATAAATTTGTTAAATACTTAATCGTTCTTCCATTTTGATTGCATCATACCATGTAGGAAAAATCCATTTTTCCTAAATGAGGCCTTTTCTTTATGCACTTCCAACTGATTTGAGAGACTTAGAAAAAGCAATTAAAGAAACAACAGTGCTGACATGAAGTTCAATATATTTTCATCCTGCTCTGTCCATCAGTGTCCGTCTAGTTTATCTGAAGTCTGTGTGATGTGTGATGCTGGAGTAGGACTGTGTGTGTGTATTACAGCAAACTATTGGTTTAAAGGGAAACTTCAGTATTTTTCAACCTGGACCCTATTTTCCCATCTTTTTGTGTCTAAGTGACTAATGAGGACAACAATTTTTGAAATTGGTCCAGTATTGAGCGAGAGCGCTGCAGCCTGGCAGCCACATAACTGGCTGTAATGTAATCCGACGGGGCAATAGCACCAAGTCAATGTACGTCCATTAAAAGTAAGTGTTTTTGCCACTGACAGGCTCAAATTGTTATTATAAGTGTCTCACAACATTATGGAAAGGACCATACAGAGAAATAAATGAGAAGAGAAGAAGAAGAGTTGGAGGGAGGCGTGTTGGGAGGAGTTTATTGTGTTGGAGTACAGAAAGTGTAGCTTTGTGTTATATAAAAGATTTTCAAAATCATGCTTGTTTTAATGTGTGTTGTCCCTGATACATTAATAAAGTAAAGTAAGGATCATTTGTTTAAAAAATGAATGTGTAACAAGGCAAACCTGTATAACCAACACTTATTGATACTGACTGTGGGTGTGGGGGAGAGTGACAGTGACTGTTCCCTGTCCTTTTAAGGAGTTGAGTAATTAGAGTATCGCCACAAGCCCCAGATATTTCCCTTTGATCTTAGCATATTTTATATGAAATCATTTTTCTGTGATGTGGTCTTTTGCCCCTCGCTGAGACTGGTTGGTGAATTAAGAATCTGCAGGCCGACTGCAAAGCACAGCAGCGTGTGTCACAAATGTGTGTCATAATGGCTGTAATCAGGCCTGAACAGATAACATAGAAAATAGTTTCACCTTTTTAGCAGTTAATTAAACGCTGGTGAATCTAATTTCCTGATGGCTGAAGTCCACAATTTCCTCTTTTATACAATATGTACACAAAAAGTTTAAAAAGTGTTATGATACTAAGTTTGAGCTCAGTGATCACCTAAAATCCAAGAAAGCAACTGACTTTGTTCTAGTTGGATTTAGCGATAGTCCAAATGAGGCAAATCGAGATTAAACTACAATACTATCTATCTATCTATCTATCATCTATCTTTTTCAAACCCCACAAATCTCCTAGTTTCTATACATTTTGAAGTCCCCCAGTTTCATTATGAGCAGATAAAGCATCAGTGGAAGGAAAATAAACCAGTCAAAGACTGATTTGTTTGTATTTTTGTCCTTTCAGCTCTGCTAAGCTGCTTCTTAAAGCTGATCAAGAAGCTCATCAGCTCGTCCAGCCACTAAAATGACAATCTGCAGACTGAAAACTGGAATGAAAACAGTCATGGAGCTGCCGGATAGTCCACTCAGACATTCTGATACCAGACTGATGGATCAATAACAGCCATAATTCACAATGAAAGTGGCTCATCACTGGAATTCAAGTGTTAGCACAAGGCAACGCAAGGCAAGTTTATTTGTATAGCACATTTCATACACAACGACAATTCAAGGTGCTTTACAAGACATAAAAAGACATTTAAAGGCAGAAAAATACAACAAATAAGAGAAAAAAACATGCATGACTGACTTATAGTACTCTAAATTATTTGAAAATTCACAATTGAGAAAAGAAAGCAAGAAATCTTTACTGTTAGTTTTACAGTCACACTTTGACACCTTTCCAGCTGTCATTATCCATAAAAATAAAAATGCAAATACACTCATCTGGTTTCCTTCAGTTGTTACTGTGTGCTGAGCAGCGAACACTTTGTAGACGTTTTGGGTCCCTGGGTTTCGCCTCTCAGGCTTCATACAGGCTGACCTGCAATGATTAGTCGATTAATTGATCAGCAGAAAATTAATCAACTATTGTGATAATGGAATAGTCATTTTTAAAGCAAAAATGCCAAATATTTGCAGCTTGTAAATGTGTTCTGTGTCACACATGATATAAACTGAATATGTTTGGATTGTTGATCAGACAAAACAAAACATTTGAAGACGTCACCATGAGCTCTATGAAATTATAATATGCATTTTTAATATTTCCTGACATTTTAAAATGAAAATGATCCATTGAGAAAGGAATCGGCACATTAATCGATAATGACATTAATCATTAGTTGGTGAAACCTTTTGGAGCCGTAATCAGCCTGACTGTATTTATTTTATTTTTGTTGTTTGTGGTTAAAGATGTGAAAACAGCTTTATCTCAGTCTCAGTTCTCTATCAGAGAAACTAAAGTACTGTAGGATGAAGAACCCATGATTTAATTGTTTTATTGCATCCCTGCACTTCTGAAACCAATCTTACACCCTCTAATCCTTTTAAAATATGACTAATAACATCAGCAGAGACGAGGACTCCCAAACTGTAGCCCGTCAGAGAAAGATATCAGTGTAAAATCACAAACAGAAGACTATTTCTTCCTTTTTTCCCCCGTTTTGTTTTTAATACAAACAACAGTTTATTTCTTCCGCCTTAAATGCTATTCCAGCTCTTTCATCATCTGAGATGACTGGAGCAAAATTAAACACCTGTTGCTCTAACGCTGTTTCTGTGCGTCTGCTTTTATTTATTGTTTCTTTGCGCATTTCCATCAAGGCCCAGCTGTGTTTTATTCTGCAGCAGGTGAATCTACTTTTCCTCCTCCACATCAGCTCCTCCTGGGATTCCCTCTCCGGCCCAAACATCCTCACATTTCTGCCTGAAATGAGTTTATACTCCGGTTGCATTATTGGGGTTTACAAATAAAAAACTAGTGTTGTTTTAATCGAGTTTTTATTGGATTTCTGGTTCTCACATTCAGTAACTCACAGGTGGCACATTTAATAGCAAACTGTGCATTAGCAGCTTCCTGATCTATTTCCTGCCACAGGGCCTACTGCTCCCACTCCTACCTGTTTACTCTCTTTCTGTTGGGGAAGAAAAGTGTTTGTTTTGCTCTTTTTGTTTCTCAGTAAATCTACGACTGCACCAGTTTGTCTTTTAAATTAATATCCTTCACAGGCTGCGATCGTTTGGAAATGCTTGGAGCTCATCGGGCGTCTCCTGAGCTGGACTACGGTTGATTGAAGTGAACTGTTTAGTGTCAGCACTAAGTTTGCTGGAAAAACAACAAAAACTGGTCAATCAATGTATCTCAAGAATACAATAGAAACCAAAAAATAGAAAATGCTGGATGAGGAATGCAAAATATGTAATATTTATTGAGAAGAGAAGTTCACTCTCTTTTAGCTGTTTTTACTCTCTACCAACTCCTGAGGGAAATATCTGGCTCTTTAGCTGCTAAATGCTCCACTATGTTCACCAGCTAGTCTACAGCTAACTGTGTCTGTTTGCTGTTTGGTGCTGAGCAGGTAGTGTACAGTGGCTTTTTAGACCTTTTTCTCTGAAAACAGCTGCCTGCTGCAGCTGAAAATGAAGCTATGAGAGCACTGAGACTGAACCAAAACAGTAAAGTTGCAGATAAACAATGAGCTGAAACTCACTATAAAGCTCCGTAAAGCCGAGGGGAGCTGCAGAGTCACTGATAATTCTCTGTAGGTTTAGCCACGAACAACACATTACACACTGTCAGCTCATACATTATTATTATAAAAAAATATAGATAATACCTGCTTTAAATATTTTTAAAAGAAATATCAAGAACTTAGCTTATTATTTAACAATATGTTTGACTTAAAATGTATCAAACTATCTGTGACGACCCTTGAAACAGACTCTTTGGCCTCCTTCACTCTGTCAGCACTACTGGAAAAGCAACGTTTAGCAGGTGGGGGTTGTTCGGGCTGGATGATGGATCAACAAAAGGAAATAAATATCCATCTCCCATGTTAAAGTCTGATATTTTGTTGAAGGGTCAAGGGCAAGAAAGTTCATTGAACTTTGATCCCTTCTGAGTCGATGCTGTCACTGGTTTTGGTCTGTTGTTTACAGACAGCTGATGTTGTCTGTGAACAAAAATCTAAATTTAAGTCATGCGATGACACCTGAGGCTCTATTCGCTGAATGAAGACTGTGAAATGCGGTTGGAGGCTCAGAAAACCTGTAAGTGGACATTTGAGTTCTGTGCATCTGCTTTTGTTCTTAAACATTACATAAAAATTACTAACATTAAAAAGAAAAATCATCAAAACTCAGTGGTATCCATAAAATTGCTTCATAAAGTACTATCAGGTTTTAAAACTGAGTGATTGTCTTCATTAGAGCAAAAGAAAACTCTTGTTCTCAAATCAAACAGTAACATGGTGCAAACAGCACATTTAGAAGACAGCATCATCTCTCTGTTGATGGTTGTTACCTGAGGCTGCCACTAGGTGGAGCTGATCATTATATTTTGGAAGATCTATGTGACGTCCTGACTGTAACTGTGTCTCTCAAACACCAGAGGGCGCTCTGCACAAAGGAAACACATCTGTGGTCACCAGACACACATTTATGTCACTTGTGAGCATTTTCTTACATTTATTATTTGGAGGTTCATCCTAACTTTAATCATCCATCATTCTAAGCTTAACCAAAAGAGAAGCTTTGTGGTGAACAAATGTTTGATCCCACTGAAAGAAGGCGAGTCCCCATAATGTGAACAGATGTCTGTGTGTTCAGTCACACACACACACACACACACACACGCACACGCACACACACACACATCAAGAAATCCTTTACAGAGGTGCTGAAGAGCACAAACTTCTTAAAATGTGATGTTTTTCTAATGAAGTTCTGCATGGTGTTTTCAGGCTGCATTTCTACACTTCCAGTGACATGAAAACATGACGCACACTGACCTTGAAACACGATGTACAATTTTTATTGAAAAAGTTACAAAAGTTATTTTCACAGCAAAAAAGAGTTTTACAAAAGACTATATACAAAGTGCCGTTCATCTGATTTGCAAAATACAGTTAAAAAAAAAAAAAAGCTACAAATATGACAATTTTGGATACAAATAAAACCAATAACTTAAGACAACTGGAGAGTTTTTTGCTGTCTGTAATTCAACAGTTGATATTCAAAAACCATCCTGAAAAGGCTTAATTAGACAGTTAATCTATAGTCTGAAAGTTTGACTTTCAGGAGGGGACTTTCAGACTGAGCTGCTCTATTGTCAACAAACACTTTTTCTCTGTCTGCCTTTAGCTGGTTGTTGTTTAGTCTTGAGGAAAAACAAAAAGACAAAGCGACATTTCCTCTTAGGCGCTGGCTCGCTTTCTGCCGGCCAAAAACCAAATCACAGCTGAGTTTATTACGTCCTGACAGACACGAGTTCACCCGTCTAAACAGAAGTGACTCTTTACCTGCTTTATGTGATTTATTAGGAAACATGGAGATAAAGTTCAGTGCTTTCAGGTGAGACATAATGGATAACAAGGCACATTTTCAGCTTTCATATTCACTCTTAAAGTTGAATTCTTCTTGTTATTGGCGTTCCTGCGCAGCTCCTTCCTTCACTTCCTGTTTTCCTTCTAATCATTGTCTGTTTTTCCTCCATCGCACTTGTTTGTCAGAGTCAACATGCTGAAACAAAATCTGTCTAAATATTTATTCAACTTTCTCTTTCAGTCTTTTTCTGTTTCCACTGTCCTGAGTTCCTTCCATTTGCTCTTAATTAAACCTGATTTAAGTGCCTGATGCTTCATGATTTGTTGATGGTAAAATGCAACAAGTACTGTAGCACCGTTGTAACAGGATTTGTCATTTTCCACACATCTGTATTCATAAATTCATCTGTCATCTGCCCAAATCACTGGTTTCTCAGCAACTACTGACTGACATAAAATTGACAAAGTTCAAATTTTAGCCCCACTACCTGTAAAGCATTGAGAAGAAGTAAATCATTGATATGTCGTTTGTTCTGTCCAACATTCTTGTATTTTGGGATGTAGTGTAACCTGGTTCCAGACTTCTAAAATAACTATGCGCATTTTCAATTTCAGCGATAAACCGACCAATCAGATCCTTGCTGGCGCGATTAAGAACAGGCACATCGTCTTCCTCTGCCAGAGCCAAAAAATAGTGAAAGGAAGCAAAAAAAACAAACAAGCGTGAATGAGATCGCTGCACCTGGACAGGTTGTTAGTAAATCAACTTTCTGAATCTGAGTCTTATTATTAAAGTAGAAGAGTTGAAAGTGACGCGTCCTGTACATTTAAAGGGGAACTCTTTACACATCAAAGTGTGTTTGCAGGTGTTGGGGAGTACTACTGCACTAGAGTACTGCTAGGTGTAAAAAGTAGTATAAAGCCTGTTGTGTCTCCAGAGGGAGCTGCGAGTGATGTCACGTGAGTCAGCGTCCGCTGGGTCTGAAGACTAAAAGTTTGAAAATGAAAGAAATCTGGAGGCTAGCAGCTCCAGGCTGCATTAGCCGCTACTACAGTCGAGTGAATTGAGTTAAGTTGCATTGTGGGTAATGTAGGCACCAGGTTTTGACAGGAAGAAGAATGTGTGGAATAGAAAAAAATATCTCTGGTTCATTTTTAAAACCTGTCCATTGTGAGTCTGACATGTTATAGAACTCTATGATAACATGAATAGTGGTCTTATTTACAGTTTTAAATCATATTTAAGTATTTTATCACATAATGCCTCTAAAATCCCAACATGCTACTCAAACACAGAAACTTGTGAAACTGTTTCTGTAACTTTTTGGATCCGCGCTGCATCTCAGTGTTTTTTTTTTTTCCAGTGTTCAGTGAACAGATATTTATTGAACACTTATTGATAAAGTCCTGAGGGTGGAGCCAGGCCTGGCCTCTTCTCAGTGTTCCCAGAGTTCCTTACTGCGTTGCCTGCAGCAGGTGTGGCGCCGTCCAGGCCCAGTGAGCGCCGGTACGCTGCGGAGAGTCGATACAGGACGTCGGGCCGGGGGCCAGGATGGGCGTCGGCCTTCTGTGTCATCAGCATCTCAAACAGTGTGCTGACCTCTGACAGCAGGGTCCCGCCCAGTGGACCGTCCTTCTCTGGGGTTTTACCTGAGAAGAGGAAGAGGAAGAGGATAGGTGTCACTCTCTGTCTATTTCTGAACACTGAAAACAGAAAGTTTAAATAGAGCTGATATAATTAGACTTGATTAGCTGACCAACAGAAAATTAATCAGCAACTGTTTTAATAATAAAAATTTCTCATGAAATTATGCATTGTGTCTTCTTTTAATTTACATTAATATTTACAATTATTCAGACCAACTTTATTGATAAAGTAACCGAGTAGCTTTAATTGTGCTGATTACACTTGAAGAGATCAACAGTAATTTTCCTTCTTTAGCAAAAAGCTTTTTTGTTTTACCGAAGGTGGAGAAGGAGGAGGAATCCAAGCCTTCCCGGGGCAGGAGCTCACTTTCAGGGGACGGAGGCCCATTGGGGACAAAAACATTGTCATGATAATCGCCAGAGAGCGGGAGGGAGAGTCTGGCCATCCACGCTGGATCGTTGACCTCCGAGAAGACGTCATCTGCAGAGAGAGAGAAGGAGAGATCCACATAAGATGCTTCAACTGCATGTTTATACCTGAATGTTTGGCTTCCCATAAGCGCAGCCTGTAAGGACGGTACTAGTGCTGAAGTGATTGATTGACCAAAAATGAATACACACAATTTTGATAATCAACTAGTTGTTTCAGTCTACATTCTCTGGTTCCAGCTTTTTCAATGTGAGGATTTCCTGCTTTTGTCTGTTTATATCCTTGTAAATTGGATATCTTTGGGTTTTGGACCTTTGTTTGGACAAAACAAGGAAGTTGAAGATGTCACACTGGGCTCTAGAAAATTGATGGGAATTTTTAATATTTTCAGACATTTTATGGATTAAACAATTAAATAATTTACGGGGAAAAAATCCCAATAATTGATAATAAAAATAATAATTTGAGGATACCATAGATTAATTCATCCTACACTTTGGTCAGTATTTGCTGAGATACAGAATGACATTCTGGACCGTATTTCCATGAAATTTATTGATAATATTCATGCTCCCCAGAGAATGAACCCTTTTAATTTTAATGACCCCATGACCTTTCCTCTAGCGCCACCCTCAGGACAAACTTTGTATTTTTAAACTCGTTTGCTGGTGCTGCTCTAAGGTCAGTCAGAGCATCACTTGTAAGATCGCTTCCTTGACAGTTCACGGCCAGCTGATGGATTTAATAGTAGACTTTAATGCTAAAATCACTAATCAGTTTTACACCACAAATGAAAGTTCACTTGGAAGGACTGAGGGCATTTTCAGACCTGCACTGTTTAGTCTGGTTCAAATGGACTCTGGTTCGTTTTCCTCCTTGGTGCGATTTGTTTGGGCAGATCTGACAGGACTTTCTTCCTGTGTTTACGTTCCTGCTCCCGCCCTAGACACAACTGACCAATGAGAGGAGAGAACGTCCTCACCTGGCTTTAAATGATACATTTAGGTTCACTTTTTTCTCTATGTAAAAACAAACTGAACCAAGTTTACCGACTCATCCGCTGATTTGGACCAAAGCAATCAAAATTCTTCCTTAAAGGGTTTGTTTGTCTGTTTGAAATGTGTCTGATACAACCGGATGTGTGCAACAAGACTCCAATAATCAGGACTTAAAAAGAGAAAAATAACAATAAAAACACTAAAATACATAAATAAGGTAAGAAGAAATAAATAAACTTCTATAGCATCTGCGCAATGTTGCTACATCTTACTCATCAGAGTAATGGCTGCTGGAACAAAACTATTTTTATACCGCTTTGTTCTACACCTTGGGACTATAAACCGTCCTAAAGGAAGAAGCTGGAAGGGCGGGAGTCGTCATTTGAAATCGAGCTGGTTATCCGCTGTAACTGTCTGGTGTACAGGGACGCTGGGTGAAGCTGTGACTCACCGATCAGCCTACTCGACCATTTAACAATTTGATTCAGAGAGTTTCTGTTCTTTAAAGATAGAGTTCCAAACCGCAACAAAACAGATAAAAACGATTCAGTAAAAGCATGACTCATTTAAAAAACTCTGTGATCGGATATTTCCAGACTTTCCCTGTCCTGATACACCTTTCCACTGTTACAGAAGCAGATTACAGATCGAGTCTCTGACTGCTGGACGAGGACGAGGCAGGAACAGGAGGAGGAAACTGCACAGTGGTTTTATCTGACTGCTGTCAACAGGCTTTTCCTGCCATCCGTGGCGTCCTGCACGCTTCCAACGTACGGCTACACATCATGTCCACATCGCCATAAAAAAACCTCCTGCCTCCAGTCTGACATTCCAGTCACTTTCAGAGGCATAAACGCCGGGTGTGTCTGAGCAAAACACACAAACCAAGTCTATGAGTCACATACAAACAGAGCCGAGATGATTATACGTCTCATTTCATTTACTCATTTACCATAAAACATGCTGTCAACTGCTCAAAGTGTGAAAAAAAATCAATTTCCTACATATTTAACAGCCTATTTTCTCTGTCCTTATCCTCATTACATCCTGTTTATGTCCTGTTTTTCCTCGCTGTGTCTTGTTATGTTTGTGCAACGACTTGATTTCCCCTCAAGCATGATCTGATCTAATTTTATCTAAAAACCATGAAAGATCTTTTCAGCATGTTGTTCAAATCAGTTCATCATCTATGTGGAAGATTATTGAAGGAGGGTAAAATAAGCTGGAGCAGCGAAAAAATGAATGAATATGAAGTCCAGCGGGGAAAGAAACACGAGCAGTCAGACAATCAAGACAAGTTGTAAACAAACCAACAACCAACCAGATTATCTAAACCACTTTATTTGGAGGTAAAACTGAAAGTGAGTACAGTATAATCACTCATTACACAGAAGAAATACTGTAGGTCAGACAGAAATTATTAGAATTCACAACACACAATTTATGTAATCATTTTCTTGTTTGCCTTGTTTGCCAAATACGTCTATTTGGAGCTTGGAGCTTTGTGTCCAATCTGTCTGATCGTCTCACGGCTCGTGTTTCTTTACTCATCAGAAATCTTTTAGTGATGTCGCTGTGATATTAGAAACTGCTTTGGTGAATACAATATGATCATATGATATGAAATAATGTCCAAAACACCGAAAAAATGAATGAAATTGGAATAAATTCGAATTATTCTTCAAGGGAAAAACTGAGAATTACAAGTGAGCAATTAAACTTAAAAATAAAATACCATAGACTTTAAAAGGAGCTTCAGGGAGTGGTCAAACACGGAGAAATAAAACTAAATTTAGAAGAACAACATAGAAAATACAATATCGAGCACAGTGGCCAGTCCAGTCATACTGTTTATATTACTAATTTCAGTTTTTAATGGTTAAAATCTCTAATCAATCTCTCTGGCCAAAGACCATTTCAGATACATTTCCAAAATTTGGGATCTTAAGTTCCACACTTTTCTGGAAAACGTAGCTGTCAGTGCAGAAGATTTCCAACTGTAATGCACTTTTTAAAACTGTTTTAAGCAATTAAAAGTTTGTTTTCAATTTTTATTTGAGACTTTACTGTATATTAACCCCATATGAGCCTTGGTGCATATGGGGTTAAAAACCTGGAGCTGGATCTGCCGTCTGCTGGAGAAAGAACATTTTCATTCTTTATTTTTTTTATTTTTTTACTTCAGTAAAAGTAGAAAAACAGAATTCTGGATTTAAATTGTATTTAAATAAAAGTAAAGAAGCATTCACAGGAAAATGTACTCAAGTATCAAGAGTTAATGCTCCATATTTGAGCGTTAATCACTGACAAAAGGGTGATTTGTGTCAAATAATGCTCCACTTCAGGTTGAGTAAATCCTTTAAAGGTCTTTAGATAATGTTTAAAAGTTTACATTTTCCCCAGATTCAGCCGGATAAATGTAGTGGAGTAAGAGGTAGAATATTTTTTGTCTGTCAGCTCACTGATCAGCCTGCTGAAGCTCTGCGGTCTCCTTCATCTAACCATAACCAGATGCAGGGTATTACCTTACTAACACACACACACGGTATCACACACACATTAATGCTTGCTTACACCCGGTGTGGTATAGACCGCCCCCAGAGTTAACCCCCTTCCTCTCTTTTCCTCCCTTTGTTTTGGCAGCATTTCAGCACAGAGCCACCAAACACAAAATCCTCTTTAAATTACTGAACGGATTGAGTTTCTGCTCTGAGAGCTGAGAGACATTCATCTCTGTCACTGTGTTTAACCTGTGAATCAAACCTCACTTTATCCATTTTATCTAAAGGTCCAGGTTCAGCTCTAAACCTTTAAATAAACTGGACCACAACAGAGAAATACAGGACTGTTTGATAGCATTTTATCAAATATAATTCTAGTGCTGAATACCTTCTTTCTTTACTTTCAAATAACTGCAACTCAAAAATTCACTTTAGATCTGCAGCCACCATTTGCCTGCAGTCTCATGAAAAGATAAAAACCAACAATAAATTGCATTTATCTAAAGTATTGTGTGTGTGTGTGTGTGTGTGTGTGTGTGTGTGTGTGTATCTTATTCCTCTGTGCCGTAGAGATCCATTGGTGTCCAAAAACTATTAAAAACACATCAATGAGCCACACGGCTGCACTTGGTGACATGTTCCTTCATTACCATGAACACACACACTGTAGTTTATTTTGACTTAATCCCACACACACACACACACACTGAAAAAGTCCCCAACAGATGCCTTATTTCCTCCTGTTTGAGTAAAGTTTTCTAAAAACTACAGTGCTCAGCTGTTCCAGGAAATTACTGAGCCTTTTGTAAAAAAAAATGAAACTATATACGAACAAACACTTTGTTGGTCTTTTCAAAGTATTTTTTCTTCCTCAGTCACACAGAAAACATGATGGATCACTGCCTTACAGTCATGTGCAACTGTAATAAAAACATACGACTGAAAAATGTGACAAAACAGCATCATAAATTTATAATACATTACAAGCCAGGGTCATATTCCCAGCAACAAAAGGAGAAGACACACACACTGTCATACATAGAGTCACTCTGCCCTCAACACCCATAATATCATCTTCAAACTTGAACAAAAGGTGTGTATGTGTGTGTGATTCATCACGGCAGCCTTGAAGGAGAAGCAAAGAAGCAGTTACAGGTCAGAAAAATAAGAGAGAGAGGAATGTGTTGCCCTGACAGCTCCATCAAAGATTCAACACTTACTCATGCAGATCTGTCACATTACTACTCTGGTGTAAGTTTCACAATAATAGAGCCTGCAGGCTAGAGGCGAGTCAAGCATCACACACACACATGCACAATGCATACTCCCACTCACTCTTTTTTGTTTCTCTCTCCTGTCATAAAAGGAAGCTCGCTCTACCATCATCAGGCGGTAAATCCCTCACTTTCCCCGGAGGCTCTGACCACCACAATACCAGGAAGAAGCTGTTTAAAACACACACACCTACGGTACTACACAGACTCAGACACTGCACAGACGAGTGCTGGCCTACATACAGCTGTGGAATTCCCAGATTAACAAAGAGTCTTAGTGTGTTTAAAGTTTGGCAAACCTCTTAATTCAACTTTGGTAAAGGTGGTCGTCATGGTTCAATAATAAAAAAGACACGAATCCAGATGTCATGGACCCGTCCGCTGACTCGTACTTCACAGTCGGACTTTACACAGCATGGAGTTAACTGACTGTCACAGAGTGTTTTTGGAGTACTGAAAGCCAAACAGGCCAAACATGATGAAAGATAATAACATAATACCACAAACATGGAAATCAAAGTAATAACACTAATATGACAACACTATTATCCTAACATGCTAACACTATCATGTTAACACATTAGTAAAACTCCTGCTAATTACATTCAAGTACAATTACAGGCTAACACTATCAAGTTACATATGCTAAAAACATGCTAATACTTAATTGATAATATGTAATTGGTGTTATTTCTGTGATCAGAACGGCTGTGAATGTTTACCTGAACTGATTCTAATGGGTTTATGTGGGTTTATGCTCCAAACTCACAGCTATAAATGTTAGTGTTGCCAGTCTGGTTTAATTTTCTTTCTTTTCCATTTTTTTTAGCACGCTGTAATAAATGACTATAGACAAATTATTTGTTCCATATTGAATACTGTAAGATTAAAGATACTTGCACTTGTTTCCAAAGATGTGGAATTATTACTACTACTATGAGTTTTCTGCCATAAAAACATGCCTACAGTTAAATCTTAAGAACATTATGAGTTGTAGTAAGAAGAGACCCTGATGAGTGGAGCGTGTGGGTGGATGGATGTGGAGGTCTAACTTGCCACTGTGTTATTTCCTGCTTTCTTCCTGTTTTCTTACATTTGTCAGTGTGTGTCCATTGTAAGTGACCAGTCTGTATGTTCTACAGGGGTCAAAGTTCAGCTGCTTTTGTCCCGTCGAATCAAAGAGT
Organism: Scomberomorus guttatus; assembly: GCA_038419695.1. Taxonomy (NCBI): domain Eukaryota; kingdom Metazoa; phylum Chordata; class Actinopteri; order Scombriformes; family Scombridae; genus Scomberomorus; species Scomberomorus guttatus. Next base: position 3,077,747 of record CM076452.1, read on the forward strand.
TTCTCCAGGAGGTCGCCGCTAAACTCGGTGACACCCAGTGTGCGATTTCCCCACCTCTGGTCTATATATTCCTGCATCTGCTGAGTTGTTTTTATCCCCAGTGGGGACACAAATATATCCCCCTCATATTGATTTATGCTGCTTCGCCCACAGACCATATAAGATATCTAAAATAGAAGGGATGCAAGGTGTGAACAGTCTATAGTGCAAACAACAATAAAATCAGAAATGGACTTGACAATGAGTGACAATAGAGATAACACGGCATCTAGGCTACGTGATGACGCAGTAAATCAAAGCCGACTGTTTTCTTAGTCTGACAAGTAGGAATATACTGTAGTATTTATTTTTATGACAGCACGTTGTGCTATTGCATATTTTCTATTCAATATTGTAGTTTGCTGAATTAAACAGTGACTTGCAAGAATGACATTAAGCATATTGGCACATCTGGCCGAGCGGCGCTGTCCACAATACTGAAAGGAGCAATGGGGGATTTAATTCTGGCATGTTAAATTAGCATTTAACCTTTTGTTTGGTTGTTTACATCTCCTATGTGTCTGCATGAGGAGAAGACAAGGCGTGAACTTGACATCACATCGCTGAGAGTGAAAATATGCGTATATCGTTAGTTTGTGTTTTGCTCTGAAAGTGGAAGCTAGTTAGCCCAGCTTGCTAAAGTTAGCACTGATTCCCACAAGATGTTTCTTTTTCATTCATGTTATTTCATCACCTGCTGATTCATCATTCAGTTCTATGTTTATCCTCCATTATTGATGCGTTTCAGCAACAACGGGCTCAAACTCCATTAATTGTTATTTAACTTCCTGTTTACACTGGACGTGGGAAAGTATTGCGTGTAGATTGGTGACCGCTGCTTGTGACCACCTTGTGGCTGCATTTGAGCAAATATCTGACCAGTTTTCTGACCAAGTTAAGCATCAGGGTTCTTCAACTTGTTCACCACAAAAACATCAAACTGCTGCTACAACACAAATCTAGTTATAAGCAAGTTAGATCACTGCTGAAGCTAACTTTGCCCCAAAGATCATCTTTTTGATCTGATATCTGCAGTGGATGTGGGGAGTATCAGGCCATATGACCTCTTTAAAAGATGTGGACATGTTTAGGCTGTGTGACCAGAAGTTGAGACCGGAAATGGAACAAATGAAAAAATGAACAGGCCGCATAAGGTCCGCACATTACTCCATGATATGCTGTGTGCTGAGGTTTTACTGCTTAAATTACAGTACTGAGAACACTCAGTATCTTTCGCCCTTGTTTTCTGAACAGTAAATAAAAGTGTTTTTAAAAGCATTTTTAGTTTGTCAACCTTTTTACAAACATGTCTGTTCCTCTGAGCTCTAAGATCATTCTGATCCAACCTTTAGTGTTTCAGTGCAGCCAATCCAGGTGTTGTCATTATGCTCCTGTCGCCATGGTTACTGCGATCTCAAAGCAGCAGCCCAGGAGTCTGTTAGCCTCCATTAGCAGTTAGCATTTATGTGTGTGTGTGTGTGTGTGTGTGCGTGCGTACCAGCGTTGTTGAGCAGGTTGTTGAGTCCCTCCTCCAGCTGCGGGTCAATGGGTGAGTCTCTTCCTGGTTCCCAGTCCACGTCTCCAGCCTCGCTCTCGCCATGTCCGCTGTCTTTAGTGCTCTGCCAATCAGAGCAGTCTTGACCTCCATATCTGTCCAAAACACACACACACACACACACACACAGACACAACTGTGAGATGACATCAGAAATTACACCTTTCTTCAACAAACACAGAGAGGATCAATACTCCATAAACTTTCATGAATCCTCAATCTAGATTCTGAACGCTCATCTCTCATGAGTTGTATCTATAATTAGGCTTTTTGATCAAATAATTACTTTGTTTCAAATGGACAACTAAACTCAGGACAAAAAGTTCTTGTTGAACATTTTCAACAACATATGTATGTAGAAAACTAAAGAACAGGCAAATTAGACCCATAAAGTTAAATCAATTTTCAACCCAAAATCACAAATTTATCTCTGAGGGATTTAAAATCTGTACAAATTACGGAAAAAGAAAAGGGAGAAGAAAATAGAGTGTTAGAAAGATAAAGGATGGAAAAAATTAGCTACTTTGTTTGAGACAACTTTGCAAAAATGTATTATACAAGAAAACGTTTTGATATGAAACTTGAAAAAGAAGAGTTGCTGTACTGTTTCCTGGGTTATGCAGCAAAACACTGAGACACACTGCAACTATTAAAGCAGAATAAGAATTTACAGAAAATAGAAGTGAACACTTAAACCTTTTTTTTTTATCTGCAGACAGAGTAGTCAGCCCTGATCATTTCTAAAACTGTGATAGAAACCAGACAGAACTCCAGTGTAAATCTAAAGATATGAGCTCAGAGGTTTGGTGGAGGGAGATAAAAATGGTGATAAAATGCCTGCGGTTTCATGTGACAAATACATTGATAACCACAAACACACACACACTCATAGTATCAGAGTGTGATTGCAGGCAGGTTCAGACAGGAAGTGCCAGTGAGATAAAGGTGAGCTCAGAGAGGAGTTAGTCACTCTGGAGCCAATATACAGCCTTATTTATTCCCATACTGATGATTACAATCTTATCTGACGGTGAGCTGAGATGATTCCACTTTTTTTTTTAGTTCAAATTACTTCATGAAGTGTTCATGGATCATTTTCTATGATATGGAAAAAGACAAACTTCACTTCAGTAACATTTACTTCCAAAGCAACACATGCAGTATGAGCACTCTCTGATCTGAGGTCCTCACCAGCAGGACATTTTCTCAGTGACTTCCAAAATCCTCACAAATGGCCGCTACAAAAATGATTCATACAACTGTTTGCTGATCACTCACTGCTTGGTATATAGTCAAAGGTCCTCACAGGTACAGTAAGGTGTTTGTATAATTTGTGTATGTGTGTATTTGTGTTGAAACAGTGCCCCATGTGTATCCAGGTGATGTCAGATCTAATCTCATCGCCAAGGTGACTCGGAGTGAGGTGCTTCCTGAAAGAGACTCTGAATCACTCAGATAGAGCTGCTATAACCTGCCTATACACACACACACACACACACACACACACACACACACACACACACACATACTTTTGGGGGTTATGAGACACACTTCCTGTGACATTGACTGTTCGACTTTGTGTCCTGTTTGTCTGTTGCTGTTATTTCAGTCACAGCAGGTCAGTCGGTCAGAAACACTGAGGAGGACGTTAATCAGCTCCAGCTTCAGTCTTTCACCACCTCATCAACTAAAAGCAAAAATTCTCTTTGAAAGGTTGATACGAGTGGAGCTTTACTCTTGTTCTGTCTCTGCTTTTACCCCTGATAGGAAACATGTAGGAACAATTTACCAAAGTGGAAAAAGGACTCTATTTCTGTGCAAGAATTTCTCCAAATTCGAGCGACACACATGCGTTTTCTGTTGTGACGTCCCCAGCATTACCAATACACAGGAAAAAGTTGGGTGAGGATTCCTATCACTAGGCCCTTCAGTGGGTTATCAGACTGTGCCGTCATAAATCTGCCGGGCCCCATGACAGGCGACACCATTCTCTACCCCTGACCTAACTTACTTTTAAGCTGACTTTAAAACCTATTCTCAACCACACAAAAAGCAGGTACTCAGCTTGACTACACCTTATATCCACACTGTAACTGCTTAGGGTAAAATAAGCAACTGCTCGGCCCACTGGCTTGATAGGCAGTATTATCTTAATGCCATGCCATCTGACAACACTATGGCCAAGGTTTAGAGAAAAGGCTTAGGGAAGCATTGTCATTTGGGTTAAAAATACTACTTTGTTAACTATGAAGGCAGCATGTGTGAGAAATCTGCCTCCAACAACTCGGAGGCTGCAAAGCACTGTAAAGATGTGCAGTAGTGCAGGACCATATATGCACGACTGTCCACTGAAGTCACGTGAAAATGAGACCAGCCTGCTACAAGTTAACCCGATTCAAGAGTTGTCTGATTTCACAAACACAAACAGATCTGTCTTAGTTCAGGAGAAACATCTGTGAGTTCTTAAAATAGGTGGCATTCCCCCTTAATGTCTGTCTGTCCTGGTATCAGAGGCAGCCTGGTTTAATCTGGAACCTGCAGCCAGCTGGCTCTGAAACAAACCTCTGATGATGAAGATAGTGATGGAGGAGATTCTTTCATCAGGATTTCAGTCTGTTTTGAACTCAAGCGGAGCTTCTACAAAGTCAGCAGGAAGAAAGAGACTGTGGTCGTATTTAGGGAGCTGTGTTAGTGTACTGCCCCATCAAAATATTCAGCCAGTGCAGATTGAGGATATGACCAACGTGCTTTAAATTGTACACCACAGTCATAGTTGCAGGTTTAAATGTTTAAAGCACAGCTGAACATTATCGAGAAAAACTGAGTGTTTGAAATGTTTGCTGTGGCTTCAGATCTTTTAGAAAACAATAGCATGAAGTGTGTTAGTGGTGAAACTGAAAAACCACAAGCCAGCCTCTCCGTCTGTCATGTGTCTCACTCTTAAATCATGAGGTCTTACACACCACATCACATAAAATTACAGTAAAATGAATGATGAATTTTCTGCAAGCTCAGACTGACTTTTTCCAGAATGTGACTTTAAATTACAGTAAACACAAGTTTTGTAAATGTTAATGTGTCAGGTTTAGTGGTAACGTAATGTAAAACCTTCATTGTTCTTTCAAAATGAAAGCAGTGACTTGAAACAAATATAATCTGAGAAGGCAAATTAGAAAGCAGAAGAAACGTATTGGTTTGGCTTTGTTGTGGTTGTGCGCCGTGTCTATAGTAGAAAAGGAAGAGGAGGAGGAGTAAGACTGACCTGCCACTGCGATGAGAGTATTTGTTCCCGCGGAAGTTTGGCCGCGGCTGCAGCTGACCCTGGCGCAGGAGAGAGAGGAGCTGGGAGATCTGCTGCAGGGAGGAAGATGAGACAAAATGGTTAGAGTTCTGACTTCACACATTATCTAAAGACTTTTAGAGGATTAATAAACCTAGACAAGTGAACATCCTCAAAACTGGAGATATCCAAATTTCAGTGAAACTAAACCTTCTTCACATAAAATACTTTCACATGAGCCTCAGCAGGCAGAGTGCAGTAGTAGCAATTCTGCTTTGCTGTCACTGAGGTAAAATCTAAATCCAGGACTTTTTGTACTTTTCATACTTGTACTTAACTAAAGAACTACTAAAGGCAGCAGGTTTATTTTTTTTTTAATTTTTAAAGTCTTTGGTTGACAAGTCATGGGTCCTTTTTGGGTTAGGTACAACTTTTTATACCTGTGGAGGATCTCTTAGGTTTGGATTTCAAGAGCTGACTCAGTTTGGGATGATAAAACACCTGCATTTACTAAACTCAAAGGTAAACATTCTTCTTTTTAATTAGCAAAGAGCAAAGTACAAAACATTCAGGCAGCAGGCATTTCATTTTTAGCTGCTGCTGACAGTTGGTTCTGATGATTAAAAAGATGATGTCAGGTGTCACTAATTAACATTAATTCCCCTAATCAACTTAACAAAGACCAAATTTAAACTCTTTTGACTGTTGTCTGGTGAAATTGATCTCTGCAAGCTGGTATCAGTGCTCGCCAAACATCGTGGACCTTGAAGTTCATTAAGATGAACAGAGTGATGAGCTGACAGCTGATTGTGTCACATCAGTTTCAGTAGTCAAAATCTCGCAGTTAAATTTTATGTACATCATATATCAACCGTTAAGGCGTACAAATTAATAGTACAGAATTATGCTGCGCGTCTTATTTTCCGGTTGTGAACATTAATTAGACTGCCACTCAAAACTGTAGTGTGTCTGCCTTCTCAACCAACAAAGAGTCATTAAAGATCTCAGTTAAGTCTTAGAGTTTAAGTTACACACACATATATATATATATATATATATATATATATATATATATATATATATATATATATATATATGTGTGTAACTATATATATATATATATGTAACTATATATATATATATATGTAACTATATATGTAACTATATATATATATATATATATATATATATATATATATATATATGTAACTATATACAATAAGATTTGATACTGGAGTCAGACTGAATGAAATGATATTGGACTCTTACAATCCCTGGACCTCTACAGGACAAATTCTCTCCTAAATTTTTGTTTTTTGGGTGGTTTGCTGTATTTATCTGGACCAGTGAGTGTGTCTCTCTGTTTGTTTAGCTGGTTGAACAGTGAGTAAAACTGATTTCAGCAATGCTCAGGTAGAAAGTGAATAAACATTTTCCTTTGTTTTTTTCAGTTTTACAGTGTGAGAACTGACTGGTTGCGTCTGTCTCACTGCTCAGAGTTTTCTGCTGACAGCTCTGTTGTTATAGCGGATACACACTGCACACCAGGGAGGAAAAACACACACACACATTAGGGAAGGTTAGCATGTGTGTGTGTGCACGCAAGCTAATATATGACTTTGTTTTAGCATGACATTTGTGTGTTTTTGCACGTGCATGCTGCTGCAAAGACAGGAAATGGCCTCTACGTAAAAGCCTATTCTTCTCTGGCCGATTTCCTTCCAGGATGGACTCTGAAATATGGACGAGTAGAGGAGTTAGGTGTGTGTGTGTGTGCGTGTGTGTGCATGTGTGTGTGTGTGTATGTGTGTGTTGAGGTGGAGGTGAACTGTAAATCCCCCCTCCTCCAAGGCGTCCAGCAGGCCTCTTCCTCTGCGACCTCGAGGGAGGAGAGAAACGTCTGAAGCCAGAGGAGTGCCAACTGGGCCGATAGGGAGGGTAGAGGAGAGGGGAATGCTGGGTAAAGAGAAAAAGGCCTCTTCTTTTCTCTAATGGGATTCACGTGAGGATGTCGGACCTGGCCGAGCTCTTTGTTCTCTGTCTGCTGGGCGTTGGCAGCAACTTTCGCCCTCGATGACGCGGTTCTGTGTTTCCTCCAGCACAGCATTTCTACAGTTCAAGAGTATATATAGAGTGTCTAAAGCAGAGCCAAATTCATATGACTATATTACTGATCAGTTGTATAGAAATGTTATTTAAGTCATTTATTAAATTTATTTGTAGTTTTTAAGATCTAAATAGGTTTAATCCTCTTAAAACAGCATCCAACGGCGGCTCTATCCTTGTATACTCATGTTTTGGTCAAGCATTGGTCAAACCCACAGAACTTTTATTTTTACTTAGCAAATATGTGATGCTGGATTTTAATTAAATGTAAATTTCTAATATTTTGAGTTAGCTTTCATCCACTTTTCATTCGGTCATTGAAGGGGGACTTTCCTACTTTTCATTTTTCTTTGCGTTACCAGTCCAATATGACTTAATATCTTCACATGACAAAAGTCATCATATCAGTCTAATTGGTCTGATTCTGTCTGCATTCCCTCCAACACATAGATGAGATGAATGAATCACATTTAACTGTTCCTAATTTGATTCACTAAACTACTGCATCTGTGTCCTCTGAGTGTATTTCTGTCATGAGAGACTGGAAGAATTCAGTTAAAGTTAGTTATTCTATATTTCTCTTATGGTCCACAAAGCCCATGAAGAGACTAACAATTTGTTACTCAGTACTTTCTGACTTCCCTTCCCTGACTTCCCTTTTTTCTTTTACTGATGACATACATCTTTAAAAACAACTCACAAATATATAGTTACATTTTTTAAAAGGCTCAATAATTTCCTAAAACAGACGTTACTGAAACAGGAAGAACTAGTGCATTTGCTGGGGACTATTTTCAGTGGCGGATTAATCTACATTTATTGCTTGAGTGAGTATTTCGGGCTGCAGGATAGTGTGTGAGAGAGTCAAAATAAACTACAGTGTGTTTGTTCATGGTAATGAAGGAACATGTCACCCAGTGCAGCAGTGTGGCTCACTGACGTGTTTTTAATAGTTTTTGGACAACAATGGAGGTCTATAGCACAGAGGAATAAGATACATCAGGCTTTGATACACACAGACAGTACTAATACAGAAGGATCAATTAATTCATATTTAGGAAACTGTTCAAGGAATAGTGTTATATAGGATAGGTTAAATGTATGTATGTACAGTATCTGTAGCTGACTGTTCAGTATCCTGCTCTGCACTCTGAGTTGCTGTTTTTAGTCTGTTTTTCTTTCCTCCTGCTGCAGCTCAGCTCAGTAAAAGTGATTTTGGGTCATTTGTAAGTGACAGAGCAGCGTGTCGGAGCGGTGTTATCTTACACTACAAACACATCACAGCTTACTTTGGCTGGCCTCACCCCCCCTCACCCTCCTCAGACCCCCCACCCCCAAGAGGAGTGTAACCCCCACCCCCTCCTCCTCTCCTGGTTTCAATATGAATCTGATATGTGATATTCAGTAAAGAGTTTCTTGAGAAGGATTACTTTCTGTGACACATGAGCACCTGAATAAACTCGCTGCTTTTTGGTTTCACAGTCATCCGTCAGCTAGTTATACCTTCCCTACACACACACACACACACCCACACACCTCCACCCAACTCCAGCCTTCAGGCTGTCTGAGTAAGTCATCATACAGGAGGCTAAAAAAGCAGAGAGGCTGCTGGGAAAGTGTAAGGGAAGCTGGCGTGTGTGTGTATGTGTGTGTGTGTGTGTGCGTGTGTTGAGGGGACTCTTACTCTCTACTCTCTAATGGACTTCACTTCAGATTAATCTCAAAGCCTGCAGGGGGGAGACTTAATTACTCCAACACTAACTGTAAGCACATGTTGAAATAAATGTGATCACACATTTTAGATGGAACTAAATTACACTTAAATTAGCACCAGCAGCAGTGCATTAACCCTAATGCTTAAGCTATAGCAGAGAATGTAAATAATAAGACATAAAAAAATCATCATGCAGATGTAGTGAAATCATTAATGTAATGTAAATGGATACATTTGTCAAATCCACTCTCTCTTGAAAACAACTTCAGAACTTATGAGTTTAATTCTTGCAACATAAAACTGAGTTCAAACTCAGCATTCATTAAACTAATTAATTAAAGTTTGTTCCCAGCATGCATTGTACTTGGGTTAACTCTCCACATACTCTTATGTCTTATCTTGTGAATGCTGTAAGATGTGTTGAGCGAAAAGATGAAATACTGTGATTGTTGGGAAGAAGTAAGATAACAGGACTCACCTGCACCTCTGGGGAGGCTGAGGAAAGCTCGATGGAGTCTGCAAATGCAGCCATGGACAGTCGAACCAGGTTTCGAAGCATCTGCCGGTGTTCTGCGTCATGCCCCCCTCGTCCCTCTGAGGTCCTCGGCCTCCTGAGAGTCGCCTGGGATGCTGAACACAGCGGCTCTACCTCTTCACCCTTAGGGTGAGTCTGGTGCTTCAAGGTGCTTGAATGTGAGACTGAGGAGGATGATGAAGGGTTTCTGGCTTTCCGAAGAGTCCGGTATGATGTGGCCGGCGTCAGAGGCAATGTGCCATCAAGTTCAATGTTTCCAGGTTTCCGGAGCGTTCTGCAGTGGTGGGTGAGAGGTTGAGTGGCATCCCCTTCTGAGTGGGCTTGCGAATGGAAGTTTGCGCTCATTACTGATGGTGTTAAGGTATACTGTCTCTCAGTTTGATGATCCTCTGACATCATTGGAGGCGGAGCCAGTGGCTGGGCTTCACTGTCATCCTCAGGAGGCTCCTCCTTTCGCCCCCTAATGACGGGAATAAGCTGAATGTCAGACTTCCTAATGTTCTTCTGCGGACGCCGCGGGTGGCGGGTATAGGTCGACTCGGCCTGTCTGCAGTTGTAAGCCCGGTTGTCCCGTTTCTCAGGGCGACAGAACGTCGTCACCAAAGCAATGGCTAGCAGTAGCAGCAGGCACGTGGCGCCCAGGCAAATCGCCATCATCATGGTGAAGCTGAGCTGCCCGCGGTTACCAGGTGATGAGTTCTTCAGATGGTCCTTGAGGTTGATGAAAGTCACCTCCAGCGTCGCCTCAGTGGACAGGCTGGGAGTGCCCATGTCAGATACAGCAATGTCCACATTAAAGGTTTTCCCAATGAGCGCTGTAGCGTTTGTAGTGTTAACAAACAGCTGGCCTGTAGCCTGATCCAACCAGAAGAGTCCGTAAGGGTTTCCGTCAGTAATTAGGTACTGGAGTTGCCCATTTAGTCCTGAGTCTGGGTCTTCAGCCTTTATGGTGGATGCGAGGAATCCATCAAATCCCTCTCTGACTGAGTGATTGATTGGCAAAGTTGTGGATCCTTCTTCTATTTCATTTCCCAGCTCAGTCACAATCTCCCCCTTGTCTGCATTGACAGGTACGCTTAAAGAAGCCACGCCTTTTCTGGGTTTTGGCTCCTTGATGACTGGGGAGTTGTCGTTCACGTCCTGGATGTCGATCTGCACAGTGGCAGTGGTTGTAAGAGGTGGATGACCCTGGTCAGTGGCCTCTACAATGAAAGAGTAGGTTTGGGATTCCTCGTAGTCCAAAGGACGCTGGACGCTTATGATGCCACTGGTTGGGTGGATGGAGAAAGATTGCATGGGGGTTTTTGGGTTGCTGGAGTTGTGTATGAAGTAGGACACTCTGCCGCTGAACTCCAGGTCGGCATCGTGAGCTTCAACTTTGAGGGCGTGGTAGCCTGCCACGTTGTTCTCCTTGACCGAAGCCTTATAGAGGGAGGTGGAGAACACCGGGGCATTGTCGTTCTCATCCAGAACATTAACGGGCAGCTGTTTAACACAGGACAGTGGGGGATCTCCATAATCCTGTGCGATGAGTGTGATGTTATATTGCATAACCTTCTCTCTATCCAGGCTGCCATTAGTTACAATCATGTAATTGTCACCGTGGATCCGTTTGAGGCGGAAAGGCCCGGATCCTTCCTGCATGTGAGCTCTCACTTTGCCATTTTCCCCCGAATCTGCATCAGAGACCATCACCAGGGCAAGGAAAGTATCCTCTGGTGCTCCTTCCAGCACAGTCGCTACAGGTGAGTTGGGTGGAGTCCAGGTCATGTGTATCCTTGGTGCATTATCGTTAACATCTCTTAGCTTGACGTGCAGTTTGCAGTGTGAAGGAATTGCATTGGGTCCACGATCACGAGCCTGTATGATTACTTCATATGAGTGCTGGAGCTCGTAGTCCAGGGGCGCTCTGAGACTCACGGCTCCAGTTTGTGGATCCACGTAGAAGAGCCTCTGGACCTCCGGACGTGTGTGCTTACTGAGCGAATACTCCACCTCTCCATTGGCACCCTGGTCTGGGTCAGTGGCTTTGAGGTTGATGATGGTTGTCCCGCGGGCTGTATCCTCTGGTAGCTCCACAGTGGGAGTGCTGTCCTCAAAGGTGGGGCTGTTATCGTTTGAGTCCAGAATATTAACACGGACTAATGTGCTCCCAGACCTGGGGGGGTTCCCTTTATCCCATGCCACCAGGGTGAGGTCGAAGGAGGCCTGAACCTCCCTGTCCAGTTCTTTGATAACTACGAGCTCCGCCTGCTTTGTCCCCCCCGGAGCTGCTGTCACATCCAGAGCAAAGTGCTGGTTGACGGACAGCGAGTAGGTCTGAAGGCTGTTTGGCCCTGCATCAGGATCCACTGCGCGATCCAAAGGGATTCGCATTCTGAGGCTGGCTGTCTCTGAGATCTCCACTTCCTGCAGAGCAGTGGGGAAGCTGGGACTGTGGTCGTTCAGGTCCATCACCTCCACACGAACCCGCAGGCAGTTCACTGCACCACTTTTCCTGTAGAGGACGCTGAAGGCCAGCTCGCACAGGTCTGATCCCCTGCACAGCTCCTCCCTGTCCAACCGGCCCTGGGTGGTGACAACCCCATCTCGAGTGCTGACGGAGAAGGGAAGGGCTTTTCCGTGCTCTACAACCTGGAAATTCTCCAGAGGACCGCCTTCGTCCCGCTGGCGAAGGTCGTCCACCAGACGGCCGACCCTAGTTCCCGCCGGCTGCTCCTCCCAAACCCGGTACTGGATAGTTATTGATGACGGCTCAGAGGAACAAGCCTCAGAGACAAGATTGAGAACCAGAAGCAGAGCCAGCAGCATAATGATGAGAGGTAATAATCTCCTGTCTACTGGCTAAACAGGCATTTCTACAAATCACTGATCTGAACTATAAAGAAAAGACACTAAAAATGTAGCTTGAAAGTCACTTTAAGACTGTCTTCTTTTTTGAAATAGAAGTGAAAAAAATATCTGTCTGTAACAAACATATGACTAATCCAAATCCAATTTTTCTTCAAGATTATTTTTTTTCTTTTCACAAAACAAAAAACCACATCCAAACCACTAAAGAAGACTGTTGGTTTTGTAAAGTAAATGCCTAGAAAAAAAACCTGGTCAAGAGACAATTATAGAAACCCATAATTGAGATATCATCCTCTCTTTCTTCAAACACTACCAGCCTCTCTCTGCCTGCTGTTGTTACTCACTCATACAGCTGCTGGCGTCCAGCCTCTCAGTTCATCCTCCTCAACTCAGGAAAGTTTTTCTCCAACTGAGGAACTTTGGATGTGGGTTTCCACATGTTAGCGGAGCCCCGCCCAATCTGAGTAGAGGAGGAGGGTCATATGCAAATTAATCCAGACTCAACACAAAGAAAAAAAAGTCCTGCCCTAAGGAAACTCAGCACAACTCTGGAGTGCTTTTAAAGAAACATGACACCACCCCTGTCACTTAAAGCTTTCCCCCCCCTTTCAGTCTGCATAAACTCATCACAACCTGCAGTCTGGGCCCTTAAATCATTTGGAAAATGTGTGTTGAGTTAAATCCCAGAGGGACTAAAGGCCACAGCAGGACATATATCTGAACTCCATCGCACTGACGTATGGTCTGGGCTCCTGACAGCAAAAGCACAAACAAAGATAGAAAGATTGGCTGTCATCTTAAATGTGGCGACAGTTTCAGAGCTGTCAGTTGTCGGTAACGCTCTGGTTCACGTTAAACTCATTGTGAAAGCAGACAGGCTTTCTGTTAAAGTATAAAGAGTAAATTATTATTGTGTACACTTTAAATCCCGGGTTTGATGTGTCCACAGTCAAAGACATCCTACACAATGACAGGCTTTCTCTTCTCTAAATTAGCTGTTGTTTTTTATATTTCCTTGGAAATGAACATGATGGCAGTCGTTTTTAGGAGGTAAAAAACAATCATTGAAGGTTCAACCAGCTATGAGGTGAATGCTGGACAGAAGCCTGTCCTTAATGTGACAAACCCACATTCCAGCTTTTTCCCCAAATATAATTATAAAGAGTTAGAGCATTCATCTCCAACCGCAGGATATGAAGGTCAAAACATTTCCAGAAATTCAAGGCAGATGCTCATTTCAGTCCTCTTAAAGGTTTGTTCAGTGGTGGAAAGAATTGTGAGGACTTTGTATCCAGTAATTCAATTGTAATGAGGTCGATGATGTTTAAAATGGCTAATAGGGCTTAAAGAAGATGTTTCATATACATTTTATGTATACTTGTGACGTGTGAAATGGTAAGATATTGTTTTTAGCTTAAACACACAATGCGGGCTGTGATTCATTAAATCTAATACTGACAAATGACAAAGACTTGTAAATTTAAGGATTATAAAAGAGCACACACAAAGATTCCAATTAAGTCGGAGCTGACTTGAGCAACTACTATCAAAGTGCTGACAAAGACCGCACTGTGTTTTTTAATTAGATTAAAAACCAGCAAACACCAAGTTAAAATAAAAAAAAAGTTCAGCAGCTGCAGATCGACTGATGGAATGTAAATGTTTTCCCAGCATTCACAGTGGTTATTTTTCATTTTTGTCCCCAGAATATCCTGCAGGCTGAGAGAGAATCAGGCCAAGGAAGGTTCAAGCATATCACTTTTCTCTCAGCTCAGAGGGAGGGAGGCTGTTTGAGACATAAAGACATCAGCGCTGTCATCTACCAATGAAAGACTTCCACTGAACAGAGAGAAGGATGACTGGAGGGATAACGGAGAACAGCAAGGTGCTACTGATGGTTCAATTCCCAAATATTTGAGACAGAAAATACAGGACTCACTATCACTCCTAAGATCCATGTACAGTTTCTGTCATGATGATGATCACAGACTTTTAATGTTCTGTGGTAGATTGTAATTGATTGAAATTAAATGCATTTCAAAAACCAAAGTGCTTCACAGAAAGTGGAAAAATGAACAGAAAAAGATAATATGATAAAATTAAAAGAGAAATCCAATATAACACAGAATTATACAACGGCTAAAAATGTGAAAGAATAAGATAGAAAATGTATCCAGAATCACCAAAAATACCCAGTATCAACAAAAATTAAATTAAATACTTAATACTTAAATTAAATATTTGCATAGTATCTTTCATACAGGTTAGTGCAATTCACAAATGACTGGAAAGCTGATAATAAGACGCACACGAGAAATAAATAATATGAAAATGTGATAAAAATAAAATTGATCTACAACAATAATAATAATAATAATAATAATAATAAAATAGAGTGAAATAAAAACTAGAAAAAAATTAAATTAAATTAAATTTTACAACATGAATACAATAAAATAAGTGAGTAAAATAAAGTAAATAATGTCTATAAAAAAGTAAAACATGTACTTCCATAAAATAAGGCACGATCATCGAGTGCTGAACAATATCTAAAAAAGTGTTGCTGGTTTTATCCTTTTGAATTGTTGTTCACTGTAGCCTCTAAAAGGACGCTATAGTGCAGCTTTAAACGTATAAAATGTAAACATTACAACATCTTATGTTACTGAAAACTCAACAGTAATTCTACCTGAATATAAAAAAGAGTTGAGAAAACTATAAATCTCAAACAGAGATGACAGTGATGTCAGCAGTCGTCTGTTCACCCAAACCTGAGTAAATCCAGGCAGAGCAGAGGTCAGCCAATCAGATTAGATTATCAGCAAAACAAACACCACCAACCTCCTGTCTACAACCAATCAACTGGCACTGTGTGTGTGTGTGTGTGTGTGTGTGTGAGAGAGAGAGAGACTGCATTCCCAGTTGAATAAGAAAATGCTTTTGCAGACATTCTGCTATGCAAACACACACACGTCTGTTTCCAATTAATTTACCACCTGTAAATGTGTGTGGTCAAGACGTTACATGTCATCAGTCTTCCTCGCTTTCTCTCTCATTCATTTTTAATTGTAGATCATATCGTTTAGATTTTTCTTTCTCAAGCTGTTAGGAATGTCTGGATGAGATCTCAGTTTTCTACAGGAGAGAAAAAAAAAACAAGCTACTGCATGAAGAACATCTGTGACAGCTGCAGTGATTAAGGACTGGTTTGTGGTTGAGTTGAACATTTTTACTGCGTAACCTGCAAGTATACTGTAGTTTATCCTTTTTTCCTCCAATATGGCTGATAAGCAACAGTGCAGACAACAGATCACGGCATGCTTGGCTTATCACACACACACACACATTTGAGATAACTTTCATGTGGAGGTTGACATTCAACACCTGGAGGTCTGATCACCACATTTCTGCTGTGTGTGTGTATGTGTGTGTGTGTGTGTGTGTGTGTGTTTATGTGTGTTTGTGTGATTCAGTAAAGGAAATGCAACACTGCCTGAAATGCATCTCTGTTACAACTCAGAGGGACACACACACACTAATCCTGCCCTATTCAGACACACACAGCAGGGCTACAAGATATACAACAACTGGGATGGAAAGGGGAGAATCTATAGACTATAAAATATGGCTAAAAATAACGGAGAGGCAGAGTTCAAAAGTAGCGCAAGAGACAGACAAAACCACTCAGCTATAAAGTCTTAAAAGAAACTGCAAGTTAGGTGCAAGCAACACATGGCTGCCATTTTATAATTTATTTTAATTTGTTTCTGCAAAAAGTAAGAAAACATTCTGAGATCTATATTTAACAGCTCCAAACAACACAGTGGAAACATATTTATAAATCTTTGGACACCATTTACTGGAGATTTCACTGAATAAAGACTCAACTTTGTAGGATTCTTTAATAAACATTTTTCCCAACCAAAATGAAAACAAAATGAATTGTGATTATTTGCCCATGGATTTCTTTCTGAAATATACAGCACTTTTCTGCTACTTCTACTTCTAGTCAGCACATCTTCAAGGTTTAAAACAACAAGAAACACCCACTGAGCTGGGATGTGTCATTTCCAGGTTTTTCCAAACATGCTTTTAGTCAGGAATGAGAAAATAATCTCCCAAGTATTTAAATATTTACACAGAGATTTAGCTAAAAAACTTTAGCTTCACTGAAGAGCTTTTGCTAGCTATTTACTTCTTTGTCTTCTGTCAAACACATTATTATTTGATGGCACACATGTCAGTTAATGTCATATACAGACAGGTGACTAATTAAAGGAAAAACTGGTACAAATGGTCTGAATGCTTGACCCCTACAGTGAGGGGATAGGTGGCTCTGTTGCTGGCATTTGGGTCCACTTGTCCCCTTAGAGGGAGGGGTCACTGCAAATCAATACAAAGTTGTTCTGACTGATCACCTTTATCCTGTGATGAAACATTTCCATCCTGATGGGAGTGCTCTCTTCCAGGATGACAATGCCCCAATTCACAGGGCAGGAAGGGTCACTGGTTTGATGAGTATGAAAATGATGTGAATCATATGCTGTGGCCTTCGTCACCAGATCTCAACCCAGCTGAACACGTATGGGAGGTTTTGGACTGACATGTTAGACAGCGCTCTCCACCACCATCATCTAAACACCAAGAGATATTTTGATGATGGTGGTGGAGAGTGCTGTCTAAGAGTGCTGTCAGCTTGTTGTACACACAACACAATAGCATACAAACAAACAAATAAATAATACAATATACAGCAACAAGAGGAATAAAAAACACCAGGGAGCTGTATGTGGAATAAAAATCCATAAATAAGATTGATAAATAAGCGTGATAAACACAATAAAAAGATCAGATAAAGCATTCACCAACAATGATAATAGTAAGACATGGAGCTTGGGTCCCGAACTTTGAATCCGCCCACTCCACCAAGTCGACTTAAATGGAGTGTAACGAGTTGACAAGTAGGTAAAATATAACGTCGCCCTGATGGCAACAGAGAAAATTCACTTGCAAGAACACGTCCAGAAGAAGCCAAGAACATTATTACCATTATTGCCCCTTCTCTTCAGGCAGAGTATAGCCTGCTTTAGCCATGCCTTGGCTTTTCCTTCACTTGCAGGAAAAGCACAGGTGTAATTAACAACATGAATGTCTGCGTTCCATTTATGTGTGCAGGTTTCACGGCCCTCGTATCGCGCGTGCTGGATCACTGGCATCACTTACTGCCTACTGCCTACACCTAAATGTAACAGAGTCACTGTTAATGTTATATAAGTTCCACCTGTGCTTTTCCCGCCATGACGAGTCGAAACGTCTGCTGTGAGTAAGCAGCGTGAGGCAGCATTCATCACTGAGAATAGCATTTGACTGCTACTTTGCAAAAAAATAATTTTCTAAAACACGATTTTTCTCCTGGAGTAAAGAGCTGCAGCCTGAACCAACAAAACTCCAACACCTTTTACCACCATCCTGTCTTCTGGAAAACTACTAGTGCATATTTCAGCAGTTTCAGAGCTTCACCTGATTGTGTGTGTGTGTTTATGTGTGTGTGTGTGTTTATGTGTGTGTGACCCCATTAGCAGCCATTAGCAGTTCAGTCAACAGTAAATTCACCTTTTGTTTGGCCTGAAGCCTCACTGAAAGCAGCTAGAAAACCCTCCACCAACAGCGAGTGTGTGTGTGTGTGTGTGTGTGTGTGTGTGTGAGTAGTTAAAAGCAGGATGTAGCTGATCTGCTGACCCACATGTTGCCAGATAAGGATCAGAGTGGAAGAAGACAAATACCACACTCTACTGTGAGGGGATACACTGTGTGTGTGTGTGTGTGTGTGTGTGTGTCATTCCATTCATTTTTCATATTAGTTTTGTGGCCTACATGGATGAATATTTTTATCAAACTTGATTAGCAGAAAGAGAAGCATAGCGACTGAGCAGAGGAGCAGAATTAAATTACTGATTGAATAGAAACTTCCGAAATCCTCTTAACTTTATATTCTAGTCTTCAGAGACTGAAAACGTGATCGCTGTCATTAGTCTTTGGAGCCATTTCTATCATCAGCTTATTCTAAGAGTAGTTCTGTGTAAGGCAGACGCCACTGAACCTGTGCGGGAACGTTGTTTAGAGAGCTTTGCTAGGTTGTTGTGCCACAGATCACAACCTCTTGACTTTATACTGAAGTTCTTTACAATGTACAATTTAGTACAAAGTCAAGGGGTCGTAATATGTAGCACAACAAGCTAGCAAAGCTCTGAAAACAAAACCATGTTCCTGCGCATGCCTTGAATAAGTATCAAAATGTGTTTTTCCCTTTGCTGTACAGACATTTTACTCATTTCTAACTTTCAAGGATGTAAGTGTTTTGTGCTTCTCCACCGGTTACAAAGATACATTATAAACTTTATAGTAAAGTGCCAAGCTAGTGAGGCTACCAAAAAAGTAAACTAGCCATTCCTTTAGCTCCCTCCGTGCCTCTTGCCTTGGACATCATGGCGGTCCCTTAAGTGTCTTTCCTGTTCTGAGCGTGCTGTACTACCACTGCTGCTTTTGTCTTGTCACTGAAATAATTTATTTATTTAATACTTTGTACACGTGATGAGAAAGTCACACTAACAACAGTGGAAATATAAAAGCCGTGAAAAACCTTTGTAGTATAAAGACCCATCCACCCCTTACATGACCTTCAGTACTTTCTGTCAGAGTCACCTCTCATTGGTGGATCCCACATGACAACAGGTGATGACACAGGTCTGTTGACACCCAATCAGTGACCGAGCTGAACCCGTTCACCTCCCGTTCTATTGTCCTGGAGCACTGATTTGTTTGTTGACCTTACTCCTGTTTAACTCCTCTTCATCACCTCTTCTTTGTATCGCTCCTTCACCCCTCTCTCTCTCCACCCTCCTTTCTTTTCCTTAATCATTTTTTTCAGAATTTTCTCTCCTCCTCACGGCCTCACCTCCATCCTGCCTCCTTCTCCCTCGCCTCCTCTGCTGCATCTGCGAATGAGTTTCCTGCTACAGGAAACAGCCTGATGGTGGAGGCCAGAAACAGGATGTCCTGGAGAGGAGAGGAGAGGAGAGGAGAGGAGAGAAGGAGGAGAGGAGAGAGACAAAAGAAGAAGAGCAGGAGAAAGAAACAGAGTGAAGAAAGGACAGAATGGAGTGTCGGAGAACAGAAGAAAAAAGAGAAAAGGAGGTTACCATGGAAACATTTACAGTATGGTCATGTGTGTGTATTGACATGCTATGCATAGAAGTAGTTCACATATTTTTATTTACCTATATGTACTGGTTTGTTTATTGTTTGTTTATAATGTTTCCACAACTTGTTTACTTCTGTTCACAGGTCATTGAAATGTAGTATTTTTAACAAGGCTGCATATGTATTTTATATCTTATTTATTTTTTACAGGGACAATGCACATGATTGTGCTAGCGAAGCCAATTTTAAACTGTTGTCTCTTGGCCAGATGTTAGCTTAGACATTAAAACAACAAAACAGACGTGTAAAATCCAAACAGAAGAAATCAGAGGAAAGAAGACTAGAAGAAGTACGGGGACGTGTCCACTCACAGCCTCAGTTATTGACATCAACCTGTAGCCTGTATTCTCTACATTAGGGTCCAACATTTCAGACAGAGTTTAGGTCAGATCTGTGCTTGTGTGTTGATATCATCACAGATGAATCTTTACACATTTGTTTATTACAGAAAAGTGGACCGTGGTCTCGTTGGCGTCTTCCTTCCTCGACTGTTGACATCCTCATCCGTACCTACTTTCTCATATATTGTGTTTGTTTGTTTCCACTCATTCATGTAATCCTCTCTGACAGCTTTTTTTTTTCTCCTGCAGAAGAAGTGATGATGCGTTTTACACTTCCTGTTTTTTTGGAATAAACAAAAGCAGAAGTGGATGCAGAAGCTCCACAGCAATGAACAATAAAGAGGATTGATTCTACTTCTGCTGCTTTAATATCATCAAATCAAATCTGCTTTAAAGGGAGTGTGCACAGTAATGTGACAACATAATCTGTGTGTCTTTTCATTGTTATATTACTGGGCTGGTTAAATAAAAGCGACACACTGAAGTGCAGACGGAGGAAACAGCAGCCTCAAAACATTTCTCTCTGTATGTTTAATGTGCGTGTGTCTGCAGGGTTAATTGTTTCTTCCTGTGATTGTGGATCTTCCTCCACCTCACCCAGACCTACTGACCTCCTCAGCACACACACACACACACACACACACACGGTAACTTTCAAATTAAATATAACAGTGTGTGTATATACATTAGGTTTGAGTATCAGGAATTGGTCTTTCCCTGTAACTTCTTTCCAACTCTTTCCACTTGCTTTCATACAGAAGTTGCAGCTTACAGTTCAGCAAATCTATCCAGGTGCTTCATGAAGTCTTAGGGCGTTTTCAAACCTATAGTTGAACCAAAATGCATCACTCAAAGCCACGAGAATGTTCTCTCCTGTCATTGGTCAGATGTGTCTGGGGTGGGAAGCGGGAACGCCGGGTCCTAAAGAAGCTTCTGTCTGCCCAAATATCAAGAAGGCAACGCATGTCACTGCTAATTCAGCTCAGCTAGCTGCTAGCAACTGTTGATTTCCCTCTTCTGCATCCCAGCATGCAAAGCACACCTGACTATGAGAGCTGTTTAGCTCAAACTTGCAGAATATGTGTAATTGGGTCAAGTTGAGGTTGACTCACATTCCTACAACAAATTCTCCAGAATTTGTTTGTGACAAACCAGGATTGTTTAGTTCGTTTGAGTCACACTCTTCATTTTCCTCCTTAATCTGATTCATTTGGGCAGCTCTGAATACAGTAATCATACCCGGGTGTGGACCAAAACATCTGTACTGAGACCCTTTAGAGGAAAAGGTCACGGTCATTTTTAAAAATGAACATGCTCCTCATTAAAAAAAAAAACAAAAAAAAACTTGCAGCTGGAAAAAGGAATCAAGCAGCTGTTTCCCGAGTTAAAGTCTGATGTTTTGTTGACCTTTGACCTTTCACAAGATGAGTAACATGTTTTAATGTGGTATTTATCTAGACACAAAGACCCAAAACCCAAAAGCTGTTAGACATTTTATTTTATTTTTAATAAAAATAACAGTTATAACTGTAAGACTGTTAGTTGATAATTTCTCTATGCAAGCCAGAAAAAAAACTGTAAATATAAAAACAGCCCAGGTTTAGAGACTTTTATGATCCTAATTAAGGAATAATTTCATTTGAATTATTTCTTATTGACACAATTTTTCATTGACAGAGGAAATAAGTCCTCCAATCCTCAAAGACTCGTGGTGAAGGCCCTACTTTATTTCTAAGTAATTACTGTCGGTGACCTTTTGACTTATTTTCAGTAATTTGCTGTGTAATTTTTGTCAGATTCATTAAGGACATAAAATTACCCCTGAAACTCTCAACATCACGCAGTGAAATAATTCAGAACAAAATGCAAATCATCTGAGAAAATGATAGTAATGATCTTTTTCTCCTCATTAAAACTGGTTCATCTATCAGGTTGGTTCTGTGTGAATCTGTGAGAGTCTCTCTGCTATCATTTAATTATTCTGTATCTTAATGAAACTGCACACAGAGCTGTGAGAGAAGCGTCCAGATAAAACCAGATAAAAGTGGGTCACACTGACAGCAGTGATCCCAGCAGCACTTCCTGCTCATTTCTACACATTCTTCAACTTTAATCCAAATCTCAAGTTTAGGGCAAAAGAACAACAACAATATGCACTTTAATTATATTTTCAGCATTAACATCACAGTGAGGATGCTTTAGTGGTGTGATAGTTACATTAACATTTACAAAGGAAATTGAATTTATATCTCATGATCATAATTTATCCTTATTATTAGATTTAAAGAGGGATTCCTCTTATTGAGTCTTATTGCTAATAGTCGGTTATAGTACTGAAATTCTATGTATACTTTTAAAGTGTGACATATTCTAATAGATTCTTCTTAAAACAGGTTTAAAATTAAAGCTCATCCTGTCAGACAGCCTCGAAGATGAAGACGAAGAAGCTGGAAGCTGGAATCAGAGAATTTGGATTTTTTTTCTTAAAAAATGACTCAAAACAATGAATCGATTATCAATAGTTGGAGATTAATTTAATAGTTGGCAACTAATCGATCACTCTAGGGGCCATTAAACCATTGCAGAAGAAGAGGATACAACGAGATGACGTCATTAAAAGAGCAGCAGTCAAAGCTCAAACGATGGAAAAATGACATTTCTGTTAGTTTCATGTATTGATGTGAGGAAGGTTACAGTCTCCTCATCGCTTCACACAGATCTGATGTTTTCAGCTCTTCAATGACGTTTAAGTCACATGATTCATGTACGTCATCATTTATTCACTATGTCTGTTTACATTGCAGTTTGTCACATTTCGCTTTAGAGATACGTCAACTTTTCAAAACTTTTTTGCGATATTTCAACTTTTTTGAGTTTCCACTCAGATACAGAAACAGTTGGATGGAAATATGACGACCTCTAAAGGAACATGTCACCCAGTGCAGCGGTGTGGCTCATTGACGTGTTTTTAATAGTTTTTGGACGACAACAGAGGTCTACGGCACAGAGGAATAAGATATATCAGGCTTTGGATACACACACAATACTTGTAAATAGATCAGTTTCATTGTTGGTTTGGATCTGAACATGAGATTTGTTGACAATAAAATATAGATATAGATATAGATATAGATATAGATATAGATAGATAAGATATAATATAATATAGAAAATCACCAGTTTTTCTGTCCCTGTATGGCCAAAATCACTCAATGCAGGTCTAAGAAACGGAAGTTATCCTTAAAGAGTGTTATTATTGTTAATATAGTCTGTGTGTGTGTGTGTGTGTGTGCGTGTGTGTGCGCATGCGTGTGTGTGTGTGTGTGTGTGTGGTGTCCATATGCTGTGGTTACTCTCTAAGTGAAGCTTTCTTGCTGGTTAAAACGCTGCTGCTGCCAACATGTTGCACTTCCTGACTGAGATTAGTCCAGGAGCAAGTGGTCTGCAGCTGTCTCTCTTTCACACACACACACACACACACACACACACACACACACACACACACACACACGCACGCATGCACACATGCACACACACACACACACACACACAGATTTTAAGGTGCTTTGATGGAATTTTTAACCACACACATGTTGCCAGTAATTGGGAGGAAATTCTCATTGGCTTTAGATTATTAAACATACAGTTTGTGTATTACTGTTCAATATGCTGCTGATAAACAACATGTCTCTTATTTATTGAACAGGTGTAGAGATAGATATGTAAAATTAAGACATCGCTGCTTCAGTAGCTGGAACCTTATTCTCATCTTTGTTTTCTCTCTTTGATGTGTCCCTATGTGATTTTCCTGTTGTCATCACAGTCGTGCACACCTCAAAACTGATATTATACAGTTTAACACATATTGAGACCAAGATTGTATTGAAACCATCTCTCACAGTAATGAACTTGCAAGATCGTTGTTATCGTACAGTGAATAGGATCCTTAATGCTGCTATAATATATATTTTTCATAATAATAATATATTAAATATCAGTGTGTAATGTTTTGGTCGTGGCTCATAGTGATCACTCTCAGCGCTCTCATAGCGTTGTTTTGGGCCGCAGCAGGCAGCTGTTTTCAGAGAAAAAGCTGTAAAAAGCCACTGTACACTACCTGCTCAGCACCAAACAGCAAACAGACACAGTTAGCTGTAGACTAGCTGGTGAACATAGTGGAGCATTTAGCAGCTAAAGAGCCAGATATTTCCCTCAGGAGTTGGTAGAGAGCAGAAACAGCTAAAATAGAGTGAATATTGGACTTACATTCACCAGGTGGACAGAAACACGACTCCTAATGAATGATAATGTTGCTCCGTAACTGCTGGATGTGGAAATAAGCAACTGTTTGCCAACAAGTTCAACATATCAACTTAAAAGGCGATGATGTGTCTGTGTTGTGTTCACTACTTGTTTCTGCTGAAAACTAGTGAACAAAACATCAATTAATGCAGGTGTAAAACTGAAAAGACTTCCCCAAATTTCAGACTGTTCATTTAATACAGTATGAGGAAGCACTCATATAATGTTTAAACCTGTTTGCTGTTACTTTGCTGTTACCTGCAGATAAGAGTTCTTGTAGAAATTTAAATTTTCTGATGACAATCAGTGTCGGAAGAAACATCAGATTTGTGTCGACATGAGTAATTACTTATTTCTACTTATTGTGCACCGCTCAGACTAAAAATGTAACCATGTGAGAACAGAAACAGCTCCAAAATGTTCTTGTTAAAATAGATTCAGAATGTTAAATGAAAAAAATACCAATGAAAAGACTCTGATGAAACTCCATCACCTCATAAAAAATCTTTAAATTCAAGTGCAGCCGCCTCTGTTGCTGACCACAAAAACAAATATTTGCTCAGTTTCTCATTATAACGAGAAAATATCTTTAATAAAGTCATAAAATGTATGTATTTATTACAAAATTGATTATAATGATAAAGTGCCTTTACTGTGACAAACAGACCAAAGCAAAATTAAATTTTAGAATTAAAATCTAAACTACTATTAAATCCACCGTCTGGAAATGAACCGTCGAGGAAGTGAGAAGTGGCGTATATGTGTAACCATGGTAACACACCTGCCCGACCTTTCTGATCTTATTATTCATTACATGAGGTCCATAATAATAATATTATTATGAATATTGAGCTCTTTTTGAACACCAAAGAAGAAAAATCAGCACATAAAGAGCAACAATGTGCTGCATAACTTGCACAATATAACAAGTTGTTTTTCTCATTATCAGAAAATATCACATTATAACAAAAAGGGTTTTCTCATTAACGAGAAACTGAGCAAGTATTATTTTATCATGGTGGCAGCAATACGCTGCCTCTGTTGCTAACTTCAGGTACGTTCACTGTTTGAAACAAATCCCAAACATTCTGTTCTTTTGAGTTTTCACCAGCATCCTGGTTACCATCAGCTTTTTGGAGAATCCTGGTTTTGTGTTGCACATACAAACACCAGATCCCAGTTTCAGAAACCTGGGTTTGTAAGCTGGAGTACTGGATAGAAACCAGCACACTTTAGCATGTAAACATTCAGGTTCCTGAACTTTCTCTGTTGGTGGAGAAATGAGAAGCTGAGATGTTGAGGAATCAAAACACAACTGAACACAGATGGTCAGAAACCTGGATACTGTTAAAATAATGTAGACGGGAAAATACACGTTCCATGTAAACATCATATCCAGAGTATGATTAAAACTAACAAACCCTGCATACTAATGTGCATGTAAACATACTCATTGTAATTACGCTTTAAGACAATTAATGACATATTTTCAGTGTTTTGATGAATTCTTCTTGCAAAAATATATTTATGTACACTAAGCAACCATATAAAATGTTTGTATCTTCAAGCATATTCAGCTGTAAAGGAAATTGTCTAAAAAATAATTTATGACACAAATAGGGATCACATGGCGTGTACAGCAGTACATACGTTATGTTATATATGTTATATTATGCATGTAATCTAAGATAAAAGCCACATGCTCTGCAGCTGCTGGTTCAGATTCTGACTCATTGTCTTGTTCCAGTTAAATTTCTGATGGCAGTAAATCAAAGGTCATCATTCACCACAAACAAACTCTCTAACGGGACAGAAGAGATCATGGAGCGTCCTTGGCAGAGGAAAACTGTTGATTTCACATTCTAGTTTGTTTCTTTTCTGAAGTTCAGTCGGTCTGCTGGCGTTCATCTATCTGAGCTGATCTCTCCATCAGTCTTTCATCTCTGATGAAACCACAAAACAACCAGTTAACTTTTTACAGACGCTGGGAGCTGATTTTTGTCAGCAGAGCAGCGGCTTCAAAGTCAGGAATCCACATAAGGCTGAATAACATTCAAGTTTTTTATTACTTTTATGAAGTAATTAAAATAGTTACCTTACTTATTACATTTTTAACAGGGTAACTAGTAATCTGTAACCCATTAGGCTACAGGTCAGAAGTAACCTTCCCAACACTGTGTATACACACTTCTTTTGCAGGGAGAATTGGATTAGATTTGTTTGCTCCTTCACGTGTAATTCCTCACTTTCCTGCTTTTGTTTTCTGGTTTCTTTGCTGCTTCCTGTTAACATTCACTGCTGCACAGACCCAAAATCTTATTACATGCTCAGTAAAATATCTATGTTCTAATAAAGGAAGCAGAACTTGAATATATTATTATTCCTTTATCAGTTTTGCTCCATTAGGAAACTCTTTGAATCCCAAAGGAGGAGAAAGTTTGAACTATAAAAGTATGTGTCCTTATACTAAAAGTATAAGGACACATACTTGATACTTGGGCCCCATAATGCAGGGAAACCTTAATGCTGTAACATTCATGCTCTTGTAGCTGCAGCCAGGTTCCATCATCTGAAGAGTGGAGGCTGTTATAGCAGCAGGTTAATGAACATGGTATCAAAATCACATGATCAGCCATCACATATGGGTATGTTCAGCTGTCCACATACTTTTGGCCATAGTGTGTATCAGCCTGTGTGATGGACACCAGATTTTCGGAGGAAATGCTGCCTCCTTGTGGTGACATTGAAAACTGCCCCTTATTAACAGCAGGGCTATTTTGTCATACCTTACTTATTTCGTTCATATAATTTCCGTTTTTTATTGAACACTCATGTGAAACTCTAACATTAAATTGCAAAAATAATATTGTTTACCTTGAAAACTCAGATACAAGTAGAGAACATGTCAATTTTATTTTATTTTTTAAATTCTACATACATTAGTGTCAATTTGATGTGACAGCTTTTTCCTCCTTTAAACCCAAACTTCTTTCTACTAAATGTGGTAAAATCAACAAACAAAAAAGCCTTTCTATCTCTCTCATCTCTCGATTAATGTTGTAATAATCAGCTTTTTTATTATCATGTTGACGGGAAAAAAATACACTTATAATAATAAACTTATAAGATGAAATTTATTAAAAACTGTACATTGTGTGAAATGAAACACATGCATGGCAACTGAAATGTTCAACATTTGTGATCGTCGTTATTATCAATGTAGAAAATGGATTAATATTAATTAATATCAGCCTTAACTCCCACAGATCTGTGCATTTGTCAATAATTAATTTTCCTCTGTTATTCGTTCTATTATATCTTCTAGTTTTAAATCCTGCTACAAATCCAGTCAGGTACTTATTTAAAATAAACATTAAATAAAGTTAAAAATAAATCAATAAAACAATCAAAAAGCTGTTAATTAGCTGCACGAGCGCTGCTTCATCTCCTGCAGAACCTCTAAAACCTTTTACCATTTACAAAAAGAGACAATCAATGATTAAAGGAAATAACCCAAAGCACCCGACCCTCAACCCAAACCTCACAGCATCACAAACTGATGAAAAAGCACGTCAGAATATGTGAAGGCCGTTATTATTTAAAGAAGAGAATTTCATCACAAAAACAACACAACAGATGATTCGTTTGTTTTCCCATCAGATTAAAATGTTCCCAAAAAAAGTTTACAGAGAGCAAACAAAAACATCTCAGAGTCAACATCTCAGACTTATTAATTAGTTTGATTTGTATGAGATAAATATCATGTTTGCAAACTGAAAGAAAAGCTTTGAAAGGTTGAAATCTAATAAAAAAGGTTTTGCAAGATGGAAACTGATTTTTGAAGACTGTCATAATGTTTTAATAGGCTGTAAAAATTCAAATCTCTGCAAATATTATTTTATATTTGAGTTTTCCTTCTTCACAACTGCAGCTCTCTTTTTACAGTGTTTCTCCAACATATTTCCACTGTGTTAGTTTGTTTTCCAGGTTTTAAACAGGTTCCAGGTTTTGTAAACAGCGATCTGAAAACTGCTGCGCATATGTTGGAAAAAAGTTTTGAAACGTTGAAACTTTAGTTTCAAAAGGGCAAATATTCATTTGGAAACTTTTGCACTCGTATTGCAGATTGTTCTTTCACAGCTGAGTTTACAACACACACTTTTCACAGATCTGCCCACACAGTTGTAAGCTTGCGAGTCACGTGATTTCTGGCAGCTTTGGCAACTCTGAAACTCTGAAACAGACGGTCTGAAAAATAAAAACAAAAAGCCAGAATCCTGGAGGCATTTGCTCTTATGCGGCAATCCATTGTACTTGGAACTAGGAAAGAAAAGACCTCCAACACGGAAAAGTGCAATGGAACGCTCATTCAAGAACAATCTGCAATACGAGTGCAAATGAACATCCGCAAAAGTTTCAAAATGAAGATTTGCCCTTTTTAAAACTCAAATTTCAACGTTTCAAAGCTTTTTTCCCAACATACTGTATGTGCAGCAGTTTTCAGATCAACATTTACAAGGTTTCAAACCTGGTAAACAAACTAACACAACAGGAGAACAGAGAAAATATGTTGGAGAAACTGTTGGAGAAACACTGTAAAAAGACAGCTGCAGTTGTGAAGAAGGAAAACTCAAATATAAAAATAATGTTTGCAGAGAAAAATGGACCAGAATGCAGTGCGGCTGCAAGGCACGATGGGGTTTAAGTGAAAGGATGAATTATACTTTTTCTTGGCATTAAATGCTAAACCCTCTCCTGGTTCTGTTGTGAATCACAATCTCACATGTAACTGTATCTATTATTCAATCATTTTAAGAGCAGAACAGTTGGTAAAAACTCCCTTTGTCGACGTGAGAAACACACACTTACTCTGTGAGATACTATTAAAAAAATGAAATGGTAGAGCTGACACACACACACACACACACACACACACACACACACACACACACACACACACACACACACACACACACACACACACACACAGAGTGAGAAACTCATCAGAAAAGTTAATTGCTGGGAAAAATAGCAAAAATCTCACATATTTTTCCTCCAGGTGCCTCTAATCCTATTCTGTACTTTAAATTTACATTTAACTCTTATTTAACAAGTCAAGAGTTACTGTAAATTTTAATAAAATCTCAGCTGTTGAAACACATTTCACACATTATTTCATGTTCACAGGTGCTATGAGGCAGTTACTGAACATTAAAAATGAAATATGTGCTGCTTGGTGGCTCAGATGGATCTTAACTGAAACTACAACATTTGTGTGTGTGTGTGTGTATAAAGACAGTAATTTATTGGAACTATGTGCACCAGAAGTTATATGTAATGAGATATATTGTAGCACATCATGTTTGCTTTGATTGTTATTCTTTAGATTTGTTTCCCAAAAATCGTTTCTTTCCCCCGGTGAGGTGGATAACGTCTGCAGCAGAGATGCAGTGAGCTTATAAAGTACAGGACCTGAATTGTGGCTACTATTATGTTATTATTACCAACCTACAACTTAATGTATAAAATAAGAAATGTGTCATCATGTTTTGTTTCTTGCATGTTCATCTTTTGTGCAACTTCTGCTTCTTTTTTTCCCAATTTTTGATCACTTTTATGTGCAAATAAACGAAAACCTCAAGCTCTCCTCTTTTGGTGTTTAGTCGGAGTGGAGGGAGAGAGCGATTTTGAGGCAGCCCAGCTCGCTGCCCTGGCTGTCCAGGACACCCTGTACCCGGTAGTTCCCGTTGGTGAGCCAGTAGGGCAGATCCGTGTCGGGCAGGTGGAAGTCTGACTGGGGCAGAGAGTACGAGCCCTGAGGAGACAGTTTATCACAATTATAATCCTATTAAAGTTATTAAAGCACAAAAACACACTATTACAACTTTAAAGCTGCAATGATTAGTGCTTTAATCAATTAGTTGATTGATGTGTTACAGGCAGCGAGCATTTAACAAAAGATGATATCAAGTTGCATTGTGGGAAATGTAGGATCCAGTGTTTGGGGTTAAATGTCAGGAAATCTTTGCCTCTGGACTTTGGCACTAAAAAGACTGTAACGTTGAAAGATATCTACTTGATTTGCCTCATTTGGACACTGAAGCTTCATATTAGCTTCAGATAAACTTTGAAATACATTTTTGCACAGAAGGAGGACTGTGGATTTTGTCCCCCATCACTTCCATTGAAAAACACTGATAAGGAGCAGTAAAACAGACGTCTGTGTGTGTGTAAAAAGTCGACAGACAGACTCACAGCTTTGAAGGGGCAGTGGCAGGGCAGGCCGTAGGTGTGCAGCGGCTCAGGACAGTCCTGACCAGGTGGGATCAGCTGGTTTAAAACATCACAAACATCCTTATAGTGACAACTGCCCAACTCCTCCACACAGGGAACCTTCACCCAGAAACCTGCCACCTCCTTCTCCAGAGTCACATTCAACTGGAGAGGAGTGAAGGAGGAAGAGGAGACAAAAAAGAAAATATGACAAACCTGAGGAGGGACATTTTCTATCAAATATAAAAGACACAAACATGGATGGACTCAAAACAGCAAGGTGCAGTAAACATGAGAGTCAATAAAGGAGTTCAATAAAGTCGTTCACACAGCAGGAAACAACTGCGGTATAAAAACACCAAACCACACAGTTTGATAAAAGAGCAAAGTTGTGAGGAAGTCACGTGACAAACAGGACATCGCTCTCTGGTTACTGACAGCAGCAGTGACAGTACTGATAATGTTTTACATATCAGATCATGAAGGCAAGAAACCAAACGTCAAACGACAAGAAAACAACTTTTCCGTCTAAACTGACTGATGCAGGAGTCCATGTGAAATGAAATGCAGCTGACGTTTTCTAGTGTTTGGCAAACATGTTCAAGTGATTAAAAAACTATCTTATCAAAAGACTTTCAGACAGAATGAAACACTCGTCTCCTGCAGCCTCGAGAAGTGACTCTGTGTACAGTCAACTCAGATTATTATCAGCTTGGCTGATGGAGTATTCATTATAATTTTAATTAACTGATTAGAGTTGAAACTATTCAAATTTAATAATTAATCAGCAACTATTTTGATCAGTTAAGTCATTCAATGAAAAACAGTCACTGTTTCCAGTTTCTTTCCAGTGAAGATTTGCTGCTTTTCTTTTCTTTTTTTGTCATTTAACAAGTAACAATAGAAAACACTTGATGCTTAAAGCTCAACACATGCAAAAAGTGCTAATTGATTTCTGAGCTTTGGTGATGAGAAATTACTACATTTGATATCTTTTATAGACTCAGTGACACAATGATTCATTGAACAAAGAACTTTTTGCAAATCGAATCACTTTTTAAATACCTGATTATTTTCTTTTTTAACCACTGCAGGACAAGATGCTTTAGTCCAAAGACTTAAATACAATGTACAGTGTTTTAATCAGTGTCCACTATTTAAAAAGATGAATGAATTCCATGTTTAACCTTGTTTTTCCTGTTTTACACCTTCCTGCTGATTGTTTCAGGTTATAAATTTAATGATCAGTTGCCTCAGATAATAAAATGTAAATTACACTTTTAACACA
This sequence comes from Scomberomorus guttatus, assembly GCA_038419695.1. Classification (NCBI taxonomy): domain Eukaryota; kingdom Metazoa; phylum Chordata; class Actinopteri; order Scombriformes; family Scombridae; genus Scomberomorus; species Scomberomorus guttatus. The sequence goes on from CM076452.1 coordinate 3,109,293, forward strand.
ATAACACACACATTACAGTAAACTGTCTTTGAGTAGTAATTCATCTATTTTATGGTTTTCCTACATGTTTTATCTTTTTTTGTGTGCTTTAGTCTCAAATTCTTTTACTGTTTACATTTGTTCTGTCTTATTCTTAGCCTGTCAGTCGTGTGTAGGAGTATATCAGAGTCCATCTGATCAGTTTTGGTATCACACAGACACAGTGCTGTTTGTTTACTCTGCTGGCTGCTGATGGAGGCATGTCAGTGTTATCTACAGTCCAGCTCTTACTATACAAATGACAAATGTTTTAATTATTAACTAACTCATAACAGTTAAAATTTAAACTACAGTAACAGCAGACGTCAACGTTTCACGCAGGCTCCATAGTCTAAAATAAATATCAGCATCTGGGGTTCAAATACAAACTGGGACTTGTTGTGCATGTCAACCGTTTCTTTCCTTCCTGTAATGACAGTGGACAAAACATTTTTTACATCAAACAACACATTAATATTGCAGCATGCTCAAAGTAAATGACTGCTGGCAGGTCTGACGAAGAAGTAAAACTGGATCTGGATCAATCTGCATGATGACCGAAACCAAGACAGCTGCTCCTATCTTTATTTTGTACAACTCAGAAATAACTATCTGGTTCATCCTGCACTGTAAAGCAAAACATCACAATTTACAAATGAATCCTCATATTCACAGCAGCACTTCACAGGCTTGATGTGTGTAATTATATAACCAAAGAACTAAATCAGTGAGATGGTTTTATGATAGAAAACAGAGGTTAGTGGGTCATTTTGATGGTTTTATAGTTCAGTTTTTACTGTTATACATGTGATCAGAGATAAATTACTGTATACATAAAAATCTGCTGAGTCCTTTAGTTTCTTTTCCCTGCTGGGTTTACACATGACTGCAGCTTTACAGCTTCATAAACCCACTTCTGCTGGGTTAAAAAACAAACAAGACCTGCAGGCAACACTGAGGGAGAAAAAGGAAACAATTTGCAGTTTCTTTGGGAACTGAATCTGCAAACTTCCCGTCACAAGTTTAAACCTTGATTTAGGGGCATTTCCAATAACTTTTTAATGCCAGACTGAAGGGAAAATAAACCAATTTGAATCACTCAAACTAAATAAGAGAATTTAAAAAAAGTGTTTGACCTATCAGAAGACAGTTTTGAACGAGTGGTTTACGTCCTCGCCAGAAAAACTGTGCACCAAAAAAAAACACACACACAAGATTTATAAGACTTCTAAAACAGAATTTAGGACATAAAACACTCAATTAACAGTCGTCAGTTTAAATAACGCAGCATCAGATACATGACTTTTTCAGGACATGTGCAGGCACTTTTTCTATTTTCTCTCATTTTTGCTTTTTCTGACTGTATTTTTTTCAGCCTCTCAGTTTCTTTTTGATTTTGACTCCAATGAAAAAGCTTAAATCCTGTGCTGCACGCAGGGTCTGATCTGCTCACATGAAGCTCACAGGATCAGCAGCAGATTCAGACACGCCTGTTTCTGCTTCACAACTCAGCAGAGGAGCAACAACAACAACCTGCTTGCTGCAGAGGGGACGTTACACAAGACAGTTAAACCGGTCTTGAGTAATACCGCAAAAACACACCTAATGATTACTTCACCAGCTGCGGAGACTTCTGCCTTTAAATCTGACTTATGTTTGTACTGTGTGTATAGAAAGCATCAGTGTACTCACAGCCAGAGGGGCGGTCAGCACAACAGACGTGGATCCGGAGGCGGAGGCCGTCAGGTCACCGGGGATGGTGATGGGATCCGGAGACACTTTCAGAGTCTTCAGCACTGCTGGAGCGTCTGGCTTCCCACAATTCTTCCAGTCAAAACCCAAAATCTGTCCACAACACACAGGGTGGACCAGAGTTAGTCAGTGTTTTGACATTTTTTTGGCCAAGTCTTAGACTGTATTTATATTTTTCTTTCCTTCCAGGGAAACATACATAAAGATATTTAGTGGCTGATTCTATTTTTTCACCACCTACACTTATGAACGAGTGACAGGCATCATAGCAAAAGTCTTAACACTGTTTAAACCCACTTTCAGATTTGTGAAACCTTTATTTTACTTATGAAAACTGGGAAAAGGACAATATCACTGATATTTCTCCATCCAGACCACATTAGTCCAGGTCTAGATCAAAAACCACTATACTTAGACCTGTGAAATCTGGACTAGATCACCAAGGAGACTCCAGAGAGTCATTAAAACACAGTTTCAGATTTGTGAAACCTTTACTGTATTTGTGAAAACACACAAAAAAGAGAACATTAGACAAACACAATAAAGGTTTCACAAATCTGAAAGTGGGTTTAAACAGCATTAAGGCTTTTTGCTAACACTTTTTCACAAGTAAATGGTGAAAAAACTGAGAATACTTTAACTTTCTCCTTAACTCCGAATCAGAAGCTAATTTACTGGTGTTTGGTACTTAATAAAGCTTCACTTTAGGACTTTGACCCAGATGGACTATCTCACTTTAAATGTACTGTTGATTATTATCATTGTATATTTCAGTCAGCTCAGATGAAAGATTAAAGGCTGCTGTAGATGTGTTAAAGACATTTTAAAGCAGCCTAAACACAGTATTATGAGTCTCACCTTTGCATTAGTGACTCTCCTGCAGTTCACCTGAGTTATAACTGCAGCTGCAGTCAGTGTCACCGCGAACATGAACCATTTATCCATTATGTTTCCTCTGAGCGCAGAAAAACGACACGAACCGGCGGATGAGGACCCCGCTGTGGCGACGAACACGTTAAAATGATGGATAACAAAACCCAACTGCAGTAAGTCTCTGTACTGCTGTGCTTCCGTGTTTACTGTGAGTCACGTGACCGCTCCGCTGAGTCACGTGAACGGTTCTTCGCTTGACTTCAGTGTTGGTTATTAACTAGCTTCAGCTTGATTTTAAAGGAAGAGGTGAAGAAAACAACTAAAAATGTGAAGAGAAAATCATCTGTAATGCTCTGCAATATTCACACATTTCATCCAAACTGCATTTTAACTAAATGTTCTGCACTGTTATTGTTATGCATTGAATATAATATAAAATATATTCGTCAGGAGTCTTCAGTTTACTCAGTGCTAAAATAGTGTCATGTCAATTGAGGGCTTTGGCAAACCACGATCAATCAATCAATCAATCAATCAATCAATATATTATTTTTATTATTTTTTATTATTATTTAATGTTTTGTAGGCTAAATTCAGTATTTTATTTAGGCTACTCTAAATGATAGGCCTACTATAGTGATTCCTTTATATATATATATATATGTGTGTGTGTATGTGTGTGTGTGTGTGTGTGTGTGTGTGTGTGTGTGTGTGTGTACTTTTGTGTGAAGAAAAACATGTACATACAAGTGTACAATAACATAACCTACAATATATACAACGACATAGAGCAGTAATGAATATACAAATAAACAAGAAAACTAAAGCCAGGGGGTAAACTACACAAAACGTATTGGGAAGGACATATATACACTGTACAGCTTTTTTTGTTTGTTTGTTTGTTTGTTTTACATTTATGAATATAAATGTCGTGGACCAAGCAGTCAAGGCACAAGGAAACAGCTTTAAATTTCAAAAGGTCCTGTAATTGCATAGTAGTGCCTCTAGATGTCGCTGTAGGGCAGCTGTTTCCCCATGTATACACACACACACACACACACACACACACACACACACACACACACACACAGTAGAAATGTGTCCATAGAGCTCAGTGTTCAAAGGCTGACCTTTACAGCTGATGTGAAGTCTCTGGAGGAAGCAACCCGTTTTTAAAAAAAATATTTGACTGAATTCACATTAACATACGTCACACTGAGGGGTGAACAGGTCAAGATGCAGGCGATGTGCTGTGAGATAATGTCAGCTCTGGTTGGTTAAATGAGCCGTAAATATCTAAAGCCTTTTCTTGTAACTTAAATTACAATTGAAATGATGATGGCTGGGTAATATTATAGGCAAATGTATAATAACAATGTAGCAGCTACACTATATCTTTAGGCCTATTAGACTATACAGGTACTACAGATAATAAGCTACAAAGTGCTTCTCTAAAACAAGAACATAGAAAGAGTAAACAACAATGATTTAGACACACTGGACAAAAAGGACACAAAAAAACAGCCAGTGGTCTCTTCTTACACATGAAAACAGAAAACGAAATTTTAAAAAAAGATACATTTGTGGTTGTAATAAGCTTTCCATTTTTTTCCTGCTACAAAATGGATCCTGAATGCAACGCGGATGTAGCAGCTGACTCAGAATTATCGAAAGTCGGACTCTCCCTTGAACGCACCCTGACACCCTGATCGGGACATTAAAGTGTCAAAATATTGACCACAGTGTAATTATTATTACATAAGAAAGCTGCACGCTATACAGAATTTAAAATGAAGTAAAACAATCAATTAAAATTGGCAGAACATTTTCGTAGCTGCATCCATCACCTCCACACACGTGCACAAATGGTTTGGTCCGACTCTGCCTGCAGCACTGAGGAGGGAGGAAGAGGAGGGAGGAGGAAGAGGAGGGGAGGAGGGGTTCAGGGGGAGCCAGATGATGCTGTCAGTGAAAGGAAGAGGAGGAGGAGGAGGATCCTGTCCGCCGGCAGTAGCAGCGCACAGAGCTGCTCTCCATCCCATGTGTTTGGAAGAAAAAATAATAATGGGCTCGGATCCAGACATGTGCTGTTAGAATAGACCTCTGTGTTGATTTATTTGCTTTTAAATCGCCTTATCTGCTTAGAAGGAAGCCAAAGTGGGAATACATTTTCACTCTTCTCCTGAAAATGCTTCCCTGCTCATCATCCGCGCAGATGGAGGGATGCGAGGAGGAGAGGGGCGCACACATGCAAACAGAGGTAAACCAATAAAAAAAACATACATCCCGTCGAGTTTTTGCCTCTGATCCGGTTTATTCTGCATGTAAAACACTCTAAATGTGCTGAAAAATATCTGTTCATGCGTCTTTCTGGTTCAGATGGGACATTTTGCAGGCTAATTTCAGCCGGTATAATTCGCCGGCCGGCTTCTCCTGGAGGTTATTGTAGACATCAAAGAGTCGGACCCCTCCCTGAATCTGTCGCTCTTCTCGCCATTTAAGAGGAGAGGAGGAATTATACCTTAATTTTATATCAGAGTTTAATTTTTTCTGATGGTTTCATGAGCAAGTCACCGGATTTTTAAACGGATTTTAGTCTTTTTCTTTCTTTCTTTCTTTTTTAACAGAGACGTGCTGAGGATAAAGAGTCTGATTCTGGGCTGTAATCTGACTTCATGCCATAATGAAAAAGCCTCGCCTCAGGTTTGAGCTGATATTTAGCAGAACTACTTTATATGAGGCCTCACATCTCTTATCTTGTGGAGGATTTAACCCTAAAGATCCCAATATAGTGGGAATTGAACCCCCAACCCCTTTCAACGGTAGTGCCTTGCTTTATTCACTTAATTAGCCAGGCTCCACCCTTTGACCTATAAGGACAAAATAAAACCCTTAAACCAGTCAGTGCTGGTGCCTTGCTTCATTCACTGACTTAAATTGGGAAGTGAACCCTCAGCCTTCAGGGTTTGTTAGTGTCCTGCTCTCCCCATTGACCTACAAAGAGGGAATAGAACTCGCAACCCTGCCTTGCTCTACACATTAAATAAATTTCTTCTTAAACCCTGTCAATGTTAGTGCCTTGCTCTATCGTGACTGAGTTACTGGGAATTAAACCCCCAACCATTAAATTACGCTTGTGCCTTGATCCAACCATTGACCTACATATAGAGGAGTGGACCACCTTGCTCTACTAATTGCATTACATTGGGAATGGACCCAATAACCTCTTAATGCCTTGCTCCAGTCAGTGTTAGTGCCTTGCTTCATTCACTGGGGAATGGAACTCCCAACCCTCACAGTGCCATGCTCCTCCAATTGGCCTACAACGAGGGAATAGTGCTTGCAACCCTGCCTTGCTCTACTTATTGCATTAAGTGAATTTGACCTCTAACCACTGTGAGTGCCTTCCTCTAATCACAGAGTTACTGGGAATTGAACCCCCAACCATTAAAGTGTGTTACATACACAGAAACGGACCCTATTTGCTCTTCCCATTGCATTGCATTGGGAATTTGACCCCTAACTTCTTAATGCTTGCTCCAGTCAGAGTATCAGATAATATAAAACACAATTTATTCAGTTAACATCCAACAACTACAATTCCCATGATTCTTTGGCAGTGGCTAAGCTAAGTACAGTATATGTTTGTTTGATGCCAAATAAAATAATCATCTTTGGCATGAAGGTTCATTCTTGACTTAAAGGAAAAATGCATATTTAACAAGACAATTTAGGCTCAATGGTCCATTTACTAGCTTTCAACCACATTTCACGGTCTTCATTAGGTAAATGGAGCTTAATCATGCATGATATCATGCACCTGGCCACCATGGTTACTTACTATCATGTGACTAAAGGTTTTGAGGCTCAGGTCTTGTGATAACACCTGAGCCACAACTCCATTCACCACATGAAGACCATGAAATGCAGCTGAAAGCTATGAAAGCTAGTAAGTGCACCTTAAAATTTAGATTATTTAGTTACATATGACAAGGAGTTTAAATTTTACAGTTCCATGCAGTGGTACATACCTACTAATGTATGATCAGTTGATTAATTGCTTAGCCGATTGACTGAAAGTTAATTGGCAATGATTTTGATAATTAATTAATAATTTAAGTGAATTTTAAAGCAAAAATACCAAACATTGTCCAGTTCTAGGTTTCCAATGTGAGGCTGTGCTCCTTTTCTTTGTCATGATAGGTAAGTGAATATCTTTGGGTTTTGGACTGTTGGTCAGATCAAAACAAGCTATTTTCATCTTGCATTTCTTTACTACTTTCTGACATTTTATCGAAACAATGAAACAATAAAGTGAGTAATCGAGTAAGTAATCAGCAGATTAATCCATAATGAAATTTATCCTTAGTTGCAAGCCTGTGGACAGAAATCATAACCTGCCTCAGCTGTTTAGAAAGACAAACGTGAGAAACACTATCAAAAAGAGGGAAGATCCAAACCCCAATATCTACACAATTCAAAAAAAAGCGCTGCTCCAACCTTTTTGAAACACTCAGCTAGTCTGAAAAAAAAAAAAAATTAAAAACACAACAAAAGTGCAAAAAGATTTTGCTTCTAATAATTATAATTAGCGGCAAAGCTAACTTAGCTTAACATAAAAACCAAACTTTCTCGTTTCTTCCAACTGTTACTGTCCGACTGTCCAAGCATTGAAGGCTGAGATGTAAAGCATCGACCATCATTGGTCGCTGCCACGTTGCTGCACCAGAACCAAGAAAACAACAGAACCAAAGCTACAAGCTAATTGTAGTGTGTGTTATTGTTAAAATTCAAGTGAAAGTCAGCTGTCTGCAGGGAGAAAAACTGTATGATGAATCGGGCAAAAGCATCTTCCAAGTTAATGGAACATAATGCAAAATGTTCAAGCAGCAAATGTCTTCCTGTACAGTTAGTATTGTGTATCCTTGTACTCTGTAAGGCCGGCCTGCTCTAAGCAGTGCAGGGAATAGAACCGCTCACCCTGGCAGCAGCAGTGCCTTGCTGTGTGCTGATGAACTCGCTGCCCTCGCTGTGCTCCTCAGGGAAATCTGAGCTGACAGTGTGTGAGACTGCAGGTAGAGCTGGGAGAAAATGGGCCAAGTGCTTCCTGCTGCTGGAGGAGAGAGAGAGAGAGAGACAGCTGGATGCTGAGTGTCCTTTTTGTCCTTTTTATCTCTGAATATGGGGATGGATTTGTCGCCAATGCCATAATACAGTGGTTGAAGAAGTACTCAGATCCTTAAGTAAAAGTATCAGTACAGCAATGTAAAAATACTCCATTATAAGTAAAAGTAAAACTATTAGCATCAAAATATAGTTAAAGTTTTGCAGTAAAAGTAGTGGTTTGGTCCCTCTGACTGATATATTATTATTATATATTATTATCATTAGATTATTAATACTGAAGCATCAGTGTGTAAGCAGCATGTTACTGTTGTAGCTATGGGAGGTGGAGCTAGTTTGAACTATATACAGTTAGCTAGTTTTGCTGCATTCACATGGATTCAGGCTTGATATCAGTCAACGTGCAAATTCATGGGATGCAAAATATCAGTGCGGATTTATTTCACCCTCAGTGATTTTGTTGGAACCAAACTGGATTTGGGTCAGATGAAGCATCGTGTTACTGCATAATGTAGAATAACTAAAATAGTTAAAGATAAACAAGGAGCAAAATAATATAATGAATGGTACAGTCAATCAAGTCTTATGATGGCTGTTTGACCCTAAAGAGACAGTTTTCTTTGTCTGTTGACTGTTATATTTGGTGTACATGAGGTCACTGTATGCTTTACGACTTCCAATTACCATTTTAAATGAACCGTGTGCAGAGCACAGCAGCACTGCAGCTACACCATTATTGACTGTGGTCACTCAGATGGCCACTGTGGATCTCTGTCCTAAAAAGAAAAGAGGCAGAAGCTTCGATACTGGTTAAAAATGAGATGATGTCATTCTCTTGTTAACCTGAGTTTAGACAGAATCGGAGGGTAAAAGAATGAAAAATAATTGCTCAATGAGTAAAAAAATCACCACAAGGACTAAGTTGGTTAGGCAGAAAACTGGATTTTGGGTTAGGGTTAGGCTAATTTGTACTTGTTAACCTCAGTGATGTTTGCATTGCTGCTGCTGTCACCCAAGTTTCATCCCTCTGACATCCAAACCAGGATTCTCCGCAGCTGCTCACCCTAAATTTAGCACAACAAGGGATACTTACATCAGATCCTGCGTGGATGTGAAAATTACGGCCTTTTTGCCTTTTGTAGGGCAGCCATCAAGTCAGCAGAAGCAGAGAGAGTCAGTCTGTTATCAGAAGTGATAGGCAGTCAGTGTTGTTATGAAAGCCAGGCAACATTTTGAGACGAAGGAGACGGGCAGTGTAGCCTTCAGCAGGGAGGAGATCAGGCAAAATGAATATTTATATGGAGAGCATAGAGAGCAGAAATCTGCCTGTACTGCACTTTGTTACTCTCCTGAGACTGAAGTTTTAGCTCCCAAATTTTTCCAAATCTTTGGTGCATTTGAAGATTTAAGCTGAGAGACAGAAGCTGCTCTCCATTAAAGCCACAGTCAGCATGTTGTGAGCGGTTTATTTGAACTCTGTAGTTCAGAGTTTCTTGTCACGGCCACCAGACACTTGGGATCGTAATTTTAGATTTTTGTATGCAATCCACTTGGAGGTCTATGGCCTTGAAAGCAGCACCCAAGAGGACAGTGGTTCATTCTGCAATTCAAAGGAAACTTTGGGACCTAAAAAACGCCTCAGTTCTCTCTGTAGTTCAGTGTTTCTACAGTGGTGGCACTAGATTAAAGTCAGACTCTAGAAGTAATGAGTCAGCTGAAGAGTTTTGCTCACAAAATCATTCTGTGTGGAGGTTATGGACCCTGGCTGGTACCAAGGGTAACATTTTTCATACAGTAGCTTGTGCACTGAAATTATTCATTGAATTATTCATATTAATAATTCAGTGTAGTATAGGGGTTTGGTGTGCTGCAGGTCATGTGTCATTATTCTGTTGGGGAAGAAGCTGGAGCGAGTAGACATAGAGTGATACCAAGTAAAGTAGATATACAGCAAATAGAAACTGTTATTTTAAACTGAAATAAATAGTTATTTAGGGTTTTAGTTGAGTTTTGTCTGGAACATTGAACATCAAATTATTTTGTATGTGATTTTTATGTGATGAATATATTCTGATCATGATCTATATTTAAAGCACATTACTAAACCTTAAGGATCTTCTGCTACTATAACTTATAGGAAAGTCATTTGTGCGCACAGTATATTACTTTGCAGAAACAGCAAGTAATTCAGTATGAATTATTAATATGAGGGATGGAAGCATTCATTTGTGAGAACAAATGATTAATTGAAGGTATGAGTGATACATTTGTGAGCATAAACAGTCAAATATTTTTACCTGTCAGGCTCCATGGTTCATCATCTGCAGGTTTGAAATACAGACCAATAATTTCAGGTAACATTTTGGATTATAGTGTTTTGGGATTCAACTCTTCCAAGTAACAGCCAGTTTCTAAACTGTTCTACAGCCTGTGGTTGTGTCTGACTCACTGTGTGTGTAACTGAACGCTGCTGGTATCAGTGACCTGTATATTCAGTCTGTTGTGGAACATGATCTCACGCATTGACCCTGCTGTCTGCTCCTGCAGTGCAACAGACTGACAGAGGAGAGAGACGAGGCCGAGAGACAACTCAAACACATCAAGAGAGGTGAGTCCCGCTTCCTTACACCTCCTCAGACTCCTCCATCACAGACACCAAGCATCATTCAAACTCACAGAACTTTATTTTAAAGTATAGATCAGACAAACGTGCAGGTCTGAATTCAGTTGGGGAGGCAGAGTGAAGTTATTTAAACTCATGGGGTGCTGTTCCAGATGTCCAACCCCATACTTCATAACTAATTAGCAATGATAATAATAATTAAATAAATATTTTTAAGATTGGTGTCTTAACTGTCACCTGTTAATCAAAATATAGACATTTTTAGCCACACTCATGGCGTGTCTGTAGGAATTTCAGTGCTGGTTGGTTAGTTGGTCCACCACTTTGTTTGAGACTGAAATATCGACTATTGGATGGATTTCTATGAAATTCTATACATATACTCAAGATCCCCACAGAATGAATCCCAAATACTTTGGTGATCCCCTGACTCATTTTCTAGCACCTCCAGCAGGTTTTGCACAGACATTCAAGGTTTCCAGACGATGAATCCTCATCACTTCCACGATCCCCCGACTTTGCTTCTAGCACCCACATGAGGTTGACATTTTTGCTTCAGAGTGAAACCTCAACAACTATTTGATGGATTCCCATTAAATTTAATTCACACATTCATGTCCCCCATAAGTAAAATTTAAATAATTTTAGTGTTGCTGACTTTTCATCTAGCTTCATCCTCTGGTCAAACTCTAAATTTGTCCAATGCTTTTGTTTATGACCAAATACCTGCGAAACGAATGATATTCCCATCAGCCTCAACTCTACTTTGTGTTTAGTGCTACTTAGCAAAAGTTTCTAGGCTTTGGTAAAGTTGTATGAATATAAAACCTTCATGTATTAAAAAATCATAATAGACAAAGGTAATATGGGTGGAAATGACTTCCTATTGTTCTTACTGCTGTTCATAAATCTTATGTGTGAGCTCATGGTGTGGTCATCGGTAGTGACTGCCAGTGAATGGCTGGCTTTGGATTTCAGAAGAAATCTTATTGTCTTTATTATTTTGGTGAAAACTTTGACAATGATTATTACTTGAAGGATAATTATGGTTTATTACAACATGTGTGCTCTCTTTATAGTTTTCTCTCTTTATAGACCATCATTCCCATCAGTAATAATATAATTTCTGTCCAAACAAACCTCCAGGTTAATTTAAACTTTTTTGGAAGAGAAAACAAAGGCGAGCTGTAGAATTATGACCCAAACATCTATTACAGTTTACAGACCATCCTCCTGCTTCAACTTTGTCCTACTGTACTGTCGTTGTGCGCTGACTTTAATTATCATTACTGACATTTCAGGTGTTCACACTGTCAGTTCACTTCCATATAAAGTGGTTTAAATAATCTGGATTTAACTTTGGTTTGTTTTCAACCTGTCTGATCGTCCGACTGCTTGTGTTTCTTTATCTGTCAGACTTCTTTTTAGTGATTTCATCTTTGTGAACATTGTTATTATTGATAGAAATTTCTAAACTACTAAGAAACTGGTATTATCCTTTAAATGACTGAATGTAAATTTACCCCCCAACACACACACACACACACACACACACACACTTCTATCCTGATATAATTTATCACAGAACAGACAGACATATCATCCCATCTACAACCAGACAGCCGACACCTTCACTTCCTCCCTCTCTCTTCCCCCTCACCCTTCACACCTTTCTTCCTCACTTCTGGCAACATGACATCACCGACACCTTGTCCTCTGAATGGGTGTGTTAAAGAGAAGAGGGGAGGAGGGGGTGTCCCCGTTTCCATGACGACTGTCAGGTTAGTTAGCCAACCATAGGTCAGCGTTAGTGTGTTGGGGAGTTTAACCCCCTGATTGTGCCCAGTGAGGAGCTGAACTTCCGCCATTATCTGTTGGCTGATAACGCTGCAGCTGCTGGCTTCTGTCATGACTATTCACCAAGGTAAGACGATAAAGACAGTAAGTTTACAGCTTTAATTAATGATAATAATATCATTAATTAAATAATACACATCATATTCCTGTGAAGTATTAGGGGTAAAATCCTTCAGCTTAGGCAGGTTTTGTTTCACAGAGTGAATAAAAGAAACTTTAATATCTGCAGGATGAAAACTCAAATGGTTAAACACTTAACTTCAAGTCCCACAATTTAGCATTTGTAAGCAGTGTATAAACATGTAATAACTAGTTTATAACACATTATAATGTAGTTATAAGAAGATATAAGGACATTTTAAGTGTTTATAAATGTGCAGTATTTGTCAGCAATTATAACTTTTCCTTTGAAGATATATGTGTTTTACTATATTGTCATTCAGTATCTGTTTATATTACCAACATCAAGTTATGTTTACCCAGAGGAGGAGTTATAGTTGTTAACAAATACATCAATAAACACTTATATCTGCTTACATGATACATTATGCTACATTATAGCATGTTCCAAATCATTTATTAACTTCTTAGCTTAATTTATTAACTGTGTATAGACTGCTTATAAATGCCTAAACTATAAAACATATAATAAAGTGTAGTTTTGAAGTTAAGCTTGAGCTGAGGCCCTGTCTGTCTGCTGTCATGATTTAAGACAATACAACCAAGTAGAAGACTGCCAGCCTCTAAACATTCAGCAGGTTTCAAGTTAAAGTGACTTTTTAAATCCTCTGACTTATATAAGACTTTATATAATTGTAAAAAAAAGGTATAAGGCATGATTGCTTCTCTCTGGGTATCTCATATAAAGTAAAAATATAATACAGTAACAATTAAAGCAACATCTGCCTTGCCTTTTTACACAAGATGGTGATATCATTTGCATTTTTTCTGACTGCAAAGAAACGTATTTGTCATGGAGAAGAGGTCAGTGATGTCAGGCAGTGTGGTCACCTGTTGAGTGAGTTGTTATTGTTCAGAAGGTAACAGGAGACCCAGGCAGCCTCCACCTGGAGCTTCACCTCGGTGTGATGTTTCAATTGTTTTTTATTCTGGTCCTGAACTGTACATTAAGACAAGACGTTGACAGATTGCGTGCCTTGTGGTTGAAGGTGGAGGAAAGGTTTGTTTGTAGTCTTTTAACCTTCTTCTGGGGTATATGTGCTATAACACAACCAAACTATCTTTTCTCAATGATAACCTTTAGGGATAACCACTAGAAAAGTGAACAAGATTACGATGGCTCATCTGCAACCCAGAATGCTTATAAATACAAATAAAATAAAATAAATAAAAATAAAAATGCATGACTAACTGCATGGGTGATCAACCATTGGAATATTTTACCAGTCTTCATCATAAAAGCCTAAAATAAAATTACCTAAGGAAGCTGAAGAGCTGAAGATATTTCTAATTAGCCATTGGATAATCCTGACTGATAGAGTTTAACTAGTTTATTATGACAAAAATCAAATGAAGGATTCTATTGTATGTTGGTTTTAGTCATGCTAGCGGTTGTATGGAGGGGGTTGTTGGTCAGTTGCTCCACCGCTTTGGTCCAGACTGGAATATCTCAACAACTATTTAATGGATTGCTTCTATTGACTTTGGTGTTCCTCTAACTTTTCCTTTAGCGCCACCCGAAGGTTCAGATTTTGAGTGAAATGTTCTGACAACTACTGAATGTATTCCTGTGAAATTTAGTACTGATGTTCATGTTCCCTTCAGGACTGATATCCTTTAACTTTTCTTCCATCATCAGGTCAAAATTTCAATTTGTCTGAAACTTATGACATTCCCATCCGCTTCTGCTGTACTTTGTTTTTAGTGCTAATTACCACATGCTAAACTAAGATGGTAAACAGGGTAAACATTATACATGTTAGCATTGTGATTGTGAGCATGTTAGCATGCTGATGTTAGCATTTAGCACAGACCTCCACTGTGACAAGGTACAGCTGTTAGCGCGGCTGTAGACTGGTGTTTAACTGCCACTTAGTGTGACTTAGCTTGTAAAGTTTAGATTTAGACAGTTTAAATTTCTTAAGCAGCATTACAATAAGGAGTAATAAGGACAATAATTAGTGATACAAAGGGTAAAGTGAAAAAAAGATGTGTCTGACTGCCTACTGAATGGCAGTGGATGGTAGAAAAACTGCAGAAAAAGAAACGAGCTGAAAGAAGTGAAACAAATCAATATGTTTTGGTTTTATGTTTTCTTATACCCTTCATCACATATAATAGTCAGGTCTCTGTTGATATTATATGATTCTCCAGTGGTGATTTACTTTCACTGCCAGTACAATAATGGAGGAAGTATTATCTTTCATAAACAGTGTTGCTGTGAGAAGTAAAGGCCAACGTACAGTATGTAATTGAGTTTGGATAAAAGTCAGTTCTGTCAGCACTGATCAGTGGTTTTTAAGTTTTTTGCTGGTTTAAATATATGTTTAACTTTTAAATTGAGCTTTTTATTTGAGAGTCGAAAGAAAGGAGAAGAGGGATGACATGGAACAAAGGTCCAAGGCTGGATATTGCGATTATATAGTCGGCCACCCAGACACCACTAGATTTACATTTTTTGGATTTAGATGTAAGTGAAACAGCAGAGAGAGTTGGAAGTAAATCTTGAAACTGAGCTTATTTGTCGGGATGGATTGGAGTTTCCTCACAAGCTGACAAAAACTAAAATGTTGGAAATCCTCTTATTGTCTGAGAGGGATGCAGATGTTACACTTCTATTAAAAATACATAAAAGACAGGTCAGAAACAGTGTCAGAAACATGTCAAAAACTTGTCTGAAGCAGCAAAACTGGACCTCAAATCCTCCCAGTCAGCAAAAACGCTAATCTGCCTTTTCATTGCGGGTGCCGTTACTTCATAAGCTCACTCTTTCATTCATTCACTCATTTATTCATTCACTGCCTCTCCCCTGAGCAGACAGCAGTCGCTCCTGTCATGTTATTCCCATGAATTATTAAAATCTCCCTCCATGAATTATTCAGCAGCAGAAAATGGGGGAAGGATGAGTGTGTGTAGGAGGGAGGGGGTTACCACTCCTGCCTAACTCTTTATCCATTGTGGCCCTTCAAAAGGCCTTTCTACCTGCTACTCTATATTTGATAGCCACGTTAATGGCTTTAATGAGGTAGACTCGGCTCGCTGGCTGGTACTTGATTTCAGGCTCGTTTGAATCTCAAAGGCCAGACTGAAGGAGTTCAGCACAGATTAACTGTCGATAAAACAGTGAAAACATGACCTGACCTGTAACTCGCTGTGAGGTAATACACTCGCTATCAGTGACAGACGAGCTCACTCATGATCACACTGACAGTGAATTTAATCTGTAACGCATCTGGGTTTCTAAATTACTTTGTCATTGATTTTTTATCAACACTTTCATTCAGAGTGAAATATCTCAACAACTATTATTTTATGACAATTTGTACATTTTGACAATCATGTTCCTTTAGAGGATGAATCATAATGACTTTGGAGATCCCCTGACTTGTCCTCTAAAACCATCAGCAGGTTTTCCACTTGTCCAACACTTTATGTAATGACAAGATACCTCTGAAACAAGCTATATATACCTATATAACCAAATACCTTTTCAAAAAACACATATTTTTAAGAGAGCAGAGAGCCGCTTCCTGGACGCTTCTGAAACATGCTGCGGTGCGTCTGGTGGGATCAAGCTGTAAGGTTTGGTTAAGTTTAAGTCACTAAAACTACTTTGTTAATGTTTGGGAAATACTGCCTGAAATTAGTGAAAATAATTAAATGTTGTGTAGAGACGGGGCACAAATAGCAGGCGTCATGATCTCAGGCTTTTGTTGCCCAACCATCCAATATTTTTTGTGTCGGTCAACATTCAGTGACATTACTTCACCGCGAGAGGACAGTCACAATTTACACGACCACAGAGGTCACTCGTCAGAAAATTGTTGTTTTAAGAATGTAAACAAACGATCAGTTCTGTTATTTTTCTGGTGGGAGCAGTCTCCTCTAGAACTAACTCCTGTGAGCCTCAGCTCTGAGCTAAATGCTAATACAGTAAGCTCATATGCTAACATGCAAAACATGAAAAAGCCAAACAACAAGTGCTCTAAATTAAACAAAATACGTGGTTGGTCTCCGCACTTACAAAGACTCATGGAAGCGTTTTCTGATCTGACGCCCCGATTAGCAGGACAGCATCATTTGTCTGTGCCTTCCAAAACTGTTACAACCACTGTTGAAAAATAAATATGTTTAATGATGTGGCAACGCTGTGGTTGGGTTTTGGCACAAAAACCACTCAGTTAGGGAAAGATTGTGGTTTGGGTTAAAATGACAAACCCGGTTAAGGTAACGGCACGATTGCGGTTTTATAAAACAACGTTGACTCGTGGTTGGAAACGGGAAAGAAACAGCGATCTCTTGAATTCAAATCCAATGTTTTGTTGATTCATTCTTATGAGGACTCTGTCATATAACATCACCTGATTTACTCCTGTCATAATTACTACGGCTGCTAGAGGGCGCTATCACTTGAATGTAAATAAATGTTTTTTTTCGGAGCACTCGCTGAAACGTTTGATCCTGTCATTCTTCTTGGGAGGACGGTCTCTCCAATACTCAGTGTATGAACAAACTACCTTTCTTGAATTTTATTTATACAACATCACTTTTAAAAGTGGGAAGATAGTTGATTGAAAGCAGCAGCAAGAAAAAACAAGTGTTAGAAGACACTTTATTTAAATACAGAAACTGACATCAATCCTGGAGCAACAGGGAGCTAAAAAAAACACTGATTCTCATCTTTTTAGAGGAGGTGATGAAAGTTGAAGAAAGTCTCTGAAAAGGTTTCCTTGAATCTCAGTTCAAGGAGCTTTTGTTGGTCTTGAACTTTGTAGCTCTTTATGTTAAAGTGGGAGACTGCCTTTGCTTCTTCCCCACAGCTATGACTGCATGTTTTCAGATTTTCAGCTGCTAGGAAGCAGGCGGAGCGGATGTCTCACAGTCTGTAATTTATGCTTTGTGTTAAGACACGCAGCAGAACAAGTTGTTTGCAAAGGAGCTGAGTGTCAAACATGCCTCTCAGGATGAGATTTTAATAGCAGCCAAAATCTCTCTCCGAATTTCAAATAAGATGCAGGCAGAGAAATAAGTTTGGGTGGGTTTCAGAATGACAAGAAACTGGAAAAAAGGCTGTAAAAAAACATATACATATGTAAAAAAGTGCAAGCAATGCAACGACACCGTCTAGGAAAAATGATAAAAATATCCCACCTCAAAAGCAAAAGAGAGGAAATGAATCAAGATGAGAAAAAACACAGGAGACAGGTACATTCACAGCACAGTGCTCTAAAAAAACCAAAGATATGAATAAATAACCTTAGTTTCATGAGTCAAAATGGTATTAGATGAAGGTACATATTCTTCAGAATATTTCTTTTCACTCAGAGCAACCTTAAACTCCTTTGTAGTGTCATCTGAAGCTGTAACTGAACAAGTAGCTGGAAGCTAACTGTGATACCACTCAGCTTTACAAAACTGATCGCCTGTGGCACTGTTAGCTTATGCAGCCTAGTTATTCAGTCTACTGTACTTAGATAAAAGCCTGTGGCAGCACTTTTCCTGCATTAAAGTCCTCTTGAAAATACTGTAATTACCAAAACATTCTCACTCCCACCTCATCACATACCGAAGCCTGTTCAGGACCGTAGACTATATAAAAATAATTGACGTAGCCACCGTGATGTCACCCATTGGTTCGTGGTCTCCCGTTTTGAAGCCTCGAGTTTGGCATTTTGCCCGTCACCATCTTGTTTTTTTGGAGCCAGAAGTGATGAGAAGTGACCATATTTGGACGAGAGCGTGGAGCTGGTGAGGAGCTCCCCAGGGTCCAACTGCAGCATCTCATGCACCGCTATGGTAGCGCCTTGTCGATCACAAGGTAGCCCACGCCCTAAAGCATACCCTGCTTTATCGTCTACTTTACTCTAAATGGGGCCATAAACATGATGCTGTATTGAAGAAGACTTGAAACCAGCGATTGAGACCATAAACTCATTAGGAAAGTGTTTACTGAGGTAATAAATCAAGTGAGAAGTAGGGCCATTTTCCCATAAACTTCTATACAATCGTAAAAACTGCAGTTGGAAACAGGAAGCAAACTGCGGTCCAGTTTTTGCAGTTCTTGCCATTTATTTATCTAGTCATCCACCCAACCCTCCACTTCCAAATATGGAAATTTGCCACCTTATATAGACATCATTGGTCTCATGGAGTCTATTTCAGACGTTGTGGGAATTCTATAGAAGTCTATCAGACTACCCTGCACATTGAAAAATGTGCAGGGTAGCTGTACAGATTTATTGATTAAATGATTCATTCATCACCTACAAAGACAAGAAATGGGAGCAAGTTAAAAATTGAAGGACAAGAAAAGAAAATACATGTCAAATGTAGACTGTAGAATTAGCTGGTTAGATAGTTTATTCGCTTAAATAAAACAATACAAATGTTTAAAATAACTTCTAAGTGATAAAACAAAGACTTTTGAACAAAACATACAAACCATATTCGTTATACAGATGATCTTTAATGTGGCATCAAGTGTTCGTATACAACAGCTGGACAGTTAATTTAGAGTTTAGGTCACAATATGTTTCGTATTTCCTCTCTTGCTTTGCTTGTTGCCTTTTTGTCTGACTTCTTCTCGTCAGTACTGATATAATCTTTATCATAACGAATATTGATGAATGAATAACTACTATCTAATATGGCTGCTACTTCTACTTATCTTCTCTGGTTTTAGGATTAAGGACTCAACAGTTTTATCTGTATATTATCATGTTTTATTCTTGCTTACCTTTATTTTTCACCTTACTGGTAACACTGTGTTGTCCATGAGCACATTGCTCAAGTTGTTTCACTGTTATGTGTGTAATAATGCAGTTTCCACTCGGGGATTAATAAGGTATCTATCTATATATATATATATATATATTTTAAATTGAAAACACTTATTTCCAACATGGTCCCAAGATGTTAAAAGTCAAAGAAACATAAAAAACACAAGAAAATCAACATAAAATTAAACTTTTGCCTACGTTACTTGAACCAGAGGGGAATTCATGACATGATTTTTATGTTAAAAAAATTTTATGTTTTCCCATCCGCAGCCCTCAAATGCACAACAAATCATATTTACCACTCTGAAGCTTACGAGAAGCCCTTGAAGGCAGCATTAGTCCACCTATTGTTCACAGCTTAGCTTCGGGTTAGTGTTACAGCTTATACCTCACTGGCATTAATACTCACGCCTCTTTTTGTTATAAATCCATTGTAGGCCGAGCAGGAAAGTGACTTTTTCAGTCGTTGATGTGTCCCAAAGTTCACCAGAGTACATAATTTTACATAAATGCATTGATCATACAAGGGCGGTTTGGGTATTGGTTTGGACTGGTTGCATGTTGGCTTGTGATCATTCCCTGGACAGCTTTTTAACCCTGTTTTAACACCGTGTGTTGGGATTTCACCATTACTCACAGATGAACATGCTTACCGTTGGCTAATCCTCCAAATCATCTGTTAATAACATGCGTCGTCAGTAAAGAGGCTTTCCCTGCCCTGGCTCACTGGTGAAAAACAAAAGCAGCACTCTGTTTTTAGTCTGTCAGATCATTACAGGTTTTAAGAACACGTCATTTATCTTACGGCGCCCTGAAACTCGGAGGAGTTACTGACCCAGAACAGTTTCTTCTGAAGGGTGACAGAGGCCTGTGGGACAAACTCTATCTCATGAAGAAGACCCCAGTTTCATTGTATGGCTTTCTGAGCTCTGGAAAAAGTTCCAAAAAAGTTTGATTAATAATGACGAAGGAGGGAGAATTCTTCATCTTCTAGTTTGCCCATCAAACATTTATATCATTGTCATGTCACTGAGAATTATCATTTGTGATTGGCTGACAGGTGTCCATTACTTTCTAGTAATCATACAGACACCTCTGATGCAGGTGTTTGATTTTCTAAATTAATGCACCAATCACTAGTATCTAACTGTAGGTAACAAATAGCTTTATTGTAGTTTAATTGGATATTTAACACAAAACATCTCTTGATTCAACATAATTTACAGTTTCCTTCACATGAAACAACCAATACAGTAACTAAGGTTTAAAGAATCAGACACTGCTAGATTTTTCAGTTGAAAATTTAAAAAAATACACACATGCAATCTTACAACATAGATGCCCTAAATTAAATGCTTATTTTCCAAAATAAGCTTTTCTTTTTTTCTTTTTGGTGTCTTTTTTTCAGGACATTTGTTATTTCTGTAAATAGACTATACAGTTAACAAACTGTACAACTGCATCGATCTCTTCTCAAATTGTCACTATTTGTGTGTTTCTGTGGCTATTAAACGTTTCTCCAAACAACAGCCGTCAGTGAGCACAACGGCAGATGTATTTGAATCATTCAACAAATGCAATAATTGGATGGCGATTAGAGCCCAGGAACCAGGGTCATTAATTAATTAGTTAGTTGGTTAATTCTTTACTTTTCATGTCCTTGTCATGCCACCGTTGTATATTGAAAATCAAAAATACAGCAATACATCTTCTGTCAACACAAATACAATTTAAACACATACAATTTAATGCATTTATGTACAAAATTTCAAATAAATTGTGCACCAAATATCAGTATAAATAAAGAAAAATACTAGTTTAAGTCCTATGAAAGGGTCAAATAAATATCAAGTGAAAACTTGACGTGACACTACACATCAACAGCTAACAGACAATTCTCCAGTGTTCCCTTATGATGGCACCAGCTGTTGGTTTCTCAAGTAAAAACAGAATGAAAATAGAACTATAAATAGCAGAGTATGACCCGCGCTCCTCCGTCTCTGCCTCCTTTGTTGCGTCTGGCCCACACAGCTGCAGTTGAACTGCGGTGCAGCCGAGCAGGGGACGATCCGCTGTGGCATGTAGGTTGAAACGGTGGTTAAAGCGACTGAATGGAGCCCTGAGAGCACTGAGGGTTTAAATGAGTCTCTGGCTGGGAGGGAATCACACCACCAAAGCCCATCCAGAAGCATTAAACATTGAACGAGGGATTAAAAATAGATCCAGAAGCCCTCCCTGTCCTCCTTCTCTCTCATATCATACTCGGTTTTCTCACTAGTCTTTCCTCACCCAAACCCAGAGTCTCTCTGGCACTGTGTTCAGAGACAAACATCATCAACAGTTTCAAAGGTCACTTGGTTAAATGTCTGCTTCAGCTGAAGCTTTTCTTTTGATCTGTATCCAGCTTTTGGCCCTTTAGTGACATTTGAGATATTTTGCTTGGCAAATATATCAGACTGATATTCGTTTTCCCACTTGGTACGATTCCTCTGGGCAGATCTGAACACAGCTATCGTACTTGGGTGCAGACCAAAACAATCACATTGAGACTCATTTGGCCAGTGGATGTATTAAAGGTCCAGTGTGTAGAATTTAGTGGGATCTAGCAGAATGGATTTGGAAGAAATGGAATATAATATTCATAAGTATTGTTTAATTAATTTAAAATAAGAATTGTTGTGTTTTTCTTACCTTAGAATGAGCCTTTATATCTACAGAGGGAGCAGGTCCTCTTACATGGAGCCCGCCATGTTGCACTGTCATGTTTCTACAGTAGCCCAGAACGGACAAAACAAACACTGGTTCTAGAGAGGGCCTTTCACGTTTTCTGTGTTTTTGCGCAACTTTCGCAAGTTTCAACTTTTTTTTATTGCTTTTTTCCCCCATGTAGTTTGGTAAAGGTACAGGGCACACAACACAAAAGGAATTGCCATGCAAAGAATATACTGTACACTAAATGTTAATCAAAAACTCAGTCAAGATGTATCAACATCTCTGTCCAGCGTCTTTACATTATCAAAACAACCCTCCGACCCCCTAAACCCTATAGCACTTGGCTGCAAAGAGAAAAGGAAAAACAAAAACTGAAAAAAAACATAAAAAAACAAAACAAACAAAAAACAAAACAAAACCATAGACTATAGCTGCCAAACTTACCATATAATCTATTTCTACGCACATATTTAAATATACTGTACACAGCATGTGTCTAGTGTTGCAGAGTATACAGGATCTTGAAAGCCACAGTCCAGTCAAGCAGATGGAAAAACAGCATTTTAATGAAACTGTACCCTCCTCCCCTCCTTTGCCCTCCAAATCTGTTTACCCCCCCAAAAAAGTTATAGGAGTAGTTCTCGAGCAGCCTTCATCAATGCCTGAATAGATTCAGTTTTAGCTCCTTGTGCTCGGGCACAAGAAGCTTCAAAAGATAATACTTTGTAAAATGACAGTTTCCATTGAAACTTCGTGTGTAACTCTGACTGTATAATTTTATTTCCACACATGCTAAAACATAGACTGCAGTTATTCAGTTCATAAGATGTACCAAACTGAAAGTCTCAGGTCCTCTGAATGATTTATTAAATAAATAAAGCATTACTTGTTTTTGGTGGTTTTTCTCACCTAAAAATTTAGACAATTCTGTCATGAAATTCATCATATTATAAGATGTTGACTATAGATGTGGTCAGCTCATTTTCCGAGGATATACATACAGTATTACAATCAGCCCAGACTTGTATCAGTCAGTAAAACAGTGGTCAGTGGAGGCTTGTCAATCAAACTGTGGTGCAAAGTCTTCTCTGGGAATAATTTCGTGTTCTTTCTGTTTCCTGGCTTCTCTAAATAGATTCACTTCAACTTTATTGGCCACAGAAGATATGACGTTAAAACATGTTGGTCTTTATTTAAAGGGCGGGTTCACAATTTTTCAAGTCTGTCTTAACACTGAGACCTGTTTTTCTTGCTGTAATCATTCCTCCTGTTCATACAGGAGAAGATCCCTTCATAATGCACTTACTATGTAAGTGATGGGGGACAAAATCCACAGTCCTCCTTCTGTGCAAAAATGTATTTCAAAGTTTATCTGAAGCTAATATGAAGCTTCAACGTCCAAATGAGTCAAATCAAGTAGATATCTTTCAACGTTACAGTCTTTTTAGTGCCAAAGTCCCTCTTTTTGTTACTATACTTCCACCGCAGCTCAACAGGGAAACACTGTCCGAGGAAACACAAAGAGGAAATTTGATGCTAAAAAGACTGTAAATGTGGCAGATATCCACTTGATATGACTAACTCAGAC
The DNA here is from genome assembly GCA_038419695.1 of Scomberomorus guttatus. NCBI lineage: Eukaryota > Metazoa > Chordata > Actinopteri > Scombriformes > Scombridae > Scomberomorus > Scomberomorus guttatus. The sequence continues at coordinate 3,132,799 of CM076452.1, forward strand.
TGCTGAAGCCTCATATAAGCTTCACATCTACTTTTAAATGTATTTTTGCACTAAATGACTGTGTGGACACACTGTGGATTTTGGCCTCCATCACTTACATTGAAGCACATTTGAAAGAATCTTTTAATATCCAGTATGAACAGGAGGAATGATTACAGCGAGGAAAACCTCTTTCACTGTTTATATGGACACCTGACTGCTGTTTTAAGAGACACTTGAAAAATTGTGAACCTGTCCTTTAAGAAATAAAACCTCTCACATTCATTCTGTGTATTGATACAGAATAAAAATGTTTTCTAGTATTGAAATAACACATTGGGAGGATTATGCAGCGTTCTCTGAGTGCTTTGTAGTTGATGTTGTATCTCTATAATATAAAAGATTTAGCCTTTTATTCTGTCATGTTCCCATCAAAGGCATCTTTAGAAAGTATTGTTAGTGGAAAAGGAAATGATGGATTTGGATCTGTTTACTTCTAACAAACGTATAGTTTTAATCTTTAAATGAAGTCAGAGCTCTGTGTTTCAGAAATCAGATCAATATATGAGCTGCTGGTAGGTCTGTAGTTGCGGTTTGATGTCTTGGAGAGAGGCTGTTCTCTAAAAGCATCCCTACATAATGCATCTACACACAAAGCCCTGCTGGTGTGTGTCTCTGTGTGTTTGTGTAGGACTAATTGTGTTGCATCCAGGCTACATCATCAGACAGAGAAGCATTAGTCATGTAGCCTGCGAGCAGACAACCTTCCACCTGAGATCCATGTGAGGCAGAGAGAGGCTGAAGTGTAATGGGCTCTGTGGGCCTGAAGGCCTCGATGACACAGATAGAGTTTGGGTTGTGGTGATGGTCGTCATGGTGACATTCTTATTGTTTTTTCCTCAGTGTGTTAACACAATAGTAGGTATATATGAGTAATATAACTACAAGCTTTACTCATAGTTTTCCAATACTGTTACATATTAAATGTTTGGCTTCTTCTAAAGATCAATGTGATTGTAGGACATTATGTGGTTCGAGTCACCTGGATATTCTAATGCAGGAAGATTAAGATACAGTCATATTTCTTAGGACACAACAGCAATAATAATAAAAGACCTGCGCCACCTGTAAGGCTGTCATGATTATACAAATTTAAAAATATAGGTTATCTCATACAGTTACTGAGGTATAGAAGGGACATCCATTTTCATAATGTGTTGAAAATTTAAGTTTCAACATGGAGCAGAAACTTAAATTCATCTTCTGCTCTTTTTGTCATATTTGTATTATCACATGAACACAAATTATTAAACTGTCAAACACAAACAGATCTCAGATCAGTGTTCTTGTCAGTCTGTGCCTCTCAAAGATGTGACCATTAAATCCACTACGAGGTAGCCAGAGCAGCTAGTCTAGTCCCGTAAAAAACAAAATACCGGCCAGCTCTAGTTCAAGTTCTAGTTTTCTAAGGTTGCTTTGCTTAAAATGATTTTACTCACTTGACATTTTGATGTATGAAAAAAAAGGATGCTTAGTGGACTTACATGGGACTGATAGACTAGCTCTGGATGTCACGTACAGTTCTGACTCTTGATATCATTACATCTTGATCACAGTTTCTCTGAAACTCCTTTTCATTCATTTGTCTGTTTCAGGGATGGTTGATATGTTTGAGCTCAGCCAAGAACTGAACCAAAAGGTGGTTGTGAACATAAAATAGTTTTCTTCTTCAACATCTCTGTCGTCTTCTATAATGGCCGTATATAATAAGACTCCCAGATGTTTCAGTCATTATTTGAATTGGATTGATTGATTGATAGCATGTCAGTGTGATAGTATTACAGACACTTTTGTTGCCTGTATGAAACTTGACCGTGTGCTGAGCAGGCAGGAGGGTTTCACTTACAGCAGCCTAACAACCCGTCTGCATGTGGAAAATGAAGGACGGGCAGCCTGTCATTAACTGCTGAATTGATGTTTGTGATGTGCAACATGTGCTGAGCAGGTGTTAGCAAATGTTGCACTGTTTTTATGCTGAATGTTGAGAACTAATGACTGTGTATGAACGCTCATCTAAAGACAAGATATTTTAATATCAGGTTGTTATTTGGTGTTCATAGCTGAAAACTGAATACAGTGACTTTAAGTAATATATAGGAACAAATAAAAAAGGGGAAAGATCCTACTTTACTTCTAGTACTAACATGAGACATTTTTGGCTTTTAATTAAATATCTCAACTATTGGATGGATTACCATGAAGTTTGGTTCAGACACTGATGTTCCCTAGAGGATAAATTCTAGTGACTTTGGTGATCCCTTAACTTTTATTCTGCCGTCATCGTCATCACCATCATCAGGTCAAAATGCTTGTTATTTATTTATTTAATTCATACAGTACTTTGGTGTAAGATAAATAAAACCTGCTAAGCTAATGACATCCCCGTCAGTTTCAGCTGTACTCTGTGTTTAGTGCTAATTAGCAAATTTGAGCATGCTAAGATGGTGAAAATAAACATTACACTTGCTTAACATGATGTTACCATTTTCATTATGAGCATGTTAGCAAGTTGACGTAAACATTTAGCTTAAATACAGCCACACAGAGCTGCTAGCATGGCTGTAACCTCTTAGTCTTGCTACTGAAATATCTGCAGGTGGAAACTATAAAGTTTAGTTTAGGTCTTGGCAATCTTATACAGGCTACTTTCACTTTACTACATGAACATTACGTTACTTTCTCCTGTGGCTCTGAACATTGGCACAGGATGTAAATCACTGCTGCAAATCTATTCTTTATGAACATAACTAACAGGAGACTGGGCTGCGGGCAATGCACATCTACTGTACTGGAATGCATTAGATCTGTACACTTGATAATTAACTTCCTACTGTAGTTGCATAAACTTTAATAGAACATTAAAATAAGCAAGATTACATTTATCTCGTTGTTTGAGTCTCTTTGGCAGTGGTTGAGGGCAGGAACACCTTCCCCTCTGCCCTCAGCTGTATGTGGGAACGGTGTAATCACATTTGGGGCTTGTACATCGGCCAGGAAGGACACTGTTAATGGATCAGGGATGTTAGCAGGAGCTTCCTGCCCAGCTGTAACACGATCCAGCCACAGCAGCCTGAAAGAGTCCAGGTCTGACTGTGTCACCACAACGAAACTGAAACGATCGATGAAGATAGAGAGAGACAGATGAAGAGGAAATGATAGTTGAGTTCGGCAAATATTTTATTTAATATTGAGATTTAAAGGACCAGTGTGTAGAATATAGTGGTGAGGTCGCAGATTGCAACCAAACAAATACACCTCCCCTCACCCTCCCCTTCCAAGTGCGTAGGAGAAGCTACGGTGGTCGCGAAGCTCATGAAAAACGCAAAAGGCCCTCTGTAGAGCTAGTGTTTGGTTAGTCCTTTCTGGGCTACTGTAGAAACATGGCGGCCTCCGTGGAAGAGGACCCGCTCCCTATGTAGATATAAAGGGTTCATTGTAAGGTAACAACAACACAACGATTCTTATTTTCAGGTGATTATACACCAATTAAAACATACTTATGAATATTATATTCTATTTCTGCCAAGTTTGTTCTGCTAGAAGCCACTAAATTCTACATACTGGTCCTTTAATGGATCTAAGTTGTAATTTTTCAGTTCTTCATTGTGTTTTAGTATCAACTTGCAGAAAAGAGAAGCTTGAAATGTTGTGAATTATTACTTAAACTTGATTTTAAAAATATATTTATTGTCAAACTTTCTTAGCACACAATGAGATCATTTGTTCAGTTTTAGTAAACTGAGTGTTTGCTCAAGATATTATTTCAAGTCCTGTTTGAAAAAGATTTAAATGATTGGAATTATCTCTCAGCAGTTTGATTCATTACAAACGAAATGCAGCAGGAGAAGAAAGAGACAGAAGAGGGAAAAGAGAGGAGAGTAAGATGAGCGGATCTTTATTGTGACATGATGGCAAAGCTGCTTCATCACGTCGAGTTTCTCCTCTCAGTTTAGATTTTCCCAAAGTCTCCATATCTGGGTCATTTTAAAATAACTGAGGACTAGCTGAGCTCTGGTGACATGTTCGACAGCTGCGAGCGTGTAACAACCTCAGGCTGTAGCTGTTATTGTTTATGACTGTTTTACACAGAAACACACTAACTGTAATCTTGACAATACATCACATTATTCCTTCTTGGTTTTTTATATGCAAATCTAGGTGCTGCCTTCAAAAGGAACTTGTGTTGTTTTTTTGACATGAGAGGTCAAGTACAAGATGTGCTTGCTGTTAAAAACACGAGATTACACTGTTTGCTAGCTGAATTATAAAACATGGATGCTACCTTGTTCTCTTTTGAAAATGATTTTGTGTGTTTTCCATTTCAATGCTAAGCCTGAGAAACCTGTAAATATTTTAGTGTAACATTTCCAAACTTCTTTCTAGTTTAGTAGGCAGACAGCTGCTTCCTTCATCAGACTGAGTCAGAGTTTGTTTTATTATCCGGCCGGTCGGTTCAAACCCAGAACCCACCGACCTAATAATGTTACTGTGAGGCGACAGTGCTAACCCCTGCACCACTGTGCCACCCTAATGAAATATGATTATTCATAAGTATGTTTTAATTTAATAATCACCATTAAAACTTTGTGTGTGTGTGTGTGTGTGTGTGTGTGTGTGTGTGTGTGTCCTCCCCTCAGTGTCTCAGATGGTGATTGAGGAGGTGAGTGTTCTGCAGACTCAGCTGGAGATCGAGAAGTCGTGCCGGGAGAATGCAGAGGCCCTGGCCACAAAGGTCAGGCACACAACCACACACACACACACATACACACACACACACACACACACACACACACACACTCAATAATCAATGCTATAAGATTAGTCCAGGGTCCAGCTGGCATTGGAAAGAGAACAGAGTGAAAAGTTGAGTCAGGATGACTCGGCACAGAAACTACATTATCCCTGTCTGTTACTGCCTCCACAGCAAAAACTCTGAGCTCATACAGTATGAAACTTGTTTGAAAATTATTCGGAGATTGATCCAACAAGTTCATCATTTATTTTTGCTATTAAAATATAACATAACATAACATAATATAACAACAAATCAACATCAGTAAATGTGGAACATGTATGAAAAGTATATTCCATAAACTCTTCAATACACAAATACTTTCAGTAACATGATGCTGTTATTAGAGGTCTATTTTTTTTTAATCATGTTGACCCATCATTGACCCATGTGACCTTTGCCCTCCAGCTGAACTGCGAGAACAGGAAGCTGAAGTACCTGAGTCTGTCGTCTCGGCCGTGTTTGGACGAGCTGCTTCCCAGCATCTCCGACTGCATCACGCTGGAGGCCGACGCAGACGCAGAAACAGACGCAGCAGACAGCAGTCCTGACACCTTCACACAGTACCAACAACAGGTTAAAGGTAGCGTACAATAAACACAATCAGTTACATGTTAACTACCGTTAAGTTACCAGGATAAGTTACTATAGTTCTTATTTTCTATCACATCCATGGAGGCATCACACCACAGTTCACTACTATATTTATATTATATCATATTTATATACTGTATGTTTATATTTAGCAGCTGCAAGCTGATATTTTCATTGATATTTTCATTATGGGGCAAATCCTGCTTATTAAAAATCTAATGATTCTAGTCTGCATGCTGACATTTTTTAAGTGTACATCATTTTGTCATTTTTAGTATGAATGCACTGACTTTCAGATGTGCATCTCTGTGTTTTGTCAGAGCTGAGGGAGACGGTGAACAGCTTGTTGGAGGAGAAGAAGAATTTCGTCTGTCAGATTCATGACCAGCAGAGACAAATAGAAGAGATGACCACACAGGTGAGGAGGGAGCCGTACGACATCCTATCCTGTCAAAATGTCATGACGAAACATCCTCTATTTATTCACAAGGTTTTACATTGTAGATCAAATTTTAAATTAAAGCAAATTTTCATTGTTCAAATGCCTGGTGGCTGATTTTGTTGACATTTTCTTTTTCACTGTTTGCAGTCTGAGAAAGATCAGACGGAAATGAAGGAGCTTCGTGAAACAATTGAGCAACAAAGTAAAACCATCAAGAGATTTAACAGAGGTGAGTCGCAGCATCATAAAATCTATCAAAAACATTACGACAGGGGAAGTTAATGCTACTAAACTTTAACTGTGAAACAAAAAACCTTTTTAATACACATTCAGCATGTTACACTATATTAATTAAGAAAAGTAGGATCAGTCTGCAGGAAAATAAAATAAAAATATTAGCGTGTAACAAGCTAATGTGAAATGTTTGCATTGAATCTGATGTTATGTCGCTCTGCAGTCTCTATGATGGCGACTCAGGAGTACGAGGGGATGAAGGAGCAGCTGGACTTGGAGCAGAGCCTCAGAGTCAAAGCTGAGACTTATGCACATGAGGTAAAGAAAAGCTCACACAAACACACTGCTGTCAAGTTGGAAATGAGGCACTATAATGTAACATAGTGCAAGCAGGAGGACAGAGTGTGTGTTCATGTGTTAGCTTATGGTTGCTGGTGCAGTTCACAGCGGATATTAAAGATGCATTAATTGATTTTTGAAAATCAGAGGCCACAAAAACATCAAAATAAGGTGAAAGATAATCATCAGCTTATAAAGTTGTTATGGCCAATAAGAAAAATTGCACATTCTCTCTCCTTTTAGCTCTTTTTTGGTCTCCACCAACACCTGAAAATGTCCTCGTCCTGCTGCTGTCTCATGTCACTTTTACAGCAGCTGTCTAACTGCTTTCTATGAAATGAAAGCTGTTGGGTGCTGCTGTTATTAGCTTCAGTGATAAACGGTGACCTGCATTGTTGTGCTGGTAATTGATGTGTGTGTTAATAACCTTGTGCCTGATTAATGAAATGTCCTGAATTTGCTGTTTACTGACCTGAACAGTGAAAAGCCTGCAGGATTAAAACAGACTGTGTGTGATGGATAAACTGGGTTGCTTTGTTGGAAGGAGAAATATGGAAGATGTGAATTGTTTCTGTTTTCCTTCCTCCTCCTCCTCCTCCTCCTCCTCCTCCTCCTCCTCCTCCTCCTCCTCCTCCTCCCTCTCCTGCAGATGCTGGTGAAGCAGAAGGAGGCCAACAGGCAGAGTATGCTCCTGCTGCAGAGTGCTGAGCCCAGCGTTCAGCTACTGAAAGCTCTGGAGGACGTCGCCACCATCACCAAAACCCTGGAGGAGGAGCGTCTGCAGCATCAGCAGAAGGTAAACCCCAAAAAGCTGTCAGAGCTGTGAACATGTGCAGCTTCGGTTTCTATTTTTAGGAGGGTGGTGTTTTCCCTGACAGAGCTGATGACATGTCGGTCTCCGTCAGATATCCATCTAGTTTGATTGACAGAAAGTTTGACTCATGGTGAAGGACTGAGTCATCACCGGCTCTGTTTGTTTAGCCAGCTAGAGCTTGTCTTAAAGGAAAAAACGGTTTTATTTTTGTAGTTTAATACACCATCTCAGATGTGGGGATAAAACAATATTTCTGTAGGAGTTTCCTGACAAAGACGACAACTCTCTCAGTGATAATAACCTGATGTTAAAAAGGTCTACAGTAAAATAATAATAAATGATGAAATTACATTTCTAGAAGTGATGATAAATAATAAATTATGCTGGAAATTAAATTACATCAAAACTAAAACTTCAAAGTCAGTTGCACTACTGTATAAACCAGTCTTCATTATATACCTTATACAGTTCCTTTATAGTCCCATATACTGTATAACTTACTGTGCACAAATTTGAAAAAAAGCATATAAAACAAATACAAATCCAATTTTTATACCTTATAAGAATTGTAAACAAAACTACTTACCATGAACCAACAAACTCACTATTTATTAAGTTAAAGCTTGTTGTTGTTGTGAGGACTCCAGGAAGACTAGCGACCACTTTGTAGAAGCTAATGTGGAACCAAATAACTGAGGAACTGAAACATGTAGCACAGTTAGTTAAAAAAATGTTTAAAAATAATTTACTGAACAAATATAAAAATGATCATAAAGGAACATCGTCATTAGTGTGATAGGGTGCAGGATATTGTTAGTTTTAGCTTGATGTTAGCTCTTCATATCAAATAGGATGTAAAAAGGGTCGAAACAATAAACTGTAGCTTCAGTCTACAGAAATCTTTGTTGTTTTATTGTGTTCAACTGTGGTATTTGACTTTTTGCTTTTTTTTTCTTGCCAAATCATCTGTTATTGATTGAAACTTCAAATTTCAACAATTGTGTAGCCATGTTGTGAATCATACAGTACGTGTGTGTGTGTGTGTGTGTATAGGTGCAGAGCCTGGAGGCCCAGCTGGAGCAGAGCTGTGTGAAGAAGCAGCTGGAGGCTCTGCAGAGGCAGCTGGAGCTGCTGGAGGAGGAGAAGAAGGAGGTGGACGGACGACTGGAGCAGGCAGAGAAGAAGAACAAGGAGCTGGAGGATACAGGTGGGTGTGTGTGTGTGTGTGTGTGTGTGTGTGTGTGACACATGCAGTCATTCACACTTAAACACACATCAGGACACGTGAATCACACACATACATAGAAGTAGAAGATGATAAGGAACACACGCAAACATAAAGCTCATATGAGCACACACTATGGCAACAGAAAATACTTGTTTACTTGCTGGCAGGTTTCCATTAACACCATGTGTGTAGACACCTTAAATATATAGCAACAATACTGATGCTTCTGGCTACGTTAGCAGTTAGCCAGCTGGTGAAACTAACCTCCCATTCATGTGTCAAAGTGTCCCTGAGCAAGACGATGAACCCCACACTGCCAATGCATGCATAGGAGAAAAAACTGAATGTCACTTTGGACACTCTTACTTGATGTATTTAGACACCTCCTTATGTTTCATTTCATGCAGAATCTTGAGAAAGTGCTGAAGGAAAGAAACTGACAAACAAGATTGAATGTCTACAGGCTGCAGTGTTCGGTCCTGAGACTTACCAAAAATGTAAAGTTTATCCGTAAGGTGGCGCAACAAGAAAGGTCATGGGGTCATTAAAATCAAAAGGGTTCATCCTCTGGGGATCAGCAGTGTGTCAGCTCTTTAATAGCAACAATGAACCCACAGACATACCAGCACAAACCTGTTATTTACATGTTTACTGCATAAAGACACCATCAGCCACACTTGGGCAGACATGCACACTGAGACAAAGAAGAAGTTTAATAAGGCTTATTGCAAAAACTCCATCGATATGAATGAAGGTAAGGTGGTGGGTTGGAGAGGCAGGAGAGCACTGGGGCTGAAGGCAGGCTGAGCAGAGCGGAGCAGCAGGGAGTGAGTGACCCTGTGGCTGAGCAGGCAGGACGGTGGAGATTGGGCAGGCGGACAGGTGCTTGGAGGGGAGCAGAGCGGTGAGCAGGGAGATAGAGAGCTGAGCGTGGCTGTAGAGGAGTCTTGGCAGGCAGGCAGATGACTGTTGAACGGAGCAAGCTGAATGGCACACGAGGAGGAGTTCTGGAGCAGAGGGAGACACACGGTTAGAACAGCGGGAAATACTTAAAGAAACACACTGGAAAGTTGGCCTGAGCATCTAAGTACCACCCCGGGGACAGAACTATCTGGCAAAGTCTGGAAGGAGAGCCGGGGTAGATATACTGTCGAACCATGAGGTAATGATGAGTAGGTGTGCCAGTCACAGGTTGAGCAGGAGCAGGAGGAGGAGGAGGAGGAGAGAGTAGCCATGCCCCCACAGACACACACAAACACACACAAACACAGAGAGACAAACAGGGAGAAAACACAAAATCATGGTGAGAGCCATGACAGACTGTCGTTTTAAGACAGACTTGAAGATTTGTGAACCTTTCCTTTAACACTCAAATGTGACACATTGTTTGTCCCAGTTTGAGGCCCAAAATTAGACTGAACTCTCTTCTTCAAACCTTTAAATTTACATTTCTAGTGGAGATCACAAAGCTTCCAAAGATACCAAATCTGTCTGGATTTTGAGGAAATGTGCAGAAAGACCTTTAGAATATTTACAATATTGGATGTAATCTCAATTGATGCATCACATAACCTTAATAAAGTAAATAAAAATAATGAATAATGAATTAATATTTAATTGAATATTAATATGAAAAACATATTAATACAATTTTGTAAAAGCTACACATGGGAGGATGTAGAGGGGAAAACTAAAGACATCATTCATTATTTTTACACCACAAACATTTTTTTAGAACTTTATTCTTCTTCAGACTCCCATGATCTGATTTCATGTTTTAATGCATTTGTCTCATCGTATGATAAATGATAAAATAAAAATCAGAAGAAATGTAATAACTGCCACCTGAATGATACACAGAAAACAGGATGTGTGTTGAATAGTGTTACTGTTACTGGCCTCTAACATTAGTGACTGTTGTGTGTTTATTTCTTCATTGACGCTGAAACAGACCACTGACCCATCTGCTGCAGGAAAAACTGGCAAACATGCAGAATTTCTCCCTGCGTGCAACATGGCATCTGTCTGTTACTTTTAAATGGGTCACATGAGGTTAGGGCCAAAAACCACCAACTGGCTTCAACCAGAAACCGTTAGAAAGGAAAATATAAACAGAAGCTTCTTTCATTCGCCACTTTAGTTTCACGTTGTCCGAAGATAGTGTGTTCAGTAAGAGACTTCACTCTGGAGTCACATGTGGAGGCTCGAAGGATTTAACCGGAGCTGCTACAGCAGAGAAAAAGAAAAAAAAACTAAAATCATGCAAAATGAGCAGGAGGTGAGTTCACCAATCATTAGACAATAATAATGTAAAAAAAATATATAAGAAATACATCTATAAAATGAAATAAAATAAAGAATTAGACATCATTATGAAGTAGATGCAATGACTATTTCAGTAGCACTTTACATTCCAGCTCGGTAATAACAAGGTAATTGTCATATTCTGATGAGAGGTAATAATTAAAAAATATCATGTAATAAGCAGGAAATAGCTAACGGGGATATCTAGATAATATTAGAGAGAAATTGTATAACCAGGTAATAAGGTGCCAAAAACAAAAAGGTAATAATGAGGCAGAATTATTTAATGATAGCATCGTTCAGCTTTTGTAACAATGCAGTAACCTTCTAACAATAATAAGGTTATATCAGTGTAACATTAATTAATCAGGGCCGGAAAATGCATAACTACCTGTTTATTATTACCTCGTTATTATCAGAATATTACACCACCATTAACTTGTTATTATCGAGCTGGAATGTAAAGTATTACCGCAATTTCTTTTTTTAAAATTTCAAAAGATAGCGAGCTTGATAATTTGTACTTTGGTACACCAAAGGAAAGGAAGGTGAAGATGGTCAACCAGTATTATGAGAATTAATTTGAGAATTAAAACTTGAGGAAGTTATAAACACACATATCTGGTGAATATTTGTTATTTACTGAAATAATTTCCTTAAACAGTTTGAGAAAGTCGCCAATCTTACAGATTTTTTTTGCAGTACATGAATCTGATGAAGTAGATGTTTGTAATATTAAATGTCTCCTTTGTTTTCCTTCCTCTCCACAGTTCAGGAGCTCCGGGAGCTCCAGGAGACCCAGGAAAAGATCGCCATGACGACCAGCCCGACACCCCCTCCTCCCCCCGCACCTGGTGTGGCCCCGCCACCTGCCCCTCCCCCACAGCCACCTCCTCCCCCTCCTCCTCCTCCTCCACCCCCTCCTCCACCTCCCCCTTCCAGATGCAACCCCCTCAGGTGAGGACGTTTCATATGATTCTGTTACATTTAATATGTTAACTGTAATGAACAGTCACAGATACATTCAAAAACAAAAACTGAAACTGAAGCTACCAGAGGCTGAGGACAGGACGCAGAGTGTCTGTTCAGCCAGTTTCTGGGAAAAAAATCAAAAAAGGAGACTGTGACTGAACAACACAAGAAAAAAAGGACACTGATACTACAAACATGACTAAAATCTCATGAATGCATGAGTTACTGTATGCTATCCTACCGTGCTTTAAGGTTATTCTACAATGTAATTTAGTAATCATGGTGTTATATGACACACTGGTAACAATAATAATAAACTTTACTTATATAGCATCTTTAAAGTCAAATTTTACAGAGTGCTTTGACAGACACAAAAACACAAAGACATAATCACAATAACAGCAGTTCAGTGCATAAAAGCAGCTTTATGGGCAACGTCCACAGCAAGAGGCGCCAGGTTGATTTTTGCCAGACTGGCTCACATTTCTGAAGCATGAAATTCACTTATGAATTTATATAAATGCTGGTATTCATTGACAGTTGACTTAAAATTAACTTTTAATTATGCATTCATTTGTGCCTCAAAACAAGAAAGAGAGAGAGAGAGAGAGAGAGAGGAAGGGAAGGAGAGTCTGTTTGACCCTCCGTTCAGTGTCCTGCTCTATATGATCACTCAAGATATACTGAAGTTGTTCTCATTTACATATCTTTCTGTTTCTGATGTTGTTATTTTATTATCACAGCATCATCTGACACAGACACAAATAATACAGGCTGATGACAGCAGATGTGCAGTGAGATGAAATGTTGACATTTACAGTTAGACATTAGAAAATTAGGCAACAAAGTTGCCATATTCAAGTACAGCCAGGAGCATCTAAATGAGCTGCAAAACATTCATGAATTATGTTTGTAAAATGAGAAAAATGTCGGCAAAACATCTCTGAACTATTTTATAAATGTGGCTGCTGAATAAACAGACGCTCCACTTCTCAAACTTCCAGTAGACAGCGAAACAGCGACGGAGCTGCGAGTGAGAAAAGAGAAGTGAAAGATATTCAAAAGATGATCTGTTCAGATCAGCTGATCAGTGTCTGATTGATCACAACTTTCCTAAAAAATCTATATCATCCTCAGTTATTGTCTGTCTCTCTCTCAGCTCTCTGATAGCCATCATGAGGAAATCTTCAAAAGGCTCCAAAGCGTCTGTGAAGGTCGAGCAGCCTCCAGGTGGGTTTCACTCTGACCATTACACCTTTACCTATCCATGTTATCATATGTATTTATCATGATGTGTTATTACATTTATATTACACATTGTATAAACATTGAGCTTTCTTATTTATCTTGGAGTTGTTATTTATGCACCATCTTGTTTCTTTCTCTCTCTCTCGCTTTCCAGCTGCTGAGGGTGTAGATGACGTGAAGGTGAAGGCGGTGAATGAGATGATGGAGCGGATCAAACATGGCGTCGTCCTGCGACCCGTCAAGAGTCAGGAGAACAAGGTGAGGACGAGACAGGCGGACAACAGAGAAAAGTAAAATCTGTGTTTTTTGGTTTAGCAAGGTTAGGTTTTGCCGCAGAGGATTCTGATGATCCGTATTTCCATATGTAGTTATTTTCTGACATGAGGAAGAGTCAGAAGCAGGACGCAGAGACAAATCAGGTAAGAGATAAGTCAGAAACGGCTTCAATAACAGACAGGCAGAGATGATGAACTGGGTTCAAGCAGGTGAATAAACAGACTGACAGACAGGCAGGCAGTGAGAAGGCTGGAACACTAAGATCTAAACACATAGACGATCTGAGAAGGGGCATAGATGAGTGAGCTGGTATATCTACTGAGGGACTAATGAGGTGATGAGAGGCAGGTGTGCAGGTGGGAGGGGATCAGGTGATGGGGGAACAAGTCTGGAATGAAAAGAGAGTTAGTACTGGGAAAAAATATGTACGATGTTGTCATTTGACACACAGTTTGAGATCATGACAACTGATCGAGCAGAAATTCTGCCTGATTCTAAAAATAGTCAGAGCCTTAAAATTGGCTTTAAAGTTTTTCCGGTGTGTTTTAAAACAGCAGTCAGGTGTCCATATAAAGGATCTCCTTCAAATGTGCTTTCAATATAAGTGATAGGAGCCAAAATCCACAGTGTGTCCACACAGTCATTTAGTACAAAAATGCACAATGCAACTTTGAAAGTTTATCTGAAGCTTATATGAGGCTTCAGCAGTCTGAGTTAGTCATATCAAGTGGATATCTGCCACATTTACAGTCTTTTTAGCATCAAATCCCCTTTTTGTGTTTCCTCGGACAGTGTTTCCCTGTTGAGCTGCGGTGGAAGTATAGTAACAAAAAGAGGGACTTTGGCACTAAAAAGACTGTAACGTTGAAAGATATCTACTTGATTTGACTCATTTGGACGCTAAAGGAGGATTATAAGTGCATTAAGGGATCTTCTAATGGTCAGTATGAACAGGAGAAATGATTACAGCAAGAAAAACATGTTTCAATGTTCATTTGGGCTCCTGACTGTTGTTTTAAGACACACTTGAAAAACTGTGAACCTGTCCTTTAATCTGTACAGTGTCTGGCTTCAGTCCTCATTAATTTTTGACCCTGCATGCAATAATAGTAAGGAGGTCAGGGGTCAGAGGTGACAGTACCATGACAACAGAGGCACTCAGATATTCCTGTGGCCTTGAAATCAATTTTAACTGCACAACATAATTAAACATGATGGAACAAGTGAAACTATATTTCTGCTTCATCAGTTTGAAAATTAAACATGTTTCACTGCCATTTTACGTCTCTTTTCACATAAATCTGTCCTCCTCTTCCTGTGAAGCTCAGGATATCTGTAAACACTGACGGGGCCTTTGGCTCCACATGTCATGCAGTCTGAATGCACTCTGGCTGATTGCTCTCTTCTCTCTCCTCTCCATGTGTCTCCTTTGTGCTGCCACAGAGAATAGCAGTAAAAGTGAGTATATTGACATTTGCATTAATCTTGTGAGGTGATGTCATCGTCGCTCTCCGGGGAAAAGACTTTTTCCTCCCCCTGACCTCACACACACAACCCAACACACACACACACACACACACACACATGCTGCAGACCCTCCTGTTTTAATCAGTTAAACACACTTTAACAACCATTTCAAATAACTTAATGGGCTGGACGCTGTGTGCTTGCTGTGTTATTGTTCCTCTCCAAAGGGAAGTCTATAGTGCAAGTGTAGCAAACATTCAATCAATTCTGTCAACAGAGGAAGATCAGTTTTCATCAGAAAACACTGACACTGATGCTGCGTTCAAATCAAAATTGGAGATCAGAAGTTCTTAGCTGTTAGATCGCTTTTCCCTCATAGGAAGCTGAAATATCTTTTCAGTGATTCTGGGGCCAGTTTCACCAAATTTGCAATATGCAAGCTGCGACTTGCAACATGAGATCATTTTCTGTCATGTTATTTTTGACACGTTTAACTCATCAGAAGAAATACCATATTTGTGACCCATACATGAGCATGTGAGTGGACCGTAGGACTCACAAATATATCTGCAATTGGTGCGTGAGACTTATCTGTGAAACGTGACACTGCCAGCGTCTGCGATCTGTGCATGAGCAGCGCTTGCAAATCGCTTTTGTGAAATGAGCTCATTGAACGCAGCAATAGTGCCAAGTGTCTCAGAGAGAAACTTACAGTTAAGGTGAATTATTTGTCTTTTTTCAGCCCTTTTCGCCTCCACTGTGTGAGGAGAAGCCACAGGAGAGCGCCATGGACGAACTAAAAGGCATCCTGGTAAAAACAGCTTTTTATCAGCTTTGTTACAGCATGTGTGATGTTTCAAAACAGCTGCTGTGAAATGAAAATCCTCATTGAGCCTCGATAAACTGTATCTCAGTTAATCTCTGAGATAACAGTTGCTTAGTTTATAACAGGAGCACACAGAACAGAAGCTTTTATTTTTTACCATGTTTGTACCTCTTTAAAGAGACCAAGATCATGAATGTAATCAAAAATGTTCAAGAACAGCAGCTCATTTTTCAGTTTGTGTGCAAATAAGAGACGGTTCTTTAGGGCTTCACTTTGATTTCCAGTGATTAAAGATTAAAGCAGTGATTAACACTAGAAAACTAAATTAGTATTAGTTATTATTGTTTTCTGAAGCTTTGTAGATTTGTTTACATCAGTTGTTTGTTGTTTCTACACAATGCATAAACAATGATAATAAAAATAAATAATTTTCATTTCTATAATTTACTTAATTCATTACAAAGTGGTTCACACAGCAAATTATGAGGTAATTTGAGTTTATGATAAAACAGATAAAACCAATTCCAGCAATGTAAGAAACAGAAACAGACATTAAGAAAAAAAGAAAAGCTCTCCGATAAAAGTATGTTTTAAGAAGAGAAGACATTTTTTATTATGATCAGTTTTTAATCTATAAGTTAATATCTTGAATTGTGTATGTGAATGCACCCACAATTTATATGCAATGACATATAAATGAGATATTATGTTATTTACAAATAGTTACAGATTGGGGCTTTAATAAAACTGTGGTACACTGACATACAGTATTTATGTATCCATTGATAAAGTTTTGGATTGAAACGTGGACACGCATCTTGTGGATGATAAAGTCTCTGCAGTGACGGTTGTGTTTGCCTCCAGGAGACGGTGAAGAGGAGTCCCAGCCGAGGCTCCCAGGAGGCGGGGCCATCGCCGCCGGGCAAGAAGGACAGCGAGCTAGAGGTCATCCTGAGACGCCGACGCAACAAGGCGGGAGAAGCTGGATCCGGAGGTAAACACACCTGAAGAGGAGACTCTGTCACTAACAAACTGCCAAACTGGTTTCTTAACTGTGTGGAATTTATTCTTGGACCACGATTGGCTCCAAAATAGTTGTGATGTCACAAAATATGCTCATAGCACACGTGTTGAACTGAGATTTAAGGTGAGCACAGAGAAACTTTCCTCCTTCAGCAGATAAATGTGAAAACAAACACTGAGTTGAGGGGGACTTTAATCTCTTAGGTTTGTCAAGAAAAATATGTCCATGATTCATAATATCATAATATCATAATATCATATAATAAAATCAAAAATAGGTTCATGGAAGAATAAAACAGGCAAATTGAATGTTGAATAGGAAACAACAAGAAAGTGAATTCAAACATGAAGCCAGTTCAGTGAGCTCTGTTCCCGACAGTTCAGATGAGGTCCTGCTGTTAATTATCACGCTGCTGTCAGTCAATTTTCAGAGCATGTGGTGTTCAAACTGCAGAGGTCAGAGGTTCCCCTCCCGCTGAGACTGTACTCATAACAATTTCATGCTTTGAGGGCAAATCCGATCCGATTTGTTGTGTCTGTGTGTGTCCAGAAGAGGGCAACCTACACCACAGAATCAACACACACAGCATGAAAGGGGGTCAGATTACTGCTGATATGGATTTATCTGTTTTTCCATAATTGATTGAACTGAATACATGACTGACTCTGGTCTGAAGGGAAGCTGGTCAACTTAAATCCCAAAAAGACAAACAGAGGTAAATAAAGTAAACAAAGCATCAAAGACACATAAGAAACTGTGTCAAACTATATCAGCAAATGCAGTTTGAGTTGAAGAAATGGAGCTCTACACTCCGACATGCCAGAACAGAACAAAACCAGAACAAAATGAAAACACTCCTCCATCAAAAGTACATTGAAAAGGACAGCAGATTCAGTAGATACAGTATGATACCAAGTCAAACAACAATGGTCAGAGAATAATCATTGACTTAATCATTGACTTGTGTGATGTGGTAGAAAATGAGTGACAATAAAATCTAGAAACCAATAAAATAAACATTAAAATGCCAAAATAAAACAAGGTGGGGAAAAAACAAATAATGTAAAAGTCTGTTTAAACTGTATAACATTGATTTTTACTCAGTGATGATCAGAAACTGAACTGAATGACCTGAGACAGAGCGAACATGGCAGCATGTTACATAAGGACTGTTGTCCTGCATGTCCTTTGCCCCAAGCAGAGAGGGTCACTCCCAAACACAAACTGTTTTTATCCTCTCCAGATGAGAAGGAGGGTCAGATGAGCCACGTCTCCTCCTCCGACAGCCTGAACGGGAGGCGCACCAGCAGCGACTCGGGCAAGGATCCGGAGGGGCTGAGCGTTCCCTCCGACACGGCGGGTCCCAGGGTCAGCCCGGAGAGACGGGGGTCGGGGCCGGGGCCCATCGTAGCCAGGAGGAAGAGCTCCGACACGGGCAAAGAGCCCAGAGTGGGCTCCTGGCAGGAGAGGAGGTCCTGCAGCTCTCTGTCTGAGAAAGAAACAGCAGAGTCTCCGATCAGCAACGGCTGCATCAACAGGTGGAGAATAACAACAGCAACATGACTGAGACCAGGGTGGGAGGTGCAAGGGGGCTCAGCTGACTCATTTCTAGGGCTGCAGCTAATGATTACTTGTATTATTTATTCATCTGGAATAAATTATTGTCATTATTATTATATATATTGCTGTTATTTGGTTTGATTATTTGGTTGTTTTGGATCTCTGACCTTTGCCCTCTTTGTCCCTGCTCCGCAGTGTTGGGGAGGATGATCAAAATGTGACAGAGAAATGTGTCCAGTCAAACGGAGTTGACCACACTGAGCCCAGAGAGGACGCACATGCCGCCATCTGCGCCGGCCCTGAGAACGGCAACACCGACGCCGAGTGCTAGGATGGACTCTGAGGATCCCAGTTTAGCTTCTGTTGTCTGATCCATGCATTTATTGATTAATATGAGAGTGATGTCATCAAATATTCACCCTTAAATCAGAAGTTTTAGGGTGCGATCACACTATGGCTTTTTGATTTTTTTGGGTCAGAACTAGAACGGAGAAGTTGACTTTGTTGTACGGCTGTTTTTGTGTTTTTTTCATTTTCACACTAACCAGTTAAAAGCCTGTAAAGAAAAGTCACATGACTAACATGTAGCTCATTTATTTACTTATTTACGGCTCAGTGTGAATGCACTCTTAACATTTCTAGCCATTGTAGAAGCTCCACCTCGTCATTCGCAGACTTTCACTTGTCAAAACTGTGAGATCTCCAATCTGTTATTCCAGTTGCCGAAACCAGCTGGAGGAAGAAATCTTGAAACTTTACTCGCAGTATTAAAAATTGTGGGAAAACATTACATCCACACATTTTACCATGTTTTCTAATATTCATTTGACTGTGATTGCTGTCCGTCTGGTTGGCCAGTAAAGCAGGTTTTGTTTAAAGAGAAAACATTGATGAGTCAAAGTATAAATAGTCCATCATAGGGATGATATGTCTTACAAACTAAAGGAAAACCTGCAAAAATGTAAAAACTTCTCAAATAGTAATAATAAATGCAGCACAGTCACAAGATGAACTTCAGGAGTCACAGAGAATATTAACGGAAACAAGAAAATCTAAATTTAGCAACAAAATCACGTTTATTTTTTTATATTTGTTTTCTAATGGTTGCTTTTCTTCTTAATATAATTTAATATCGTATAATTTTACCTGTTTAGGCCTCAAAAAATTTAACAAATTAGTCAATAAACTCAAAATCACTCTTTGATTTAACTTATAGACATGTCACCAGTGACGTATTCAGTCATTATAAGCAAAAAGGTTGAGAACCACTGTGCAACCACAATGCAACATGTACATTTTTTATTTGTGCCAGTTTTCCTTCAATCTTCAGGTTTTATAATCTCCAATGACCTGAAAATTCTTTCTGATGAATCCTGGACACATAAAACTTCACTGAAACCACCATCAATAAAACCAAAAGTGAAGATTTCAGCTGCTTGATTTTGCAGCTCAATAAAATTATCTGTGAAAAACTCCTATAGAAATCAGCGGCAGTGGAGCTTTCTACAATGGCCGATTATTCTCTAAGTTATTCAGAGAATGTATCAGTCTGCTGTACATCACTTCGTTTCTTTGAAGGTTTCTGAATACAAACCTGTGGATCCTGGAGGACAGATTGACTGAACTGTACGAGGGAAGCTGCACTTTTTTGCACAGAACCTCCGTTTCTTCAAACACTTCGACTAATATGATGACTGCAAAGCTTTAGGTTGATGTTTTTTTGTTTGTTTTTTCTATTTGATGCACAAAGGATCCGTTCACTTTGTGTCATCAGAGGGAATGCACTGTACTGTTTAGGATCCAGTTAATCCAACTTCTTCTGCTTCTCCTCTTCTTCTTCTTCACACCCACTCGTACCGAGGGCTGCACAGTTGGCTGTGTGTGATCATATGATTTAGTCAGTGGCAGTACTGAAACAAATGTATATAGTTTATTTCATGTGGTGAAAAAATACTGACAGTTTTAAATTAAGATGCAAAAAGTATGAGTTTTTCCTTCAACCATAATGATAGATAACCTTAATTAAGGCTGGGACCATCGGAAATTCTGAAAATGGCCGAATTGGAACACAATTATCTATAAATATTGATTGTTTTAATTGAAAATGTGGTTTCCTGGATAAATAAGCATTTTAAAGCCCTGCTAGCTCCCCCCTACGAGGCAGAACAGATCAAACAACATATTGATGATTTAGCCTCCAATAGTGGAGCTAAAGATGTAAACATTTTCCTAAAGTTGGAGTTAGAGGAAAGGATGGGAGGTCATTTAAATCAGGGAATTTGACAGCAATCTGACAATTATTGACATACTTAAAGTGGTTCCAGCCCTAATCATGATTATAAATATCTAACAAAGTAACCAGACTGGTGTCTTTAACCCTAATTCTGCAGCCTTACCTGTAGTATCCAGGTATTTAGAGTATCTCATTCATGAACTTTCTCTGTTTAGTCCAACTTCTTCCTGAGTCTAAATGGAGGGAGTGAAAACAACCAGGAACAATTTTTACAACCAGGGCTAAAATTGTACAGAAAGCTGCTTCTTTCTTTCTTTCTTTCTTTCTTTTCTTTCGCTTTTGCGGCTGAAGCACCTGTCCAGGTTTCAGCGTGTCGACTATCAGTGTGTCGTAAGGCTTGTGAGGGCTTAAGGTGGAAAACCAGACAAACGTGGAATAGAAATGTGACTGATATTTCAGGTTTTAAAGGGATAGCGCAAGAGATTTGCCCCCAAAACAGCGAAGACAGTAGCACATAGTTACAACTAAATCACATCTAACAGAAATGTTCTCAGGGTCCTTGGGACAACATTTCATCAAATCCACCTCTGGGGCTTGATAAATCGTTTGGGAGCTGGTGACATCAGGAAATAAACAGCAAGCCTTTTTTTTAAAGACTAGCGGTTTTAAAAAACAGCTTTGGAGGAATGAGGTATTTGTGTACTTTGTCTACCTCTCCACAGACACCTGCCTCTAAACCTAAACGTCCCCAGTTACATTTCATGGTGTGACAACTCATGAGATACTGTCACTGTCCCTCCACTGGAGAAAACATGTCTTCCACTCGCCTTCCTCCACTGAATCAGCACTGAGTCCAGAGTCCCGTATGCACATATTCTGACACACCCTCATTGTTTCTGTACTCAGTCAACACGCCCACCATCACATTTCACCGTGCATTCCTTAAACTTTTATTTGTAGGGCCTGCTGTTTATATATAGCTTTCCTGAAACGTGATGCAACATTAAGAACAATTTTGAAGAGTATGCAATTACATAAGGCACATTTGTATGACGCTATCACACCTTTTCAGTCTTTCTTAAAACACACAAACACATTTAAAAGTGCATTTTGTTCTGTCCATTAGGTGTATTTTATTCTAATGCAAAGGACCAGATGTTAGGGAGTTAATGAACTGTAAGGCTGCACATAAAACATCCCACTAGAGCCGTTTAAGCTGCCACAGGCCTGAATATTATGCATATCGAGGCCTTGTACAGGCCTCCAGACAGCTGTAGAGCCGGCCTGCAGCTGGGTTGCCTTTTAGGTCCTTGTACTGATTGCATATAGTTGTTAACCAAGTGGCTACTTAACAAAGGGAATTACTGTATCTGACAGAGTTTGGGTGATTATAGATATTGTGTGTGTTTGGGATATAAATGGAGTGTTAAAGGTTTTTTAAAACATGGATTTTCATTTTAGCATCACTTGAAATAAATTGCAAATCAAACTGACACTTGTGTTTGTCTTTATATGAAGAAGAAATCAACAAACGCCACAGACGGAAAGTAACACGTTTGTGGGACCTAAAGAGTCAGTTCACCCAAATTACAAAAAAAGAAAAACCCCACGTCTGCTTTCCTCTGATGGTATCATTTTAGTTTTATTTATCCAGTTTTTGTGTCTGAACTCTGTCTCTGAGAAATTCTACCATAGTATATACAGTAGTTTCAATTTGTTGCAATCTGCAACCTCACCGCTAGATGCCGCTAAATCCCACACACTGCACCTTTAAAACTAGAATTAGCTTCTTTCCCCTCCGAAGCAGAAGATGGCGGTAAAGATGCTAACTGCTGGTTTCCAACCGTTGATTAGACGTTACGTAGAGTGTCAAGATGGCGTCGCAGTACTACCAGGAGATGCAAGAGAGCTTCAAAAATAACAACAAAAGTCGTGAATTCCCGGCTCATACAGCTAAAGTCCACTCGGTGGCGTGGAGCTGTGATGGCAGGAGACTCGCCTCCGGGTCTTTCGACAAAACGGCCAGCGTCTTCATCCTCGAAAAGGACCGTTTGGTAAGTGGCCGTTAAGTCTTCAGGTAGCATGCTAGCGCTAGCCTCGTTTCAGAGAATGAATGAATGTGCAGGATTTTGGCCCCTGTGGAAGTTTTAACGTTAGCTAGTAATAAAACAAACCATTTCTGTAGCTTGTAACGTTAATTATGTTCAAACTTAAATATAACCTTCTGCCAGTGGTTTCCAACGTTTTTGGCTTTTGACGTCTTACAAAAAGCAGTGTGTAGTCGGGGTCACATTTCAGATGTCTATGAGTTGTTAACAGCTCCACCAAATAGTGATTTTTCCCTCTAAACTTCTCACATGGTTTCATTTCAATAAATGTTCAAATGATCCAATATTTCACCAAAAATCGAAGATTAGAGAAAAAGTCCAAAAACTGAAAACAGATTTGTGTATCAGAACTTTGTTTTTTCTTCTTTCCTCTCCCATTAATCATCTCACGACCCCTCAGATTTATCTGCTGACCCTTTGGAGGGGCCCCACCCCTAGGTTGGGAACCACTGGACTAAACTAGCTAACTGTATATAAAGTAGTTGAAACTAGCTCCACCTCCAGCAGCTACAACAGTAACATGCTGCTTACACACTGATGCTTCAGTATTAATAATCTAATGATGTCATATATAATAATATATCAGTCAGAGGGACCAAACCACTACTTTTACTGCAATACTTTAACTACATCAAGCTCATAATACTTATGTACTTTTACTGCAATACTTTAACTACATCAAGCTCATAATACTTATGTACTTTTACTGCAATACTTTAACTACATCAAGCTCATAATACTTATGTACTTTTACTGCAATACTTTAACTACATCAAGCTCATAATACCTATGTACTTTTACTATAGTAGTATTTTTGATGCAGGACTTTTACTTGTAATGGAGTATTTTTACATAAGTAAAGGATCTTCTTCCACAGATGAGATTTCCTCAGACAAGTTTAATAACGAGCCCGGGTCAGTTCAATATAGAGACAAAGTCATACACTGAACAGACAAAGGATGAATACACTTCATTCCCTTATATAGTCACAGAGTTTCATAATAATTACATAATGTTCATCTGTCCCATACATGAACGCTGATGTGTCCAAAGTGTTCTTCTACAGGTGGTGTCAACATGATCCCAGCCTTCCTGGCTCCCATCAAGCACAACTCTAACAATGTATATATATTCTAATCCGATGCAAACACGACCCTTAGACCACTGGGCCCTATAGGAAGTATTGTAGATTTTGTAGAAATTTCTGCTATTTCTCACTCTGAATTACAGTTAGGAAGCTTACTTAAACTCTTTTTCCTCACTTGGTTGCTTGTATATGGTCTGTATAATATAGCATGAACACAGCTGTTACTCCTCTGAAGGTTCAGTTCTGAGGGCTCTGGGTGGACGTAGGAATTTGATAGATGTCTGTTAAGAGCTTGTGTCATCTCCAGGTGAAGGAAAACAACTACAGAGGTCACGGTGACAGCGTGGATCAGCTCTGCTGGCATCCAACCAACCCAGATCTGTTTGTCACAGCGTCTGGTGACAAGACCATTCGCATATGGGACGTCCGCACGACCAAATGCATCGCCACTGTCAATACAAAAGGTGGGACATTAGTTCATGTGTTGACTGGGGTTCATCCCTATGATTTTATACAGCAGAAGTATACAACAGTTTACAGCTTCATGCAAGAAATTACAAATATTTAGAGTTTCCCCTTTATATATTCTTATTGTGAAAATGGAAATTATAGCCCTACAGGAACCCACAGTCATTCACTGGTAGGGAACCTATTTGAACCTTCTGATTTATAATTGACATAAATCTGTGTATATTAATTGCCTGGTACAACCGTTAGTCCAAAATCAGTTTCTCCCTGTTGGGATAAATCGATCAGAGTGGAACAACATAGGAGTTGTGATTACCATGAAATCCATAATGTATGTGAGAACTCTTGCGGAAGTTAGCATGGCTACAAACTCGCAGCCAGAAGCTTAACAGCAGGACTCCAGACACTAGTTTTCACAGTAACACGTCCTGAATTACACCTCTTACGACTGATAGAACCAGCGAGACACGCTGCTTCCTCCTTGCTGCTGTTTCCCTCCGTCCACATGAAAAAAACCTGTAACAAGTCATTTCATTTATTACAGAATTCTAAAACCATGATTTGAGGACATGTGAAAAAGCCTTTTTGGTGGATTTTTCAGGCTGTGGGTGATGATGAGGAAACATGTTAGTTGGACGTAATTGAAATGTTTTTTTATTGACATTTTGAGAATCCTGAATCACAGATAAACCACTGTATTTGAGAGAGAGAATTTTAAAGTCTTGACTTCCTGTTTTTTAGGTGAGAACATCAACATCTGCTGGAGCCCTGATGGTCAAACCATTGCTGTTGGGAACAAAGACGACGTGGTGACCTTCATCGATGCCAAGACTCATCGCTCCAAGGCAGAGGAGCAGTTCAAGTTTGAGGTGAACGAGATCTCCTGGAACAATGACAACGACATGTTCTTCCTCACAAACGGCAACGGCTGCATCAATATTCTGAGGTAGGAACCACACAGAGCCAAACTGTGGAAAAAGTGAATTTAAAAAAAATTCCAAGCTTTTATTTATTCACAAAAAACTGTCTGATTACTGCGCTCTCAATCAGTTTTCACACATCAACACCAGGAAGCTGCTGAGTGCAAAACCAGTCTGCTGAAGGTGTGATGTTTGCTGTTAGTGCTTTTTGACGTTTGATGTCTGAGCACATCGTAAATCAAAAGTGTTCGTAGTTGTTTCAAACGCCTACTCGAAGGTGGAGTGTAAAACCAGACATTTTGAGCTTCACCTGGTGTGAAGATCCTTTTAGATTATTGTAACTCTTGCCGTGTCTCATACACGTCTTCAGCTGTGTGACTGAGCTGAAATCAACTGTCTGGTTGTTTGCAGTTATCCAGAGCTGAAGCCCATTCAGTCCATCAACGCTCACCCGTCCAACTGCATCTGCATCAAGTTCGACCCCACAGGAAAATACTTTGCCACAGGAAGTGCTGACGCCCTGGTCAGCCTGTGGGATGTGGATGAGCTGGTGTGTGTCCGCTGTTTCTCCAGGTCAGTCCGTGTGTGTGTGTTTTCTGTGCTTTAATGATTAAATGACAGTACCTGTTAAAAATTGTACCTTTGGCATCATTGTGACTTGTCCCTGTAAGGTTAATTTGCTGAATCTTTCTTTGTATTGAATCATACATCTCTTTTTATTTATGTTGCTCTTGCAGGCTGGACTGGCCGGTGAGGACGCTGAGCTTCAGCCATGATGGGAAAATGTTGGCGTCGGCCTCCGAGGATCACTTCATAGACATTGCAGAGGTTGAAACAGGTCAGTATGACAAGTTTAGGATTCACCAGTAAAAAAAAAAGTGAATGTTCTCATGCTGTAGTTATTGGAGACTGAACTCACAACTTTAAGTGTGTGTATAAATTTCAGGAAAGAAAACTTTTCTGTCATGTTATATTCAGTCCTGCTCAGTTACAGTATAAATGGAAAATCCCCTATATGTTTCATTTTTGCTTAATGTTATTTTGAAAAAGCAACATTAGACAGAAGCTATTTGAATCTTTAGAAGTTTTCCACATATTTTAAACATCTGCAGTTTGTGAATCAGAGGAAAGGAAATAGTGCTTGACAGGAATTATGAATGGAATCATCAGTGACTAACTTTAACAGCCCTAAATGTGTTATAGGCTGTAATTCGTTTGACATAATTTTACTCTTCCTCAATTCTTGTGTGTGTTTGTAGGAGAGAAGCTGTGGGAGGTTCAGTGTGATTCTCCAACCTTCACTGTTGCCTGGCACCCCAAGAGGCCGCTGCTGGCCTTCGCCTGCGACGACAAGGAGGGCAAGTACGACAACAACCGAGAGGCGGGCACCGTTAAACTGTTCGGCCTTCCCAATGACTCTTGAGACATATTAGCTGAGTTTGTTCTGGTAAAATGAGTCTGCTGTCTCCTGAAGTCTGACTGACCATGAGCCAATCAAAGGAAGCATCACAAGGAAACAGGATGCTGCACCTCCAAAAACAGCAGTAACTGTTACTGCCAGCAGATGGCGCTGCTGCTCCATCAGGAATTACTTACATTTCCTATAAAACAGCTGATTTAATTCCGTTTTTATACACAGATAAAAACATTATCCCAGTGCTGTAATATATATTGTTTTTTATGTAAAATATGCATTGTTTTGATATTAAAAATGGTCTTTTTATATCTTGTGTGACATGAGCATTTATTGATGAATATTAAAATGTTGGTTAGTTTGTTTAATCAAAGTAATGATATTATTTTAAATGTGTTTTTCTCAGGTCTTTAAGGTGTGATGAGGCAGGTTACAGCACTTTTTTTTCTTTTTTTTACAGACTGATGGTTTAAATTCTCCAAAGCACACTAGACTAAATTATGTTCTCATATGCTGTAGAAAATAAAACATTTATTACCTTTAGTCCAGAAGCATCTGATGAGCTGACATCCCTGTCGACCTTTTTAATCTTTAGTTTGTTAGATTAGCTCTGAAATTTAAAATGCAAAAAGGTAGGCATATTAATGGATTAAATGATGACAGGGTAGTCAGGTTTACTAGTTTATATATTTATGAAATGTATACATTTTAATATTTTTTAAGACAGATGCTTTTAAGCCTCGCTGTAGAATGAAGCTCAGTGTTTTATGTTAAAGGGTGCAGCAGAGAGTCTGAGCAGGGAAACATTCATTTAATTACTTTGGACCTTGAACCAATCCAGCCTGCAGTGTGTGTTGGTAATAAAAGGGGGAAATTAAACAAACCTATAACAACTCAACATGTATACACACAAAACCCTAAAACCTACCATACACACACACACAATACACTCCCGAAGACCCAAACAACACATTGATCTTGTTTGATTAATGAAGCCAATATTGACCCTTTATTAAATATTGTTCACCACTGATATGAGGGTTCCTCTTTAACTGAATCCCCCAGCACAGCAATACTGAACTCATGATCAAATATCATCTTCTGCCTTGTGTGAAATGTGCACATTCACCAGGTTTTATCATCCGCATCACATCCCGGTCGTCCATGCATCATTTTCTGTGAATCCCGTGTGTGACCATGATGTGTGGAGGGTATTCAATGTAAGTGATAGGGGACAAAATCCACTGTCCTTGTTTTTTGCAAAAATACATTCCAAAGTTTATCTGAAGCTAATATGAGGATTCATCAGTCTGAGTTAGTCAAATCAAGTAGCTGTCTTCCAAAGTAACAGTCCTTTTAGCACTGAATTCCCTCTTTGTGTTGCAGAGATAGAAACAAAAAGAGGCAATTTGACACTAAAAAGACAGTAACTTTGGAAGATTTCCACTTGATAACTCATTCAGAAGAGATCTTTTAATGGTCAGTATGAACTTGAATGACTACTGCAAGAAAAACCTGTTTCAGTGATCATTTGGGTTTCTGACTGTTGTTTCAAGACAGACTTCAAAAATTGTGAACACTGTGATTTGATGTCGAGTCACTGGTTACTTAGTAGATGGATTCGCCTGTCCTTCCTCTTTTCTTTCTTTCTGAAAGAACAAGTCATTCAGTATCAGTACAAACTACTGGCTCTCTGCAGATTTAACTTATAACTGTTAAATCCAACATCAGTCGAACTCTAAAGCAGTGGGAGTGTCTGTCTGTCCTTCCAGCTGTCCAGGTACTTTTCTCCTGTGATCACTTCATTTTCGTCCGCCGTGACAGACGTACGCAGCGTGAGCCCAGAGTCGAGGCCCTCGGCCTGGGCCAGTGACAGCTGGTCACTCCCTTTCCCCTGAGCCTCAGGCCAGCAGGTTGCAGGATGTTTTCGCTTCGCAGCTTCCTGTCAGCGTAGCAGGGATGTCACAAGGCTCCCCGCTGTCCCCACTTTAATTTAAAAACCACATGAGAGCCGTGTTGTCCAAGAAGACAGAAGTGCTCAAAACCTGTGAAATCCTGTGATGCGACATCTCTGCTGAGTCTCCTGTATTAATGCATGAAAGTAACCTCTCTTCAACATGAATATATATTATTTTAGCTTCAGTTTATTGATTTAATTGTAAATATTTGTGCATATTTTTAGGCAAACAGCTGCTGGCTGTTGCTTGAAATGGTTTCACTGCTTGAACATCAGTATCTGATTTATCTGGTGAACAGAGAGCTGTGCTGTGGAAAAACTATATATCTGACTTCTATATATATTTAAGATATATTTTAAGTTGTTAAGTGAATTTTTTCAGCTAAAATTTTGGGGGGAAAGAAGAGGATTTATTCAGAAGCAGAAGGTTACATTAGAGCACATGCATCTGTATCTATAGCAGTCCCATAAAACAGATGCAAGTGCAAATTAAAAGAAATACATTAATATATAAACAAATAAAATGCAAATAAAAGAAATAAGCTCATATAAACCAGATAAAATGCCAGTAAAAGAACAAAGCTTAAATATAAAAGTGCAAAACATATTGAAGCGCATATACAAAATACTAAATGATGACACCACATAAAAGCACAATTGTTTGTGTATGAAATATTGTGTGTGTGTGTCTGTGTGTGTGTGTGTGTGTGTGTGTGTGTGTTTGCTCAGGGACCATTTCAAAGCCGACATGCAAATTGGTTGAGTCAAGCACCTGCTATTGAATTTTAGCGACGTGGCCTGGTGCAGTTGGATGGCCCTTGAGCGTGTCATCCCATCAGTCTCCCTGCTGATCCCAGCTGTTATTTATTGTAGCCGAGACATTGTGAAGAGGCCGGTCAATATCCATGGATGTGATTGCCAGCGAGCATCATGGGACAATAAATCAAATATAGCTACCTGCAGGGCCTCCTTCATCTGCCTGTCTCATTGTGTAAGCAGGAGGGTCTATCTGGTATGACTTTTAATGGTCTGATCTACATGGAGCAACCTCACCGTTCCATTTACTGCTGGCCTCTAAATCACTACTGTTTTGACATTTTGATGTGCCTCTGAAGCTGGTTGGATAGAGAACAGCATTCAGTACTGCTGCTAGTGTATGCACAGTCCAAATAATAATTTCCTTCCTCTCCAGCTCAAGTAGGAACACAGTAGAGAGCCAGCAGGACAAATCTGTAATAACCTTATTTCACTGTTGATAAATGTTGTTGTACTTCTCTCACTGTAATAGTGCAACAGTGAGTCAGGCATCACCTTAATGCAGCACCGTATTCAGTTCAGGAAAGTTTCTCCATTTACTGTTCTAATGCTACACTCCAGATCATTTTGAAAGTTGCAATATCCATCTGGCGGCTGTAGTATGTTTGAGCCTGACGTATGTGGACGGATTTCCTCATTAGGAAATTAGGTTTAGTTGTAAGATTATGAGGGTTAAAACTCTGTAGCCAGTGACTCCTCGAGACTGTTTATTACACGTCAGAAAACAAAATAATTGAAATGTAAAATTTGGTCGGTGGGTGGTGTCAGAGAAAAGGACGTACTGTTGCTTAAAGATATTTTCCTTTGTTCAGTTGCCAGTTTAGCAGTCTAAGCTGTACTTCAGCCATGTGCTGAATGTTGAATAATCAATTTATACCCAAGGATCAATAAAAAGGGCTAAATGCTTATATTTAACATGTAAACATGCTATGCTGGTGTAAAGGTACGGCTGAAGCTGACAAAAATTTGGCCATTTGTTTTAGAGATTTCCTGTCATGGACTTGCGAGATGAAAAGTTAGGGGATCATTAAGAATGATTAATATTTCTTTAAAAAAAAGTGTCAAACATGTCTTTTATATGGGCAGTTTATGGAGAAAATGCATTTACTGTATGTGCTGAACAGCAAAGAGACACATTTAAAAAAAAACAAGACTTTATTTATGGAACATACTGTTACTGTGAAATCACAAGGACACCTTCTGCATTCTGACAGCCTTTTAATATTAATTTGTACCTAATGTGCTCAACATATTAAACGTATGGAAGGTGAAACAGTGTCAGAAATAAGCTCATGACCTAAATTGGGTTTCGGTCTGATCAATATTCTCATTCATTGAACTGCAGTTTTTCCCAAGGTGATCCTCCTCTGCTCCATCACACGGCGTGCTCAGATGTGCTCAGGCATGCTGATCAATCCATTCAGATACTAATCCTTTCAGACAAGGTGTGTGTCTGTTTGCACATCTGCATGTATGTGTATCAGTGATGTAGTATTGTGTATTTATTCGTCTGTGTGTGTTGAGGAGGGGCAGCTGCGTGCAGAGAGATAATCAGACCCACCCGTCCATTTGCTTCAGTCAAAATGAATTAGTCTCTGGGTCTGTTAAAGGGCACTTCCGCTGTTCTGGATAATTGCTGCGCTGAATTGACCGGAGGCTCCCTGATTGATTTTTGGAGTTTTGGTGAGATGAGAATCTTTGATGTCCAGTCACTCTCTCACACTTCCTGTTTTTTCTGATAGGTGACAAAAATGCATTTTTCAGCCTGAAAATCAACACCGATCCAAGATGCTACTGAAAACTGAAAACCTTGCAAATATTTCATTTATTTAATCAGGTTGTCTCATAAAAAGCTCCTTTTCATGAAAGACCTAAGAACAAAGATAATTTATAATCAGACAACCAGCATACAAAAACAACCGGACCAGTCAGACCGCAATCGATTACAGAATTAATAAAAACAATTAGTCATAAAAAGCATCAGATAATAAAGCTTCAGAATGAAAGAATCTAGTTTTAGTTTCATCTGATGTTGCTTGATTTGAAATGTGAAAAATGTCCTTAAAGGAACATAATTCTGTCAGTCAGGACTATTGATCAAGATAACATTTCCAAATGAGCGTATTTATATGTACATCACATGTAGCTATCAGGATATTGGAAAACAGCACTGATGAAAAGAGTAACGCCTGCACACTGACTCTAAACCTCAAATTTATTTCATTTGATGATGTTTTGATGTAGTCAGATCTTCATCATGTCAGAATATTTAAACATGGTTACCACACTCATGTGGCTGGAGTGATAGGTGCATAGCCTACAATGAAAACTCACTTAGTGCTACATCCATCTCCAAATGTTGTACATCAGAGATGCTTTACATATTGTAGGCTAAATGAAGGAAAAATAAACTACTGAAAACTGTTTTTAAAAAGTATCTATATTACTCCAAAATATCATACTAGATGTTATCCACACATACAGTTTATCCATCACATTTTCTGTCAGAGATTATGAATATACAGTATGTGCAGATATTTTGGAATTGTAAACCATCGGCTCATTTAAAGGGGACGTATCATGCTTTTTGTGATTTTCTGTTATTTATATACGGTTATGATGTCAGATGTTTATGTTAAACATAGTAAAAGTTCCAAAACTTGAGGTGAATGTATGTAGAAATGCTCCCTGCAGGTCAAAAGCCAGAGCTTCAACCTGCTATAAACGCTTATGTTTGTATGTATGTTATGTTTTTCAGTGAAATGTGATTTAAATCCTGTCCTGAGCGGCGTCCTTGTGTTTTAAAGGGAAGGAAGCTGAAAAACGTTTGTGCTAATCTGATAGATAGAAACATGCTAAAACCAACATATAGAGAGACAAAGTCATGACATCACGTCCGGTTAGCCTCCACAAGTGTGGCAGCGTGGGTACTTATGTCACTGTAACTTGGTTTTATCCGTATTCATAAAACTCTGCAGTGCTTTCTTCTAAAGGCATTTATCATCTTTCTAGTTGTAATCTGTGCTGTGTGAAGACTTTTACAGGATTTGCTTCTCTCTGTCCTGAAATGATGTTCATTAAAGTCCATTCAGAAAACCTAAAAAATAAATAACGATGTTAGATCTACAGACCTTATCTAAACATATGACATACTGTTGAGAAAGGTTCTGTTTGACTTCAGCTCTCTTCGGGCCTATTAGGGAACAAATACAATGCCAAAAACAAATTTAAGCCACCAGGAGAGCAGAACCCTACAGGATCATTATATAAGCTGCAGGTAGGTAGATAGTACTATTCTCTTTTGGCTCGTCCTGCTGAATGTTCATGTCTAATACAGACCACATTATATAAGTTTGCAATTTAAAATGCCTTCAGGAACGATGAGTTACATAACAGATGAGCACAGTGAATATTTTGTTCCCCACTTCCTTGTTTAGATATGAAAATAAAACTGTCTTTGCATGGTGTAGCTGAGAGTTTGATGACCCCTCAACTTTTATGTGTGTATCACTTTTTACAACTTTTATATCAAGCATGAACCTTCATGATGGAAGAATTGTGATGCCACTGCCAGGCCTCTGTTGCTCCAGTGGAGGTGGATGGATGGGTGCAAACAGAAATCTGTGGTTGAACTGGGAAGTTTAAATGTCCTGAACAGTGTGAATGTGACGGAAAAAGAACTGAATGAGAGCATGTTGTTCAGTCTAGTGTTCCTGGATAAATAGAGGTGAAGAAGAGACATAAAAAAGTCAGGTCATATTCCTCTCTGCCTGGATAAACTGTACAGAAAGCCGCATGTGTGCTCAGCAAACCCTCTCTGGATAAATAAAGGCTACAGCTGCAGGTTCACCCAACTCGGAGAGTTTATCGCAGACAACAATACACGATGTTCAGGTTTCTAATTTGTGGTTTTGACCTTGGGGAATAAGCAGCGAGGACGCAGATTACTGCTTTAACTAGAAGTGTAGGAGTCAGGACTTTTCTTTCTGGAGAGGCAGTGAACTGCTGACAGCGGCAACGCTCGGCTGGCTGAGCCAAACACTCCGGATAAAGACAAGAAGCACGAGGACACACACACACTCACACACACACACACACACACACACACACACACACGAGCAGAGGAGAGAGCTGTAGAAAGTAATGAGGGAAGAGTAATCGAGAGAGGTAGAAAATTGTGCACAGCAGCATCCATCTTACAGACAGTAGGTTTTACATTTTTATTTCCTCCGCTCACTCTACTGATTGAAAACAGACACCTTTGTCTTGTAGTTTATTTATTCTAACGTGGTTTTAATTAATTAATCATTTAGCAGGCATTCGGGTAAAAAATTGCACTGTGTTTGAAAACAGGGGCTGCGTTGGTGTGAAGTCCAATATGAGTAACAGATCAGAAGTTTGAAGGTTTTGTAGCTACGACACTGCAAAGCGGATAAAAACTTAGGATGACTCTGCTTATTGTTACAAAGTAATCAATAAGGAATGTCGCTTAGACATATTTGATTGGCCAGAGCTGAGCAGAGTTGAACAGTTGAACAATTCAAGGTGTATGCAATGAAAACTCAGTCAGCAGTACATCAATCTCAAAAGATGTACATCAGATATATGATGATAATATGCAAAGATTATCTCCATCAGTTTATCCATCACTGTTTGTGTCCGTAGACGTGTGACGTTTTTTTTCTAGAAAACATACAGTTGTTTTTTTTGCCAAATCCTTCTAAACTGTGACCAAACACTGCGTTACGAAGTGCCAGTGTCAGTCTGAATGTGGCCTTACACACGCATGCACAACTTGCTTCACTCATTATATTATTATATTCTTATACTCACTGATTTGGTTTTCCAGCTCACAGCTTTACTGTTTTGCTTCAGTCTCACTGATCTCATCGACCT
Organism: Scomberomorus guttatus; assembly: GCA_038419695.1. Lineage (NCBI taxonomy): Eukaryota > Metazoa > Chordata > Actinopteri > Scombriformes > Scombridae > Scomberomorus > Scomberomorus guttatus. The sequence continues at coordinate 3,166,857 of CM076452.1, forward strand.
CACGTTCAGCTTCAACAGGCAGCTGTTTTCAACTAAAAGCTCATTATATGAATATTAATGTTGCTCAGTGTCTACAGGATGTTTGCTTGTGTATATATCAACATAATATATCAAATATATCATATATCAAATGTGTAATTTTCAGATTTTGTCAAGTTCAAAAAGTGCATTTAAGTTCATTCTTGACCCTGGAAATAGTAGTTTGATAATCCCAACTCCAGATCCATTTGCTAGCTTTTTATGACTTTTTTAAGAAAGAGATTACCACTCTATGGTTTGTGAAACATTCAACAGACTTTTTTCTTTCACCTTCCTCAGAATTGTTGCAGGTGTTATGTGCTCTGCCAGGTGGACATACACCTGTCTCACTGGAGGTGGCTTCGTTTTCTCTTTTTGTGTGTCAGGTTTCTTTTTTGAACCCCTCCCTCCCTCCCTACCTCCCTCCCTCCCTCGTCCTCCAAATCCAAGACTTCTCCACAATGAACTCCTGCTTTCACTTCACGACTCGCCATCATGTTCTCTTTCAAACTCGTACGTATTTTACAAGTTGTTTTCTCTGACCATTGCCCCCCCTCTTTCTCCTCTTTTGCTGCTGTAATGAGAAAGGGTTGGCGCAGCAATTAATCTTATGTTTTCTTCTCTGAACTATTTCCAACAAATAAAGCGACTAACGAGAATGATGGATCGGTTACCGAAGCGGGAGCGATGGCTTGTTCACCGATGATAAACTGGACTCTTCTCTGTGACTAATGGACTAATCAGAGCTGTTAGGCAGCACAGTGGAAGAAGAGGTGGAAACAGACCAAAAAAGGTCAACAGAAGTATAGAACCTGCTGTATAGAACCTGCCCAGGAGCAGATGCTATAGGAGTAAGCTCATGATGAAGGGTATAAAAGAGCAATTGTGACTATTTTTGAGTCTTTAAGGTTTCCTCTTTCTCTGTCTATGTATTTGTTTTTGATGAAGGTTGTAATTATTTGTCTCTCTTCATCTTCTTCTGCTACATTTACAGATTTCCTGCATTTCCCAATATACCTTTCCCCAATCTCCTCAGATGGAACATGAACCTGCTGCGCTCAGCCACAAGTTTTACAAATACAGAGCAAGATATTGTCACCTGCGATTTGTCCGTTATTTTATGGATTTCTGTTATTTAACCCCTTGCTTGCTCCATACACTGCAATCTGTAAAAGCTCCTCCAGTTTTACATTTTGGTGTCATGTCTGAAAAGAATGTTTTTAACTTTCTATCACTCTGGTAATCTACCTACTAACATTTCTGTACAACTTGCTACTTATCTCATTGCCAGTGAAAGCAAGTCAGGACATTCTTACATATCACATGACATGTTTGCATCAATCAGCCATCAGTCAGTGTCGTCAGTGTCTTCTTGCCCTTTCCTTGTCTAACTCTGCTCGCCTCAGCACCATTTCTTCCTCTGGCTCAAACTGAAATAGTACATCATCATCTTATTCGCTGCCTGACATTTTATAATGAAAGTGTCACTTTGCAGAGTTACTTCTTAATTAATTACTTTTTATTTACTAACTAGTGAGTAAAACCTAATTCGCACATCAGAGTTCAACAAGGAGGAATGATGGGTTTATGTGCTGTCGTGTAGCTAAAACTGTCTTAAGTTTTTATGACATTCATGTCTGATGATTATTCGTATTTGTTTTTGTTTTTCCAAACATCATAGCTTATGAATGCAATGTTATGTGGCAGATGAATGGAAAAACTCTGTCGTCAGACCTTTTCAGCATGTGAAAGCACCACCAGGAAGGATTCACAGATCACTCTGCCATTTTAACACTGTTAAAATGTAACATTAACAAAAACAAGCTCAAACATGTGTTTCATCATGATGCATTAGTTATGTTGAGCAAATTTTAATTATCTAAAATTTACTGAAGCCAATGGTCCCTGGAAGGTATGAAAACATGTTTAAATATGTAGCAGGAGGGATGTGTAAAACAGGTCATGTAAGTTGTAAGCACACAGGATTTACTGGACTGAACTTTAACATGTTTTTAGTAAATGTAATTTACGCAAATAAAGATTTTTGCAGGTCACAACCAAAATACTTAAAAGGACAAACTGAACCACACTGCTGAAAAGCACAAAACATGATAGTTTTACATTTTTACCAGATGAGGAGGTATCACATATCAGCACTTAAACAATATTTTAATGTCAGGAAATTTTTTTTGAACTGATCTGATGTCAGAGCAGCAGGTCAAAACAAGTGTTAACTCTCTGATGGGTGTGGACTGAAACACTGTTGATTTTATCACTGGTGACCTTGTGGTGTGAACATGATGAAGTGTCTTTCAGGCTGCATGTGAACAGATGTACCATGAACACATCAGAAAACACATACAGTATTATATCTGTATGAATTATTCACTACGATCGAACTAAATGTGTTTTAAATGACATCTGGTCCACGCAGCAGCCGCCGCTGTTTCTGCTGAATAAAACGATCACCAGCTCGAGGAAAAGAAAAAACCTTTCTCACCATCACAAACATGATCAGATTTTCTTCAACAGAAATTTTATCAAGAGCAAACAGTGGCTGCAGGTACATGAGCCAGTCTTTTCTTTCCATGACTCCTGCAAATGTGTTTTCACGAGAACAAAATAAAATGATTGTGTAAGGTGTCCTGTTTACATTTCTAATATTTGTACTCCACCACAAGCTAATTTTAGAGGAAGACAGACCTGTGTAGAATCCAACATGGCAGTAATGTTGGTTTACTGCTGTAATTCTGTACTGAAGCAACTGTTTTATTAGAATGTACTTCTACTGGTCAAAGATGTATTACGGGGAAAAGTTGGACAGTATGAGCATGTTCAGACAGTCTAAATAATACGACAATACAAACTAATCAGGAAGAGTGTTTACATGTCAGATTTCAACTGTGGAACGAGTTTTTGAAAAGTTAAAAACCAGCTCTTTGGAGCCAATTTACAAAGATTGAGCTCGAATTCTCATTATTAGTGGAATAAACAACAAAACATTTTGAATTTCTTTATGCTCTGATTTGCGTGATTTATTAGAAATGAAGTGTAAATAATGTAAACTGGTGGTCATAATATAAACCTATAGGATCGTTACATTATCCAGGAGAGTTCTGAGTTTCTATGTTCAGTAATATTGAGGAAATTGTTTAAACAAGTCCAGAACCAGCCGTCTCATCCACTCTGCAACTTAATTAAAGATTATATTGAGTTGCATTATGGGGAAATGAAGGATCTTATGTTTCTTTTAACTTGCCCCATACCAGAGACTACACATCTGGATATCTAGGCCTCTGCTACATCAATTTTGACCTTTTTGTGCAACACTTAATGGACACTGGACCGCCCCTTTAATGTCCATTTGCCCATAATTTGTAGATTTGTTCCTGTTTGAGGTTATTTATTATTATTTAAATTCCTACCTCTGTCCACGTGTAAGGACTGTAGATGTATTCGGTTTAAGCTGCAGCAGCATCAAATAACAGAATCGTGTTTTCTGTTTATCTGTGAGTCCAACATATAGAACATCTTCCTGTGAACTTACACAGACGGAGGCTCAGCCTGGGGACACTTCAGACCTGACGAACAAACGCACACTGTGGACACTGACAGACCCAAATCACATTAATTAGCATTTTTACTAGCAGGACTGCTAGCAGGACATTGCTATTTAAAGGAATCATTGCGTAATGCAATTACACCCTCATTCCTGTTTTTGTCAGAGAACAGCCTACAGCCGCCTCATGCGTGCCAAATTTAAAACATATATCAGTGTTCACTTCACTGTTCTGCTGCTTTTTCTTGCCCACTGACTTTAGTGAAATGTGTGTGTGATGTTTGTTTCAGAAGAGGCGTTTTTGCACGAGACAACTGTGTCCTATTTGTCTTTGTCCAAGTATAACTTTAGTCAATGATAAAATACTTAAAACAATTATCATGTCTCCTCTGTTTTCTGATTGTGCAGATAAAGTCGGTGCTGATGTAAACCAAAATTAAGCTCTGTCTCCTCTGCAGCAGCTGTGGTGTGATCGCTTTTCTTCACCCGATATTATATATGCACACTGATTCATTGAATAAGAAGGAGCTAATCTTGCACTGCAGTCTATTACTGATGGCATTTCCTGAAGTAAAGCTCAGTTCTTTCATCAGACTGTTATTATGCTCTATGTTTGATTTAACAGCCTGGTAATAAGAAGCAGGGTGGATTAACAGTTAGAGAGGCTGTATTTATCACACGTTCAATCCCCATCACTGCTGAATAGTGTTGGGAAAAGTCGAACATGTAGAAGTCGCAGTGTACTTTGTAGCATACTTTTAGCAATGTGAGGACATGTTTTCCTCTTGGAGTTTTGCCGTAGTTGTACAAACTGTGCTGGGACCAGTATGACAAGCAAATCCATATGCTGGAAATATTATTTAATTTTTCTCATATAAAATCAGAAACCAAAAGGGAGACATTTTTATTTTATATCTTTTAGTTTCATGATGATGCCCCCTAGTTTTGCATTGATTCACTGGAATATATATTAGTAAGTATCCATCTGAGTAGCTGAAGACCTTATTTTGATACAGCAAATCAAGCAGACGGTCACACTGAGCCTGATAGCATCCTGCTACACAACACAAGAGGCACAGACTCTGAACAACAACCCGCATTAGCTTTCCTGCTAAAGTCTCCTTCTTATCTAACTTACACACATGAACACACATCTTGCATCCTGCAGCTTAGCTTGTTGATCAAGCCACCAAACAAACATTCACCAGAGAAAAGTGCACCGCTAACGTCAGTTAGCAGCTACATAGCTAATTAGCTGCTCAGCTGCAGCACATTAAACAGACCTGTTACATGCTGGGTTGGTTCTTACTAACACACTGCATGTCCATGACTTGTAGCTACAGCAGTTTGTTTACTTTGTCTCTGTTCCATACGGTGTGAGACCGGTAGCCTGCCAGCTAATGTCAATCAAACACAGACACCGACACACCCCTCCAGCCGGCTGAGATGAAAAGGAGCATTTCTGATATTTCCCCAAACACCTTTTAAATGATTTTTAATAATAAAAACTATTAGCAATACATTTAGAAAAACAAGTTTCCATTAGTTTTGACTCCAAAAAGGGATGATTACTCTATTTCAGTTGTACTTTAAATGAAGTGAGTGTTGATCATCTAACATCGTCTGAATGTTTTTGTCACTTTAAAAGTAGAAAGATTTAAAAGTAGGCAGGGTTTGAACTGTCTCTCAAGCTCTTTTTTATTACATCTTCACACAGCTACTCTGGTCACTTTCTGTGTTCAACCACGAGCAACACAATGAATGCAAGCCAGGTACGCAAGGTTATTTTAATCTAAAAAAAGGAAGGATACACATAGTGCATTTTGGTGACACACTCTTCAATTCAAACGCCTTGGATTTGCTGAATTTTAAGTCTTGACTTCTGCTTCTTTCGGAGTAAAACTACAGGCGAGGACACTTAAATCACAAAAATGTGGACTTGAGACTTTAAGTACCACACCAGTAATGACAGTATAATAAAATATTAACTTTTCAATATGCAGACAATGTGAAATAGTGAGAAATGCCATAAGAAGAAATCCAGAAAATGATAAGTGAATGATGAGGGAGACAGCGGCAGCTCAGCCTGAAAGCACAGTGAGGCGATCTGAAGGCCATTAGCAGCTTCATTATCACATTTACACTGATCTCACACAACGGCAGCATTAAGCCTTTTAATCCAGCCAATAATCAGACCTGCCGACATATTTCATTAGTTGAGAGGTTTTTCCACAGTGGAAGTGGGCGTGTAATGCTGTGTAAGTAACCTCTCCCCGACCCCACAGGATGGATTTTGTGGCGAGGCGAGAGCAGTGGAAGATTTGCATCCTCAGAGGGGAAAAAATTACTGCTGCAAGATGAAAACCTATTTTTTTCAGAAAATTACAAAATATACTTTATACTATTACTGTTACAAGCTGTTTAATTTAATTAATTTATATATATAATCTGGGGCTCTACTGGAAGATCTCTGTATGATTTTCAGTTAAAAAAACGTATTTATCTTATACTGGCCCTTTATGCAGCCCCTCAGTTCAGCCTCTGTCTCTAACAGGCTGTTTTAGCTCCAGTCTCTTTAAGGCCCCCCTCCCAATCTGATTGGCCAGCTTCCAGAAGCTTCCTCTGGCTTCGGAGGCTACATCAACAAACGGTTGTAAGATATGATATATGTGATAGGATATCACCTCTTTTTTTCTCGTTCTTTACTCAAAACGTATCAGATACATCCGTACATGTTGGAGCCGAAATATGATCTGAAATATGTGAGTGGACAATGCGAACAACCCATAGAACAACCTTTAACCCTTACATACTGTTGGAGGCAAATTTGACCCATTTTGACATTTGAAAGCAGTAAAGACAGCCTAAATTACATTCTTTAAGCCTGACATTGTATGGCTTTTCCTGACGTGGTCCAGAATATACAAAAATGGAAATATTTCAAAATTATTTTGAAATATTGTGCAGCTGGTATAAATATTCGTACATTGAGGGTGTCCCAGATCAAATTTATTCAAAGGTATTTTAAATTCACTAGAGGGGGTCAAATCAAGGTAAAGAGTGGTTATATGGAATCTTGAAACAGTGAAACTATAAATGATCATGTCTGTGTATTTTTGTCATTGGGACAGTGGGGACAGAGTTCAACGGGGACCTTGACATTGTCACAAGAGCTGTTCATGTTCCCTTGCCAGTGTGTCCCTTGCTACACTAAGCAGGGTTCCTACCCAGATGGGCATCTGCAGCTGCAAATAAGCCAATGTAACAAATCAACCCTAACCCTAACTCATCAATTACCAGGCAACCAACATAGGTTGTCCAGCATAGTCCTCCCTATAGTGGAGAGCAGCTTTCACAGGACTATAAAAAGTATCTGAGTGCCTATTTCACTGATTTGGTGGAGTGGAAGGAGTGATTTGGTGGATCTGTTAATCCAAGACGAAAAAGGAGACAGCGAGTTGAAGAGAAAGTATTAGAAGAGGACAACATAGATAAAATGGAGGAAAGGTCCTCTGTCACGCAAAGGTGATGCCACCTTCCCCAGACACCAGTCAGCAGTTTATTGCCACAAGGGGACAAAAGAGAGAGAGATGCAACTTCTGAACAACAAAAAAGGACCACAAAAGTAATGTAAACCAGTAGTGCAAGTAGTGCAAACCAGTTGGCTGTTTTGTTTTATGACTAATACGCTCAATGCAGAGTTGATTGTGTACAACTGAAAAAGGAGGGCATGTGATTTACAGGCAGTGTTGATTAATGGTTTTAATGGTTATAATGAAACCTGCCATTCAAAAATGTTGTTGCATTCTTTGTTGCATAGAAATAATTATGGCTGTTATGTTCTCCTGTTTTAGATAGCATGAGATCATAATATAGTATGTTAAAAACAAATAGTAAAAACCACTCTCTCTGCTCTCTGAAACATTAATGAAGGATTAATCACCAATTTATTGATGACTGATAAGATATATATGCATGCAACATACATTTGTGGTTTAAAATTTGGTCTAGGGACTAATTATAAAGGGATACTTGAGCCTTTAAATGTATGGAGTGGGTCAAAAATGATCCACTTCATACCACTGTGAAGGGTCAGGATATGAACAGTATGTGAGGATTAACTAAAATATCAGCAAACATTCACTTTTTAACATAAACACATAACATGCACCTTTTCTGATACTGGATGCCAGAATACAGACTGGATACAGAAATTTCATTCAAAATATACTAACTGTGTGTTCGTGATTACATACAATGTCAACTGAAAGACGTGATTAAGTTTCCCCTTGAAATAAATGTTGATTTTTAGGGATTTAAGTTGGAAAAGCAAACTGCTACTTTGTGTTTTATTTTATTTTATTTTTCTTTAAACTTCAGTGGATTACTTGATATTATGAACCCTTAGTATAAACTGTTAGTGCCAGGAATTTTTAGTGTTTATTATCAGTAGATTGTGCTGTTTTGGGGTGATATGATATGTATGATGTATGTGTATATTGTTTTTGTTGTTGTATGTACATGTGTTTTTGTATGTATGTATCTATATAGTGGAGACATGTATGTTACAGTTTGCACTGTATTCTGTGTATTACTTTTCCCTTCATTTTGTTATTGTGCCTGTATTAGAAAATAATGATAAAAAAGGAAAATAAATACAGTACAAGACCCGAAATAATACAACTGTACAGTGTGGACGAAGCAAGAAAAAAAGGACAAAATACAGTCGGACATCAATCAATCAATTACTTTAGTGTCCCCGAAGGGTAATTGGTTGTGCAGCAGTATAACACAGGATAAAAACACAAAGCACATGAACACAACATATAAATATAAAAACATCAGATAAATACAAAAGAAAGCAGAGTACACAGATCACAACAATTAAAACAGTTTCTATATAAATATATGCACAATGCAAAATTTCAAGGCGTCAAGGATTTGGGTTCTGAGTAGGTTTGTGTGTTAAGTTGAGAGATGACAGAGTTTTTGTATCTGTTAGTTTTTGCTAACGTGACTCTAAAAAGAGAAGCAGAAGGTAAGATCTGAAGCTCTGGATGTAGAGGATGGAAGCTGTCACCCTGAATGAACTGTTAACAGAACAGACAGACTTTTCTGTTGAGTAGCAGAGGTTTTGCTGCAGACACATATAATGACATCTGTACATTTATGAAAAATGTACTTCTACTGTTTTTTGTTTTGTTTTTGAGCCTCTTCGCATTTCTAAAATAAAATCCACTTGTGGCTTTGGGTGCATTTCTCTCTGGAGCAGAACACGAGATTGTTGTCGTAGTGTTTGCTCTCGTCCAGCTGATTCGGCCATGTTGTTAGCGTGACATGGTGGTGAGCAACAGGCAGCACCTGTCCTGTCTGTTTGCTCAGTGTGTGTATATGTGTGTGTGTGTGTGTGTGTGTGTGTGTGTGTTTGCTCACTGATAAATGAGGCTGGTAATGACACTTTAACAATGAGCACATTAGTGTTACACTAGGCTTCACGTCAGCGGCCTCCAGCTACAACAGTCAGACAGACGACACCTGAACGCAACGGCAGCATTATTTTTATTTATAGAGCTGAAGCGCCACCTCTTCTCTTAGCTAACATCTGTCTCTCTACATCTACAGAATCTCTCATAAAGGGATTCTCAATCAGCTTTTCTTAAAATTTGAATCATGTTCTGGTGCTTTTTTGTCCCTATTTTAAGCCAAATGAGTATCTGCTGCTGCACTGGACAGTAAAATCAGAAAATAATCGTGCCTTAAATTTAGGGACTTGCTCTAACTTCAGCTGTGTTAGAAACTCTTCCACTAAATTTGCTAAATTCTACAGCTTGTCTGCTTTACTTAAAAGATTAAGACATAAAAACACAACAATGTGTGTCTGATAAAAAAAAGTATAATTACCATGTTAAAATACTTAAAATGGCTTCTACTCCTTCTACCTCATTAACATTTTCAAGCTCTCTAAACATGCAAATATATTTCATTTCAAAAGTTGAACTGCTGGATACAAGATGTCTCCTCCTTCACTGTAAAGTCCATCCTCAGTGTTTGTGCACTGAAGGCTTCAAGTTTCCACGTCACACTCGGTCCAGCTGCATACTTATGATTAGCTTCCAAGCTAGTTGTGATGTCACAGATCATGCTCGTAGGCCCCTTAAAATCTGATTCTTGAGGACAGAGAAACTTTCCACTTTCAGCAGATGATTGATGATGAAAATTGTCTTGTAGTGTCAAACTCTGCACATACATCATTCTGCACAGTGAAGCTCAAACATCCAACTGTAGGAACAAGAAGAAAACTTATTTTAAATGCCTGTAAAATATATATATTTTATTTATATTTGTACTGAAGCATTTTGCTGCTGAGTCTGTCGTCATATGCTTTCTTGCCCGCTCCTGTCTTGGAGGAACAGTGTATGGAGGCTGTGAGGTAATAGTGCGCAGGAGGGGGTGGTGGGGGAGAGACAAAGAGGGAGAGAGAGAGAGAGAGAGAGAGAGAGAGAGAGAGAGAGAGAGAGAGAGAGAGAGAGAGAGAGAGAGAGAGGATATAGGACAGGCATCAAACGGTGGTTTGGCTGCAGACTGGTCGGGATCCCTTTCGCCGCCTCGGTCGCTTCAGACGCATCAGGTGAGTAAAACCAAACGCACCGTGCGCCAAAATGATCACAGAAGCTGTGCTGGGAGGGGCGGCGGGAATGCTCCGTTATTTTTATTGTTGTTTATTTTTCTTTTTTTTCTTTGGGGAAGTGATTGGCATTTCTGCTGCAGCTCGGATGATGTTAACAGTATGAAGATGGAGATGAGGGGTGAGAGAGAGGGTGCGCACAGGTTTTTAGGCGTGAACTGCTGGTGTGTGTCTCTCTGTGTGTGTTTGTGCAGATAAACACACATTCATCCAGGCGACAGACGGTCTGCACGCTGCAGGTATCAGTCAGGTTCACCTGGCAGGCTGCTTTAATGCAACATGCGGAAACGGCCCGGCAGGAGAGGCATGCTTTCTGTCTAAAAATCACGGTTTCATATTTCAGTTTGAGCACCCGCGGTGCAAAACATCAAGGCGTGCTGCGGATCATACCTCCCACCTCCCTCCTCCTCCTCCTACTCTCCTGCTCGGTGTTATCTATCTCTTCATCCAGGTGAAGGCTGATATTCTTGCCTATTTCACCGCCATATCGCGCCTGTAGGTGCGAATGATGAGGCAGGGAGGAGGAAGAATAGGAGGAGGAGGCTGCAGCTGAGTGCTTTTTACTGAAAACCACTGATGAGGGATGAGGCAGATCCCGCGCTGCTGAATGAGGAGGGCCTGGCCGGCTCCGGTCCTCTGCAGTGCCGTCACCAGCACCGAGCAGCAGCAGCAGCAGCCGCAGCAGCATCTCGGCTGGTGATGAATGGTAGAAAGCCTGAATTATTTATAGCAGCCAGTGCATTGATTAGCTTTATGTAATGTAATGCACCGGGGAGAGGGGCTGTCATAGTATGTGTGTGTGTGTTTGTGCGTGTGTGCGTGCGTGTGTGTGTGTGCATGCATCAAGGAAACTGTTAGAAATCAAAGGTGTGTGTCAGATAGTGTTGAGAGCTGGTTGTGTGTGTAAATGTGTGTGAAATGCAAATATCTTCCCGTAGCCAATCACATGCAGAGAGAGAACTGAGCCATAGTAACCTACAAAACAGCATTACTGCACATTTAAAGGAAAATCCCCCCCAAAAAACATTGCTGCTCATGTAGTTTACATTTTTGCTTTCATTCAGTACAGTTTGGTTTTACTTCTTCTTGTGAAGAACTGGCTCATCGTAGAGGACAGAGGCGTCACATTGTGATTTTTTTTCAGTACCTTTAATCCATTCTGATGCCCAGAAAATGTTTCGGTCAGGTTTTGGTGCCAGACAGAAGCAAAGGGCAGGGCTGGATGTCATCTGAAATTTTTGGATACGAGCGCAGACGCAATACTTTTGTACCAAAACCAAAACAATATTTTGACATCATAGTTGAACAATACAAACAACCTTTTTCTACAAAACATTTATATTTTTACAGTTTTGATTTTCTGTGCTGTGAACACATTTTTGTCGTTATAACTGATTATTGAGGTTCGATATTCTTCCCCATCAAAAAGCAAAACACATCTAGAGAGTTTTGCACCAACGTCCAACAATCACACAGACAGAAATCCATCAAAAAACCCATTTTTGCACGTACAGGAGCAGGATAAAGACCAGAATGCAAGCTGTGGTTAGAGAAAGGGGCGAGAAAAGGAAAACTATCCTCTCCAGTACATTACAGGCAGCGGACTATTGTGTCCTGTCTCTTAAAAAAAAGGCAACCATCATAAAATATGTAGAAAATCACAAAACTGCAGATGAAGTCAGAGAGCATACAGGTATCAGTGAAATGTCAAACATATATTTTTCATGATGATGACTTGCATGTTCCAACAAATCACGTCCTGTTACGTGTTTTATGTTTTCATGTTTTTTATGTTTCTTTACATATATTTCCAGTACAGTATGACAATAAACTTACAGGCTTTAAACTTACTTTAGCTGGGATCCACCAGAGTGAGAGTGACATTACTGTACCATCATAATGCAGCTGGCGTGTACTCATGTGGGGGAGAGAAGCTGCAATATCAGATATTTGCGGCAGCTGTTGTTGAGCATTTATGAGGACATACAGCAAACAAACAGGGATATTAGAAAAACATTTTCATTTTAAATCTTTAGTTTGTTTTGCATTGAATGTGGCAGCTGGCAGAGCACAGCCTTTTGAAAATGTGATTGTTTTATCTCAAGCCACTGTGCAGTAGTTAAAGCAGCTATAATCTATATTTTTATAATACTGATATATGAAATGACCATGTGTAATGTGTTGTGCATGTCTCGTGTTGATGAACCCCTCGGCTTGATGGAGCTTTATATCAAGGTTCAGCTCATTGTTTAGCTGCAACTTTACTGTTTTGGTTCACTCTCAGCGCTCTCATAGTGTCGTTTTGGGCCGCAGCAGGCAGCTGTTTTCAGAGAAAAAGCTCTAAAAACCCACAAAAGAGCAAACAGACACAGTTAGCTGTAGACTAGCTGGTGAACATTCACCAGATGGACAGAAACATGACTCCAAATAAATGATAATGTTGCTCCATAACTGCTGGATGTGGAAATAAGCAACTTAAAAGCTGATGATATATCAGTGTTGTGTTTGCTGAAAACAAGCGGACAAAATATCAGTTAATGCAGGTTTAAGCTACAGGTTAAACTTCCTCTGATTTGCAGTGATGGGTGCAGGCAGAATAATATCTACAGTAAAGAATGTTACAGTTGGTTTAAAGAAATCAACAGTTTTTGTGTCAGAGCTTAACAAACAAAGAGAAAAATGATCCAATATTTATGAATATTTACATTAGATGATAAAACTGTTGGTTTTCAGGTGTCATTGATGCTGTTTATTCAGTAAATTATGTCCAGCATAACACTCAGATTAACACGAGCATGACAGAGAGTCTCACCATCTTTATTAAGTACATCTGAGTTCTTACCAACATATATAACTTCCTAATAAACATACAGCAGTCTGTAATGACACAAATACTGTATCTGGACAGTAACCAGAAACAGAATCATAACAATAACAGCATCACAGAAATGATGAAAGCATCCAGTAAAATGCTCTTTATTGTTCCTCCAGGCTGTTAGAAAAGAAAGTCAGTGATCTGAAAATGTGCAGCAAACACTACAGTGTATATACTGTAAGAGCTTCCTATCCACACAGTTTAGGCTATAATGTGACCAGCATGGTATTTTCCAGTCTTGTCAGTTTGCAGGATATTTCTAAAACCTGTTATCAAAGTTGAGTAAATCCAACTTTAACTACAAACATCATGGATGTCAGTATTGTCTCTTGAACCAAAGCAGATCTTAAACAGAATAATATTAATCCTTTAATATTCATTAACTTGATGGAGATGGACTCTACCCCGTTTCCACCAACTGGATCCCAGTGCCGGTGCTGGTGCCAGTTCGCAGTTGGTTCAACTTGCAAACCTTCCAAGGACCAGCTTGCTTTTCCACGGGCTAGAGAGCCAAGTCATTACGTAACTGTACACGCCTCCGGTTTCCTAGCAACGCTAACACCAACTTCAAGCACTTCACACACGCGATAACACACCGTAATGCTGGTTGCCACCTGCCATAAAATGGAAAAAAAAATTTGCATTGTGGTATTGATACTTTTAGTAAATAAAAGATCTGAGTACTTCTTCCAACACTGCAGGTTACAGAATCTGATGGATCACCAAATACGCTGTAACACTGCTGGCCAGTGGTCCCTTCACATCTCCTAAAATGTTGCAGCAAATTTCCAAAGAGGCATTATTTGGATAAACTGATTACATATTGGGAATCTTACTTTCTCGTCTGAAAAAATATTAAAACTTAATAAAGTGACATATTAATTAATAGCCTGGCTTAAAATCTCTGAAGAGACAGTCTGAAGAGATGCATTTTGGTTTTGGTTGGTCACAATAATCCCGGCCCCGGCCCCGGCCCCAGCCCCGGCACCGCCCCCTGACGTAAGCGGTTCTTTATTCTAGACAAGCAAAGTGTTGGTGCCACTCTGGAACCAGTTTTCCAGGCTGAGAACCAGTTCTTTGGCTTTCAGAACTTAGGTACTTAGGCGCCGGCTCCGAACCGGCCCTCAAACTACCTTGGTCAAAAAGGGGTATCAGAGCAGAGGTGGGAACTTGCCATCATACTGTGTGTCCTCTCAGTCAGTGATCTGCTGAGATCTAATTTTTTCTCCTTTTCTTCGTTCCCTTTTCTGCTGTTTTTAGATTTGTTACCTTTAAGCTCTCTGGAAAGGATTCCTGTGATCTGTGACAGATCCGGACAGTGAACCTCCATGTAGGCTCTGATACTGTACGAGCAGATCAGCCCTGCAAAGCCAGAGAAAATAACTGACTTCAAAGCTCATGTCCTGTTTTGCTAAAAGATTTTTCTCATGTATCAGTATCATTTCTGTTCTGTTGACCTTTAAGGTTAACCTCTTCGTCATGGCCGTCTGCCTTTGTTGTTTGACAAGGCTCCTGTTTCTCGTGACAACATTGCAAAAGGCACATGTGCCATTACAACTAATCCCACTGCAAAATATCAACGACCAAAGCAGATGACAAGCATTATCTGGGCTGTGCTGTCGTCGCTGCATTGACTTCAGGCTCACTGTGAGGAAAAGAATGAGTTACCATTATCATTGCTGCATCTCTAATAGAAAACCTGGCGTTTTTCAACACATGAATAAACCTCGAGCATCGCTTGGTGAATCTCTGGCTTTGTGCTCTTGAACAGCGAGAGGTTTGACTGACAGGAGCATAGAAATATTCGCTGGGCGTGTTGGCATTCTCACTCTGTCTGTCACCCTGCTGTTGCCATAAACAGACCTCTATACATCCGAGCTATCGCTGCACTGATACACCATTAGCTCTTGTTAGTCATCCAGCCAGTGCACATTCAGTGTATGAGCCACATATGCTGAGAGGAAACCCCCCCCCCCCCCCCCCCCCCCCACACACACACACACACACACACACACACTCGTCACTTGTTGCTCCAAATTGAAGGCATACTTTGAGATTTGTTGAAATGCTCAGTGAAAACAAGGACATTTTGAATCCAGGTGTTTATATTTACTGTTTTCTAGCATCTTTTTCAGTTACTGGTGTCAGAAAATCCTTATTTGGAGAAATGGGATGGAGGTGATGTTGGATAAGCAAGTGGTAACCACCCTGTCTGATCATAATAGGCTGAGACACCTGTCAATCAAGCAATCTTGCCCCCAAAACATCTTTAAAGGTACACAGTACTGGCTTAAACTGTGTAATCAGAGGTAATATTTACATATAAATAATTAGAATCATAGATGAGCAAATTGATATATTTTGTAGGTTTAATTATTTCAAATATTTAAAGACGTATTCTGTGTAAACTGACGCAGGAAACAACACAGATGTTGTTAAATGTAGTGTGACACACTTTGTGTTCAAAGACCTGTCAATCATTCTGATAGTGATAGCAGCTTTGTTGTTTTGGTTGTGCGGCTTGCTGTTTGTTTAGTCACTTATGATTGAGTGCATTTACTGTACATTTGCATCAGCATCCTGGTTATAATTATGTGTTTGATGCATCCGGGTGTCAGAGACTTTAGAGACGTTTCATAAAGCAAGATTACCAGTTAAGCCCAGTTTACTTGAGTAAATTATTTTGGAAATGAATCCCTCCAGACAAGCCTCGTCCAGGCCAGACTAGCTTTCAGGCCTTCTGTCACGTTGGGCTTTACCAGTGTTACACAGTGTTTTCTGTGTACACACAGTTCATCCCAACAATCCCTCAGTACTGATGTACTGTGAACAGAAGTCACAAATGATAACCATGCAATGAAAGAAGGGTTTTTGCAATTTGTTCCCATATTAAGTGAAGAAATTAAAGGAATGAAATATAAGAAAATACAAAAGGGGCAGATAACCAATCTGAAGCTATTCAAACCATATTTGATGCTATTGTGTCACTTCTAATAACCGTGTAGCAAAATCCACCTGAAAATGCAAATTATCTGAATTTCTTGCTATAAAAGACATCACCTGCCATCTGTCCTAAAATATTTAATACCTCAAATAGGTTTTTGATATTGAAATGAAAGTGAAAGACACTGTGTAGGATAAATTGTATTGTCGCACTGTTCAGTTATTGGTGATCAGATGGAGAAGCCAAATCCAGCAGAGTGACACAGTAACTGCAGCAGAGTCCAGGCAGCCAGCAGATAGATACAGTGATCCCAATCTGATTCCAATTTCCCAATGGAAAATTGGAAAAACTAAGCTGAGTTCACCCTCAACTGTTGCTGTAACTCAGAAATGACGGACGTAGAGGAGTCAAAGACATGCCTGCACTCAGATGATCAGAAACCTGGATAATATTAGAATAAGGGTCCTTTATGTTCCATGTAAACATATCCAGAATATGACTGAAACAAGACTCAAAACCAGTATAAGATAACACTTTATTGATTGATAACTCTTTTGTCTTTTGGCACACACCCTGCCCCCCCCCCTTTTTGTTTTTGGTTGAATGCAACTTCTTCATTCATCACAATACATCCTCCAAACAGGAGCAAATGAAACAAGTTGACCTGTGAGAAGGAAACCTGAAAAAACAGCTGCAAAACATTTTCATATTGAACACATCCTTGATGCCCTGAAGTGGACCGTGTACATGCTGATTATGTCAAACAAATGAAAACAACAGCAGAATCAATACAGTGATGTGTGTGTGTGTGTGTGTGTGCGTGTGTGTGCGAGCCTCACCACAGGAGCGACTACGTCAGAGGGAATTCATAAAAGATGCATTATTAATAGCTGACTGTGAACTGAAATACCTTCAATTAAGCTGCCTGGAGCTCTTTATTTAGAGTGAATCTCACAGTTTCCATGCTGTGAGACCTCTCACTACACTACTCAGTCTCATACATTTAGGTTCGTGCGAAGGTTTAGTCTAAAAAATAAAAAAAATATTGTGTCTACTATACGTGTGGGCAGATCTACTGTTTTATTCATTTATCGCCTTTCGGTCTGTGCATGGTGATATAAAAAATTTAAATCTCATCTATTATCTACGAATTATGACACGAGGACAGCTAGGATGAGGGTTTGTCACTCAGGAAATGCTAAGCCTCATGGGAGAATGAGTCTCAGAATTGGAGACAGGCTTCAGGCAACTGAGCGTTTCTCTGCCAGTTTTTGGTTGATTAGTTTT
Organism: Scomberomorus guttatus; assembly: GCA_038419695.1. Taxonomy (NCBI): domain Eukaryota; kingdom Metazoa; phylum Chordata; class Actinopteri; order Scombriformes; family Scombridae; genus Scomberomorus; species Scomberomorus guttatus. Next base: position 3,184,225 of record CM076452.1, read on the forward strand.
CACTGATGAAGGTCACTCAGGGTAACGAAGCTGTCACTGTCTTAGATTTCACAGCTGCTGAGATTTTGAAGGTTTACAGAAAAGGATCAGATACGCCGACATGAAGGACAATTAAACAACAGCAGGAAAAAAACTTGTGCGGCTCAGCTCTGATTTTAAGCTTTAATGGAGACTAAACTACAGTATTAAAACTTATCGATTTGATCTTCCAATTATTTAATCAATTCATCGTTTTGGTCAATAAAACATCAAAAAACTCAAATAAATTTCTTGGAGCCCAAGGTGATGTCATCTGATGTCTTATTTTGGCCGAACAACATCCATCAAATGTTTGGAATTGTTGCTAAAAAATTACTTAAACAATTAATCGATTATGTAAATAGTTGCTGATTCATTTTCTGTCAATCAACTATTTGATTAATCAAGTAATTGGTTGGAGCTCTAGTAATATCTAGTTATAAGGTCACACACACTGTCCAGTGTTTTACAGAAAATACACCTGTCACCTGTTTGTGTGCAGGAAACTTCCTGTTTTACAGCTTGTAATAAGTTAAAGGTTTTGTTCATTATTCTTCTGAGTAGCATTTTACTCACCAGCTTCACTGCAGATAAATGGTGATGTAGAAAATGTGAGCAGCAGCTATAAACTGATAAGGCTGCAACTAACGATTATTTAAGTGATCAATGAATCTGCCAATTATTTTCTCAATTAATCGAGTAGTCATTTTGTCAGTGGAAAATGCTCGTTATGTCTTAGAGCACAATGTGGCGTCTTTAAATTTCTTGTTTTGATTGATCAACAGATATTCAGTTTACTGTCATGTATCAAAGTGTCAAATCGTCACATTTGAGAAGCTGAAACCAGCAAATGTTTGAGTGTTTTTCCTTAAAAAATGACAAGCGATTATTCGATTATCAAAATAGTTGCCGATTAATTTTGTGACGTTCAACTAATCGATTAATCGACTAATCATTGCAGCTCTAAACTGACGACATAATAAAACGTAAACAAGTAATTGCTGCTTGGCTCCTCTTCGCGAGAAATCACGAAAAACCTTTTTGGATAAAAACACAGTCCCTGATTTTGTTTTTGCAACAAGTTTCATATTTTGGTACAGAGGTTGAACGATGTTATTATTATCCCAGAATCTGTTCCAGTGCTAATGTCAAACCTTATTGTAGGCAGTGACACTGTTGGCAGTCGAAAAATTATAAAATATTACCGTTATTTATTAAGTGAAAATACCAAAAAGCTTCTCAAATGTGATTATTTTCTGCTTTCATGATCACTTCATTTCACTGTAAATTGAAAAAGGCTGTTTTGAGATTTAAATATTCTTATTTTCCACTGAGGTTGAAAGGTTTATTATCTCTGAAAGTTTTCGGCTCGATGACATTCATGAACCATTCTTAGTTCTTCCTTCAGTGACCAGACCACCACACACACCTCAGACTCTCCTCTGCTGGTTCCCACTCGAGGACACAGAGACTCTGATAGATCCAAAAACCTTCACTGAGCCATCGGACCTGACCGCCGCAGCTGTTTCTTAATCCAGCAGTGGTGTTGTCAGAGGGGGCTGATAGTGGCTGGATGGAGTGTTTAATCTTGTTGAAATGTTATGCAGATAACGCGGTGTGAGCTTCACGCTGCGCTTTGAGGAGGCTCAGCCGCCGCCTTATCTTCCCGCCGCAGCCCGGCTCGGCTGGAGCGAGCCTGAACCACCAGGAGGGGAGCGGATACGGGTTTTAACATGACCACGGCAACACAGAGGGATGCAATCACTAGATCTGTAAACAACATGAGAATAAATATATTCATGCAGGGTTAGAAGTTCAACTCAGACTTGAACTTTTTGCCATCTTGGGATTTTTTTTTCTAAACCAGACTCAGTCCATCTTGACCCTGTTTTAAACTGTTTCGTACCATGTTGGTTGTTTTATTCATCATTATTGCAATGATTTTTGTTGTGTGCTATTTTGTAGGGCTGCAACTAACAATTATTTTCATTATCTATTAATCTGTCACTTATTTTTCTTTATTCATCAATTAATGATGTACAAAGAGTACATCATTAATTGATGAATAATAGAAACTAAAACCATTATTTATAACCGTTTTTCCCATAGCTCAAGGATATCTAAAAAGACTGGAGAGGACTAGACACTGGGGTTAGTGATGGAAATAAGTCCAGATCTGTGGTGACGCTCCTGAAGAGTAAAAGCATGACGAAATACCCCGAGAGACACCTTCACACACACACACACACACACACACACACACACACACACACACAGTGCTGGGTGTTGAGGGTGAAGCTCCATAGTTATGACAGACGTTAATAGGGAGCCTGAAAGGAGGAGGATGGAGGGCAGAGGTGCTTCCACCTGACCTGCTGCTGCTTCATAGTTAAAAGTCAAAGCATGCAGTGATTCTATGGATCGAAACTTTACAGCTGGTACAGATCAGCTGTGAGACGACAAACTATTCCCCAAATATAAACTTTACAACTATTACAATCACAATTGACAATTTTTTTAAGATCGGAAAGTTTTCCAGAATTAAAAATGTGTGTTTTCGTACTATTTTCAAACAGCGTTGTTACAAACATGGAAATTAAAGGATAAAGCTGTAAAGCAATTTTCTATATTTTTCTTATTGTCAACAAATCTCATGTGTAGAGTCAAACCAATAATGAATTGATCTACTATCCAAAGCCTGATATATCTTATTCCTCTGTGCCGTAGACCTCCGTTTTTGTCCAAAAACTATTAAAAAACATGTTAATGAGCCACACCGCTGCACTGGGTGACATGTTCCTTCACTATGAAGAGTTTGGTCATGTTAGTTTGTTTAGAAACGGCTCCAAAGACTAATAACAGTGATCACATTTTCAGTCTCCGGAGAGTAGTTTTGTGGGAGGCACTGAGCATGTGCAGGAACACGGTTCTGTTTACAGTGCTTTGCTAGCTTGTTGTGCTACATATCACAATGTGCCCAAACTCTTTGTGGTGAAGGAACATCTAACCCAGTGACAAAAATATAGAAGATTGCGAGACATATCCTTTAAGAAAAACATCTTAAACAAACATTCCCAAGCACATGTTGACTGTTGGACTATCATGAGAAATAATTGTTGATTAATCGTTTTATATATATTTTCTCATCTTATTATTTTTTTCTTTTTGTCTTTATTTTTTGTAGCCTTTCCATTCCTCATTATTTTTATTTAATGTAATTCTGTTTATTCTCTGTTTATTAAGAGAGGTCTTTGTATGAGCTTTTAGCCTCCTGCCTCTCCTGTGTTTGTTTAACCCTCACACACTGTTCAGGGCACCTTTTTTTTACATTTAAGAGCAGTAAAAACACCGTTCTTTTAACCTTGAAATTTTCCTAAAATGAGCCAGTTTTTAAAAAAAAAACATTTCTGTGTATTGGATACACGTTTGTACATAGAGGATGTTCCATGTTAAAGTTATTAATCACCATTCAAAAATGTTGCATTCATCACATTCAATAAAATTCATTGACATCACGTTATGTTCTCCTGTTTCAGGTAACATGAGACCATAATATAGTGTGATTGTGAACCTGAAGAATAAACTCTCTCTGCTCTCTGAAAGCTTCATTAAGGATTAATCACCCATTCATTAATAAGTGATGAGGTATTTGTGAATGAAAAATAGATTAGTGGTTCAGATGTTTGGTACAACAGAGACTAATTATGGAGAGATACTGTGAAGAGCCAAAATATGAACAGTATGTAAGTATTAAGTATATATATATATATATATATATATATATATATATATATATATATATGTAGCCTCTTTATCTCCAGTCTGAACTAAATGCTGAAGTTTAGGTGCAGTTTTTAAACCAACAGCAGCTTTAGAGAGTTCTGGTTCACCTGCAAAATGTCACTGAAAGAGTCAGTCTTCTGTCTCAGGGTCTTTCTCCTATTTTGGGTGGGGGGCTTTTACATATTTGTAACAGACATATCTGTCTGTCTGTCTACCTGTCTCTGTCTGCTGTGGTTCACTGTGCAGCTGATGATCATCTCGCTGATCAGCTCTGAATTGATGACTCATACTAAAAACTGTCTGAGTCACTGACGCCTCTCTGGCCCATTATGTGTCTCACACCTGTGATAGATTTCACTTTTGTTTCCCATTAGATGACTCATGGTAAAATATTTTGACATGTAATTCTTTTTAATGACCACTCAGACATTTAATGGACTTTTGTCTGCTAAACATCAGAATAACAGGACATCATGTTGACCTCTTCACTTCCTGCTAAAACAAGTGCAAAGAACAGTTTTAAATCAGTTTTTATATACCTGGGGAATCCTGTGCAGCTTGACAGCAGTAACAACAGCAGTACTAGTAGTAGCACTTGCAGTAGTGTCAGTAGTAATAGCAGTAGAATTAGTTTGTGTCCCTGCTCACTGTTTATTCAGGATTTCTGCCTGTTGAACTCATCTGAACTCAGTGTTGTTGGCCCTCCCTCTTTAACAGTGTCCTATAGCTGATGCAAAGTGCCACTGTTGCCCCAGCAACGACCCTTTGGCACCTGTTGCCGTGGATCACCGCATTAGCGCGTGCCAATCGGTGACGTTCCGGCTGACTTGGGAGAGAAAGCAGCTTGTGCAGCAGCGGGGAGGTAGAGGCAGTGACAGAGGAGGCTTCATCTCAGTTTGCTGTGTGTTTCACCCGGCTGGTGTTAAATGTTTAGTTTACCTGATCTAAGATGGAGAACGAGAAGCGTTTTAATATGTTAAAGACAGAGAAAACTGCGTTGCTTATTTTCTTTTTGCATTTTTTATCCCTGTAATGTTAATTACTACTGTTCAACCTACACCTACCACCATTAGGATGTTTAAATCTGTTTAGCCAAACGTCTTAAACTCAGTCACTTCTATTCAGTTCCAAACAGAAAAGAAAACAACAGGTGACGTCTCATTTACAGTATCAGGAAAAGGAAAGAGGACCAACAATTGGTGGTTTCAGAGCCACTAATAACATTACTGGCACTGTTTTTGTCTGTTGAGCAGGTCTTCTGTGTCTCTTTAGGAACATTTTTGTGAATGAAACTTGCCCACAAACGGAGCAGAACATGAAACCTGATACGGCAATTTTAAGGGTAATGTTAATGCTTACAAGGTAAAAAAAAAAAGCCATTTTCTGTGTTATTTTTACTTTAAATGTTGGATAGCACAGTACTTAAAACAAGGAATAATTAAAGTCAGACCAGAGACAGTGGAGGGTTGTGGCCCCCACCATCTGACCCCTAAAGCATGAAACTTTGATCCTGTATAAATAAATTCATATATTTTGGCCTTTTAATTCAGAAACACATCAGTGTGGTGTTTCCAGGTCTCTTTGGACAAAGCTGTTTCTGCACTTCGACCTCGACTTCACTGAGCCCCTCATGTCACCCCTCAGAAAACACACAGATTTATTGTTCAATCAGCCATGTAATGAATCCCACCATCCAGAATACCCAGCTAATTAACTGCACAGCAGGTTCCACCGACAAGTTAAATAACTTGCGGCCGGCCCACACGGTAGCCGCCTTGAAGCAGAGCTAATTCACTTAATTCCAACTAAATACCTTCAATATATTCAGAAGAAACAAAAAGTCCTGCTGAAACGGTATGCTGAGCTTTTCATTTAGAGTTTTAATTATCTGCACTTTGATGCTGCGGCTTTCTTTTTATGCTGCACAAGAATGTAAGTTGTGGTGTATTCGGGCATTACGTTGCTTTGGCGAGATGCCAGCGTAACAAGGCCTCTGAAGTCCTGTTTTACACCCGACTGTCACAGCGTTTATCATGCAGCTCCTCACACTGTCAGTCACTGACAGGAAATGGGGCAAATCTTGGCCCTGCTTCACTGTTCAGCGCCATGTTGGCAGCGTGACAGCAGTGTCTGTACATGGCCTGAAACAGAAACAGGTCATGAGTTAGAATTAAACATGAGACAGAAGATATACAGTATATGAACTGGACAATGCAAACAGCTGCTGGAAACAGGGTTAGTGAGAGAATCACTGAATCAAAACAGTAAATGTGCTGTAAAACCAAAACTATAAGCTAAAAGAGGCTAAAAAGCGGTGTAAAGATTGAGAGGTGGTGTTTAACTTTCAGTGGGTTCATCACTGCAGGCGATCTTTCATGCTACAGTCCCCCATTTTATCGATTGTTAATTTTAAAAAGAACTTTTCATTTGATTAACCTATATAATCATATCGTCTCGGGGTTGGACTCATAGCGTACATTCTGCTTGTTGTTTGCTGCTAACTGAACGTGCTAAATGACGCATTTAGCTCACAGCAAAGTGTAAAAACAGTTGAGGCTTCAGCTTTGACTGATGATAGCTGAGCTGAGCCTGACAAACTGAGTCTGCGAATCCTAAAATGGCCTCTGTGCTGTAACAACAAGCGCCACCCTGAAGACAAAGTTTACATTTTTCACCCACTTAGTAAAGATCTAAGAATTGTGTCAGCTAACACAATTCTTAGATCTTGGTTGGGGTCTTTATCATTTTAATGAAGCTATTTGTGTTTCCGGAAAGTGAAAACTGCATCAGAGTTATGTGCTGCTTCCTTTTCTTAAATATGTTGCTCTTGTGAGCAAACCCATGATTACATGGGTGCTTATTTTCTCTGTTTTCTGGAGATTTGGGCGTTAACATGTAGAATGACAAAGGTGACTATAATTTGTTTATTCAGGAAAAAAAAATGTACATGATACAAACGCGTGAACCACAAAAAATACTTAAGATTCAGATTCCCCACATCTTCTCCTGACTTCCTGCAGTGTGCAGTGATCTCCTTTATTAGCTAATATTTTCTCTTTAAATAATGTTATTGTACATGAGGCGTCTCTCTGACAGCAGCCTGTGGTCTCTCAGTATTTTTAAACTCTGCAGATCTTCCTGTCGGTGTGGGGCAGCAAGCGACCCACTGCGAGCACCAGAGCTCTGTGTTTAATGCTAATCATCCATTGTTCCTGCTGTCACATCCACTTTGTCAAAGAGGAAGAGCTATATTAAGCGTAACTTGATTATAGACTGCCCCCACCTCTCCACCAACCCGATGCTCAAACGCACACAATGTTGATAACTTCATAGTTAGATTTTCAGGGTTTAGAAGATGCTCTCATTCAGACTGTCTTACAGGAGTTCAGTGAGGTTTAACCCTCACAGTAGATGATCAAATGGTACAAGCAGCTATTAACGAGCCAGTCTGGTGGGGGTCAAATGGGCCTTGTAGTACTTGCCCAATGAGTGCTGCAAAAAATATTAAAATAATATGAGAATTGGAATTAGACATGTTATTTTAGACATATAACTTTGTTTCCTCTGCAATTACTCTAAACAAAAGAGGATTTTTAGGAAATTATACCTTTGGCATCATATGAATCAAAAACATGGTGATGATGAATTGAACAAGGAAAGGTGAAAGATCGTGGTCATAGTCTGTGCCTCTTTTTAATTTAAAGATTTCTTGGGGCATATGTTGCCTTTATTTGATAATTGAAAGTGCATAGAGGAAGAGAAACAGGGTAGAGAGAGGGGTATAGTGTGCAACAATCAAGCAATCAATCAATCAATCAAACTTTATTTGTGTAGCACTTTTCATTACAATTCAATACAATGTAACACACAGTGTTTACCACAATAAAAACAATACAATCAATACAACCAAAGGGAACCTATTATGGTTTTCCTTATTTTAATATATATAATGTCACAATATTGGATGTTCATGTTAAAAGTGGCCAATGTGTCAAATAATCAGGTAAACGTATAAAAAGTAATCCCTGTGAGCAAAGAGTACCGGCTTCAGACTGCTCTGAACGCTCAGTTTACAGCGTTTTTTCTACTTTCAGCCCGAGCCGACGTCGGCTCATGATGGATTTCTTTATATGGTCATCTGCTCCACGCACAGCGCACCAGTTCACTGCTCCGCTCCACTAACATTATGGCATTTTTCCATTGTTTTGGGGGGAGTCACGCCGAGCCATGACTCCATTACACAGGCACCTCCCTCATCGGGAGGGGTGAGTCAGGAAAGAGACAGGAGCTAAGACTGCCTGTTTCAGACAGAGGCTGAATTGAGGGGCTGCGTAAAGGGCCAGTATAAGATAAATAGGAGTTTTTTGAACTGTGAATCATGCAAAGCTCCTCTAGTGGAGTCCAAAAATAAAAATATAGAGCTGTGAACGAGCATAATAATAGGTCCCCTTTAACTAAATCATTTATCAAGACAAAATATACAAAACATTGCAGTTTACTGCTTTTATCTGTTTTATATAATTGCAAATTGAATATTTTGGGGTTTTGGATTGTTTATTTGGATTAAATAAGACAGTTGAAGACTTCATCTTCATCTTGGCCACTGAAAACATGCAGCCTGTATTTTTCATTATTGTGTGACACATAGTAGATCAAAGAATTATCAATTAATTGAAAAAATAGTACATGTTCTACTGGCAACGAATAAAGAGGTACAAATGTAACCAGGATGATGCTCTTTTTTTTGGTCTGAGTTGTTTTTTATTTTTTTATTATTATGTTTTTTACAGTGCATCTCTCCATCTCCCGGCAACATTCATCACTGTACTTGAGCAGTTGGCAGGCGTAGCAAACCTCCCACCCACACAGCATGCTGCTGGCCACTTACCACAGCCCTCTTAACCCTGATGGAGTGAAGGGGGGGCTCAATGAGCGCTTATTGACAGGAAAAAATAGCTGAAGGAAGAAACGAACAGCAGCACAGCTCAGTTAGATTTACATACGATTTGACTCATCAGTGTGTCTGATGCTGGATTCTGGTCCTCACAAAGAGGCTCTTGATCTCAAATTGCCGATTTGGTGAAATCAAGGTCATCAATAATCCATATTTTCTTATAAACCAATGTCTGTTTTGTGCCTCTCTACCACCATTTTTTTTTTATATCCCTCAATACCGCTGTTAGAGGCAGAGGAGGAAGAGGGGTTAAATAGTCTCTGTACAGACTGAAGTTTTGTGTGGGGACACTGCTTTGTTTCATGTCAGAAGACAGAGGAACAAATGTCAAAGGAAAAACATAGAGGCAACCAAAGTGATGTTCTTCCAGTTTGTGTGGAATAAAGAGAAGCGCAGAGGCTGATCAAACAATAAAAAGTGCCACCTACTGTACATAACCTCATAACACGCAGACTATTTGATTGAAAAGTGATATCTGGAAAATGCAATGCAGAAACACCTCAGGCATGAGCACTGAGCAACAAAGATAGAAAGAAAAAAGTCTGACAGAGGTTTGATCAGATCAGGTCTGTCAGAACAAGCCAATTTATTTGCTGGTGATTTACTGTTTATCTTTCCTGCCACCGTAACGCTGGTTGTAATTCAGTAACGGTACCTGAATTACAAATAACTTTAGGATATCGTTTATTGAACACTGCTTGGATCACAGTGAGCTGTGTGGAGTAGTTCCTCAAATCAGGAGGCCTATAGGAATAAAAACATTTTAAAAGAGTCAATTTACCATCCTAGTAATGTGTCAGTGTCAGTAAATATCTGTATCTGTAAGATATATTTACACATACAGTACATACATACTGTACACAATTCTCATCTTATAGTTTAATGTCCAATGTCCTCAGTCTGAGGGTGTCGTGACCATGTCTACATGTCTGCCCTGATTTGGTGAAGTGCCTTTAACCTCGATCTGTCCGGCCCAGCGGAGCAGACAGCGTGGTCCGACTGAAGACAAACCACTCAGCTCAGCATGCATTATGTAGCGTTTGGCTCTCTGAGGACTTCTGGCTCGTACAAACAGAGGAAGAGGAGCAAACTATGTGCTACACAGCTTTGCTATTACTAATTCAGTGTATCATCTTGCTTCTCCCCCTCCAGTTGTTGGACGCGTTCATCTAAAGCATCACACAGCATGATACAGTCTATGTAGGGTTTATTATTTTTTTATCCTACTAGGTTTCTAGTAATGTTTAGGTTCCTTCTACCTTTTTGTTCTTTTATTGGGCTGTAAAACAATTTCATGACATTTTGGCAAACACCGGATTTTAAACGAAGAGGTTGCATCTCCTTTCTGTCTTGAACCAGTCCACCTCCAGCCTCCACTGCTGGCTGTTTGTTGCTGTAATTTTGTCCCTATTGTTGCTGTGCGGCGTTAACAGTTTCCACTGGTTCTTCCAGTTGCTCCAATTAAAACCTGATTTTTTCTATCATAAAAATAATCCCTCGCAATCATGTGAATATTTGACAACTTGACAGATAAAATATGAATATAATGAAATGCAAATGGAGCTTTTAAAACTAATTTAAGCCTAAAGAACAAAATGCATGACTCACAGATTGACCTGTAATCTGCTGGTCTTGTGGTTCACCTGCAGATTCAGTGGATTCGAACAAAATGACACACTGTTGGGTCAGAAAGAAGTCCTTTAATATATGTTTTAGTATGTTATTTTAATAATGAGAACATTTCATGGTATTGCTGAAGCGTCATTTTTGTCTGACATTTTTACACTACAGTGGTCTAAAATATAAAACAGTGCTTCCTAACATAGTATTACCTTATAAAGTTGTTACAGCTAACATTTAGCTTATAATTGCCCAGTGATACATCCAGCAGACCCAGAGCAACATCATCATCCCATTGAGCTGTGTTTGTGTCCACTTGATGAATGTAAGTCCAATATTCACTCTCCTTTTGGTTCTAGTTTCTCTAGTTCTAGTTTAGATGCTCCACTGTCAAATTCAAATTACACATAGTTTCTTTATTCAAAGTTATTACAAAAATACTGACTAGTGGAGCTTTAGGAGCATTACCTTTAGCACCTTTACTACTATTTCATCCACAACACATCAATCAGTTTTCCATTAGTCCACGTCCATCTTCTAGCAGTGATGTGTGCACAGTCGCCTGGACGTCTGCAGGCCTGAGAACAGATGTTTGGCCTCGGGGGCTTTCACAGGCTGTTAGCAGGTGACTTGTGGCTACAGCTGGAATTAGCTGTGGGGCCATCAAACTATCAAACGTCCCTCAAGCAAGTCTCCAGACAGTAAAGTGAAACAGAAATACAGAACTGCTGTTTGTCATGTGCTCTGACATCTCTGATGGTAATTCTCTCCAAGTGAATGATTTTTATATTTGTGTGTGCTGAACGGCAGCGTAACAAACTACAGTCAATTAATTAAAGGGCCAGTTCAACCCCCCCGGCTGATGGGTGTTAACATTGTTTGATTTTTTGTTTAATATGTGATCTGTTTGGCCATTACACGTGATATCAATGGCCATAGTATTGGTCCAATTTAATGAAACTACTGAGGGAGGGATGATGCATTTTCACACCAGTGTGAAAAATTCACTCTTTGTTTGTATGTTTGTATGTTGTTTTTGGGCGACTCTCTCCAATCGCTGCATTGACAGAAACTAAACGTCTTTTGGAGAAATAAAAATGTACATTATTTTCTGTCTTTTTACCTTTGTCCCATTTCACTTCCTTTATTTCTGCATCTTCTCTCTCCTTCCATACCTCATCCTTATCTCCCTTTTCTCTCTCCACCTCTTTTTACCTTCTGACTTCTTCGTGTCTTCTCCATTTTCGTTGTCTCTTGTGTTTCCAACAACTATCGCCCACGCACTCCTTCTCTCAGCCTCCAGTTTCTCTCCATCTATCATTTCCTCTCTTCCTTTACCTGTCGTTGTCTCCTTCCATCTCCTTCTCCTTGCATTCTTTTCCTTTGCCACACATTTCTCACATCCGGTCACTCTTTTGCTCAAGTTTTCTCCTTCCTCTTCCTTCCTCCATCTCATCCCTCTATCTATCTCTCTACATTTACAGTAGCCTTTCATATTTTTGCACTCCTTTTTTCCACCCAATCATCATCTTCCTTTCTCCATCCTTCCTTCCTGCCTTCTTCCCCTTTCCTCCCCCTCCCTCTGTCCTCATTTCTCTTTGTTATCCTCCCTCTCTCTTTATGTCCACCCCTGCACCCCCACCCTCATTCTTTCGTTCTTTTCCCTCTTTCTCTTCCTTCAGCCACCCAACCGCAAGACAAATGGACGAATGCCTCGTTGGTGATTTATTGCCTGCTTCCTCCCCCTCCATCCTCTGTCGCCCGAGGGGAGGAGGTCTGCAGCTACATATATAAGGCTCAAAAAGTAGCCAGAGTCAGTGGAGAATGTATGTGTGATATCAGTGGCTCCATGTCCATGCATCAGTGTTGTGATTTTCAGTGACAACAGATTCTGCGTCGTTGCTGTCGGATACTGGATTCACTGTCCTTGATTAAGTTATATATTCATTTTCATAAAGTAACTTCCCAAGCTGTCTGAAGAATTTCTTAGCTGACGAACTACATATCAAAGGATTGTTTCAACAAATCAGTTGTCGATATAACTGAAAATCTGTCAGATTTGCTTCTCCAGTATTGTGTCTGTGCAGATGAATGTAACCTTGCAGAAAAACTCATGTAAACCTCTTATAATCTAGACGTTATAAAAGAACAAGACATATTGTTAATATTATTGAGATGACAAAGATGTGACTAGAATTTCCCAGTATTTGCTGACAGCTTTTACCACCTTAAAAGGAGCGTTAAAAAACACTAATAGATTAAAAATACTGATGGATACATTTCATGAATGATGGATGGATGAATGAATGAATGGATAAAATGGCTGTAGAGTACTCAATAAATGAAGGAGTTGTTGGGTAACATAATAGATGCAAACTTACAGTAGATGGATGAATGGATAGATTATAAAAGAGAAGTAAATAAATGATGGAAAGGCTGAATGGAAGGGCAGATAAATGCTGACTGATGGGTAGGTAGGGATGGATGGATAGATAATGGATGAAAGATAAGCCATTGGATGGATGGATGAAAAAATGCAGCCCTCTCATTCATTTGAATAGAAACAATGCGGTGACGCAGAGGGAGTGCCAATGCAGAGAGCCCCTCCAGCAAAACAGTTGAACCTAGTTCAACTTTTGCTGCAACACAATGGATGATGTACAGTATATAAATTAATGGGGGGTTATGGATGGATAGGTGGCAGCAGAATGGGTGCAAAAAGACTGATGGATGGATGAAAGAATGAATGAATAAAGAGGTGGAAGGATGGACTGTTGGGCCAAAGTGCAGAGATTGACAAATAGATTGGAGTGATTGACAGCTGGCTGGATGGATGAAGGTAGAGGTTGATCACTAGACACCCAATACAACACATGGATGGATGAATTCATGGATGAAAGGATAAACTGGCAGAGAAGTGACTCACATGGATAGAAGGTTGATAAATGAAAGGAGCGGTAGAGGAAGAAGAATGAAGAATGGATGGAAAAAGTCAGGAGGACGGATGGCTGGATGACATTCTGGATTGATGCAAATAGTAAAATATCAGCAGATAATTAAATGTCAACAAACGAACGCCGTCTCTGTGTTTGTGTCAGAGGTGAACGTGTCGGCAGCATCGGAGGATCTTTTGTCTGTTTGGATTCTTTTGTCTTCAGGCTGAATGAGTTCACTCTGAAAATGTCACCAGCTGTTTGATTCTACTTCATCACCAGCTGCCTTTTCTTTGCCTGGTTTTTGTTCACTGTTTGTTTATTTGTTTGTCTTTTTTGCTGCTGCCTGTTTCATGCAAATCGCACAGTTGTAAAGATTTCCATTCATCTGTTCACAACAACTCCAGGAGTCATTTTGTGATGGATTGCTGGTTTTAGTTTTAGTCAGTCAGTTCCTACGTTTCCTGGAATACATCTTGTGCCAGAGAACGATGTTTCTCTCATCTCTGGTTTACAAATGCAGATAGAAACTCCAACATGTGTTGTAGCTTTGCTGCATTCTAGTTTCCTTCCTGCAGATTGATTTCTGTTTCCTGGAGAGGATGAACCTCTGTATGATTGTTGAACATCACTACAAAATGGCGACTCCTTCTTCAGTTCTGATGTGTATGTTGATTAGTCAATTAATTGATTAGTCGATAGACAAAAAAGCTATTTTGATAATTGATAAATCGTTTTTAGTTATTTTTTAAGAAGAAATACTAAAATTCTCTCACTCCAGCTTCTTAAATGTGAATTTTTTCCTCTGTGATAGTAAACTGAATATCTTTGAGTTGGGTCTAATATCTTGTGTATATGTATGTATACGATATACATATACAGTATATATTTTATGTATCTTTGGAATATCTTTGGTTGGGACAAAAACACGACATCTGAGGTGCATCTTGGGATTTGGGAAACGGTCATTGACATTTTTCACTATTTTCTGACATTTTATAGATTCACATGATTAGTTTGATTGTTGGATTAATGTCTGGAAGGATGAGTTTTAATCTGAAACAGCATTATTACCAGAAAATAAGATCAAAATTAGAACTGAGTAGGTACTGATGAGCACTGAGCTCCTTTGTGTAACTTCTGTTAGCTGCATTGTTTTTAAGCTGTTTTGCTGTTGTTACAGTCCTGTTTACTTTATAGTCACTTCAATCTGTCATTTTTTTAACTAAGGTCTGTTAATGTTTACTCTAACTTTTACTCTAAGCCTTAATTTAACTAAAATAATCTGGTTAAACTGTTAACATGACAGATGGATGTTAATTAATCCAACAATAAGCTCAAAGGTAAACAGGATGGATGTGAACCAGGAAAAGGTCAAAGAGATCATCAGTAAATACCTGAAGAATACGTTGTTTGCAGGGTTTGTCTGTGTAAACGAAGCCTCGACTCTGAATAGTTTGTTTAATGGCTGAGCGTCGGGACTCTGCGCCGGATCGATTTTGTTGTTTGTCATCTGAACAGATGTCAGAGTGAACGCTCCGTACTGTAGCAGCTAATTGCCCCATTAATTACATAATATTCAACACGCTGCTGCTTCCTGTGAATTTCAGCTGCAACCAGCAAACCTGCCTCAGTTTCTCTCCTTCCCCATCTGTCTTTGTCCCACTCTCCTCCAGAATCACCATTACGTACCTTCATATCTCTGTATTCTGCATTTTAGCATCTTTATTGAGTCTTATTCTCCTAAAACAAGTGAAAAAATCTGCTGTGGCAGTGATATGAACACCTGTTTCCAACACAAAGCAACTTGTTTCAAGAACTTTCTAGAATCAAGTGTCTTTTTTTTTTTATATTCATGCAGCAAGTTTGCCTTTTTCTGTCTTCTTTCAAGTTTGTACAAAACTGAAAAAAGGAGATTGTTAAACAGGTTGAAATAATCTCACTGCAGTAGCATCTTAAAGGGGCACTCCACCAATTTTTCACTTCAATATTAGCTGACTTGTCATGGTTGATACTACTCAGTCTAGAAAAAATCCAATCTGCATCTTATTGTATCCCACAGCCTCTGTTATCTGGTTTAAATAAAGTAAATAGAAAAGGAAAGAAATGGGAACAAACAGTCGTAGTGGTAGAAATTTACCTTCATCTTCAACAGAGTTCAGTTCCTAACTCAGCACAGTACGTTTTCTAAAGGAAGCGAACACGAGGAAAAGACTGAGACAGACGGTGTGAGAGAATCAAACAATAGCAGAGGGTGAAGAAAAGAATAATGCAGAGTGAATGAAAGAGACAGAAACAGATGGAGCGAGGAATACAACAGCTCACCTCTTCACACCTCATGTGCCAACATCAATAGTTCTTCACACTAGATAGATTCACGGTGCAAAAATTAAAAAGTCGGTTTGGCACTTGCCGACAGCACAGGGACAGAGATATAGGTGGTTGGTTCAGATTTCATGTCCTTTTGATATTTTGGTGGCCTCGTCTCTGCACTTATTACACATCAGAGAGCTACTGGTTTCCTGCCTTAAGTTATCAAATTTTAGAGGCCTTTCCAGCCTCCTAACAGTTTCAAAACAATATATATACTCTTCAGTACCAAACAGGTGTACAGTGAGGAGTAGTGAGGTCTGTGTGTTTAGATTTAAAGGGAAACTTCAGTTTTTTTTTTCAACCTAGACCCTATTTTCCCATCTTTTTGTGTCTAAGTGACTAATGGGGACAACGATTTTTGAAATTGGTCCAGTATTGAGTGAGAGCGCTGCAGCCAGCAGCCGCTAAATAGACTGCAATGTAATCTGATGGGGCACCGCCAACGTATGTCCATTAAAAGTGCTTTTTTTGCCACTGACAGGCTCAGATTGTTATTATTGTGTCTGACAACATTATGGAAAGAATCCTACACAGAAATAAAAACGTTTTCCCTTTGCTTGATCCGGTCTGTCTGTTATTGTGTCTAACTAAGTCTCGCTCAAGGAGAAGTCTCGTTCTGAAATCTCACGAGAGTTGAGCTGTTGTTGAAATCAGCTAAATATTCAGCCATGACTTTGAAAATCGTTGAGATAACACTGAGCTACGTTTTCTGTGCTCCAACACAACAAACTCCTCTCAGCACTCCTCTCTTCAACTCTGTCATGGCTGAATATTTAGCTGATCTCGACACCTCAACTCTTGCAAGATTTCAGAATATGTAATATGTATTAACAGTTCAAAAAACATTATTTGTGTTGAATCAATCTTAGTCTTTTTGGTTTTTTTTGTTTGTTTCTTTTTTTTTTACCTGAATCAAAGAACAAAACAAAAGAAAGCAGGAACACAGAAGCAGCATCCACCTCCCTGCATACTCCCACAAGAGTCCTCCCACCACCAAACTTCCAGAGGAAAAAAACAGAAATATGACCAAGCCGACAAAATGCCAAAAGGCACAACACAGCACAAGGCAAAATGTAGAGAAACAAACAAAGGAGAAGACAAAGAACAAAACACAGAAAGAAGAAAAACAGAAAAGCATCAGTGTGGTGATATAACCAAACAGACCATAACTGAATTTATATAAATTACTCGGACTCAGAGTGCTATCAGTGCCTAATATTGTATCATAAACCCAAAGAGGAAATAAAATGGCATATTTATAATTATATTTGACTTAATTTCTAACCTGCAATAATCCAGTGCTATAAACCACATTAAGTGTAAAATATGCTAATTAAAATGAGCCTCTATGCAACATGGTCTCCCAGAGCCTCCTTTAACATTTGGGGGGGGCAGTCACTTTAAAAGGAGAAAAATTAAATGGAGTCATGTAGCCCTCCTCTGCCTTCCAGCCTGTGCTGAGGGAATAATTTATCAGCACAGAGTCACATGAATAAATAATGTCGTCGGGCGGTGAAGTCGCTGCCTCGCAGATCTGAGAGCGAGGCGCGGCGTTAGCAGCTCATCACTAATTCATTTACTTTCGTCTCCAAAATGTATTTTCTGTCTCTGGTGACATTTGCACCGTGAATTTTCGGCATTGCACAACATTATTTCATTCAGAATAAACAAAATGAAAAATGTTTGTATGTATGTGTTTATAATGCCGTGTTAGAGAGAAGTCTAACGTCCTGTTGGCGGTCTTTGGTTTCAACTAAATGTGACCAATTTGTTGCACGTTCAACTTTGACTCATTTTGATTTATACTGCTCACAACAAACAAATTATTCAAAATTAGCTCAGTCATTGGACAGTTTTAGTATCCTGAGAAGTTTTAGCAAATTTTAAAAGTATTTTACAAAATACTGTAGTTTGCATAGGTTGAGATTTTTCAGTGAATTTTTTACCTCTTGCAATCCAGACATGGATAATAAATTCACACAGAAATACCAACTTCATCTTTTACAGAATCAGATATTACTACACGTTGCACCTTGCGACAGGCTTCTAAACGGACCAAAAACTGAAGAAAACAGCAAATCATTAGTTCTCAAACTTTTTGAAAGAAAGACAAAAAAAAAAAAAAAAAATTCAGTAACAAAACTGTGTCAGTGTTACCTACACAAACACAGTCACAAGCAGTTCTGTCCGCTTTGGGTCATCTTTTTATTGACCACACACACGCTTTTACAACATAAACACATTTTTCACTCTTAACTCCTCCGCTCACTTGCCCCGTGTTTCCTGAGGCCACGCAGTCCAATTTTTCAAACAACACAGAATCAATATACAATTATAACAAAGGGCCGGCGTGCCCGTCCTCCTCTGGCCTTCCTGTGTGTCTTTTCTTTCCCAGGTTGAGCACGTTTGTGCATAAAAAGGAGAGAGAGTAATTAAACAACAGGTAACACCTGTTGCCTGTTAGACTAATCCTGGCACCGCACACATGAGCCACTCCCACCCGTCTGTGTCCAAACTCCATCCCACCACCACAAAAACGAACCAAGATGAATGCCCAGGGTGCATTTGTCTTTGTTTCTCTTCCAAAATTTTGTAGTTTACATGTTTTGAGCCCCTCCTACTGATTATTGTTCCCTCATGAATCAGCTTCATTTGACTTCAGATCTGGCTCTTAAGGGGGGAACCGACCTCCTGTTTGAGAACTACAGAAATAAGATGTCTGGTATAATCTGATCGTTTTCAGATTATATTTTCAATTAAACAGCTAAAGAAAATGCCCACAATCCTGTTTGACTCTTGTCCATCTAAATGTGATGAAAACAGGTTTAAACTTTTTGTGTTCAGAACAGCTTTCATAATCTAAATAAAGCAGGAAGTCTGCTTTGTTGTAGCAGTCATTATTATTCTATTAAATGACAGTATAGCTTTACCAAGAGTGAAACCATTTTATTTAACCAGGCAGTTTCAGATAATCCAAAAACAATTAAGGAGATTCAAATAAATAAAATCACAGTATACATGACATTAAAATCTAAATGCAAAGTTACAATTAATTAACAAATAAAAACATTGTTTGATAAAAATTAGCATTTTAGCATTAGTATGTGATGGATATTGTATTGTATTGTGTAAGGCAAGGCAAGTTTATTTGTATAAAACATTTCAACAACAAGGTGATTCAAAGTGCTTTACATGAAACATAAAAGGCATCAAGACAGAATGTAAAAGCAGCACAAGGTAATATAAAATACATTTAAATACAATTAAAATGAGTTCAATTAGAAGAATTAGCTCAAATAGAATAAGACAGATAAAACAGGAGAGTAAAAGTTACAATACAATGTCAAATATTAATCAAAAGCCTCAAATTTGATAAGTAGTCTCATATCCCAGAGTACTGTGTTCCCTAACTGCTGACAGATAAAGACTGAGTGTCCAGCTGGCGTCATGCTAACCTGGTGTAAAAACAGCTCCTGTCAGGGATCCATCTTGGTTCATTCGTCCAGCTCTCAGTATTGATTTTCCCATTCAGGTCTGACAGAGTGTCCCCAGGGTCAGCTCATCAAGCACGGGGTGAAAGGCTAGCTGGGGGCAGAAAGTCTGTGTGAGTGTGTGTGTGTGTGTGTGTGTGTGTGTGCGCTGACCGCTACAAATGACTTTTGTTTTTAACATCTGTCCTTGAAACTGGTTAAAGGGGACAGGAGCGTTTCACCTCTAATTTATACGTAACTGATTCTCCAAAGAGAGACGTTCTCCACACTTCAGAGCTCATTAGATGTTTAGTTTCTGTTTTATAAAGCTTCATTTTGATCTTTCTGGGCTCCTGGGGTTAAAATTGAAGTAAGGATTTATATGAGGAGTTATAATTGCCTTCGGTTCAGTGATGATCACTGTATGTCATAGATGTTGGTGGTTTAACAATGATGGGAACATTACATTACACCACTAATGCAGCACAGATGCAGGATGTGGGACCTTTGCAACCACTACCACTGAACAGGCTGTTACAATGCAGGATGGACACATGAATTACAGGGTGAAAGCCTCGAATCTTTTCAGCCTCCAGGAGTGATAAAAAGTGTTGATGATCCTTGTGCATTTATGAGCTCATAAAAGAGTTTCATGAGCCTGAGAGGACAGGAAATTGTCGTTACAATTGTTGTTGTTACACTTGAGTTGAAACTAATATTATTTTCGGTTAAAAAAAAATTGAAAACAGTGAAAATTGTCTGTCAGTTTCCTAAAATTCAAGGTGACATCTTCAAATTGTTATGTTTGTTAGACCAACAGTCCAAAATCCAAAAATATTCAATATACTATCACATAAGACCACGAAAAGCAGCAAATCCTCAAAAATGGCTGTCTAGAACTGGGGAATGTTTGACATTTTTGCTTTAAAAATGACTAAAACGATTGATTATTTTCCGTCAATCGACTAATTGTTGCAGCTCTCAGGGTTTCTTAACATCTTTATTGACCATTTTTGAATGCATGCTGTTAACATGCATTCAAAGTGGTTATCCATAACAGTGAACGTCAAGACTGCCTTTGTTCTTGTCAAAGTCTTTATCGTTGCTTGATAATGCAGTTAAAGTAAATGAGTTGAAAAGTCTGCACTGTGTTACCTTTGGCTGTAAAATATAAAATATACGTCTGGTGATATTTTAGATTTTCTCATTGTCAAAAGACTAAAACCAGCATTGAATTGATCCTAAGTATTGTGTGTGTATCCAAAGCCTGATGTCTTATTCTTATTAAAAAAACACATCAGTGAGCCACACCGCTGCAATAAGTGACAACACTTCATTACCATGAACACACACACTGTAGTTTATTTTGACTCTCACACACACCGTCCTGCTGCCACAAATACTCACTAGAACACCAAATGTGGATTCATCCGCTGCTGAGAATAGTCCCCAACAAATACAACATTTCATCCTGTTTGATTAACATTTAACATTTACAGTGTCCAGCTGTTTTAGGAAATTACTGAGCCTTTTTTAAAATAAAATTATTTTACTAGTGAAGGACTAACATACTGTTGCTTTTAGTCTTTTTATGGGATTTGTTGACAATAAGAAACACATAGAATATGGCCGGCATTATCCTTTAAAGCTAAAAATGAAAATCAGCATAACTGGAGTAATGGGTTTTTACATGACAACAGCAATATGTTGTTTATTCCATCATTAGAGGGAATAGCAAGGTAATAGCAACATTGCATATTGGATCCAGCATGTGCCTCTCCGTGCTGGTTGTAATACCTTTAATGGACCTGTCATCCCTGAACTGAAATCACGCACATTCAAGGCTTTCTGTGTCCTTTTCTTCTTTCTTCCCTTCCCTCTAACACATTTCCTTCGCCTGTCATAAACATGTTCCATTGATAGACTCGTGTCCGCCTTCCCGAGCCGCTCCCATCCCCGTCTCCGGCCGTGAAACTAGGAAACAACTTCCAATTAACTGGATAGGATCAGCACACGGTCCTGCCCGGCCCTGATAACATTATCCCAAGTCACGCACCGCTGCCAGTGCCTGGATTATGAAATTAAAAAAAGAAGGAGAAGAAGAAGAAGAAGAAAGGGTGGTGGAGGATGGAGGGAAAATGGTTGGGTGCCGGGGAATGGGAGATTGGAGGGCGGGGGGGGGTTGCCCTTGGGTGCTGTTGTCAGTGATTGTATGGTATATTTGGCCCTGTGTGAAAGGGAGGGTTACGTAAGGTTTTAAAGCCTCGCCACTATCAACAGAATGGAGAAGTTCAGTATGCGGCAGAGCTGCTTCAGCTTCCAGTCCAACGCTAACCGCCCACTGATAAGCGCTTACATAACGAGCCGCGGTTCAGGCCTCTGGTTTCTGACGAGGATGTAAATGCAGGCAGGTGGAGTGACACTTCTCCATTTCACACGATAACAGCGTGATGACATGTTCCAGTCTTTGGCAGATGAAGGAGTTCCTAAGATGCTGTCCTGTTTCTGTTGTGTTGGAGAGGTTTCAGTTTGCAGGTAGAGGGTGATGGAGAAGAAACCAGAGGGAAGAAGAAAACGTGTGTATTGCTGTCAGAGCAGTGATTTAAATGCGTCACACTCAATTTTTATGAACCTTGAAATTAAAAATATATATTAAAAGGATATTACATTACATCAGTTATGTTTTAATTAATTTCTAATTAGTAGAAATTGAAGATGTTAGGATTGTGGGATTTTCAATTAGTGCAATACCATGACAGATTACTTCTGTGTTTTCCTTCTGCTTCCTTTTCTCCGTGTGTTTACCTTTTTAAATGCTGCATTACAGTTAAAGGTACCTGTGGAGTTTCTGACCACTAGTGGCCAGTGTTGTGTAACATTACCTTTAAAAATAATGTGTTACATTACTGCCATTAAAAAGTTACTTGTTACATAATAATGTTGCCTACGGAGAATAGTAACCTGTAAGAGTACGATTGCTTGCGCACGTTGGATATATATTGCGAGGAATGACAGACAGGAAGCAGTTCTCAGCAATTACTGACATACAAGAAAGGGGACAAGATCTCAAAAAACACAGTAGCAAAAACAGCTGGGGTCAAAAATTGTAACAGCCACCTCACTCATGGTTAAAACTATAAACCAGCACAAAAATGACAGTTCTGGAGGGCCGTCACTGATTACTGTATCTCCCTGTTTCTTTTGTTACCACAAACCTCTGACGCATTTGGACTGTTTCTTTTCTGTTTATGCATCTATTTGTAATGTAGCGACAGCCCTCATTTCCCATCATGCCTACAATGCAGGATTTAAAAAATGTTTTTTTTAGGAAGGAAATGCATTCAAAGCGTTTGTTAGACCCGTAGACTGTATATAAAGGTTTAACGTCACCCATTGGTTTGCACTGGAGCTGGTTTGAAACCCAGAGTTGCTGCTTGTGTTTGGCGCCATCTTTTCCGTTTGGAGCCAGCGTGGAGTGTTGCCTTTCACACTTCACTACCTCGGACCCAAAGCTAACACTAGCTTACTGGGCACACCGAGCACTGAACACTTGGACTAACATTAGCTCCTTTAGCTAAATTGTGCTAACAGGGCTGGTATCATAATCAAGTAACATTAAACATAGTGAAATATTGTGACAATAGTCCGTCTCAGTGCGAGTCCCGGAGCCGGGGAGAGCAGCAGGTGAGCTGATGAGCAGGTGAAAAAGTGAATGTAAACAGGTTTTTTGTTTGTTTACAAGAAAGCTCCACAGGTTAAGTGACTTTTTGAGTCGAGTGATTTTAATACTGAATGACTCCCATCTATTTGGTCACCAAGGTTTTCTTTCTTGAAAATATCTTGAAAAAGTGAAATACGCTTTTACACTTGAACAAACTGTAACGTAAAAGGCATCAGCCCCTGTGCTTCAGGAGAGAGCCACAAGAAAATGAATGTTTGGAACAACAAAGTCAACAGAGAAGGCAAGTTTATTTGTCTATCAACAAAAAGGGAATTAAGAGAGCTTTACATAAAACATAAAAAGCATCAAGACAAAATGTAAGAGAAACACATTATAGAAATACAAATTTAAAGAAAATTAAAAAGAAAATTAAAATAAACTAAACTAGAATAAAACAGGAGAATAAAAGTTACAGCGCAGTGTGAGATATGAATCAAAAGCTCCACATTTGATTTAATAAAAGACAGCAGAAAACAGAAACATCTTAAACCTTTATTTAAAAAGAACTGAGAGTTGCAGCAGACCTCGAGTCTTCTGGGAGTTTGTTCCAGATATGTGGAGGATAAAAACTGAAGGTTTAGTTTTGACTCTGACAGAAAGCACACCTGCCCCAGATGATCAGGTTCAGAGAAGGTTTCATACAGGCCGCCTCACTGCTGGGATACACTGATCGAACATTTATTGTCATGGATTATGACTTTAACTGAATGCCCTCAATACACAAGTGTGTGTGTGTATGTGCCTTTCTTCCAGATGTCCTTCTGTGACAGCAGCATCTTTCCTTTATTCCATTAGTGTGTCCTTGAGTCTGTTTCTGTAACGATAAGAGAAATGTTCTGCTGCCAGACCACAAACACCAGAGGCCACACACACACACACACACACACACAGCTGCTGTGCACTGTGATGTGTATGTGTATGTAAGATATAAGACTGTCTACACAAAACCAAAAATGTAGACTCAAAATGAAACCACAGCAGCAAAATAAAGTTCAATGACAAATACAGAAACAAATATAAAAGTAAAAAATAAGATACAACGATAATACCATGAAAACTGGGTGCTGGATCCTGAAAGTAGTAAATAATGAAAAAGAGAAACTAGGACAGCACTCCAAATTGACTTTTTTAATTGCCACATGGACGTTTCGGTCAAGACGCCCTTCTTCAGCGTGTGTACTGACAATTTCACAATCAATAGACACAGGTGAGATTAATTATAGATCAAACAATCTATAATTAACCCCACCTGTGTCTTTTTGTAAAAAGTCAATTTGGAGTGCTTCTTTTTCATTAAATACAGAAACATAAAATAATGTCTAATAAAATCATGCCTGAAAACAGTAAGAAAAAGCTCAGTTAGAACAGCAGAAACTCAACATGACGTTAAGAAGGTGGATTTTATCAGCCTTTTCTTTTTCTGTCAGTTTTCACTCTTGCTGTTCTTCTTTTGTTACCCACAAGGTAAGAAGGCCACAGTTTCATATTTATGTACATATATTTTCCTTCGTTCAGCAGCATGAAGTGTTAAAAAAAAGATATATAGAATAAGTACAATAGCTGAACCGTGGGTGTCTGTGACCTCTGACCTTGCTGAGTGAAATCTCAGGTGTAGGAGGCTGAGATGTTTCTAAGGGAAATACTGCTATACTGCTAGTACTTTAATCAAAATATTAAAAAAAGAATATATACTGTATATATTGTCTTTATATGCATTAAAACTGCAAGCAACTTGCTCATCTTTCAGAACAGATGGACTTTTGCCGATGAGATACGTGAAGTTTAAAACTAGCATATCAGATCTTTCACTTCTTTATTATTATTTTTCAGATTCTGTTATTAGAACTTGAAGTAACACGAAATGTATTTGACCAAAATACACATTGATCTTGCTGTCATAGTCACCAACCATGATTGATTTTTCTTGAATTTTGAGTTCCATTTTAGGGCTTTTTTCATAAAGAAAATCACATCGGTTTGGAAACACAGAATCCCGGTAATCTGATTGGCTGTTGACAACAGAAAGATTTTATGTTCAAAAGCTTATGTGCACTTATGTGTCCACAACGTGTTGACAGGATATGAGTGATTCTGGTGATTTATCTGTTGAACTATATTTTTTGTATTTATGACACTCTGAATATGGACGAAGAAAAGACAGGCTGCTGCTTAACATGCAACAAACAAATGTTTTCCTCCGTCTATTTTATTCTCCAAACATGTAAATAGTCTGTTATTTTTCCATTATTATTGACTTAATTTCTAAAATGATTCCCTCCATCCTCTCCTTTCAGTAATGATGTTCCAGTATATGCACAAACATCAGTACACACACATTTATTCATGGATGCTCGAACACACACGCCTCTCTTCAAGCATGTATGCACCTGTTTCTTGTATGCATACACACAAACACACATTTATGTATAGATACACAGTTTACTCTCGTCACATAAGGTTAAGTGTGTAGCATTTGTGTTTCTCATATTGTGTGTGAGCATGTATTTGCCTGTTAATGAAATCTTGTGTGTGGAAGTGTGTTCTCATTGTGTGTGTGTGTGTGTGTGTGTGTGTGTGTGTATGGAAATGAGGTGCTTCACCCCCTGAAGCACTTGGTCACAGTTACAAATGGATTCTCGTCCCACTCGGCCTCGTCTCCCCTGTTGCCTCCCAGAATAAGCTGTGCAGCTCAATCTGCCGTCCCATCCCATCTCATCCCGGCTCTATTCAGCTCCGAAAAATATTGGTGTAGCAAAATGACACTGGGCGCTCGGAGAGGAGAGCGGGAGGGATCTGCTTCAAAATGGAAATGGTGTTCTGGTTCACCAGCTGCAATAAATGTGGAGGATTTCATTGTTGACACTAGTGCAGGAGAACAGTTTATCAAATAGATACAGGGGCAGATGGTATAGAGTAACACAGTGCAGGGACAACAAGGCACAATCTTCAATGTGCAGATGTGCTTGAAGCTGCAGTTCCTCTAATGGCCACTGGATGGTGGCGCCAAGAAAAATCCAACTATACTGAAAACAATATAAAAAAGAACTTCTCTAATGAAACATGAAGGCAATAAATATTCTTCCAAATGAATTAAATCGTCTTTCCATTTGTTTAGAAATGGCTCCAAAGACTAATAACAGTGATCATGTTTTAAGTCTCCAGAGAGTAGTTCTGTGTAAGGTGGATGCCACAGCGTATGCATGCATGTTGTGCTACATATCACAAACTCTTGACTTTATACTGAAGTTCTTTGAAAAATGTACAGTGCACCACGTAGAACAAAGTGGAGCATTGTGGAAGTTGGCCAACAAGCTTGATCTTAG
Organism: Scomberomorus guttatus; assembly: GCA_038419695.1. Lineage (NCBI taxonomy): Eukaryota > Metazoa > Chordata > Actinopteri > Scombriformes > Scombridae > Scomberomorus > Scomberomorus guttatus. Next base: position 3,210,420 of record CM076452.1, read on the forward strand.
AGGCAGAACCAAGTCTACAAAACCCAGGTCAGAAGCACCATGGAGGACTCCTGCCTTGTCTAGATGAATGCCTCACAAACCACTCACTTAGGCACCTGAAAGCACCGCTACCCTCAGCTCATGTCCCAGGTGTACCACCCGGAGGTTACCACCAAGCCATGCCTTGTCACTCCCCAGGGCTAACACCAAATGCCTTGACAGGAGCTTTCTAACTCTGCTGTAACAACATGGAACAGCCTTCGCCCTGCTGTCGTCAGAGACATCACATCAAGTAGTGTTCGTGCCTTCAAGAAGAGACTGAACAAACACCTCCTCAGCACGAGACTGTAATCCTAAAGCTCGAGGACTTTCAAATATATATTAATCAGCTTATATATTCCTGAGTAGCTGCAGATCAGTGATAAGCTCTCTGAATGGTATTCATGAAGCTTGTATATGTAAAAGCATAAAAAAGGTACCCAGAAAATTACTTCTGATGACCCCCTTACCATTCATTCAGCTTCGTCTTCCAGCTCCAACACCTTTACCTAACCAGCTTTTCATCAAGACCATAACAAAGACCTCGCTGTTAAAACGTTGGTTTCTTAATCTACTAGATACATGTATCAGAGCTACAAGTGCATGCAGTTTTACTTTTTATTGATCATGTTAGATGTTCTGTTTTCATCACATACCTGTGCATCACAACAGTCTGGTACAATGCGGCATCACTACTGTACAGTCCGTCAATTTCACGCTCTGCTTTACCTTGAACAAGATCCAGAGGGCAACACACATCGGAGGTGTACAATGCTCACAAAACACATACAGTACATTGATTGTTTCAGCACACTGACTGCATCAAGGAATGTGTCAACCAGCAATGATGTGCATCAAGATACTGTACACTACTGTCTCATTTCCCAGTGCTAATGCTCCTGTGAAAAACAGCAAAGGCAAAACAATGGCTACTAGACAATGATGATACAGTACCTTGGTATGTTTTTTGTGTCTAACGACCAACTCTTGTTTCTTAAGATGTGATGTTATGCGAGTCTATTTTGTCTTTTGTCTAAAAACATGTTGCTGACTACTTGTTCTTGGGATGTCTACATTTGGTGCTTGTGTTGTGATATATCTTCACGTCAGACAATGAACTCCTGTCCCCATCTTGCTGAATGGACTGAAAACACCAGGGACAACAATGGAAATAAGTCTAGGACTTTATCGTGCTATCCCTGACAAAGTCTGATATGTTGTGTTTTTTAAATTAATTAATCAATAAACCTAATCCCAAAAACCTAAAATTCACCACATATTCTTCCCAGTTTGGCACATCCCATCGACCATACCTCACTTAAACGTAACATAATGTGACATTTTCCTTCTTCTGATGTGTTTCTTGCTGTTTTGAATCACCATTAAGTGCCTTTAAGCAGATAGTATTTCTTAAAGAGAAGTATGTTTTGGATAAAACACTAATTGCACTTTGATTTGATTCAATAAACTATGATGCACTCACAAAACTGAAATTGCCACTTTTAATTTAACCACAACTTCATAGAGAAGGAGGGTGAAACTGACAAAGCGATGTGTACAGTGTACACTGTGTGCTGTGAATCCACTTCATCTTTGCCTGTCACTGTGAAAAAGTGCTCTGGTGGCACCAAGGTTAAGGCGTGGACCACGAGCAGTAATTCATTCAATTCATTCGATTATCGAAATAGTTGGCCATTCATTTTCTGTCAATCAACTAATCGACTAATCGTTGCAGCTCTATAATAAAGTAAACTCTCTGAGCTCATTTTGCTTGAATACTGCACATATACTGCACTTTAAATAAACGTCATGCTCATTGTTTTATGTTGATGTGCACTTTGGCAGTCTTGCAGACCATGAGAATGATAAATAAAGTGATTGTATTACAAACTGGGATGGAAATGCAGGAAGTATCTTCTGAAACTGACACTGATTGTCATAGCTCATGAAATATTAATGAGAATATATGGATGTGACTACATTTTGTTGTAGAGAGGATTTCCCTTTCAAATAGTGCGACTGTGTGTTTTTATATACAGTACTATGTGTCGATATAAGCTGGTTTCCTCAATCTGCATCCATGTGGAAAGTGTGTCATCTATGTGTCAGATGGATCTGAACAGAAAACAACCACATCGTTTCATTTACTGTGAAATATTTATGAGCCATTAGATACAGAATATGACTGACATTGGTACTGAGTTACAGACAGATAAGTGACCTGGAGTAAATGGCCATTGATCTTCCTGCTTCCCAGAATGGGATTCCTGTCACAGGGCTTAAGACTGTTAAGAAAATCCCCATTATCTGTTGTTTTAACATCAGCATGATCCGCTGTCTCACACAAACTGGACACATTAGAGATCTGATGTTGTATTTAGTGTGTCTATTGATGTATTGGACATAATAATTAAATTACTTTAGACTCTCCGATGTAAGGCTTTTTAGGAAATGAGAAAAAAATGACCTTGCTCTTTTTCTTCTCCTGTCTTTTCTTTACTTCATATTCTTGTTTAGTCCAAACACATCTGAAATGGTTACAACAGGGAAAGGAAAATCTTTTGTGCACTTGATTTAGCAAAATTACTGTTGTTCTGTGTCAGTAAAAGAAAATGGCTTAACATCTATTTAAATCTTTTTTCTCTCTCAGGTCCAGCAGGAAGTCATAGAAAGACACTCGGCATCACCGCAGAGGAAGGGGAAAGTGAGAAGGATCGAGACACCCAGAGATCCCAGGTTTGGTGGCTACATGCTCAGATCTCTTTGGCTTTGAGAAGAACAACCGTACGAATCAGCAGGAACCATGGATTTTGTAATGAAACAAGCTTTAGGTGGTAAGTACCCAACTGCAGACCCCTTGTCCATGTGCACCGTAACCTGTCAACGATCTGACAATTTTTCCATGTCGGAACAGAAGAGTCAGTTGGTTTTCTGCTGGAGATACTCTGACAATTTAGCTCAGAGTCTGGTAACCCTGTGTCTTGTGTTCGTTCCATTGAATTATTAGTGTGGTCAATTAAGTTATTTGGACCAGGGATATCAATGGCCATTCAACTGCTTAACTGTTGAATGAATTGCCATTATATTTTGTACAAACTTTCATGGTCCTCAAAGGATGAATCCTACTGACTTTGGTGTTCCTCTGACTGTTCCTCTCCATCATGAGGCTAACATTTTTTGTTCAGAATAAAGATTCTCTACAACATGCATTCATGCATTAACATGAATTTTAATACAGAATATTATGTTCCCCACAGGATGAATTGTAACAGCTTTGTTGATCATCTAATTTTTTTATAGTCCCACAATAAAGTCAACATTTCACTTTGTCCGATACTAATGACATTTATCGGCCTCAGCTGTGCTTTGTGTCAAGTGTCAATTAATAGTTTCTAGCATGCTAACATGCTAAGCTAAGATGTTAAACATGGTAAAAATTACCTGGTATTCATTAGCATGTTAGCATTCAGCTGTGTACAGCCTCACAGAGCTGCCAGTATGGTTGCTGCCACAAAGCAATGGCTACAAAGAAAAAGGCAAGGCAAGTTTGATTTTATATAACATAGTTCATACACTTACGGCACTTTCAAAGTGCTTAAAGCCATAATCTATTGTGAACAGTCATGTCAGAAACACAATTTCTGTGTAATTTTTTATGGATAGCAGGGTGGATCAGTGGTTAGCACAGTGGATAGCAAAGAGCTGTTGCGCAAATCTCGCCAGCCACCTGGGTTGAATTTGAATTTCTTGGATCTCAATGTGACAGGCAGGAGATCGGATCTTTCTATATATTTTTGAGTTTATGAAGCTCTAAAAGAACTTTTTGTGCCTGTCTTGATTTCGTATAAACAATTTCATGTGATAGGTGTAAAGGGTCACCCGACTTCTTTGGTGTACGCCGTAATGACGTTTATAATATTTTAATAGTTCATTAGTCAGCAAGATATCTTAAAAAGTATTTAACAGATTTTATAGAAATGTGGTGCTCCAGTAAGGCCACACGATGGGGAAACACTGATTGGTTTTTGGCGCAGATCCAGGAATTTTGTAAAGGATTACTAAACATCACAATATATCATAGAGGTCATTAATCTTTTCTCAAGAACAACTCCACTTGATGATTGTCTGACACTGATGCACTGTGACACTATTTTGATACAGAAATAACAAATTCAGAGACATGTCGAGTGTTAGTGGAGATATACTCTCATATCATTTTCTGGTCCGGTCTGTTTTGTTTTAAAAAGGTAAATGGCCAAATTGTCCATACTGGACACACAGAGATGAGATCGATCAATCATATTATCCAAATGTTGGACTATTTCCCTCAAGAACTCTGTTATAGGACAGAATAATTATCAGGATGATGTGATAAATTTTGCCAAGATGATTGGATTTCTCTTAAAGTCTTGGCTGTGGATTTCATTAGCACCCCAGGTGACTTGTGTATTGGCTGAGATTGGACTCATTCAGTAAGAGCAACATAAAAAAAGGCTGTGTGAATGTTCTTGTAAGTGAGGGGGCCCCCGAGGGCCAGAGGTCAATGCCTCCTTAAATCAACCCTCTCATCTAGTTTCATCAGCTCAGTGACCACCAGCCAGAATTAAATGAGATTTATTCCTTTATAGCTCAGCCTGGCCTCCTTTTCTTTCTCCCTCCATCCTCTCGACTCTCTCTCATCCCCCATCACTCTTTTATTCCTACTCCTCCCCTTCCTCATTCATCTCTCATCCCTACTTTTTCATTTACTCCTCACAGTTTTCATTCAATCTATTCCTTCATGGTTTATTCCCTCAATCTCATTCCTCTCCAAAAATTCTCTTAAATCTCCTCTCCTGTGTTTTCATCTCCCTTTCTTTCTAGTGACTGTGTTAATGTTGCTAGCTTGATAGCTGCTTCTGGTGTCATTGCACTAACAAATCAACTTGTGAAAGAAACTGTTACTGTAAAAGTGTAAAAGAAATTTCACAGTACTTCCGGTGTAGTTGGTACCTTGGGTGTGGTCAGATTAAATGTAGAACAAATGTTAGCTACCCATGTAGCAGCAAATTCACTCATCGTAGAAGCAAAGCAGGTTAAACTAAATCTGCATTTAAAAGTACCAAGTTCAATTCAAAATAATCGGTTATTTTAGGGTTGTCAGTCCTATGTGTCAGAGACTATTTGCATTAAGTTGAAGCTGTGTCAACTTCTCCATGTTGTGCCACCGGGTTATTTGGAGGTTCAATTCACAGTGAATGGCAGCTTGTCGTGCCTCTGGTAAACAAGGGTAAGGACTTCTAGTTCAGGCAGCTATTCAGCCACTACAGGGTGCCTCTTGTTTGCTTAGTCATAGACACAAGCTGTATGACTCCACATTCTGAGGCAAGAGGAAGAACATGAGCAACTGAAACAAAATAACCAAAAATAACTTACCTGATAAAATTTGAAATCAGCCAGACTCTGACTCTGTAACTAAATGTTTGACACACAAACATGTAGCATATTGTTAGCTAGCAACAGCTAAAATCTGTGCTGTCTGTTTGCTGCAAAAACACTCCTGTGGTCAAGTTTGTACGAATAAAATGAGGCCTAGTCTGAACACCATGCAGCTGGGCTCACTTCATCACTTCATCTACCTCTGTCTTCATCTATCCATCCATGGCCAGATTAACCTCCTATGGGGCCCTGGGGCAAAAGGTTGTTGTTGGGCCCCCTATTGACCCCCATTAGCCTGTACATAGTAGTACTTGACAGAAATTTAATTTTGTTCGTTTTTTAACTCAAATATGCCGAAAATTCACAGGTATCAGCTTGTCAAACGTGACTATTTGCTCATTTTCCCTATTTTCCGTGATCATGAACTCCTTGGGTTTTTGATTGAGCAGCAATTTGAATGTCATTTTTGTCAAATGAGCACAATATAAACTAAAACAATTAAAGTCTTCAGGCTAGATTTTGACACAGAGTCCCTCTTCAAAATTGTCAGAGTTGATATTGTACTCCAGTGGTGAAAATTTTCTAACAAGTTTGTAATTAATCATATGATGTAGACCCAAATAATATGGAGTAAACCGGGGCTTTTTGGGCCACTTTGCCTGATTGGTAATCCAGTCTTCCATCCATCCATTCTTCTCTCCCCGCACCTTCTTACACCACCTGCTGTTAGCCTAGGATGGGGCAATTTTCTTCCTCTCTACTCCGTGACCCCTCTCTCTTTTCTAATTCACTCATCCTTCTCACTCAGGTTCATTACTATTCACTCTCCTCCATCTTTTTCCATTCAGCTCCCACTATTACTCTATTTTCTATCCATCCATCCATCCTTTTGTCCTTTCTGCTCTCTGAGCAGTGCAGGCTTTTCTTCTCTTCCTTTAACTCTAACCCACCCATCCACCCATCCTTCCCTCCATCCATAGCTGGTGCAAATCTGAGAGTAGCAAAACATCTCTCCATCCAAAGGATCTACCTCTACTTTTCTCTCCTTCCATCCCTCCCTCTATGTGTGTTATAGGCTACTCCATCCTTCCTTCCATCCCCCCCTTTGTCCATCCTTGAAGTATTGTAATTTACCTCCCATAGAGCTTCTATTGCCATGACCTTTTCTCCCGGAGCAGACTGGCCTTTATTTCATTGGGACACAGCTGGCCGCCCATGAATATATACAAGCAGCCTCACACACACATACAAACACACACACACACACACATCCAGAAATGAACACATACACAGCAACCAAAAAGTGCTCACAAAATACACACAAGACCATTTTGAGATGAAGTGTACTCCAGCCAATGAGGGTGCTGTGTTGAGGTGGGCGTGTCAGGACATCAATAACAACCCCTGCAGTGTTTCTCATTCATAGAAATGACTCAGGTGGCACAACCAAATTGATTTTGCACCAGCCAAAAAAACATTTAGCTTTAGCAACTCTTTTTTTTTTTTACTCATCCATAATATTAATTATAGGGGAAACAGGCACTTACATTAAAAATTCAAAGTAATTATTATTAATTATTATTAATATTGAGGTTCAAAATCCATTCTTATCCTCGGAAACAGCAGCTGAGAAAACAATCTCACCAAAATGCTCAGAAGAAAAAAGAAAATTATTTTACTGCTGATAAAAATCATGTGATGCGATCTAAAGCTCCAGAACAGCTACTAAATGGACCTCGAGGTGAGACTGTTTTCTCCACAAGCAAATTTTCAATCATTATTTGTTTCTTATCAGAAACTTTATTCTACATGTATTTTGAATTGTATTTTTGCCTATAAATTAATTTCACAAGTAATTAATTGAAAGTGCACCAGTTGACCATTTTTTCTATTTTCTGTATAATTAGTACAAGACTACATAGTTTTTTTCTCATAAATTTACCGTGGAAAATATTAAGATTTTTTTGGCCAATCACAGACCTGTAAAATAAAGCGTTTTCCCGTTAAATAAAGTGATATGCAGTTGATTTAAGAGAGAGTCATTTCGTTAGCAGCCATGCTTTTGCATCAAGCACGGGCAAGGGTATAGGTGTGGCTTCAGAGGTAGGTGGAAAACAATTGAATCAGGTTTTCTTTAAACAGGCAAATTAGATAATCAAATCTGAGCTGAGTTAAATTTATTGCCAATAAAGGTCAGATAGCCCAGTGTTGAATGGTCAGGATACCAAACCAAACTAGACAAAGTTATCACAGTTTCAGTGATGTGTAGCTGGACCATATGTTCCCTTGATACTCAGAATTTGTTGCATTTTCTCAAGAAATATAACCTCTGAGATGATTTAATGGTTAGAGCAGGCCTTGTGCAACCTGAGAGGCAAAACCGAGGGCTGAGGGTGTGTTTATTATCAGCACAAACACAAATGTAGTGTTATTTCATTTAGACACATGTGAGTTCAGCACAAACGACACAACACACACTGGTATACCAAGATAAATGTGCACACAAACACACACCCAGCCGTCCACTCTGTCCGGTTTATCTGCAGTCAAACTTTTATCTAATTTATCCTGACACACACATCCAGGCTGGACCTCAGTAATGTCATTAGATATTGGGCATCTCCTGAACATTTCATTGGTACAGACAGAGGTATAGATTTCAGCCGTGGGCCACAGATTGTTTTTACTGGTTCTATAATTAGAAATCAGATTCATCAGTTTCCATGTTGTGTTGGTTTAATCAGTCCAACACAGCATGGTAGATCCATGGAACAGGCTGTGAACCACACTGTGTAGACCCCAAAATAATGCAACAAGTCATTTCACAGACATCAATGTTGTATTTACTGTATTTAACTTTTTAGCCCAAGTAGTGGCTGGCAAGGGATGGTTGAACTGCTGGTCTCAGTCCAACACTTTGGTCTCCAATATGTCAACAACTATTGGATTGATGTATCTTTATTTGGTGTCACTAGAGTCTAAATGGCATCATTCTCACCTTGATCAACCTGCTGCTCAGATAGAAATATATTTAAGAAAAGGACAGAAGTTCTGGCAGACAAGAAGCAAATTGAGGAGAGAAATGGGACAAAAGTGGGATGCCACGGTGAGGAAACTTTCCCATCAGTTAATAAACTCAACACCAGTGTTACATTTTACAAGATAAGATATTCGTTGATGACCCTCATCTGTAGAGTGCTTACTTTGATCTTCAACGTTAGATCTTTAGTTTAGATCTTCCCTTACTTAACAGCGGGCTTCAGGCTGCTGCCACCCAGGATCACCAGCGGGTTTTCCTCCATGTACAGCCAGGCTGCGGCACACACAGATGTGGGGACGAGCCAGAGGACGACCGCCACTTAGAACCAGAACTGGAGCAACCGAGAGCAGGCTGAGCAGGCAGAGAGCAGGAGAGTTTCTGCCGAAAATAAGCACAGAGACCTGGGGAGACATGAGAGCAGCTGCTTGCTAATCGCTAGTGTTATGTTTGTTTAAAGCAGAGAGCAGGAGGGAGGACAGACGTCTCACTCTGCCACTTTTTACTGCGACTCTGCTGCTGCAGAGCTTTCAGTTTATAATTGTAGAGTCTGTCGTCTGACTAAGTATTGATAACATGCTTAATACTTTACAAACCGTGGCAAGCCTAACCCTGTGGGAACTGTGGCTCAGCTGTGTTTAGACTTTCTTATATGTTAAATATACCTGAGCATGTTTTTTTTTTTTTTTGTCTCCCGTGTGTACTTTTGCACAAGGAGCAGAGATCAAGGTTATTTAATTTAGCAAACTGTCAAGGGAGTTCCCAGGACAGTTAATTTAGTCCTTTGCAACCATACCACACTGTATATGAGTGAATATAAGGTGAAAAATGGGTATTTTTGTTATTTTGGTGATGAGATGTGACCAATGTGTGCGCTGTTCATTCTTTGTCTCCAGCAAAGTGTCCATCAAAACATTTATTTTGTCCCCAATATGTTCCTGCGTGTTCTGCCTTTGCCAGGATATTAAACACATAAACACTGCACCTTTTCTCGTAAAAGGAGCTCATATAAAAAATAATGTTAAGATAATCTCTGAAAGATCAGCATGAACTGGTCCTTAGCAAGCGGGTCGAGCTTGCAGTTTCATTTCCTGTGATCGAGGACAGGCAGGCGAGGACGGTGCAATAACAGGAAGTCACAGGCAGGTTGATTAGTTGACCAGAGACTCCACACAGGACACATGGGTTTGGGATTTGGGCTAGAACCGGTGACCATCCAGCGATGTTACCACAAGGCCGTCCTGCCCTGCTGCCCAAATGATTCTTCAGGCGCTCATGTGACTTATGAGGGCGTAATTTGGCAACGGAGGTCATCCATTATTTAAATGAGTTCCATTTTTCAACCCCCTCCCCTCATCTCTTACAAATTATCCAGCACCGCCATCCATCTGACTGGCTGGAGGGGGAGTCAATGGTCCATGTCTCGTCTCTCTAATTTCCTCTGTCTTGTGTTCTCCAAACCATCCTCATGTTCTCTGTCATTCTTAAGCTTCCTGTCTTTACCCTTTTTCTATTTTTAAACTTGCTCTACTTGCTTCTACTGCCTCCTGAAATAAAACCAAACTTCCTTGTGTTTGTTTAACATAATTAAAATGCATCCCTGATGACATTAGGTTAAAGTTGTCATAGAGGAAATCATGTACGGTCATTAATAATCTTATATGCTTTTTTTGCAGACTTGTTTAGTAGTAATCTTTAGTAATCTTTATTAAATACTTAAATAGTATTTAATTAAATAATTAAATACTTTCAATAAAAGAGGAATAAAATCTTGTCAATAAATCCTTCACATTTGATTGGATCGCTCAAAAGTGGGAGCAGGTTAGCAGATACGGAGCTGTAGATGATCCCTGGCTTCGATCTTCACCTCCCTCAGCCATGTTGTTTAATGGGGAGAAGGAAGACTAGAGACAAATTAATAAAATAGTATACAACCATATTCTTTGGAAAAAAACTGTTTTGCCAAACACGTACATGCCCCCAAATTCAAGATGAGCCATCAAAAATATTGAAAAGTTTCACAGGAAGGGAAAAGTAAGAGATTATTCATATAAAAATGCTCTTTTTTTTTCAAATATATTTAACAGGATAGAAATTAACAATTAACACATGGACACAGGATTAAAACTTAGAAAATGTATTATTTTATTTCACTGTGTCTTTAAAGTTAAATACACAACATTCAGCCACTAGATGTCGCACTATAGCACCAACATCTCAGAGCAACACAAATGTTTGTGTCGTTTACTCAATAAAGCGGGAAAAAAAGAAACAACAAATCATGAAACTCAGATCAAACTGTCAAACTCGGTTATTCCAATATATCCTTATAGCAAATAGTTGTTTGCTAGAATCAGATCATGTCCACACTAAGTGACTAAAATCTGGGGGAAAAAATGCATTTTTTTCCTCTGATTTGGTCTCCTGTCTACAAAAGCTGGTGTTTTTTTAACCCAAAAGGTCCTTTTTGGTTTATCCACTCAGCAACTTCATGAAAAGTTCCATATCTGGGTGCAAAAAATGCCAGCTTAGTGTGGACAGATGGCCAAACCAGAGAGGTAAAGATGCCTTTTCAGACACAGGCAGTGGACAACACATTAACTGTAAATGTCACTATGGCATAATGTAATGTATTTGGCTAATGAGTTCTTCTCTTAGGTTTCCCTCTGAAAAAATGATTTTGCACTTGCAAGTTTGAAATTTTCGTTCAGTTTTTTTTTTTTTTTTATTCAGTCTTTCATCAAAACATTTCCTGGCAACCTATATCTCCTTCCTGCATTTCTTCCTATTTTTCTCTTGCTCTTACATTCTCTTTATCTCTGTTTAAAATCTCTAAGCTTCATTTCCCTCGCTGCTCACCAGACAGTAGAAATCAGCCTTCCAGCAGGGAGGGTGAGGTGCAGAGCCATAGCGGTTCAGAAATGCTAAGATAAATATTATATGACATCTTCTGGTTGAAGAGACGCTGTCTTCGCTCTGTGGCCTCAGCTTGTCATGATACAGTTTATTTAACCTTTTCATATCAAGAGAGGATTTGCTGTTCAAGCAACACTAACAGGATTCACTAAGAAATATTCTAACTCCTCTCTTACTGTCACTGAGCTGTTAAACCCACATCATAACTTTGGGAACCCAACAGACCCTTTAATTCAGAAACAGGTGTAATGCAGCAGAAAAGCCCATATGTGCAAGATAATGATGATTTTTAGACAGACATCTACAGTAAAGTCTCAGTTTTAATCACAGTGGAGGTTATTTTCATTCTCAGAAACTAGAACTACTTTTTAAAAAACCTACTCAGCCTTTGGCTCAGTTAGATGTATTGTGTTTCACTTACCGCTAATATCTCTCCACATAGAACGGAGACAGTTTTACTCCTCATATTTTAATCAGCTTTAACTAAATCTACTAAATCAATCAAATCTAACCACAGGGGCTCTCTGTTTCCCAGTGTTTGTCTGTTTTGGGCGTCTGTTAAAGCGTTTGAGGAGCCGTGCTGTAACCATCATGCCACTGGATCTCCGCCTCTTCAAATTTGAGAGCTTTTGTGCATTAAAACCCCTGCAACACAAAGACGTGGCCCACGGAAACATTGAATGAAGTAATGAGCAATTGAATGCACAATAAAGAGGACTGGGGCCGTTTGAGCACTTAGCCTTGAATTGCCCACCTTTTGTATGCAGAGCAAACTGCGAGCTAGCCTCTAATGGACTGATGGAGGAGGTGGAGGTGGAGGAGGGAGAGGGAGGAGAAGCAAAGCAAAGGACACACGAGGATAGATGAGTCCTCGCAGCAGTGATAGCACGTCACACTGATGGTTGTGTGACAGAATCAATGGTAGGAAAGAAACAAGAGAGAAATTAAATGAATAAAGAGGACAAAAAACAGAAAAAATGAAACAAAAGAGTGGAGTTAGTAAAGGAATGGAGAGGAGAGGATAATAAGAGAGGAAAAGTCTGTAGATAATCAAATTTAGTCCCAAAACATCACTTTAATAGAAGAAAATAGAGAAGGAAACTGTGGGGGAGGGAAGAAGGACAGTAGAGGACAGACGAGGACAGAGGAGGATGGATAGATGGGGGGAGGGAACATGTGAAGGGTAAAACACTGATGGGTCAAAGAGAAAATGGTCTACCTCTCTGGAGAGTGGAGTTATAATGATGGTCCCATTTCATTAACTATCTGCAGCCTCTCGTCTTCCTCTGGTTTACCAAGATCATTTATGTCTCAGAGGTCTCATTTATACAGTAGTTTCCAGTGCACGTAGATATGCCCATGCTAACTTAAAATCTCTATTTATATTCTGCCATCCCAATGTGTTAGTCTGTCTGTTAATACATTCTGACTTCAGCACCTTGTCTGACTCTTAGCTCCAAGCGTATTGGTCCCTATACTGATGATGTAAATCCCACCCACAATTATATAGTCTTATAATTTCTTAAAACTGCTTGGAACTGTAGGTTTTAGCAAATGTTACTAAATAGTGCATTTGTTTGGGACTATTTTTAGCGGTGGATGAATCCACATTTGGTGGACAGTGTGTGCGGGATTGAGTCAAAATAAACTATAGTGTGTGTGTTCATGGTAATGAAGGGTAATAATAAGTCTAAGAAAAATGTCACATATTTGTGGTTTCCAGCTTCTTTACTGTGAAGGTTTGCTGCTTTTCTTTGGATTTTAGACTGTTGGTCAGAAAAACAAACGATTTGAAAATGTCACTCTGGGTTTTAGGAAATTGAAATTTTGGTAGGAAATTAAAAAACAATTTTTAAAAACCGATTTGGGTCTTTTTGTTAGTAAATATTTGTGTTTAGGTTTTTTCCGAGGTTATAAACTTTACAGGAAGACTACAAAAAACTTGCAAATACATTTCATTTTTATCAGAGTCATAGAAAGTTTCATACCATAATTAACTGTAATGAAAACTACCAAGCTCTTAAAGGACTGTTAAATTGTTTCTTTCTATGGCAGTTAGCATTAGCAATGATGAGGGAAAATGTATGCGGCTTTGAAAAGATGCAGTGTTCATTTATGGGCTTTATGAAAAATAACCATAAGGAGGATTTCCTGACACAGTTTCTGCTTTAAAAATATAATATAAAATATAATGACTGAAATTATGTGAAGACAAGCTGTGCACCACTAGCAAGTTTATCATGTATTTCTCTATGTTTTTAAATCTACTTTTTGATTTACACATTTGCATTGGCACATTTGTGTGTGTGTGTTTTCATTTGTTGTCTCAATTGTGAGTTGTTCATTTGATAGTGGACATAAAAACAGAATTTTAAGAATTATTGAAAAATGGGAATGTTTTGTCTCTTTAGCAAATCTTTTAACCATGAAATTTTTAAAGAAATATTGTGCAAAAAAAAGTGGCATCAAATCAGTGTTTGTGTGTTTTTTGCATTTTTCAGCTGGAAACACACCAAGTGCACAGTACATTTACTCACGATGCTGTGTGACATGACAAGCACACAGTTCCACCACATATGGTGTGTGTTTGTGTGTTTTAACACAACCCACAGCGGACAGTCTGACCTTAACCGGCTCCCCTGTGAGTCCTGGAGAATATTTCATTGACCCCCCCCTCCCTGCTCCTCCCACCAGCTGAGTGATAATTTGTCATCCTCAGGTTTGCTGCCACCACGCAGCGCTGCAGGGCAATTAGGACCACTGTCTGAGTCTGCTGCAGAGCGACAGGACCAGCCACCCCTGGGTTCACAAACCCGAGAGGGAACCGCACAGAGTAAATTACTCTGGTTCTCGGAAATGTTCTCTTTTGGCTCCTGCATGCTTAAAGAGGCAGTAAGTCAGATTTTTACTGCCACATAACACTAAATGACCACAATATATCTGTGAAGGTTGATAGGGTTGGTAATCAATGGCGATAACAAAACCATTAATGTTTAATGACTTTAGCTTCCAAAAGTAACTTTCAATCCCTTATTGTTCTCAGAACAAAACCTCCACACTGAAGTCGGTGGAGAAACCAGACTAATAACAGCACTCTGCCTCTTTCATTTCAATCCAATCACAGTCACTAATTGACTATTCTAGAAAAAAATCCAATTAACACCAGTTCAATCAAATTAAAGAATTAACAGTTTAATTATCAAACGAATAACTTTGCTATGCTTAGATTTTTACTACTAGTGAGGAAAACAACGTAAAGTTTGTTATGAGGGTGACATTAGAGTTAACGCTGTGTTGTTACCTCAGTTAAAAGGGTTTATCATCTGCACCCTGCCCATTTTAGAACAACCCAAACTCAGAGTAAAGAAATAATAATTAAAAAAATAAATAAATAAATAAAAAGTTAATCTGCTAAAGTTGGCAGGAAGATAATGATCAGCTGAGGGTGACAGGAATTTGGTCACAAAAGTTATCTTGTCATGAATTAAAACAGACAAGGAGACATTTTAGTGGCACTAGATAAAAAGTCACAGGATCACCAAAGTCTACAGGATTCATCCTCTGAGGAACATGAATGTTTGTATAAAAATTCATTGCAATTCACCCAATAGAGATATTTCTCTCTGGATCAGTGTTGGAACAACAGATCAACCGATATTTCCATCCCTGGAGCTACTAGCTTGACTAAAAAGTTAAATACAGTAAAAACAAATTTCTAATATATAAAATGTTGGCGTTGGACCAACAGAACAACACTGCTGTTCTTAGCACCATTATCACCATTAATGTGCCAAAAAATGTCATTTCTACAGCAGCTTAAACCAGTCGTTTGACTTTTTCTAGCTGATGTAGGAAAGAATATCCTCTCTTTAGGCACTGACTGAATCTTTTCTTGTTTTAATAACAGATGGAAGTTTCTTGTCATAACAAACAAAAAGTATGTCGTTATAATATTAAACTATCTTGTTATAACGTGAAAACAATCATGTTAAAATGTCGTCATTATAACAAGATACTGAGCAAATATGTTATTTTCTCATGGTGGCAGCAATATACTGCTGTACATTTATAACTTCCATATCATGCACGTAGGGAGGTGCAGACCAGTGTGAGCAGCAAGTCAAAACAAGCTAAAACAAGCTGCAGCTTCTGTGCAGCTTTATTCACTAAACGTTTTTGGCTATCTTGCCTTGGAGGGATAGCTAAAGAGAGCTAGCTATAAAAAATGAATTATCTATATTATTAATAAAGAAGGAACAAACCGGGTGACATGTTAAGCAGATTAAAAATACAAGCCATCAGTATAATTTACTTTAATAACTCAGTCGTTGGCATGTATTCTACACAGACGTCAATCATAGACTGAAGCTTGTTAATCATCCGACACATTTAGTGATTTATTTAACAAGCGTGCTAATACATTCAGTGCCCCAGTGAAGCACTAATGACTTTACAATAGATGCCGTAGCTGAATATAAAAAATGTTAAGCAGCTAAAAAACTAACGGCATGATTTTATGTTCCAAGACATTTAATCTTTAATACACTGTAGAAAATACACAGCTTTCCATTGTTTGTACCCTTCCTTTTCCTCCAATGACCTCCTCAGTGGTGAAACATAGTAAGTCAGTATTCTGGCTTTGGCTAAAGAAAAGCTCTAGATGGCAAACCAGACCACCACCAGCACCTGAGAGGCAGATCAATACCCAGATGAAGTTTTCTCTCTGCTGGAGGATCCATAATTCATACACTCTCAGGTGGTCCTGTATTTACTATTGATCAGACGGTGGTAACAACAGCAGTATCGATAGGCCTGAGGGAGTCGCTTTCACGTCTAGATAGCAGCTTCTGTCACAGATAAAGAGGTGAGCAGAGGCAGAGAAAGTGCAGATGAAACTGAACTAGAGGTGCCTTTGTGCAAGGCATCTAACCCCAAAACGTCCAGCACATTTGAAGGGGATCTTTTAATAGCCAGGATGAACAGGAGGAATGATTGCAGCGAGGAAAACCTCTTTCACTGTTCATATGGACACCTGACTGCTGCTTTAAGACAGACTTGAAACATTGTGAACCTGTCCTTTAGAGAAGGGTCTAACTGCAGACCTCCCTCCTGAGGCCCCTTTCACCTTAGCAGTCTAGCAAAATCTGTTTCTGAACAAATATAAGGTGAGAAATAAGCAATCCAGCTGCTGAATCTTTAAGGCCTAATTTAAAAGTTTTTTCTGACTTTCGTAAGGCAAGGGCACTACTGCACTGCTGGTTGCCGCTGCTTTCTAGGCTGTGCTTCAAGCTTGAAGGGGACACCGAAGCGTAGCAGCAAAGCCCCAAACGACTCTAATACTACTTTTATGTTATCAAATATCACAATAACACTGATAATGTGTTCATATTTGTATTCAGAATAAACACTTTGTTGTTGAAAATGGGTTTACAGATCTGACTGCTAGCCTATTAGCTTACTACTATAATTTCCCATAGAGGTTAGTGAGTTAGCTAACATTAGCTTGCAGTTTGCTGCATACAGCCTGTGGTAGCTCATTAGCTGCCAGTGTCTAGCGTTCCAACAAATGACTGAATGATTGAAAAGTCACTCAAACATATTAATATATTAATGATATGAATACATGGATATTTGTTTTTGTGCATCAATAATTATTTTAATAACTAATATTGATGTATTTTAATATTTGTAATATATATTACAGTACATATAGTCTTCATATATTTATAATTACATTTTGAATAGTCTTCATATAATTATCTTACGCCTGGAGGGGATCATTCTGCCATTTGGTCGTGTGTGTTCATGTGTGTATCCGTCTGTAGCTAATCTCACATACTACTGGACCCATCAGCCAAATATTTTTTGTACACATTTATGACTGTATGCTCAAGGACCTCTCATGGTTGCGGTGATTTACAATTTTTTTAAAAACCTATTTTATAACGCCATTGACTGCTGTTTTATACCACCGTTGACTGCTGATTCCTCACTCTTCTTAACCGGCCAGTCAAATTTCATGCCAAATTTCAGTACCTCATTTCGCAGGGGTTGTGACGCTCAAAAAAAAATATCTGCTGAGTTACAGACGTCTCATTCACAATGTAAGCCAATGGGAAAAAGTCTTTTTGGGCCCAATAGCATTATATGACATTGTAATTACACGGTTTGGCCACTATGTCAACTTGGATCCTTTAAGCTGTTTTTCCTGTGGAAGAACAGCGCCCTCTTCCTGTTATGTGCCATAAAACGATTCAGCAGATTTCCCTCACAATCCGAACTCGTTGGTCATAACATAAAACTTAGTGTAGTTACTGCACTATATAGAAATACAAACACATGCCGCACACATTCATCTATGATTAATAATTCAGGCATGATTCAAAGTGAGAGTTAATACCTGTATGTGGAGGTACAGGTTGGGCTGACAGATGGCCGACTCTGTAAGGAAGAATGCGTCTTCCTCTGTCTCGGTGGTTCTTTGAAGTTTTTCCAGCTGGCTCTTCTTCTTCCTTCTTGTTTTCCAAGACACCTTGGGGATATTCAGGGAACCCCGTCGCCACATAATCCTCAGAACTGCTAACGCACAGTGTTTTCAAAGTCGAGTATGAGAGATATGGGTGTCAATGTACATGTGGTATTTTGAATGTCTTCTTATTCATATGAATTTGGTTTTGTCTGTACTCAAACGAAAGTTAAAAAGGAAGTAAAGAAGTAAAAGTAAATTGCAACATTTTTTAGTTTTGCAACTTTATCCTATGATTTATGTAACATAAAATTGATTTTAGACAAGAGGAATGACTTTTCTTGTTACATTACTTTTAAGTAACCAAATCTGGCTGTGGGAGCTACAACTGAGCACAATAGAAATGAGGTAAAAAGTCAGGGTAACACACAATAAGTTGTTATACACATTAAAAATCACCTGGAGAAGCTGTAAAATGGTGAACTGATTATTTTTTTTTAAATCTGGAATAACTCAAATACTAGTATATTGGTATATTTGTTGCAATACCAGTTTAATTGATTTTATAGTCTGCTGCGATTAAACAAAGTATCACAGACCCAAATCCATCAGTAGAGTCTGAGCCTTCTGGGGAAAGGCTGAACTGTCAGAAGGCAACAGTTCCAGCAAAACAAATCATCTCTGATCCGGTATTGCAGGAGAACAAATCAAAATATTTGTTCCAGTGGATCAACAGTGTTACGCAAGATTGCAGCATATTGCCATATCAATTATTTGTTCTATACATACATACCACCTTTTGATGTTTGCACTTTTTGATAGTTCTACCTCTCCTTGTTCTCTGAAAGTACAGTGGAATTCAAAAGGAAAAGTCCAACTGTCTAGCTGTCTCTAACAGAAAATGATATTTAACATCTTAAAATTTGATCATTTTCGAGACAAAGAGTATTTAGTATTCCCCCAGCATTTATCTTCAGGGTCATAAAGGTAGTAAAACAGCCCAGACCTACCTCCAGTATCTCTATGTTTTCTGTCCAGGGGCCACCAAAGACATGGGTAAGATGCTGGGTGGAGAGGAGGAGAAGGACCCAGATGCAGCCAAGAAGGAGGAGGAGCGGCAGGAGGCGCTGAGGCAGCAGGAGGAGGAGAGGAAGGCCAAACACGCCCGCATGGAGGCCGAGAGGGAAAAAGTACGGCAGACCATCAGGGACAAGGTACGGACACACAGCCCTGGTTTGATGGGTGCATCCTGACACAAATGCATCAGTAATACAGGACGTTCCTCCAACAATAGCTAATCATAACAGGCCTGACTGTACACTACCTGCTCAGCACCAAACAGCAAACAGACACAGTTAGCTGTAGACTAGCTGGTGAACATAGTGGAGCATTTAGCATTTAGAACTTCTATGTCTCACTTCTCATTCAACCTACTTTTCTTTCTCTGCATTTCACCACCTGTTTTCTGTCTGTTCAGTATGGACTGAAGAAGAAGGAGGAGAAGGAGGCGGAGGAGAAAGCGGCCATGGAGCAGGCCTGCGAAGGGTCACTGACACGTCCTAAGAAGGCGATCCCGCGGGGCTGCGGAGACGACGACGAGGAAGACGAGGAGAGCATCCTCGACACTGTCCTCAAGTTTCTGCCCGGACCTCTACAGGATATGTTCAAGAAGTAAAAAAAAACAAAAACAAATCAAACGACCCTAAATTCAGGGTCCAGTCTAGCCTGGGCTGGGCTGCGGGGCAAAGGGAGGAGGGGATCTTTGTGGAAAGGGTTGAGCGAACTTTGAGTGTTGCAAGTTTGTGGAGAAGAAAGACTGGTGGGGGAACTGGTTGGGGTATTTTTAAGCAGGTAGGGTTTGAGTGTAGATTTGGGGCATGTAAAGATCATTGGGAGCAAATCAGATTCGGGAGGGGGTTCTTGCCAAACTGTTAGAGGCTACACACTGCCTTTCTAGAAATTGTTTACTTTGTTCTTTTCTACTCCTCGACAATTGCGTCAATCTTCCCCCTTTTATTTGCCACAATTGCCGTTCAACCTTTCAACTGCCACTTAGCACATTTCTTACAATTAGTATTTTTGGTGTCCTTTCTTTGCTGTTATTTTTACACCCATCAAGATCAGGCGTTTTGATTGGTTGGCCATCATGGCAATGGTGACCAATGGAGAACAGTATTCCCTTTTAAAGAAGTGGAGAAGCAGTGGACACTTGAGAATGTGTCCTCTTGCTTCTGTGTTTTTTTCAAATGGCACTGCCACCATGTTTTCCAGTAGATGGAGCATGTTTCGTTTTATTTCAGTGGGTGTTTTCTACTTTTATGAGCCTGATGTAGGTCTTTATATTAAAAAAAACAAAAACAAAAAACAAATCAGCATTTCAGTTTTTAGGATGTGCCTTCATATCATCTCCTCTAGCAGAGGAATTGTAAATGAGGGTTTCATTATGAGTGAAACAGGTGTACAGTTGTTGGTAACATGTAGGCACACGTTCAAGGATACAATATAGGACACTTTTGGAATAATGTATTTGATATAAGGTTAGCTAGTTGGCATTTTCTGGGGTTTCCAGAAGCTGTTGTTCAAATCAACTATTTCTGGAAATCCTCGACAAAGTTTTGAAGGCCTGACAGTCCAACCAACTTCTTTCACTAACATATTTCACTGTTACTTACAAAGCTACGAGCTTCCGAAGAGCTGTTTGCAGAAGAAAACGTTTTTTCGTCCTACTTCCGCCTCTAGTTTTTCAAAAGCTAGACTCTCTAACCCTGTCAGCTAGTTAGACTGCCATTATGCTGGAAAAGTACAATTTCATACGTTCAAGCAAAAAGGGATTTTAGACTATATTTTATGTCACTTTGCTTGAGGTTTCATTCATGCAAAAAACACGACTCTTTACCTTTTTAGAATCTCATTTTCAAAATGTAATTAAATTGTCACAATTTTGTTAACAACTACAGATTTACATATAGCTCAGTGTAAAGGTCAAGCCAAGGTGTCATGATTTTAGGTAGTGTGGTCCCCATAGACAATCAAAACATCGACCACTGGGAAACAGTAGGGGTAGCCGGTACTGTACATGTTGTAATTTCCTGTCACGCCATCCATGATTGGTTCAAAGTGGGTTCTACATTAAGCACTTGATTACCTGATTGCTATTAAGTGGCTCTTCATTTAAAGTATTTATTGATATTTTCTTTTCTTTTTATTCACTTCTTCACACATGAATGCAAATGCCAGGCAATGTCTGTTTTTTTAACTTTAAATTTTGCCGTTTTTTGAATGTGCTGCCAATTTATTTTCATGCAACTGCGAAATATTGATGTAATTCACACAGGCCCTGTTCACACCTGACATGAACATGCGTCTTGGGTGATCCGATCACAATTAGACAGCTCTAAGTACGTCATTTCACACCTGGCATTAGAATGCCTCCCCACGTGTCTCGAGTGACCACTTGTATCGGATCTCGCTTCCCTGCTCTATATGCAAATAAACACGTACATCATTTCCATTTGCAAAGACCAAATGCTTTGTTGTTTTTAACCGGCGGGAGGCAGCATTGCACTTCTTGTGCCTAGTCTGCCGGAAATTTAAAGATATTGCCGGAGAATCCATTTTACCTGTTGTGGCTTCTTCTTGTCATTTCGCACTTTAATGCGACGCCATTGGCACGCAAATAAGTACGTACTTCCATTTACGCAGAAGACGTCAATTGAGTAGGTGGTCCTTCAGTGCGGCCCAGGACACATTGCGTACACCTCCGAATGTGGTCTGAGCGATTGGATCTCAATGTGTCCTCAATGCGTCTTGGGTGCATTCACACCTTTACTTAGAGCTGTCCACTTGTGATCAGATCTCCCAAGACACATTTTAATGTCAGGTGTGAACAGGGCTGTATTTACATTCCAACTTCCCCTCATCTTTAAATGCATGTTCACCTTGACTGAAGTTTGAATTCATCACCATTGAGACCAAAGAAATACTGGTGAGACCTTACTATTTCTTTCGTCACTGCCAAAAACAAAGACGTGCATGCCGGACTTATCATATGGGCAAGGCCTGCAGGAGAAACACAGCAGCCTGTTCAGTGTGTGCATGCATTCCAAAGACCACCTCTAAACTAAAATTATACTCTCTTGCTTCCTCAAAAGTATTCCATGGCTAAATAAAACTAGATAATTAAACTGTTGACTGAGCCTGGGAAAACTGGTTTGTGAGTTGTCGCATCTCACTACCTGAAGAGCTCGCTTAGAGCGGAATATATTCTGCATCCTGCATCTCTTAATCCAACAAAATATCATAGTGATTTGTCATATAGCATTTAAGTAGATGTACTTTAAATGGAAACGATCTCTATTTAGTGAAACTACCTTAATATATGGACATTTAACAGTAAAACAAAGCATGTTAGTTATTCCTAAATGATCCGGTGGCTTTTCAGTGGTTAGTTATGCGATGATGTATGATTAATACATTGTTCCATGAGTTTGTAAATTAGAATAACTTTAAGAATTAATAAGACTAATGATGAAGTTGTCATAAGCACTATAAAAACATGTTTTTTTTTCTTTAATTTTCTAGCTCAGATAGGACTTTTCACTAGACAAAGCCATATTGTTTAGATTGCAATAATTACTTAAAATTCTAAAAAAGAGAATATTTCAACATTGAAAGTTAACTGTCTCATATTTGTTTTCTGTAAAAAAAATTAAAAAGATATTTGCATATGTTTGTAAATCCTCAACATTCTTGTATCTTTAAACATGTATACTAATGTATACATAAAAAGAAAATGTATGTAGAAAAAAGAAGCCATTGTTATAACTGTCTAAATGTGCTACATGTGTACTGTATGTGAGTGTGTTTATATGTGTGTGTCTTTCTACGTGTCTGTGATGTGAGATCATGTTGTTAATCCATATAGTCCTGGTTTATACTACGTAAATGTGTCTTTGAACTATTTTGTGCACAGGTACGCTAGGGCGGCTCCCTAGTTGTGCCATGTCTAAAAAAAAAGAATACTTAACACATTCCTTTCAAATGTTGAGCATGCAAATGTTTGTTAAAGAAGAGAATACACCAAAATGTCAAAAGACAAAAATAGACAATTTTCCTGTTTCTGTAGAAGTCTCCAGGCAACAGAATTTGTGCATTGGATCCAGAAAGATCAGCTGTGTGATGGGCTTGTTGGGTGTTGGATGTTCTTTGTTGTCTTAGTGAGCTGACTAAATGGAGCTTTGATGAAACTTAAGGCCGTGATCAGACAGGAGCTTTGTTCTTCTGCTCAAATACAAAGTTCATCTGTGAGCATCGCCGGCAAACTGTATTTATGTCAGAGGTGATGTGTCGTAGACTCACAGTAGAAATAAGTACACCAAAAGATGCCAGTTTTCAGGCTACAGTAAATGTAAAGCACTTTGCTCTCTTGTTAAGCTTTCAAATTTATAATTATAAGTGGTGTCAGAAGTCAGAATTTAATTGTCTGTTGGCACACAAAACATTTAAATAAATAAAATAAATATACTTACAGTATTAGTATATTAGTAACTGCATGAGCCGTGGATCACTTTGAGTTTAGCTCAGTTTGTAAAGCAGGTTCATTACAATAGATTCCAGCTCTAAATTATCGGTTGAACACCAAGCTGGTTACAGTTTAACATAAAATACATACTTAGTCATCGTAGTATATATTCAGAATATTTCGATGTCTATCAACTCTAGTTCAGACAAATGTTGCGAAACTACCTTCTACTATCTTCTGAAAAGTGACATTATATTATTTATACTACAAATTTACAAAACGGTTTGAACCAGTTGGTTGCAGTGCTACTCAGAAGAGTTTGACAATGCTGACAATCCAATACGCCATTGTCTACTAACATGCTGTAATTGGTAAAAAATAGACCTACAGAGATTAATTGATTGTGATAATATGCATAAATTGTAAGACGTTATGACAGCTTTAGCGGTTGAGCGGTCAGGATATGTCGCTGTCTGGATTGGAACATCTGGGCTACCATACCTTGACTATTTGTGCTGTCTGTATGGTGCATCCAGAGTGTGCTACGATGCATTTGCAATGTGGCCACTATGTGTTGCACTTACTGTACTGAAAATGTTTAGTCAGACGACTAAAAAATGCACCTATTGGTTCAAACTAATTCGCCGGATAAACGTAATTTGAACCAGTCAATTTTCCAAGCGATCAACACACCAACTTGTGCCAGTGGAGCTAAAAATCATCCTATGTGATCACAGCCTTAAGACATCAACTCTGAGATGAATTTAAGTTTATAATTAAGTGGACACCTGGCTTGAAGGTTTTTAAAAAGAAACTTGGGGATGTGCAATTAAAAAAGATGAAGATACTGTAACTAAAATATTAACTTTTTTTGATAATCTAGGTGTAGTACTAGAATATTTTTGTCACTTTGATTTCAGCGTAAAAGACGTGCGGATTTCTATGTCTCTATATATGAGACTAACCTGCAGAGAGATTTATTTTAATGCAGTCGCATTGCTCATCAAATGAACCACCCATTTTCAAATAATACATTAGGATTAGCCACATAAAATGGTTTCACTGCAGAAATTGAGATGGTTTTTAGTGCAGTGTGCTTTGTTTGAGTTGTCTAACCTTGACTTATTTGATTTAGTATATCAACAGAGGGATTCCCGCATTTCCTCCTGCACCTGAAGGTCAGGCCAGTTTCACCTACAGAGCATGGATTAAGTTTATTCAGGCCTTGCTTTCATTTCCCCCTGTTGGAAATAAAAAAACAGGACACAAATCCTGGACTAGGCTTAATTCATGGGCCTTCATGGAAACTACAGCCATACATCCTCTGTATGTAAAATAGTCTCTCAGCGGGACTCGTCTCGAGGCGTCACAGCACGTGAACTGCCTTTGAAAAGGGCTATTACAATGTCATCTGTATGTGAGGTTAGTGATAACTCATCTGTCGCATCTGTGCTTGTCCTGGCGTGACGTGTTGTTGATTTAATTCATTCTGGTTGCATGAGATACTTCAGTGTGGAAAAACTGTGTTTGTGGGGTGACATGTTTATCTAAGAGGCCCCTGTGGCTTTTCAGTTTAGATCAATCTTTGGTTTGATAGACAATAGTGTAAAAGCAAGGAGTTGTTTCTTTAAATCTGAGTAGGAGTTGTTAACAATAAGGATTATTTTACATGGAATATATAAAGTGTATATTTTTAACAGTTGAAAAGACTTAGATGTGCGTGAATGAGTGAGATGAAAACCGCAAGTGTAGATTTTGAGATGAAAGGCCTCAAAGACATTAAACAGCTACATCAAATCCTGGCTGGTGTTTCTCTAAAACATCTCAGCTCAAAGGCTACTTCCATTGTCGGTCAATGGGATGGTTTTAGGGGGGACTCAGGCCGCAAGAGATTGCAGCTGAAAAACTGGATTATCAAAGCATCTTCTGTTGTCAGGAGCCCAGAAACATTCAGATAACTGAGAAATAGGCTTGGCTTGGAACTGCCATTCAAAACCACAGTACATTCCCTCCAAAAGAAAAAGCTTCTCCATTAGGTTTAGTGATATTTCTCATGACTATTACGATACACATATACAAAAAAATTCATACTGGCAATGTGCAAAAGACATGCCATGGACGTTTACTTATTAAATATAACTTAATGAAATGCAAGGAGCAATTAAGATGGAGGACATTTTAAGAGAAAAAACTTTCCTTTAAACTTTATCGTTCCTCCACCTCCAAACAAGGCTGGATTTGATTTGCCTGAGCGCTGTGATGATGTCATAACATTTGTCTTTTTTGTAACATTTTCACGTAAACGTACTGTTATTGTGACCGCCCTGCTGATTCCTGCCAGTAGATGTACAAGTTAACGTATCGCGCTCGGTGAAAAATTTTATCGAGACAGCATGTTACATAGCTTGTTGTATCATTAAGTTTACTTTCCCTCCAGTGGATGTCGACATTTTGGTGAGCTCTTTTTAGCTTTTAGCACAACTGTTACTGTGAAGAGACACTGTTTGAATACATTCCAGTCTTTTTGGCATTTGCACTAGAATATGTTAAAATGTTACATTGACAACCGTTGTGGCATCAAAGGAGTCACCGCCATTAACTACCTTTATTTTTTTACCGTCCGCCGGCCTTCTAAGCGATGAAGTTGAAAGGGATTAGAGGTAATACGTTCAGCCACACCTGCAGAGTCAGAGTTCAACACCTGGCAACAGTCCCTTTAGTTTGGCCAATCGTGCCAACCAAAAAAATTGAAGATGTTTACTGGTTTGCAAAGATGTTACCTTGTCCTGTACAGTATGCTAGCTGTCTTTAATGTCAGACGAAGCAGCTGTAGACTCCACATGGAGACACATGATGGTCTATCCCCTCCCTGGGATTTGGCAATTACATGGACTATGGTACACAGTGGGAACTAGCAACAACAAAATTGGGAGGAAAATGGGGAAAAAATGAATAGAAAAGTGTAAAAAAAAAAAAAAAAAGGTATAAATGACTGAAAAAGGAATGGGTTTTTTTAAAGTTCCTATAATTGAATCAAGAGGATCTTTCTTTTTAATTCAGGGTAAAAATAATTTCAGGGTGCAGAGGTTAAGAATGTAAAATACAAGTTCTTATTCTATTTTTTCCTTAATTGCATGTCATATACTCTATGTGGAGCCCAATCACTGTAAAACTGTCTCATCAATGGAATTGAATCATTCTTTTTGGAAATTAAATACATAACACTAATAAAAAAAGGTTTATAAAAAGCTTCCTGTGTTTTTGTTCCGCTTGCTTGTGGGCTACTTCAATGCTAGCCTGTATAGCCTACATTTTTTTAAACAAGAACTATTGGTTTGATTGCCAGAAATTGCTAGTTTTTGTTCATTTTTGGCCTATATGTTTTTTTATTAAATGAATTTTAAGTTTTTAAGTCAAGTGTAGTTTGCTTATCACTTCCAAAACCAAAAGCACAAAAGCAAAAGTGCAAGGAATGGATTAAATAGTGTGTTCTGCCCTAAAATTAACATTATCATGGCTGTATAATTAGCTTACAGTAGTGATTTACTTCAAGGCCATAGGGTAGCACAGTGTTAGCTAATTACCTTTTTGCGGTTGCATCCCAGATGCTAATTATGGCAGAGAGTAGGTTTTAGCCTGCTCTTTATTGTGTTTGGGGATGTTTACCTAAGATCTGTATGGACAAATCATCAGTTAGCATTGTTAAAAGGAAAAAAATATAGAAAGATGTAAAAGTCTGATATGCACATTTTCCCTTATAAAACAGTACATGCTTAAGCTGTACATGCAATAAAATAACTATGCTGTTCATTTATTTTCATGTCTTATATGCCTGGGACCTAGCATCACAAACTTTAACATATATAACAGTGCTCAGTTAGTATGAGATGTAGCCTATGTAGCATCAAATCCATACTGACCCTTTTGAAGGTTTCTCATTTTCAAATGAGCTGGACTAAAAGTCAGCCTGGCACTTGAGTTTTCAATAAGTAATGTTAATTAGCTTGCTACCTAGGTAAGGCTAACATGTGTCATTTTACCCATGACACTGACTTTTTGGGGCAAAAATTATAAGCCTGCTTTTGTCTAAAACTAATGAAATGTTGTTCTAAAACATATTAAGACTTTTGAGTGGCGATTCAGTCGCCTTTATCCTTGTTAAGTACAACTTTATTTGTTTCATACAAATATATACAAAATAACAAAGGATAAAATAGACAAAAACGATAAGAAAAGTGGTAACCAACATAAAGCAAAAGTAAAGAGAAAAAAAGTAAAAAGTAAAGAATTCAAAGCTTGACGTGTAGCAACAGTATCTCAAAAGTAGCTCAGTCCAACGCACTACACAAGAGATTCAAAGCAAAATGGCGCACAGTGTTCTTACGTCTGGCAGCACGACAAAACCAAGTTTCTTGTAGTAGATTTAATGTTGTTTGGAGCTGAATCACCGCCACATAACGCACAGACACCCACCATCAAACAGCTAGATGCCAGTGCCGTTCATCCTAGGAGCCGACTGAACTGAAGTAAACACTGGTGGGCTATGTGAGGTAAGAATCCAACAAACTGAACTAAACTCATCAAGTGATGTATTGTGTGGCTGCTGTGGGAAAAAGTGCAACCAAACATGACAACATTTTTAAAAAATAGTCTTTTTTGCTCTTTTATGTCTTTCTTGATAGGGTTAAGTGAGGTGTAATGATTTATATGAATATAATAATATAGTTTATTTGTGTAGCATCTTTGAAAACCAGTGTTACAAAGTTTTTACACATAAACAATAAAAAAATATGTGACCATGACTTTTCCTCTACCAAAACTTTCATTTCAACACAAGAAAGATCACAGTCCAGTTATATATTTTTATATTATGGGATGTCAGTCTCAGTGTGCTGTAGAATAATTGTTGTCCTTTAGTTTTCTGAAAATATCTGTATTTAAATGTACAGTTGACTGATATGTCATCCATGCAGCTCTACAAGAGCATAGTTTGCTAAAGTATTAACTACATTAGGACAATACAGTTGTATTAGTTATTATTAGTTATCAACATTATCACCCTTTGAGTTGATACAGTGAACCTGTTAGGAAGCAGTTGCCAAAGCAGATACAGAGCAATTGGCATTAATTTGAATTTTTGTCCAGATGACAGAAGCTATAAAGCTTCATAGAGCTGAGGGGAAATATAGAGTCGAGTCATAATTCTCTAAGGGTTCATTACCTTTCACATTCGATCTATTGTTAATATAAAATATTGGTTATTGCTTCTTTTAACCATAATTTAGTTACCACACATCGATATTGAAGTAATATCCACGTGAAAAATGTTGGTAGTGAACATTTTGTAAATATGATCAGTAATGGTGGGTTTAAAAAAAGTTAACTTTATCTTTCTCTGAAAACATTTCTCATGCAAGTTGGATGATTTTACAAAGGTTTACCAAATTTGGCACATTTCAAAGGTTTTCCCTCTCACTAACACGAAGTGTAGTAGCCAGAGGATGTTGTTAGATCTTATTGCATTTCTGTGTTTGTAGGGATGTGAGATACATGGTTCTCAATGTAATCTACTCATATAACTGTTAGAGATAGTACAGCCAGCTTCAATTCTTTTTTGTTATTTTCTCCAGAATGTACACACTGAAGCCTTTAGGGTCAATACAAGAATATCTGAATGGTGCAATAAAGATCAGTGTTTAGAAGCCTTTATTAGTCTTTTTCAGTGACACCCTGCTTCACACTCACTACATTTGCATACATTCACACGTTTTTTTCCGGTACAAACACGCCTGCTGTTGTTGCTGCAGTCATCCAGAGCTTCAAACCTCACTGCTTCTCAACACTGCCGCTGCCACCGTCAATGTTTTGTAACTGATGAATTACCAGCAATGATTTGCTCTTTTACAGTCTTGTTAATCCTGAATGAAAGACTGACTGACAGATTAGCGTGTGTGGGCTGCTTGTAATTTCCAGAGACCAGTAGACTTTTCTCGTTAAGGGGTTTGAATGACAGACGGCTGAGAAGTGTTTTAGTGTATTTCTGTCTCCTGAGGAAAACTCAACACAAGGCATTTACAGAGAGAGAGATTAGCTGTTTATTTTAGCGAATACTCACATTTAACAGGGACACTGTAAATGCCAAGACGAGAGGTTGTATAATAGTGTGTGTGGTTGTATGCATATGCACTGTGTGTCTTGGAATATGTGTAATTATATTTTCACTGTGTTTCTGCTCAAAGCAACAAAACAAAAACTGTGGTGATTTACTCTTTTTTTATTTTTCCGGGAAAATGTGAAATGTAAGGTAAGCTGAATTAAAAGCTGCTTGGACAATACAAGCTTGAATACAGAATAAAATTGTCAAATCACTTGCAAAAAAAAACAATCTTTGAGATAACAGTTGTTACATTGGCCTTGTATCCTGTTGATGTAATGAAAAACTATTGCGAAAACTCAATAACACCTAGGTTTTTATGCAATCTCACTCCAGTATAATGGACTCACAGCATGTAAGCACAGTTACATTGGTATCATTTGTGCATCCAAACATGCACAAATGAAGCGCCTCAAAGAGTTTGGTTACAAACAGCTCCAAAGACTAATAACAGCAATCATGTTTTCAGTCTCCAGAGAGTAGTTCTGTGTAAGGTAGACATCACTGAGCATTTTCCATTTATAGCTTTGTTATTTTTTGAGAGTGTAGTATTAAGTTAATAGGTTGTAATATGTAGCACAACAAGCTAGCAATGCTCTGTAAATGGAACATGCTCAGTGGTGTCTGCCTTACACAGAACTACTCTTCAGAGACTGAAAACATGATCGCTGTTTGTTTAGTCTGTGGAGCTGTTCCTAAACAACCTACCAGGCCCAAACTCTTTGTGGTGAGGGAACATGTCACCCAGTGCAGCGGTGTGGCTCACTGATGTGTTTTTAATAGTTTTTGGACAACAACAGAGGTCTACGGCACAGAGGAATAAGATATATCGGGCTTCAGATACATACACAATACCTTTTAGTAGATCAATTCATTGTTGGTTTGTCTCTGCACATGAGATTTGTTGACAATAAGAAAAATATAGAAAATCATTAGCTATATCCTTCAAGTTAGTGCTAGACAGACAGATCACCATCCTTAGACAAAGAAAAGGAAGGCACTAGCTTTTAAACAATTAATCTTAACGTAAAATGCTGAAATTTGCAGTTTCCTCATTTTAGATTTATTTGTACATCTGGTGAAAACGTATTTGTAACGTGTACCAAGGCAGACTTTGCTACATCCATACGCACATTTGAACTGAAGCCATCAGTCATCATGTGGACTGTGTGTGTGTCTTTGCGTGTTGGACTGTATTTTGCGTGCAGGGGTGGGAACCTCAGCTGCACTGGGACACAGCCAGGAGGGAAAATCACAGACATTTTAACCCGAAAATGAAGGCAGGAAGGAGGAAAGGGAGGAAAGAAACAGGAGTGGATGGAGGGGGTCTGGAGGAGGCTGAGAGAGGAGATTGATGAAGGAGGAAGGAAGGCAAAGTGATGTTTTTAAGCAGACACAAAAAATTATAGATGTGAGTGGCAGGGCAGATTATAACAGTGAAGTGCACAGATGGAGAAAAGGTAGAAGGGACAGAGGTGAAGAGGACAAAGAAGCTTTTCTTCTATCTTTTTTCACTTGATTGAAATGGCTGCACATTAGCCACCTGAACAGACCAATTGTTCACTTCTCCTCAAGACTTAATGCTCGCCGCACTAATGCAGATACATCAGAAAACACATCAGTTCTACACTGTCATTATCTTGAGACTAATGTTCTAAAACGTCTTGTTGTTGTACTGAAAGTGGGTTGAAATAATTGTACTTAAAATAACACTCCATGACAACTCAGTGGCAAAATGACAAAAATGATGAATAATTTTCCTGTGTAGGCTCCAACAGTATTTCACTACAATAGGCCCTTTTGAACGAACAGTAATTTGACACAGGTGGAAAAACACAGGTGTAAATAATAACGGTTTAATTCATTTTAGCTGCTTTGGTTTCAGTGTCCTGGTATTATACACACTGCTTCACTGCAACACTGTCATGACTTACTGGAAAACTTGAATAGAAAAGAGCCATTGTTAATGTTATCAGTAACACCTGTGCTTATAGAGTAACATCCAAAACCACAACCTATTTATTATATAGTTCACTAGTTCATTTTGTAGTTTTTTTGTGTTATAACTAACATTTAGAAAACCATTTTAAAAAACTAGTGTGAACAGCAACATTCAGACACAGTGGAGGTACATTTTCAGATGCATCTGTAGTAGTGAGGACATGGCGTGACTGTATTGGTCTTGGCTTCTCTGTTGGCTCTTGGAAAATTAAAAGTGAGGACATTAACATATCAAAGGTCAGAAACAGGGGCAGCCAACCTCCCAGGTGCCGTGAGAATTTACAGCTTTGGTTGATCTATGGCCTGACCCA
The DNA here is from genome assembly GCA_038419695.1 of Scomberomorus guttatus. Classification (NCBI taxonomy): domain Eukaryota; kingdom Metazoa; phylum Chordata; class Actinopteri; order Scombriformes; family Scombridae; genus Scomberomorus; species Scomberomorus guttatus. The sequence continues at coordinate 3,242,262 of CM076452.1, forward strand.
ACCTCAAACCAAATCCCAGCTGCTGATCTGTTGGCTTCCAGATCAGAAAAGCCTGTCAACAAGAGAGCCTCATTTACATTTAAAGTGCTCTCTCCTCTGTTGTTTAGCCCACACCCATCAAGAGTGACTTGTAGTGACTGCTGCAACAGAATATGGACATTTATAATGTTATATAGAAAAAAGACAATCACCTTATATACAGCTCAATAGTCTACAGTGAATACACAACTCTAAGGCTGCAGTTTCTACTGTTGCTAAGCTCATATTTTATAAAGTGTCAGTTAGTCGATGTTAGTGAAGGTTAGAAGTAGGAGATATAAATAAAATCTTCTGTGATGTTATGTGTAATTTCATATTGCGATATCAATATACAAATTATATGGAGATACATTTTCTGGAAAATCATTTGAGATTTTTATGACGCTTGTATAGAGTACTTTGGTTTGTCAGGTAGTTAGTTTGCTGAATTAACCAAAAAAAGACACTCCTGTCTGGTTATTGTATCCATACATTTCCACAAAGCAATTCTGCTTATTGATGCACAGCAGATAATGAGGGAAGAGATGCCTGGGTCTAAACATTATGGCAAAATCTGTATCAAATTTATGGAGTGCCCTCTGGTGGCAAATATTGTATATTCAACTGAGCTTGTGTTATACTGGCATCAGCAGTTATTTTACCTCACCTGTAACAAGTAATGTGGTAATTACTAAAATGATTGATTTAATTACATGTCGTGGACCTTTATTTTAATATAACTTTATGGTGTATGTATTTTTATACCATACATAAACTTGAATATACCAACGTATTGGAGTACTCATGGCCTTGACCATCTGTGGTGCTGATTAAAGAGACTGAACTTAATGTTGAGAGTGTCCGTCTATTCCTTCTGACTGAGGAGGGTTCAGTTGATGGATGTATCCTTAACTGGCATCAGACACATACAGCACTCAATAGTCTTACTCGTAATATCATTACCTGATGCTACTGAAGGACTCTTTGTTACCACGGCTTCTCTTTGCTAATGTACTTCTTACTTGTTTGACAAACTACATACATCCTCATGATTTTTGAGGACGTAGAATTTTGCAGTGTTTATGAGTGGTGGACCAGCAGTTCAACCAGTGACTATCTGGCCCCTTTATTCATCTGTATGTTGACGAATTATGTCTTCAAACCTCATTCATAACTTACACTTTCAAAAAATATCATTGAAATCTGTCAAGTTTTCAGATATCCGGCTAACTAATAGAACCAAAAACATAACCTCTGTGGTGAAGCTGGTGACCTCTGACACAGACAGGTATACCAACACTTACAAAAATGTTTTGTCCCAAAATCATCACAAAAAGTCACAAAAGTTAGACTTTCAACAATAGTGACAGATAGATTTTCTTCACAAACAAAAAAAAACTAAAACAAAAAAAGTTGAATAATCACATCTTTTTGTTGTTAGTCTCATAAGCTTTAAAGCTTCAAAATGTAACTTTCTACAGGTATTGTAGATATTGATATTTTGTCCACCTTATTATTATTCATCACCAAGTGGTTATCTTACTGTAAATGGGAATGGAGGCTGTGTTGTTGTTTGTTACAGCATCATAGGTCAGGTTACACTGTGATGCCTACACATACCAGAAAAAGCTCAGTTTCTGAGGTCACCATGAGATGTTGTAGTGCTGTGGTGTTGTGGTGCTGCATTGCCTCAGCATGGTTAGCTTTGGTTTGATTTAGTGGTAAAATGTTTTTTTTTTTTTTTCTTCCCTGTACTGCATAATTTATCCCCTGGCTGGTATAAAAACTAAACTTCCCTTCTCACCAGACGGCTGCAGTAGATATTCTACATAAAATGCCAGAAAAAATGGTTAATTAAAATGATCATTAATACCTTTATTAAACTGTTAAAGTGTAATCAGAACATAAAGTTGACATTTAAAAAGTAGGCAGGTATTCTTGGACACTGTACTCCAGTGAACATCCAGCTTAAAAAGCAGAGACAGAATCTTCAGCAGGTAACGAACGGCTGCTGCATGACTTGCTGTGACACGCTGCCATCTAGTGGACATTGTATAATATCACAGTCAGTTATAGGTGAAAGTACAAAACAGAGCATATACTTTACTGTAGTTATGTCAGTGACCTCAGCTTCACACTCTTATCAGCAGTCTGCAGGCGGAGGGCCACTGTCAGGCTGACCGACCCCTCAGTCTTCCCAGTAGGCTCAGTCACATGAAAATCAACTCCTTCAGTGTAACATATATAAACATCCTTAAGTGTCTGGTCACAACTCATTATCTTTATGCAGCAGTTGAATGATATTCTGAGTAGAGCAGATTCAGAGAAGCAGCAGGGTCGTTCAAGTGTTTATTAAAAGCTTTATTTCTGTACAGTAAGACACTTCTGACTCTCCACCATCTGGAATGGCAGTTTAAATATTTACAAGTATTTACATGACAAGAAAACAATGTTTAAAATATAGCTATAAAACAACTATAAGACAACTTTCTTCGAAGGTATTCATTTCAAAATTAGAAATAACAATTTTGGGAAGATGTGCAGGGTCAAATTAATGAATATTTTCAAAAAAGCAGATGATTGTGCTTCAAAAAATATGACTTTTTGATGCAGGAAGATTCTGTCATGACGCCTAGTTTAACTGTTTCCCCTGAAAATTTGCTTTATTTCCATGAAGGTAATGAGTTTGTCTGAATAAGTGTTTTTCAAAACATTCTCATTTTTGGAATGAAACTTAATTTCATTAGTGTAAATGTCATATAAGTGTTGAGATATTAGTGATTCTATATTTTTGCTGCAACCTTTAAAAAGCAATAATATAACTGTAGTGAAATGACTCAGAATTCATGCATTTTAAACAGTATCATGTTAACGTGAAGTTAAAAAAAACTCACTTTTCTTAATATAAGAAACACGCAAAACATATGTACAATTGGACGGTAACATTGGATGCACATACAGTTCATGTGCAGTGGAAGGCAACATTTCATGTTGTGAATAAAAGGATGTGTCATTTTCAACACTACACCCTACTTTACAATACAACGTGAGAACAGTTATTTCATTGCTTACTTGTCTAATTTGAAATTCATTATAGCTATTTAAAATATTCTAAAACTAAAAATTAAAATGTGTCAATGCCACTAATTATTATGTAAAATGATTATGTGCACAGTACAAAAACAAAAACAAAAACAGGGACCTACAACTGAAACTGATTTAAAATTAAATTGAAATCAACACGGAAAGCAAACTGAAACAGATGTGCAAAAAAGCCACAAAAATGTTAAACTTTTGTTTTGAAAATGCCACATCCAATATACAAACATCCAGCTCTGTTTTCAGCATGAATGTGCATTTCTTCATCCTACTCAAAGTGCACAGCTTCCTTCTTATTGATAAATGACCACAAAATCATGGTCAGTAAGCATTGATCTGCAGGTCAAATGATGTCCAGACAGCTAGGTTAAAACTGTCTGGTGTCTAGACTTCTTTGGACCTACAAATCAATGCTTAATAGGTGATACGGTATAATAAAAGTGTTATTGTACTCTTTATCACAGATTGACACGGGGGGAATAATGGTGCAGGTGTGCGAGCAGACGAATGTTGTCCAGTTTAAGTTCTGCTGCAGGACAGTCTGATCCCAAACTGACAACATTTCCACAAAACTACCTTAAAAAGAAACACACACTAAGTTCTTTGGCAAATTTGATTCAAATAAATATTCAACTCCTTTGCCAGAATCATCCATGTGTTTCTAATTCACTTCATCTATGCTGTATTTTAGCATTTGTGTCAGGAAATATTTATCAGTTATACAACTAAGAGGAAGATGCTCTTAATTTTCACAATCATCAACTTTCCTGGGTAAATTAATCTCAGAACCACTTTTAAGTGTCAAAGTCAAATAATAACAAAGCCTCAATCTCCACAAACACTTCCTTGTAACTGCAATGAGGAGCACCTACTTTCTCTAGAATCTGTCTTTGCAGGCTGTGCTTATCAGGTGCTTATCAGGTGCTTATCAGGTGCTTATCACGTGCTTATGTTGCAGGCAGCACCAACAGAGGCATTTTCAACTTCAACTAGTTAATGCACAAGCTAGCAGCTAGCAACAGAGATGCTGACAAAAACATTTTACTTTCACTTTTCCAATTACACGACATCAGTGGGTTCTTCTATTGCATTTTTTTTTTTTTTTTTTTTTTTTTACAGCTGACCTGTAATATTTCAGGTTTAGTAAATTATTGCAAAAACACCAATGTTGCAAATTGTATTGCATTTTTTCTTTAAAGCTAATTTGGTTGTTTTACTAATCACCAAAAACACAGAGATTCTCGAGGGACTGGTGCAGTTTCTATTCAGAACCATTTAAAATCATCTGTACATGTAGCTTTACATACACTACAAATTCAAGTACAGAACAATATGAATAATAAATATAATTGTCTAGGACAACAAAATCAGGCAATGAGATCAGATATTCTGTTTTCTCACTTCTGAGTTAATGCAACCATCTCTCAGCACATGGTTAGTATAAATGCCACCAAACATGTTAGCATGAAAAGTGCTTTGTAGGAACGACCATTGGTAATGAAGGTTCCTGGTTTGAGTCCAGCCTCAAACCTTGTCTTTATTTACACACATCTTCTGTTGTTCCTGTTGTCAACTATCTAAAGTTTTAGCTTCGAAACTTTGAAGAAGTAGCTAAACATGCTATATAAGCACTGATAGATCCTAGTCCTCATGAAAATGATCTACCCAGGAACACATGGATGACTGTGGTGTCCTAATTTGTATTATTTGAGTGAAAATATTTGATCACTTTACAGTGAAGCAGGCCAACACTCTGCTACACTGTGTGTTCAGTGCAACGGACAAGCTAACATCAGTTAAAAGAGATGCTGACTCACAGCTGGTAAAACTGCTACTGATCTGTTGTCTCAAACAAACTGGGGTTTGTTTGCTGTGTGCTCGTTTGCCAAAAAACTGAGTGTTGTTCCTTTACCACCAAAATCATTTCTGGTCCTAAAGACCCCTGAAGAACTTCAGGGAGAGTTCGTAGGTCAGGAACATGGTGGCACTCATCGGGAAGCCTCGAATGGCGTTGACTGACGTTCCGCGGAAGAAAACCTGCACACAGAAACAAAGGGACAGTTTTAGGGATTTACATTATTATGTTTGCTTTTCATTATATGGAAAAAGTGACCAACAGTCTTAATGAAGGCTGGAGTTGGATAGCATTTTATATAATCTGAATCCAGTATTTAATCCACTCATCCAATCCAAATCTTTTACCGAATCCACTTAGGTTCCATTAAAAATAACAAAACCTCAAAAACTGAGATTTGTAGTAACTTTTTTGTAGGTTGAGAGTGCAGAATTACAGCAGTTCTGAGTGCCAGTCAGATTTATGTTCATGACCTGCATAAAAAAAATGAGCAAAATGTTCATTACATATATCTGACACGTGTAATAAAAGGTTTAGAGTACTTATTTTTGCACACCTTAGTTTTCACACTTGCTCTCCTTTTTGTGTGCAGATTAAACAAACTATATATATATATATATATATATATATATATATATATATATATATAAAAAATAGATGTTAATTACTGAGCTATAAGTGTACTGGTAGGTGCCTTTTAAACTTTGGACAGAGCAGTTTCCGACACTATAAATAGGAGAGGATTTGTTATTTGTGGAGCTAAGAGAATCTGTGTATTTCATCAACTTTGAACTGGATCCCAAACAGAACCTTAGTCCTGATGAATTCAAAAACTGCAAGCTGAAGAAAAAATGAAATAACTGCAATTAGAGCTGCAGCGATTAGTCAATTAACCAATTAGTTGACAACTATTAAATGAATTGCCAAATGTTTTGATAATAGATTGATCATTTTGAGTCATTTTTGTCAGATGTGAATATTTTCTGGTTTCTTTAATCTTCTATGATGGTAAACTGAATATCTTTGGGTTGTGGACTGTTGGCCGGGACAAAACTAGACATTTAAGGATGTCAGCTTGGGCTTTGTGAAACAGCGATCAACATTTTTCACCATTTTATGGACCAAATAACTAATCATTTAATCGAGAAATTAACTGACAGATTAATCGATAATGAAAATAATCGTTAGTTGCAGCCAGAGTTTTCTTTGCTTACTTTATCTTACTGTATCTTCCTTTAATCTCAGATTTTGCACAATTTTTAATTATCAGGACTTTATTTATATTTTAATCTCTTTCTTCCAGATCTGTATACGAAACTAAAGAAGCCTGCCTTTAACAAAAAAACAGAGTGCAAAGGGAACACAGTGTTTTATCTTATTTTGCTTTAGAGGACAGTATCCTGTAATAACCTGACTTATTGATCTGTGACCATCAGTTCACATGAGCAGTCCAGTCCACTTGGAAGGCCAGTGACCTTCTGTTATTGATCATATGACGCTTTTCCATGTTGGAAGCCTGAATAGTTTGTCTACATTTTGTAACCTCTGACATTATGAACACTATGAACCCTGACACCAGGGCGCTGCTTTTGGCAGCAGACCTGTTCTGATTTATGAAGGATTAAAACAATCATGTTGCAACGGTTCACCTGACATAACCCCCACTGAAGCTTTACAAGGTCACAAATCTGCTGTTTATAGTTTCATATAACAGTTTACAGCTGCATCATGTACTTATTTCTATCACGTGGTTCAACACACTTCAGGGGATTCAAGTTCTGAGAAGACAGCTTGACTCTTGTCTGTGTTACGCTGTTTTCTAGGGTTTCACCTCTGAACGATTAAACCATGTGTTTCATGGCACCCCGGGAAGGGTATTTAAAGAATAACTACACACCCAAAGTCTGCTAGCTCATCCCTCCCAGCATATTTAAAAAATGCAGCAGAGGACTGGGCAGGAAAGCGACTGTAGGGGGCGTGGCCTGGCGGCTGGCCAGCGCTCAGTGTAGCATGAACAGTGACGTAGAGTTGGTAGTCAGTGCTAACCAGTCATGAACAGCTGCTGTCAGAATCTGTGTGTCTGTGCTGGAAACACAGAGAGTCCACTGGAGCTTTGACAGTCACCAGAAGATCATTGTCTGGTGTGTGCGTGTCTGTGGGGGAGTGTCAGTACAGCCGTCGCCCTGCTGTGTGTGTGTGTGTGTGTGTGTGTGTGTGTATGTGTGTGGGATATATTGATATATTGGCCGATAATCTTATATATACAGAATATACTGTATACATAAACACATTTTTTTGCTATGATCCCTCAAATGTGGTTATCAAACACTTGTGATATTTTACAGTTTAACAATAAACTTTATTGTATAAAATGACATTAGTGCACTGAAACAGTAAACTTCACTGGGGATTTAATAATTTGTGTGATAGGCCTGTGATAGGCCAATATTGGCCAATAATATCAGCTATATATCGGTCGGGCTCTAGTTTTAACATGATAAATCCCAAATGGTCGACACGTGTCAGCATTGGCCTTGCAAGGTTCAGGGCTGTTTTTAAAGAAGATGGCACGTTGAGCTATTTTCAACCCATGAAAAGCTGATTTTTATACATTTGGTGTCAAAGTCAATATTAACACCAGCATTGATGTGTTTCATCACACTACTGTACAGTCATTTAATTTAGTTTACAGCTCAAAAAACGCTTTTAAGTGTGCAGTATCTCTTTAACATGTGGAAACAGAAAATGAGAAGCAGGCAGGAAACAGTTTAGAAGTCCTGAGAATCTTTTTCCATATGAACAAGCTGATAAAACCTCTGAACTTAACATACTGCATGGTTTCCCTTTTTTCATATTTAGTTTTGCCCCTGGTTTGTTTTTTTTAAATCTGGAGCAAATATTTGCTTTCTTATTGAGGGCTTGTTCTGCTTTTCACTTTCTATAGATAAGCTTTTTGTGATTCAGCAGAGTGTAAAAACTGCAATTAAAAACAAAACTCCCATTTTTAACATAATGCACTATTAGTAGGTCAGATCAAGCCCATCAATATTTATAGTTTCCTACACATATCAGCTGTCAAGAGAAAAAGACGGTCATAATACAGATCATTCATTCTTGACAGGATGTCTGTGTTTGCGATAAGCATTTTTATGACTGTGTTATGGTTCTGCTGTAAACCAAACTTCTCTTCTTCATTTTGCAAGTCATGCAGCTCACCTGTGCTCCCTCTGTCTTGTAACTGTGGATGATGCAGTGTAAGATTCCCCTGTACTTTCTCTGCAGCTGAGCGTCCGCCTGCATTCGACTCTTCACCACATCAGCCGGTGTGGCCGTGACCCAGGAAATGGACCCTGAAGTAGAGAAAAAATAACTTTAACTGACAAATGTGAAACATGGTTATGGATTATATCCCCTGCAGTGAGTAATGCTGCATTCCAGGTAATTCAGAAAGCCAGATTCACATTCATGCCTGAGCTAAACATCAAAACCTCAGTGATTTATGGAACACAGTTGATTTCAGCTCTCTCTCCACCACGTTTTGACTCAGTCACGTGTTCATAGTTGCATCTGGAAGTCTGCTTGAAACCTCTGAGACCAAACAATTTCCAAAATCGGAGTCCACAGGCCCTTTACTGCTTATCCACTGCGCACACAGCTCACATTCACTGGGCCGTATCCTGTAGCGGGCTGTACGTTCACACACCCCTCCTGCTTTACGTTTCAATGCAGTCTGAGGAAAATGTACCTCCAAAATCTTTTCAGTGTTCCAGAAAAATGTTAGCAACAGCCGGACTTCTAGAGTTTGCAGATGACAAATAGTTAATGATTTCTTGTAATTATTCTGTCCTGGAATGACCCCATCACACTAATAAACCACCAACACTCCTAATTAAGGTGAACTGAGGTAACCTTTATTTGTTGCACACCTGTCCGGAGCAAGCGTCACAACGACATACATCATGCAATAAAACGGCACACAGACGTCAATAAAAGATCTGTCTGCACAAACAAATTGCACAAACTGCTGACTGACTAGATCAAGGCCATTCTGGATTGTAATTTTGACAGCAAATAGGTTTGTAGCTACAAGGAAAAGTAAAAGAATACTTACTTTACTTTCAAGTAAAATACATCTGTATTACGAGTATTTCCTATTAAACTGGTTAATTTCTGGGCATATACTGTACATTTATTAAATACATTTTACCTTGTTTCAGAAAAATAGCCTCCATTAAAGCACAAAGTTTGTGCACCATCTAAACCAATCTGGGCTGGATATACACTCACATGTAAGTTAATTTGGTGTGTTCTCATTGGCAAAACAGCAGGTGAGGGACCAAAAAGAACTGGCATCATAGCTTTGATCAAGGCAATGTGTACAGACTGGCTACCATAACTTGAGTTGTTGCTTACATTGATCACAGACTTGCCAATATACAATAAAATAGATTTTTCTCAACAATATCATGACTAGTTGTGAGTCATGTACTTTACGTTCACGTCCGACAATATCTTTAACTTTCCGAAACCGACCATCTGATATCGACACCCATTTCATGCACACTATGTGAGCAGATAGTGTTTTAAACACTCATCATTTCATCTTAAGAAGCACACTCAACAACAAACTTTCACATACATTTAATTCCTCTAGTTTGATGGTGCCTAGTGTATGTTTGCATATAGTAAAATGTAAGGGGTAATTGGCAGAGGCTCAGTCTAAGACCAGATCAGCTCCAAACCTACTCTGTATTTATGATTAATTTATATTTGAAATATATATATTTATATCAGAAACACAGACGTGTTTACCCTCTATGTGCAGTAAAACAAACCAACTTCACCAGCATGTTAAAGCAGAATTTCGCCACATTTTATGTGGATGTCCAATCCAAGCGGAGTTTTCCTGCTCATGGAGCCGTGCCGGCAGTGCCTACAGGTACCAGGATGCATTGCACGCGACCTTCTGATGCTCTCGGCAGCTCAGGTTCTGGATGGTCCTGGCCGGCCATATCCTCTTGCATAGCTAATGCAACTGCAGCCCCGGCCTCTCTCCGCTGCATTTCTTCGGCCATATACTCTGGCTCAAATAAATTCGGCTGAATATCCGAGTCAGCCAAAACACTGTATCCTCATCCGTAACATCCTCTGCACTCACATGTTGTTGCTGTTGGAAACGTAGCTAGTTTGCAACACAAGCAAAGAGAACAAGTAAGTTTTGTTTTTTAACGGCACCTAGAGCACGCCCCCTGGCTACCCAGGGGGCCTGTAGTTCTTCCTTACCCTGAGGACACGTCAAATGATGGTGCTGGTGCCGGAAGAACAACAGAGACACAGAACAGCAGGTGTTTTTTAACGCTATATCCCTAATTTGGAGAACTAGAAATAAGGTTGAAAATCACCAAAATGGTCCATTAAAGGGTAAATCAACAGTGACTGACATACTGTTGGTCAGTGAAGTATTACTAACTAAAAATGTCATATTGCAGTCAGTGTGTTCCAGCAGCTGTAACAGCAGCCTTTTGGTTTTGACATCTCTGACTGGGACGTACAGTAATACAACTGGCTTTGGATAGAACCCAAAGAAGAAAACCCACCACTTTCTCCTCAGTTGGTCAACTTCCTGCCCCATGACCTGACATTCAACTTGATGAGCTGCAGGTGGAAATAACAAAACCTCTGCACGTATTTAAGAAGCAGAAGGCAAAGACAGCCAGCCTGTAATAATTCAAGATGTGCACAATGTTCCTGAAGGTGTAGCTTCACTCTTCTTTCTTTTCTTTCCTTTTTGACTTCCTGGCCTCACAGCAGACCACGCACAAAATAGCTTACACTTAAATAGACGCCCAACACCACTGAAAAGACAATTTAAGGCAAACCAAACTCTAGTAATACAACAGAAATATCCTATATTATACAACTATAAAGCTGCATATTGTAGATTTGGTCACATTTACCTGCCAGTCCTCCAGCGAGCCAGATGGAACACGGATGAGGGCTGGACGTGGCGTCTGGCTTCAGCAGGTCACAGAAGATGGTGTAAGGGATGAAGTAGAGTATGTATCCAGGAACGTCTCTCAGGATCATGGCCCCAGCCCCCCTGTACAGGCCCTGGAGGCCCTCGGTCTGCATTATGCTGCTGATGCAGTGGATGGGGCCACGGTAGAGTCTCTGGTTGGGAATGTCGACGGAGCGCAGAGGGATGTTAGTGCCGTTCGATACGTTGCCAGCAAGGTGCAAGTTCTCTGTAACGAATAAAAAGGAAATAAACAAAATTAGTAATATTTGGCTATACAAATCAAACTGACTTGACTTTCCTGCTCCTGTTGGTGTATAAACTAGTCTGTCTCCTCTTCTGATGGATTTCTGCTTCTCCAACTTTTGGATGAAGACAAAATGTCAAGTAGGCAGGTCAGAAGCAGGGACCTTTCTGTTCTCACAGTAAACAGCGTGATCAGGTAGAAATGTTTCCAAATCACTGAATGGAGCCGTGTCACACACACACACACACACACACACACACACACACACACAGTGACAAAGTTTTTGACAGTCAGTGATGTTTGTTTGAATGTAATGTCATAATGACATCCGGCTATTTAACAGCCTTGAACTGCTTGGTGAAGACTGACAGTTTGATTGGCTGACTGATGATGACAGGACACATCAAGTCTGTTTCTTCACACAGGGTGTTATAAAAATCAGGATTACACTGTGAGTAAAGGTTTTACCATATGTGTGTTCCTGTTTAGACATGTCATGATGAATGTTTCTGCTCCATCCTGCAACGTTGCATAAATACTATAGACAACAGTGGGGTGTCAGCATTATATGTGTTTGAGGAAGTCGAAGAGAATAAGGGTCAGAGACAGGTCAGGAAGGAGTCATCTTGATTTAAGAATCTCAAACTGGCTACTAATTAGAGAACTGAGAAGATGTCATGACGTTATCTGTGGAACGTGTCTGTAAACATCTTAAGGAAGCTGAACCGCCCAGTTTTAAAGGTATATAAGCTGACTGAATGCTCCATGGGGAGCCTCTTCTCTGTAACCTTATCTGTGTGTTGCATTGTTAAACGCTCCTTCTTCTACAAGAAAATAAATTCAACTTAAACTTTGATTCTTCGGATCCAGTCTCCATTATTTAAAGGTTATCAAGAAGAAATTCTTTTAACACAGGGCACAGTTTTCCTCTCCTTGATGCTATCCTTATACAACCTATATCCATATTTTTTCTATCTTGTTTTTTAAAAATGTTTTTTCTTATCTTTTTTCACCTTTAGAAAACAAAATGTACCTATAAACCTAACCGTTATTTGAGCTTCCAAAGACAAATTAAAACAACATATATGCCTGCTAGGACTGTCTGTGTTTGCACAGGCGTTGCCAGAAACTATGCTGACTATGTTCCAGAAAACCAGAGAAAAAAAAACAACAGCAGTCTCATTGTTTCAGTTTTAGAATAAACTGTTTTTTTTCTTCTCTCTGTTTAAGTCAATGCCTATTTTTTAGGCATTTAGCCAAGCCAAAAAACCCCAAAAAACTACTTAACCCTGATTTACCTGCTAGAACTGTCTGCGTCTGCATTTGCAGTCTGATCTTGACCAAATCCACTGGGGCTCCCAGGCCCACTGACACCAGTCCAGTTAGCATGCTGGCCACGGTCAGGTCCAGCATGCCGCAGGGATGCCGCCCGTCGCCATAGCGATACTTGCTTATGAATCTCTGTGTGTTGCTGAAGAAGCCAAACACCACAGAGTTGTAAACGGTGATGCTGGCCAGCGGGAAAGACATGCCTTTAAAGAATCCCATGACCTGGGAAACAGGAAGACAGGTGGGAATACAGTTAATACGATTCTGTAAGTGAATATGCAAATATCCAAAAAACTCAAGAGTGTACTCAGCGTTGCCTCTGCCAACAATGCACAGAATGAAAAATTGAGTCGAAGCTGCTGCCAAACATTTTTTTCTTTGTGGAAAGAGTTCTCTCCTAGCATGGGGGAGGCTCGAGTTTGGGAGACACATGTTGAAACTTAAACACAGCTGTTCTCAAATCACAAATCATCTAACCACTAAGAGGAGGAGACCTTTTCTTCCAAATTATCAGTGAATCAATCTTCTGTTCAACAGATGTAGTGGACACTTTTCTTCACAACAATTTAACTTGATTATAATCATTCATATTGTGCAAATGATCAAGGTGATCTAAAAAAATCTTCATTTCAAGCTTTTACAAATAACTTAAGAAACTGGTTAAACTCACTTAACATTTGATCAAACACAACTTTTAGGATTCCTGCTGAGAGACTGGGTCACTGAAGCAACACGGATAAAACAAAAAGTGGAGTCAACTCAAGCTAAAGAAAATGTAGGTGTAAAAACATGAGCAACCCACAAATTACAATGTTGGAATGAGATAAATATAATGCATGAGTGGAAAAAAAATGTACTGAACATTATCATTGTGTGAACATTGACAGCAACACAACTTACTGAGACAAAAGAAAAGGAGAGTTACAAAACTCAGCAGTGTTAAAAATCCATGTTGTATATTTGCATCTTATGTAAGGCTGGAATCCCGGATTTGTTAAGCTCAGAGTCTAACAAATGTATGACTGAATGTTTCATTTCCTCTCTCTGTCTGTCAAAGAGCAACGTACAAAGCATCCAGGTAGTGAACTGATAAAGGGGTTTATCTCACAAACATTCATACTGTACTCGGGACATTACAGTACATAGAGATGGATGGTGAGAAGAAGTTTGAAAGTTTACCGTTTCCTTCCTGTAGATGGTGAGGACGCAGTGTAGAGTGTTCTTGTAGCCTTTCCCCGCCTGGAGCCGCGTCTACAGGAGAGAAACCGATCAATGTCACGATAGAATGAAATAAAATAGAAGAGAAAGCCGCTATAGCTCCACTCTGTTCCATTAGCATCAGCTGAACAAAGTCATTTCTTACAGTTCTCATTGTGCGGTCCAAACTTCTGACAGAAATATCTACTACTCTACCGGACAGTAAAATGTGAGCACATCTTGTTACGTAGCATAAAACAATGATTTTGTTAGCTTTCTACAATAACTGCCTGCAAAAAGCTTTCTTTTATAATACATGTATAATCAGAACAGGGCAGTTATAAAGTATATGAAATAAGTGGTAAAATCATGCTGTGGGTCTGAAATACCTTCACCGTGTCCAATGGATGACCCACAACAACACTGGAGGCTCCTGCAGCCAAAAGAGAAAGAAAAACAGACAAAAAAAATAAATAAATAAATGTACAAAATCCCAGAATAGGAATAAGGAGATAATGTTACCATGAAACTGCTGGTGAGGAGGGAAAGACTGTGTTTGCTGAAAGTATTTGCTAAAATAACTGAATTTTTCCATTTGTTCATTTTTTGGTAAGACCTTTTTTTTTAAATTGCCTCAATAGACAGCTGAAACTTAGTGACTGTAACCAAAAAAACTGTAGTTTGTCTTCATCCGTTTATACCACTTAATATTCTTCAAATCTTCACTAAGGTTAGTTTCATTTTTCCATTATGAAACAAATGTTATGGTTTGTGATGGAGTTTGATGTAGCAAGAGACAGGGCAGACGGGACTGTAATCATGGGGCCCAGGGGCGAAAAATGAGCCATTGTGCCCCCTGTTCCCACCACTCTCTGTGCATTGTGTGGGTGTCCTGTCACCTTCCAGCACCCAACGAGCACACACAGAACGCTACACATGGCAGCGTATACAGTATATTGCCTAGAGACCCAGTACACAACCAATAGTTAGTTAGTTGTGTCTTGCATATACACGTGCCGAGCCCACATGGACTTACAAGACACCAAAATACAGTTGCAGTGGTGAAAAACATTGTTCTTATAAGTCATTACACACACAGATCTTTGACTTTTAGATTCCTCACTGGCTGCAGATTTGTTGTGTGTGTTTTTAAGAGTAATTTGATAGCCCAAGAATTTATTTAGGACTAGACACAAATACACAGAACTCAATATCAAATAATTAAAAGAAAATCTTAAGTCTAGAAGTTGACTCCAGGCACTCTGCCAGACAAGACCTCAAGAATAAGTATTGTTGCAGGACTTGGCTGACTGCCCAAATCCTTCCAGATGATATTTTGCTGTAATAGTGCATATTTTGAAACTTGCCCAGCAAATTGACAGTTATTTGTGATTACCACAAACCAACTGGCATGCAGTGACCCTGGGGCAGTTGCCCATTTTACCGACTCACTTCATCTGGCTGGTAATCCAGCTTTGGCTGCTGCCATGACAGTTATAGAAGCATAAATCGAAAAAAAAAAAAAAAAGCTCTATCCTGCAGTTGCTGCTTAAATCCCAGAGCTGAGCTTAAAACTGCAGCTCGCAACATGTTTTTCTAGGCTGTAACTTTATTTAGTTTGCAGTGTTCAAGTACTTAAACTCTGTAGTGCACCAAATAATATATTTTTTGTAATTGAGCGTGCAGCTTTGGTTCACTCTGCTGTATATGCAGCCATTTGCAGCTGAAATGCAAATCTCAAGTCAAAGTGTTTAAATGATACTAAATGTTATTTCAGTCTTTTAAACAATACGCTTTTTTATTCATTTTCTTTCTTGATTGGCTGCACTGCTGCAAAGCATCAGAGAAGAAGTAACATTGGACACTTTTTTTTTTTTAGTTGCAAGCAGCAACACAAATCAGTCATCTCATCACTCCATTGTGCTTTATGCCTCACAACATCCTCTAAATCTTCAGGTTTACTGCAATATATTTCTCCAACATTCCTTTTTAACTATTTTTTTAATCGCCTTGAATAAGAAAAACAGGATAATTACTGCACATTAGTTAGTTTTTTTCAGCATTTTTTTGCAACACAGCCCCAAACTCTGGAGAAACAAGCAAGTTTGAAGCCATTAAAAACTTGAGTTTGGGTCCTTGGGGGGTCAACAGAGTGAAAGATGCTTTATCTCACATACAACTGTTGTTTTATTCACCGGCAGACAAAGAGAGAATACATATGAATGGTGTGTTTAGGTGGCTTCACCTTGTTTCCTCCTCTACTGCACATGAAAAAGGGCCAAATGTGTCAGTTTACACTCAAAACGTCTTCTGTGAAAACATCAGTCAGTTTTATTTGATTACTGACTTTTGCTTTAGTTTTTGTTTTTGTTCACGGATTTTTTTCTGCTATCAGTTTCGTTTACAGTTTGGGCGTGGGTCATATTTTTATAGCACCTGGTTTTAAAGTTACCACAGTCATCACAAAACATCATCATCAGCTTTTCTTCTGTTCTTACAATATTAAACCAGATTAATATTTGGACCACTTTCAAATTCATCCCAGAATTCCTCTTAGTATTCTCTTACTTTAGGTTTTAGTTTAAATTGTGTTTTTTAGTTTAAACAGCTTGAACCCATCTTTTTGTTTAACGTGCAACACTTTAAATGTAATTTCAAAGACTTTGCTTCTCTTTATTCAGGTTTTATTGTTTTTAATTAAAAATTGCTGCCATAGGAGCATCCTGTATAAATAAACAGGGAAACAACATGTGCTCAGTTTGAGGGGTTTGGGAGGCCCACTTTTTGTTTATGCAACTAAAATCGATGCAGCAACAGCGCCCCTAGCGGCCCGAGCTGAATGCATGAAATCCACTTCAACGTTTCACGTTTCCTCATTACAATTAAACTAATCCTATAACCACAGTCATTAAAAGTATGTTTGTAGAAAATACTCATTTTACCTCAGGATTTATCTTAGTTCAGAGTTAAAGCAGGAGGGAAAAGTGTTTATTTATTAGTGTGGGGAAAGCGGAGGAGGAGGGGGGGGGGGGGGGGGTTTCTCTGCAGACCCTCCATTGTTTACACTGGATCTGGATGCATGTGGGTCTGCAGCACTTTTCCTGTAAAGCGGATTTAATTGCATGAATATAGCGACTGTGCGTATTTTTGAACGTGTATATTCCTCAGTGCAAACCTGATCTCATCCAAACAAACATGCAGATTTGAGAGGATATTGAGTGCAACTGCCCCCACCCCCCTTTCCCCAAGCCCCCGCACTGATCCACAGAACACCAACAGGGAGCCTCACTCTGAATAAAAGGCTGGAAATAACTTTGTGCCACTCACCGCCGATCCATCCTGCGATAAAATCATCCAACCGAAAACTCTTTGAGGTCTGCATCTTCAAATCAGAGCTGCTCTGCGCGTCCAAACTTCATCAGTCAGCACATTAAAAAAAAAAAAACAGTCTCAGTCACAGCGATGAAAAAAACAACGATCAGACTTCAGCTTTTACTGAAAATGTAGCGTCCAGATCTGTTTCTGAGTAACGAAAAATGAGATCTTACAGAGTGTCTGCTATGATAAGAGAGCCACACAGCAGGTTGGCACAAGCGGCCAATCAGAGCGCGGTTTGGATCTGCGGGATGGCTCTCCTGACCAATCAGGTGTGAGCTCTCCAAAGCCACACAGCCTATAGAGACAGAGTCATGGAAATGAGCCATGAGGAGGAAAGCTGAGCAGAAGTGCACACAGACTCTATTGTAAACTGGAGCCTGCTGACAAACTGAACCTGCTTCCTCACTCTAATGTTATACACATAAATATTATTACAGGAGGCTAAATCCTGTCTGTGGAAGACTATAAAGGTAGTCAGCTCATCATATTTACAACAATTTTCATCTCATTTAACCTCCTAACATCCAGTTTTCTTTTCACAATCAGACTCTGTGCCAATGGGAGAATAGTTGTGTTTTATGAAACACAGAAAACTGAAGACCAGGTCGTATTATTCCATCAGCACAATTCATCATCAATATGATTGTTCAGTGTATAAAATGTCAGAAAATAGTGAGAAAAATGCTGATCATTATTCCCTGAAGACCAAGTGAACATATTCAGAGGACTTGTTTTGTCTGACCAACAGTGACAAACCCAACAATACTGTGTTTAATATGTTGGAAAAATAGCAAATATTCACATTTGAGAAGCTGCTACCACATAATTTTTTGCCATTTTTGCTTAAAAATGGATTTAAACCATTAATATGTTATCAAAATTGTTGCCAATTAATTTTCTTTCTATTAACAGATTAATCAATTAATCATTTCAGCTCTACAGTATTACCATGTACAGTGGAAGTATTGTATCGTACTGTTTATTTCCCTTTACAGCTTTAAGTTTGGTAAAGTCATCTTATTCCACTGTTTCAGACAACATTATATGTATTCATCGAGTGATACAGCATATTTAAACAACTTTATGTTTTTACGGCATCAAATAGAAATATTCTAGATGTCTCTTGGACACATTTCTGCAAAATTCAGCCTGACATATTTGGTATGTTTGAGAACTCTGGGATCTCCACTGGAGTTTAAAATGTTTTTGAACATTGTTAAGCTTCATGGAGTTTGTAATGACAGATCCAGCCCAGTAAGAGGTTCATCTTGACTTTATAAGATTACACAGTTTATAGTTTTCTGAAGAAGTTCTAAATTGTACATGATTAGCTGATACTGAGTGTCTCAGTCACTGAAATACAAGTATGGTATTGAGGTAATTTACTTGAGTTTGTCCATTTTAAAGACTTTTTAAAAACTTATACAGCACTGCATTTCAGAGAAAAATGTTGCACTTTTTACTTTATTAACATTTATCTGACAGCTGGACTTAGTGGCTGGACTTTTTAAGGATTCACCATTTGTTAACTGTTGTTTTTTACTTGTATGTCTGTAAAATAGTCAAATCAATACAGCTTCCACATACATCAGAACTATAAAACACGTGAAGTAGCTCAGGTCAGTAAATCCAGTCTAATGACAGTGTCACTGTCTCGCTGGGTTCTCTGTTTGTTTGTTCTGCTCGTGTCTGTGTGTCTCCTCCAGGTGCTCTGGTTTAGGTATTATATGTTAAGTAATATGTTTCCTATCAGGAACCTTCCAGCTGCTACCCTTGACCAAGGCACCGACCTCAGTTGGTCCCCGGGGCGTTACACTGTTGCTCCTTAATAGTAAGAGCCAAATCAGAGGACAGATGTGCCCACAGGCTGTAATAACAAAGCTTTACTTACTTTAAAAACACATTTTAAAAACTTTACTACGGCAGACAGACATTATTGGACAACTTTTTCTTATCCACTAATTCTCATCTTTTAGTTCAGTTTTTATTTTAATATTGTTCCTTTGCTGTTTTGTGGGTTGTAACAATAGTTTTTAAAAGTCCCAGAAATGTCCTTCACAAACTTGTGACCTATAGGAGGAAAAATATATTTCTGTCTCTTTTAGTGGCTTCTCAATCATTTGTTGACCCCTTAAGTAGATATTTCCTGTTATATTTCCTGATATTTCATCATTACAACCCTTTTTATAGTTAACCCTTTTATATTTTAAATTGTGTGCCTCATGTTGCACCTTGAACTGCATGAAAGCAGCTATAAAGCTTTAACTATATAAAATTATATTATTGTATAAAAGTCCATGATGCCACTATCATGGTACTTTGTCCCCATAAAATATAGAAGTTAATGTTTCAGAGTTGTTTTAGAGGACATGCCTTCCCCTCATGCTCCTCTTCCTCTTTCTTTATCCGTTTACATAAACCTGTGATAAGATGCTGATAACACAATGTTTCACACTTTGTGGAAAATTCCCAGAGAAACACAAATGTACCCCCTTAAAGAAATGCAACAAACAGCTGTTTCTCCATGGCTGCTACTTTCTTTTCCATCATTTTTCTGTCTTCTTCAGAACAAATAAAAGTCTGAATTTGCCTAATCTCTCCTTTTATAATATGCCAACAGATGTGTAAAGAAATAAACTCCAGACAGGACATTTGTTGATCTAAAGCATTGTTTGTTTTTCCTCCTTCCTTTCATGATCTGGAAACCCATTTTTAATGCTGCCATATTCCAATTTCTCTAGAAAACTATTTAAAGTCCTGGTCCAAGGTCATCCGAGGAAGTAAATACAATTTCATACTTAAATATAAGTATGTATTTATTGCTATGCAGGTAATGTTCAAACTGAATAAAGCTGCTCTGTTGCTGGTTAAGAAAAGTACAAAAAACAAAGTGTCCGTACACCAGAATCTGCACAGTCTGTTTCCTACAGAAGAAGCTGCACAGGGGCCAACTTTTTTTTTTCACAGGCTTTTTATCTTTTGGTTCACATAGTTTCCAACATGTTGCATTTTACTTTCTGTTTCAAGTTGTTTTTGGTTCATGTTTAAGCAGAGGAAGAATGTAACACACACTGTTAACATTTGAAAGATGAAAATTTATGTGAATGTATAAGTTAAGTTGCTTTTAGTTAATTTATCAAACATTCATTATGTCCTAAATATACTTATTGTATTATTGTACTGTTGTGTGTGTGTATATATATATATATATATATATATATATATTTAATATATGTATGTACAGATTATATTCTTGTTTGTTTGGACACTGTTGTCATTTTCAAAAAGTTGTAAAAGTAATTCAGATACAGTGCACTGCAAACCTTAAAAATATGGGTGATAAAGGGTTAAGTCTCTGTAACAGGACCATAGTGTAAATAGAATATATCCACTTGCTGAAACCCTAGACTACAAATTTAGAGGGATTTCCTTAGATGAAGTCTACACCACAGCTGATCTGTTCTGCTATACATAGCCCTGTCGAGCTGCAGCAGCCACCATGAAAACAGTTTATATACAGCTTAACATATTATAATTTCTATCATAAAAATAATAGAAGACAAAGTAAGTAAACTTTAAAAATACATCCTTAAATATAATGGAGGCAAAAATGAAATGAACAAATGCACCAAGTAATGAAAGCAACTGGAGTTTTTATTGTGGTAGAAGTGAATTTACTGCTGTATGGTGACAAGCTGCATGAATCCATAAATCGCTGTGACAACCAGACAAACACATTTCCTGCATGTCAGGATATCTTACTGAAATGTTACCTTGAGTACATGTGACTTTAATGCAGCTGCCACTGCAGTTTAGTCACTATAAGAAACAGTCTCATGTTTTGGGAACTCCTCTTGTTTCCTCAGAGTCAGATGAGAAGATGGAGTTTCATCAGTTTCACCTCTGTGCCAAGTACAGAGATGTTTAGCCTAGCTAAGCACAAAGACAGGAATCAGAGGCAAACCGCTAGCCAAGTAAAAATACACCTTCCAAAAACTCCAAAGCTGATATACATATCATATACATACATACATATACATTTTTAGCTAAAACGCAAGCCACTCACCATCTGCTATCAACCTGTCAAACCTGATGACCCCACTGTTAGGACAAGACTTTTGCTCTACAAATTAGCTCAAATGACAAACTGCTTGAAAAACCAGTCTTCCTTTTACTTTTTTTTTTAATTCTGCCACCTGTTTGATAAAAAGATATGTGTAAATAAGACAGATTTTGAGTTCTTGGATGTTGGAGCTAGACTAGCAGTTTCTCTCTGCTTTCAGGCGTTGAGCTAAGCTAGGCTAAACATCCAGGATTTATCTCTGTACTGGATGCATACTGATTAAACTGGTATCCATCTGACTGTGGAGCAAGCAAAAAAATATATATGACCATATATGACCTTCATATCTATACATAGGCGGTGTGACTCTGGGTGTGTGAGTGTTCTCATATGTTTCTGTATCACATTTCGATGATTAAAATGTTTCATGCAGACTGTAGACAGCTATAACTGAGCTCACATTTCTTGAGTGCAGACTCTGATACAGAACAGAACTGGGTAAAAGCAGATATCAATACCAGTTTTAAATACCATTTTTTTAAAACAAAATGCAAATACATTTAAGACAGATCATGTAGGAAGGGTTCAATTGACTGGAAGGGAAATTGTGCGACTTTTAATAATTAGTTATATACAGCAGAGTCAGCTCCTCTTGGAACAAAGAGGCGTGCTTGCCTCCCTACATTGGCTCCCTGTTAAATTTTGCAGTGATAAGGTTTTAAAATCTTATTGCTCACTTTAAAGGCCTTAAATGACCTCGCATCTACATACATCTCTGACTTATCGACCTGGTATGTGCCCTTTCGGCCATTAAGATCTGTTATTATTATTAGTATTATTATTATAAATGTTTAATTAGTTAATCATAGTTATTTAGGTTGATTATACTGTGTAGTTTCACCAAATAATATCTAGAATCTCTGTAACAGATTCCCAGACACCAGCTATGATTTGGCAACAGTTTGGAAAAAGAACCTCAGCTGCCAACATCCGCTGCAGATCCTGTGAGACCAGTAAGCAGTGACCAGTCCGCCATCTTGTTGTTTCCTGCATTTTACACATCAGACTGAGCTACTCTATTAAAATCTGTTTCCATGTCATTTTTGTTTTGCACGCCACCATAAAGACAAGTGACAAATTTAAGAAAAAGCCTGAATAAATAAGTGTAAAATAAGAACGCTTCCATACATGTCTGAATAGTTTGATGAGTCAATGATGTGATATGATCTTCACAATCCCCACACCGGATCTCAACTCTGTTAAACACCTACAGACTGTCCAACTCCATCATCAAAACACTAAATTAGGGAATATATTTTTGAAGAATGGTTTTCATTCCTCCATAGACTTGGGGAAAACATTACAAGGAGTACTGAAGCTGCTCTGGAAGCATGTTAAGACGCTTTATGTTTGTTTTTGCTTGCATTTGTAGATTACAATAGTTTTAACGTTGTATTTACACAGATCATCTTTCTTTACCTAAAATGAGCTACTTTCAACATGTTTGTAAGGTGAGGATGAATAAAGTGACATTTTCTGATTCAGTACTCAAGCAACATATAATAATATAATAATGTATACAAGTGTACTAAGTATCTAAGTGTGGAAATGTCAGTATAATGTATCATTTTGCACTAATAAACCAGAAAAAGAAAGAAATGTAGAAATACAAAAATATAAAGTTTCGTGAAATGTAAAAAGGATGTAACATATATATAATATATATATAATATATAATATTATATAATATAATGGTAAATGGATTGCATTTATATAACACTTCCACATATGTTCACTTCCACACTTCCACATATAATACTATAAGTGATGTAAAATTGAGTTTAAACTCTGATAATATAAATTGTGCACAAAGTTCATTTGGAAATACTGACATTACATATACAGTATACAAGTACATGTCAAATGCACACGAGGTCACACTTTTGCGTCTCTGCAAAACAAGCGCACTTGTTTTGTGTGTCCCCTTGAACCCCGTGTGTGTCTGACATGTGTCTGTGGTGTGTCCCGATTCTGGCTTCTGATTGGTCCGTGGGTATGGGTACGACAGGTATGGCTGACATGGATGGTGTGTGTGAGGTTGAATTTACCCTCTCATCCAAGAGGCTAAGTGACAAAAAGTGGACTGTTTGTCAGGTGCAAAGTCAACAACCTCAGTCTTACTGAGACAGTACAAGAGATAAAATCTCAACATGATACTGCAGTGATGGGAGGCAACAAACATGACAAACCTTACTTCCATTTACAGCAAACAAACCATGAAAGATTAACGAGAGTACATGATAATGAAATGTTCACGTTATATTTTCTAATAGAAAATGTTTCAAATAATCAGCATTCAGCATCAAAGCAGTGACAGACGATGATGGAGGTTTTTGGAGATTACCTAAATCCTGAAAATATTAAAGCTTTGTACAGGATGAATTGTGCAGAATGAGTCTGACTCATGACCAATTAGTTATGACCATTTATCATCCTTTTACACCTACGGCATATGTAACCAGGGACTGATATTATGCAGATGTCATCTTCAGGACAAACACAACTCCCAACAGACAGACAGACAGACAGACAGACAGACAGACAGACAGATAGACAGATAGACAGATAGACAGATAGACAGACAGACAGACAGACAGACAGACAGACAGACAGATAGACAGATAGACAGATAGACAGACAGACAGACAGACAGATAGACAGATAGACAGATAGACAGATAGACAGATAGATAGATAGACAGATAGACAGATAGATAGATAGATAGCATTATAAATGGCCACAGGGTTGGAACAATAAGCACCTAATATCAGTTCCTCTGTGACCTGAGGCTGAACTTTAAACCAAATTCCATTGAAAGTTTCTTGAAATCTGTAGTTTTCGAGATATTCTGCCAACTAATCAACTAACCAAGAAAAAAATGATAGTCCAAAAACAACATGTTCCTGGGGAGGTAACAAAGACATAAAGTAATAAAAAGTAATAAAGATGACAACCTTGTGGCAATCATCTCACAGCCGTTCCTCAACCTGTATTCTGTTTTCATCCATCTGTCTGGTATCGATTTCTCTGAAGTTTCACATTTGGATGAAATGTGGTGTGCAGATCGTCATTTAATCAGATTTTAGTGTTATCTCTTGATCTGTGATATTCCACATTAGATAATTAGTCTTTATAATAATAACTATTATAATTTATGTATGTGCTGATGGGAAAGTGAGACGTGCAGGACTCCCCAGCTGGTTACAGGGCAGTGTTGCACTCAGGCGCTGTGAAAAATCTGCCTCAGAGGTCAAAAACGAAACAATTATCTGCAGAGATCTGACGTCTACTTAAATATAATCTCTGAAACAAATCTAGAGAGTGGTCTCCACTAAAAAGGTTTTCTTTCAGCTCAAAAGGACACACCTTTTGTATAAACACAGTTGTGACATATGGCTTTATGCATCCTGGGAATATTTCTTGGCTTGTATTGAGACATGGGAGCTGCTCAGTACAACAACAGTCTCGGAGTAAAAGAAAAGCAGGGTGTTCTTTGCACAATGGCACATTGATTATAGATATTCAAACTCACGGCTTTTACCTTCCTCTTTTCCTGGCTAGTTTTCTTACCTTTAGGCTATCGCTGCTCTTTAAGATTTGATATTTTCAACATTACTCTGCAGGACTCGATACTTGACCTTAATACTTGACTTGACAACTGAGAGAAGTCTGCTATTTGTTATTGAGCTGTGTGACTGATAAGACAAATTAATCATTTTTCTCAGAATTTATCTGTCTGTTCTGATGTCATGTTGAACCGCAATAACACAGATGTCCTGTTTTTTCTTTCCTGCTCTGTGTAAAGTGTAAAAACTCTGCATGGACATGTTTGTGAAGGAGCACTGACTGAAAAAAAGCACATGTCATCTGTATTTGCACAGGAACACAGAGATTCTGGTTTTGTGTAATAAACACCATGTGACCCTGAGTGTTGGGACATTTTGTTGGGATTCTTTAATACCACTGTCACTGACTTTAAACCTGCACTTGAGGTCAGTGACACAATCCTGCTGGAGTGTGTTTGGTTGGATTTTCAGGGAGGATGAAATTAATTTTAAATTCAAAACAGGTGTTGTAGCAAAAATGCTTTTCTATCCTGCCATGGTGGAAAAGTTGACTTTTTGAAAAAGGGACAATGCAATAATGGCTGATGGGGACAGAATTTTTTAATACATGTTGCAGAAAGACCAAAAAAAAAACTAAGAATAAAAGGAGCCACATTTTGGGGATGAATGTTACGACAATGCCTGCAGATCAAGTCCAGACGGGGGCTCGTGTTGTATGTCTTCTCTCTCTCTATCAACAGATAAAAAGATCAGAGCTGCTGGAAACAAGGTGGATGAGAGTGATGAGATTGAAGTAAAGTTTGGGGCCTGGGTCATTGGAAGGTGGAAGAACATCCTAGTAAACAAGTGACTGAAATCCATACACCCACTCAGAGTCAAAGATACAGAGGTGGTGACCTGATCATAAAACTCCTTCAGGTCGTAAAAAACCTTTAAATGTAGGTCAGCTGGTTAAAAACTGCTGTCTCAAAAAGTTGCAAACAAACCTTCACACACTGTCTAACTTGCCGCGATATGTTTATTTGCGATGTTTCGGTGCTAGACCTTCATCAGGCAAATGGTTTGACAATGAGAAGCCATCTTAAACAGGGAGTGGCTGTAAGCCTGCAACCAATCACATTCCCCACGTGCAACAGGAAGGCATAAATACCTAGAGCCTTCTGTTCTACAACACTGCTGTCTGAAATATATGTTTTAGATTTACAGATCAAACTGAAATGTAAAAAAAAAGCATCAAGAGATGCTGCTCGTCAGGGCAACTTACATTAAATACCAGTGGTGGAAAGTAACTAAGTACATTTACTCAAGTACTGTACTGTAATTACAATTCTCAGGTACTTTACTTGAGTATTTCCATGTGATGCTACTTTATACTTCCACTCCACTACATTTCAGAGGGAAATATTGTACTTTCTACTCCACTACATTTATTTGACAGCTTTAGTTACTTTTCAGATGAAGATTTGACACAATGGATAATATAACAAGCTTTTAAAATACAACACATTGTTAAAGATGAAACCAGTGGTTTCCAACCTTTTTGGCTTTTGACGTCTTACAAAAAGCAGTGTGTAGTCGGGGTCACATTTCAGATGTCTATGAGTTGTTAACAGCTCCACCAAATAGTGATTTTTCCCTCTTAACTTCTCACATGGTTTCATTTCAATAAATGTTCAAATGATCCAATATATTTACAAAAAAAAATTGAAAACAGATTTGTGCATCAGAACTTCCACCACTGTTAAATACAACAGTAACACAACTGTTAAGTCATTAATATCACAGGCAACCAATGGTAAGGAGGGTCAAAGGTCGAATGGGAAAACTTTTCCTGCTAATGTGCATGTTAGTAGTTCCAGGAGAATATCAGCAAGCTGAGGAGAAAAGGTAGAGAGTGTTATGAAACAGGAGGAATAAATGAATCTTGTGAATAAAAGCAAACAGTCCTAC
This sequence comes from Scomberomorus guttatus, assembly GCA_038419695.1. Lineage (NCBI taxonomy): Eukaryota > Metazoa > Chordata > Actinopteri > Scombriformes > Scombridae > Scomberomorus > Scomberomorus guttatus. The sequence goes on from CM076452.1 coordinate 3,269,040, forward strand.
TTAAAAAAAACACAAACTAAACACCGACTGGTCTGCTGACACTAGGGGGCACAATAAGTTAATGTTTGAATATCAGGACTGACCATTAATTTTCCTCCTATCCTGCCTTTTCAATGTCACAGTTTCAATTACGGACGACCTTTTCGCCTCGCGTGGCAGCATTCATGTCACGGAACATGTGATTCCGATGGAATTCCTAAAGCAGCCCAGTAAATATATCTGACCTCAGTCCAGATACACGCAATGAAAAAATACACTGAGGGTGGAGACCTGGAATCAGGCACGAATTCAAAAGGTCTTTATTCCCTCAGTGTTTGTGGCTTCATGCATAACAAGCTGCATGTACACTGGTTGTCCATAGAATGTCTAATGTGTAGTATAGAAACTGCTTTATGTATAGAAATATGCAGATTTTCTTTGCAGCACCTGTATTTGCATTTATCCATGCACATATGTGTCTGTATGGAATTAAATAAATGAAATTCAGGAATGTGTATTAGTGAAATTAATTGAAATATATGTTGAAAAAACTATTTTATCTCTGTAAATAAAGGTTTTTCTGAATAGATGATGGATAAGAAGTAAACAGTAGTCCAGTATGGATGTTGAACAGCAAATATACGGTACAGTATCAAAGTTCATTCATTTCATTATCTTGGCCTCACAAGTAAAAAACAAACAGGATTCATGTGTGTGTGTGTATCACGTGTTATTTTTCACTTCTGCATATGTTTCAGTTTCTAACATGAAACTGATGTGATGTGATTCGTTAAATGGCCCTCAAAGGATTGTGGGTAGAAGGAAATGGATCTTTCTCTTTGTATCTGAAAAATCTAGACTGATGCACATATTCAGCTTATGAAATGATACTGACTGATACATATCAGTGACCAGTAATAGCTTATGACAGATGTATTGGCATTTATGTTGATATGGAAAAGGGATCATAACCTTCATAATCAAGAATAAAAAAAAACATTACAGGTCATTTAGAAAGACTTTTACATTGTTTTTTATTCCATCAGCCTGATTTCACACAGAAAATTTAAATTAATGAAAATAAATGTTTGGTTTTTAGTCTGATATGTATGAAAAGGAGAGGACGGAGTAAATTCAATCATGGTCTTACTTTACACTACACACTTGAAAAAAAAACACTACCTGGTCTACAAATATTCATATTGTTGTTTTTAACAATTAATTTCTTTCAGCTTTGTAGAGGCGTCGTACTTGAGAAACTTAAATTTATCTTAAGAGGAAAATCTCCCATTTTTGTCACTTATATATTTTTACTTGTCAGTGAGATAAAAATGTGGATTGGCTCACTTTATGTGTAGAAATATAAAGCATCTATACAAATGTGTTGACCTGTATCAATATAATTTCTATGTGCATGTGTAATTCTGTTTTCTTGTCTTATTGCTCTTCTGTTAGTCTAATATTTTGCCTTTTAAATGTATTGTTGTTCCCTGTTGAGGAAGCAGAGAAATATTCAGTGAGTTTCTTGTTTCTTGTATGTTTGAACATTTGAATATAATTGTCATACTAACTAGAAACAAATACAAATGAACAGAAATGTAATTAAAGTAGGGCCATACTGATGTATGATTTCATAAAAAATGTTACATGTTACACTGTGAAGCAGATAACACTATTGTCTGTTGTGAGCAGCAAGTTTATTTTAAGTATTTTTAAGTATGAAGAGATTCACCATTTTTTTATGACATCTATCTCTTATTTGAGGTTGAAGCGTCAAATTCATGTATTGTAATATAATTATTCATGTCTAAAACCACTTTTTTACAGCTGATTGATTTATTATTAGATTATCAGATTGTTCTGGACTCTTTCAGCTTCCAAGATCTCTCATCTGGCAGGATCAGTTCACCCAAACTGTGGACCTCTGAATAACGCCTGACTGTTGTTTATGGGGCCTGGTTGTCTTATAATTTAATGAATTCCAGGAAGGTTTAGTCAACATTTCCACAAAGAAAACTAACTTCAGATCAGATTGCAGACTTTACTTTTAGTCAACATGGCTGCGTGGGACTTATTTGTCCTTCACTGTGTTGTTACATCCTTTTAAGTTCACTATATACTGTAAATGCTACAGACAATTTCAACAAGTTCATCATGATGTCATTGGAAGGAGCACAGATTAATTCACTGAACAATGTCACTGTGAAGTAGACTGACACCAGGTTCACTTTTATTGTAGTAAAGCTGAATTTATGGCAACAGTCCAACACCAAATTTAATTTCACTCTGAGATGGACGCTAAATAAATTCAGCATGCGCTCGTCTGTGGACCTCCTCTCTGACCGGTCCGACTAATCGTCCGGCTGAAACAGGAAAAAGGCTCTTTTCATGAATTCTATTAACATCTCGTTTCTGAGACTCTGCAGACTGGAACCCAAAATGAGGTGCAGGCTCATTGCTGCGAGGCCTCTATATGACAGGGATAGAAATATGTTTTAATGAGCCCGAGACCCGAGGCGACAGACTACATTTTTTATTTGAGGCCAAGGCTGTGAGACTTCATGAATGCATGGAAATAAGGTAATGTATTTTTTTTTTTATAAATTTTGTGGTGAAAACAGAAAGAGGTGGAAAATGCAAATTGTGCAGGCGAGAAGAAAAAATCAACTGTTATGAAAATATCACATTAAAAAACAGTTGATTATTACAGCCTCCTAAAGGCTGCAGTGTTACAAACTATTATATAATAATATCTTGCTATCTGTGGAGCCTGTTTAACTGAATGGGGTCATCGGGTCATTAAAAACATGATTCATCCTCTGGCGACTTTGTATATCCAGAGTAACCTTAATGACAATCTTTTTTTTTTGTGATTATTGTGGCCAAAATGCTTGATTTTGCAGCCGCTTTTCTCAAAAATTGTGATTCCAATTTTACTAATTGGAATAATTGTAACATTCATGTTTAAGGGTTTAAGGGTGAACTGTTTGTGTGGTTTAGTTTAAAACTGTTGCTTTTTAATGTTTTTTATTCTCTACGTGGTTTCAACAAACACACCAAAGCCGGACTAAACTCACTAAAGAATCTTAACATGAAATGTGACCCTGAAATTCATCCAATCAGGTCAGTTTTCAGCAGGTACAGAAAGCCTCCACTCAGCAGGTTATGTTGACCAATCACAGTCCAGTATTGTAGGAAATTAGGACTTAATTTCTTGATCATGCACATTGTATCATAGCAAAGTGTTTCTACTTTCTTTTAAAAACATTTATCTGCAAAATTGCAATTTTCTTCTCCTCTGCAGAGTAAAACAGGACAACAAACTGACCCTCAAACTGTCACAGAAATGTATAGTTTATCATAATAATAACTGCAAAACTGACTTAAGGTGTTCATTACAAACATTAACTTATTATAAAAGACCAGAAATGTTTAATAAATGGTCTCAAGTTTGTTTTTTTGTCAATAAGAGACAAATTAAATCTAACCTGGCTTGACTTGTTTACATCTATGTATATATGACTGTTTCTGTGAAATGGTAAAATGGTTTTTTAAAATGGCTTCATCATTCTGACCTCTAGCCTAATGAAACCTCTAAAAAGCAGCAAAATATAAACCTCCTCACTGAATACATATTGCTGGACTCCAGTATCTGAACTGTCTGACTCACCAAACATCAGATCAGTTGCATAAGAGACTCTGAGAAGGAAGCATCTGACCAGTCGAACTAATGGACCGTTATAAAGAGAGCATTGACCTGTGTGACCTGTAACCGGGGATGTACAGAGGGGAGGATGAGGAATGCTGCGGGACCGAGCTGGGGTCATTCCAAGATGCTCAGTGAGGGGTCAAAGGTCAAATAGTGAAAGAAGAGAAGATTTAAGAGTTTAAATCTGTGAGAACTGCTGATTCAGTTCTCCATGGAAAATTACAAATAGTCTATTCATTTGAATTATATACTCAAAGCTGCACTAATCAATATTTTTTATAGAAACAATGAATCAAATGTCTATGTGTGATTTTCACCAACTCTGCAGAAAGCGGCAACCACTGTAAAGTGCCACCGACAGCTGCTGGATGCTCCAATTGACTCACATTCAAAAAAAGAACCAACTTCTCTCTAGAAATACTAACTCAAAAATATTTTTCAGTCATTATGGTCTCAATCTCTAAATTCAGGCCCTCTAGTAAGTGTGCTGGTGGTCATTTTGAAAATGATTGCTTCATTAATAAGATTTGAAGACTTATAGTAGCTTTGATGTCTGCTGTGTGGATGTTGATTGACAGCTGTGATTAACAGTTGGCTCACCTGCTGCTCTCCCCAGCTCCGGGACTCACACTGAGTCAGACTATTGTCAATATATAGTTAGCACAGTTTTTTAAGTAAAAAAGTAGCTAACGTTAGCCCAGGTGTGCACCGCTCGGTGTTCCCAGTTAGCTAGCGTAGGTAGGTAGTGGTGCGTGTTTCCAGAGTGTGAAAGGCAGCACCCTACACTCCTTATTTGAAAGGTCCTGGCTCCAAACGGAAAATATGGCAGGTTAAATTCTGCCAGGATGTTTTTCTCTGAGTAAAGGAGGTGCTATGTTTTTGTCTGACACACAGCTCAGCAGGATGTGGTTTGAGTGGATGGTGGACAGGATTTTGACACTGAAAACAGGGTTTGCATCCTGTGTCCTCTTTGGTTAAGGTAGATTAGGGAAAGACTGTGGTTTCAATGACATGCTCAAAAAGAAAACTTCAATTCAATTTAATTCAATTCAATTTGATTACATAGCACAAAAAACTTGTCCTGTCGCATGGTTCAAGTCACTGTTCCCTTTTTCAATATTTAACCAAGACCACATAACCTTTTCCTAACCTTAAACAAGCGGTGTGACATTTCCAGGAAACCGGGTTGGGATATGTGAGGAATGTTCTGCAGATGTGTGAAATGGTGCCAAAGTGAACTCATGGGCTTGTTTTTAACGCCTAGAGAGACCGGACTGACCAGGTGAGCTAGATCAGCTAACGAGCCATCGAACTGGACTGCAAAATTCAACCAGGACACCCAAACAGACACAATCTAAACTAAATATTTACATATAAAGATTACTGATTTTGCTTCTTCTAAAACGAGTCTTATGCTGAAGGTGGCCACAGCACACTGATGGGAATACATCACTCTGCATACACTGCCGTCTTGTAGCAGACTTTCCAAATTTAGCGCACACAATCTTTTCTGAAGTCTTTCATTATCATCCATTCAAGAGAAATTAGCAGAAATTGAGGCAATTACGCTGCGAGGCATCTCTTTTAGCTCATCACATAAAGGACAATAGAACATGAAATGAGTCTCATTTTCAATTTCCATCAAATCACAGAGCAGACAAAGACTATCATCATCATTTACTCTGCAACTGATTGTTTGAATTTGCCTGTGTGATCATTTTAGCCGGAACCAAATTCTACTCTGATGAACATTTTCAACAACGGCCTTTTGACTCTTCCTCCGGTTTCATGAGATCACACTAATCTTTGCATGTATATCATGGTCTTAGAATATTCTGTGTTGATAGCAGGTTAATGAAGTCTAATTTTCTATTTTGTCTAAAACTCACTGGGTGACATGTTCCTTCATCACCATGAACACACACACACACACACACTGTAGTTTATTCTGACTCACTTCCACACACACCATCCAAAAGGACAATGTCAAAGACATCAGACTCATGTAGAGTAAACTAATGATTAGAAGCTACTTTGACCACTTTGTGCAGACGCTGGCTGCAGACCTGTGAAAGACTGACTTTCTCACTGGGGTCAAAAGTCGTATCAGAGTGATGTAGAAGTTACATAAATTCTATTATTGATTGATCAGGGGGTTGTTTGTCACAAATCAGAGATGTACAACTATGGCGACATAGGTGATTTGTGTACTTTTGTGTACTTTAGTCTGGAGCTCTGTTTGATTTGAAAGAATTTGAGTGTACCTCCAAGTTTGTGTCAACAGTTTGCGTTTGTCTCTTTCCTGTTTCGACATGACGATGCCCCCGCGCACAAAGCGCACAGCTCCATAAAGAAATGGTTTTTCCCAACTTTGGTGCGTTAGAACTTGCACAGAGCCCTGACCTCAACCCCATCCAACACCTCTGGGATGAACTGGAACTCTGACTGTGAGCCAGGCCTTATCATCCAACACCAGTGGTCAGCCTCCCTAATAGGGCTGCAACTAATTATTTTTATTATTGATTAATCTGTTGATTATTTTCTCTATTAATCAGTTTTGTCCCGACCAACAGTTTACTGTCATAGAAGACTAAAGAAACCAGAAAATATTCCCATTGGGGAGCTGGAATCACAGTATTTGTATTTTTTTAAATGACTCATGAATCAGATTTAGGAGAACATTTGAAAGTCCAAAACAAAATTTAGACTTAAAATTATTTAAAAAGTATCAAAAAACCACAAAATGAATCACACTTGGGCCAATTTTAAGTGCAGTCCGGATGTTTGATGATGTATTTATAAAACAGTGGCTGGAAATTTCCATCTAATGTGGCTTTTAAAGAGCAGCAGTCTCCTGACTCCTGCACATACTGAATGATGTATTGTGATATTATATGCACATAGTAGCCTAACCCTTATATGTTTACTGTTTATATGAGATCTGGGTCTCTGGCTGTATATTACATTTTATGACTTTGCTTGTCTACGCTCCAAAGGCCAGAGTTGATTATCTGCCAACCCGCCGCACACTTACAAACGCCGACACGTGCCTCCCTGTGTGATATACACAAATACATTTAAATGTGTGGTGATCCTCAGCCGTGTGTGTGATAGCTTAATAATGATATACGTGGAGTCTGCTGCTGAAGCTGACTGCAATCCCACAACTGTCAGCTTACAGATATTTATTATCACCCAGCACTTCCGTACATTCACAGCACCTCTGCACATTTCAGCATATTCTACTACTGATGCATGCTGCGGCTTTCTGTGCAGCTGCGGGACTCAAACTATTAAAACCGACCACATCTTTGAACACATATGTAAAGCTGACTGTCTCTATTTGCCAGTTTTTTATTATTGCATCAAACCTGAATGATCTCTGGGCCAATACCACATACATGTAAACACTGCCCCCTGTAGGCCATCTGCTGTGATTTCTGTGAATCTTTTCCTCCTTTCAGCAAAGAGAAAACCCAAAAGAAACTCATGTTTACCGTCTGTATAAACAGGTAAAACACTGCTCAGGTAGGAAGGTGAACAACTGTGTCCCAGTTGCATACTATATACTAATTGTATACAGTATACTAATATTCATAGTATATGCAATATCAATATACTACATTGTTTCATACCAGCAGGAAATTGTGTATTATGTGCACGGTGCAAAGGCAATAAAACTGAGACTTCAGAAAGCCACCACCCAACAAACAGAACAAAATGTTTTATCAAAAATTCAATAGTTATTTTGTTTTTTAGGTGTTCCTGCAGTTGTCTCCCCGCCATCTACTTTTACTTTTAAATTTGTTCAGCTGTTAGTAGCTCCTCCATGTCCTTTGTGTCCAACAGCACAGCCAAAAATAAAGCATAACAGCTGTTCTGAGTATACAATTGGCCACCACAGTGATTTAAGTCATAGTTTAGCAGCCCTAACTAGGCACAAATCTTTCCACAGCGCACGTATTATGATTCATTTCTGCCTGTCAAGTTTTGGTTTTCTCCACATGCAGAAATTTTGCAGAAAGTTTGGAGTTTGTAAATTTTTACAAAGCATTTACAAAACCAAAAACACAGCAGCAAAAGCATAATGAATAAATTAAACTGTGTTTATCAAGTCTACCATAAGCTGCAATTGTCAGCATGCCTGGCTGACTCTGTTACCGCCTCTAGCATTATTTCCAAAGGCAAGTGGTAGAAATGATTTAGATTTTGCACGTAGTTGCACAGAAAAAAAATCAAAAAATACAATTTCTTAACCTTTTTAAGATACATACATTAAGTTTATGTTTGTAGCAACAAATAATCTCCTCTGATTGGGTGAATTTAGGCATGTTAACAGTAACTGTGAGTGGTCACAGTTCATTACGTTCCACTGGGAGTAAAGCCAGCAGACAGGCTGTTATTTATAACCTAAAACCTCGATTTATAACCCTTGACAAATCAAGGTCAGCAGCAGCAGTGCTGGCAGGTGAGCTCAGGAATTTTATGGTCGTGAAGAGTCTTTCTCTAATCGCAGGTAAAAAGTCTGATAAAAGCTATTTAAAGAGAGACCGTTGAATCACAACATCACATTATCCTTCATTCTTCTGTGGTAAATGATCAACCCCATTCAATAAATTCAACTGCTTTCCCAGTTATCATTAACTCCCACAGACAGGAAATCCGAGTTCATGTAAATAAAGACATGAGGTCATACTGATTTTTTCTCTTTCTCTCCAAACCAAACTCCAAACTTAAGACTACTGTCAATTTAAAATAGCTGTTTAATTTAAAAATACATTAATAACAAACAAAAACATTCAAAAACCACTTCAATAAAAACCACTTTGGGCAGAGAGAGATGCGTCTTCTGTCAGGGGTTAAAAATGTCCTTGACTCACAGTCCGGCGCCTTCAGAGCGGACAGGACCTTGACTGCGAAGTGTCAGTGAGGACGTGAGCACACGTGTTAGTGAGGACTCCACTTAAAGCAGCTGTTAATCCCCTCAGCCAGGAGTCAGTTCATATAGAAAAGAGGAGCTGAGGGCAGATCACAGAGCGACAGAGCTGCCTCAGAGCGAGGTCACGTTAGATGACTGAAGGTGTGATCGCACCTCCACTCGATGGTCTTTAGTCTAAACCAGAGAAGAAAAGTTGACTTGGATGTGCTTTTAGGTTAAGTTTCTTTAGCTTGACACACGACTGGAAGACAAAGCCGACACTGATATATTTATCGGCTACCTGTCCTCACGTTTGTTTAGATATTCAGGTAGTTTAGCACCAGAGAATAAAAGGTGAGCAAATTTTGTACAAATATTCTACAGCCTTACCAAGAGAAGTGCATTAAAGATGACACAATTTCTAGACCAGAATGCAATGCGACCCCGGTTTGCATTACTGCAGGTCTGTAATAAACTGTATGCAAGTTTATCACATTTATTGGATCTTAAAGCACAGCATTTTTCTCTCTGTCGCTCTCGCTACATATATTGATCGATCCACCTACAGCCATGTGAAGGGCAAGTATCCAGCTGCGCCCCCTGGTGGATACATTTGTAAAGTAGTTTTTTTCTCTTAAATATTCAATATTTTTGACTAAATAAGTTACTAAATAAGCAATTTTATTAATTATTATTAATTAATCTCAACATAGTTATTTAGATAGTCTTTTGGGGGCTAAACAAACAATTAAAAACCCTAATCAATAAAAATTTTAGCTTTGTCTTTTATTAGATAGTGGGCAGTGAAGAGGCAGACGGGCTTGACATGTAACGAGGGTCCCCAGCTGGAATCAAACCAGGGACGCTGCGGCCATGCGGCATGCGCAGCAACCAATCAGCTATCGGGGCGCTCCAGATTTGTCTTTTTCTGTGTGACTGAACAAAGACAATCCTAAACAATACAGGCTGACTTAAAAAAATCTTAAATGCGTATCATTGCTACTTTATAGTGCTATATAGTGTATTTTTTCATAAAAAATTAAAATATTCCTCTTTGACACACAAACTGCTTTATGTTGTTAAAGTCCAGGTGAAATAAAACTGCCTTTTTGTCTAATACATCATCTATATCTGCTCTGTAAATCAGAAACCAAAAAGGTAAATGGACTGAATTTATATGGCGCCTTTCTAGTCTTCCGACCACTCAAAGCGTTTTACAATATGTCAACATTCACCTGTTCACACACACATTCATACGCTGATGGCAGATGGCACTTTGATATCTTTGGAAAGTGAGAATATTTATGGAAAGTGAGGCCATATTGTACGACCTTTTCCTATGGCTACTTGAGAGTTAATATTTGGTATTATGGTTAGAATTAACCCTCCTGTTGTCTGAAGGTTAAGGGCTAAGCAATGCAATATCTCAGTGGGTGTCCTCACAAGTGCAGAAGTACTAATGTGTGTGTGTGTGTGTGTGAGAGAGAGGTGCTTATGTAAAACAAGGTTGCTGCTGCAGCCTCCAGCAGGTTTGAGGGTGAGCATCCTTAATGTGGAGTGACAGTAGTAAAAGAGAATAGGCTGCTTGTCCTGTGGCGTGTGTGTGTGTGTGTGTGTGTTGGCGGGGTGGTAATGTGTTGACTCGGCGATGTTGGCCGCAAGGTTGGAAAGGAGCCTTTTTGACGAGGAGAAAAGATAAAGGAAGTGGAACAAAGTTTAGTTGTTGCCACTCCAGTGGTTTGTGAGAGCAGTTTGTGGTGAAAGGTTAAGTGCAAGAAAGCGTTCAGTCCTCAAACAGCGTTTAGAGGCAGGATGGAGCCCGAACCAGGCGGGTAATTGGATGGTTAAAAGTCTGCGCTTCAAAAAGAAAGGTATAAGTCTGTTGTTACTGAGGAGAATGAGATGAAAGTTTTTTAAACCAATGTTGGCTCTTTTACTAAATTACAAGTATTCATGTATCAGCACAATAAACAACTTTTTTTCGAGGATTTTCTCATTTGATAGTTTCTCACATACAATATGGACTAAGAAACAGATGTTAATAGCTTCTTAGCGTATGTGCTGTGCTTACACACACAGGTGAACATAAAATACTCAAAGGACCATTTGAGAGCTTACAAGCTAGCTAGCTTAAGAATCACAGCGTTACATTACGACAACCAGACACAAAAAACCAGAACAGAAAAAGAGAAAAGCAAAAAAGAAGAAATAAAAGTAAGTACACAAATAAATCAGGAGAATAAAAACAAGAGTACAAGGCTGTGATATGAAATTGAGGCTATATAAATAGGCTGAGCTATAAATATATCTTTAAGGTCCATTAACGTAATGTAGTAGTTAAGAAAAGTTCCTAATCTCATATAGTACTTGTCTAATCTACCCATCAAGGAAAATGATTCCTTTTTCATCTGCAGACACTCAGTAATCAGAATCTGCTAATCTGTAAGCGATGGGACACGCTGACTTCCACTGTTGCAGCAGCAAACTCCTGCCAAGTAATCTAGCATAAATAATCACTTTAAAAATCAATCAAATATATTAAACCATAAGACTGTTTTGCTTATTTTGTTATAATGAGCATGTGCAAAATAATACACACTTTCAGGTTTTATGCAACTGGATAAACCTGAAAGTCCTTAACAAGGTGTCACGAGAGGAATCTAAAGGGTCACAAGATGATTACTGGAAGTAAGGAAACAATAAAAACGCAATTCTGTTACACAAGCTTATGTTTCTTGTCCAGATTTTTCTCTAATATTTTCTCTTTCTGGTGAATAACTGTAGTTTTATGTCCTTAGGCCTTTAAAAAAGTCAAATTTAACAATCTGAGAGGGGACAAAAAGGGGAAAAACCACAGTTGGCACTGCTTTTCACGCTTTTCAATCTCTCCTTTATTACTTCCTGAGGTTTTGTTCTTGTTTTTTTTTTCCTTTCATTCCTGCTGAAGAGTTTTTGGGGAGTCTTTTTGTAACCGAGGGTGTAATGATACATCATGTCATATGCTTTACAGATTGTGAAGCTCTGTGAGGCAAATTTGTCACTTTGTGATTTGTGAAATTGGCTCGACTTGCTTTATATAAGACAGTCACAAGCAAAAAAGATTGGGAGCAACTGTTCTATGTTTATATTAAGTCATTGATTTTACTATTACTAGAGAAACAGCTATTAATCAAAAAAAATCTAATCAAAGAACATGCAACATCTTCTCATGGCCATTATCTACTTTTCATATACTCATTTGTCTATAAATGCCTACAAATGGTGACTGTATTTTTTTTTCTGATAATACTATATGCTTCTTATTTGTCAAACTACATTACTGCCACATTAGTTCAATAGTTCACATTTTCACTTTTTAGAGTCAAATGAGATTAGGTTGATGTTTTGGTCAGGAGATGCGAGGATCTTCCCTGCCAGCATATGTAAATAATGCAACAGAGGAGTGGAGGGCTATGTACTGTAGGATGGCAAAACCAAACACATTTCAGTTCTGGCAAGGTAACAATACAAAAGCCACTCAAAACCAATAAATAATAAATGGAAAACCGTGATTATTAACGCTGTCTGTAGGCTGTATCTTACAGAATACACTCTGATCCTGCTCGGTGTGAAATAAAAAAATGAGATCACAAAATCAATGAATACGCTCTCATGAGAGCGTATAACTGACCATATAACCCTGATGATGCTCTCGTACACAACATAAATAAATATAAATGTACTTTTTTGACACTGTCGACAGCAGTGTGAAGGTTTTCTTTTTGTTTTTTTACAAACATGACCAATAAAAAACTTGAATATCTCTCCCTCTCTCTCTGTGAAAAGATTCACTGTATCTGACAGTAGCTTAGCTCGGTTTCTCTCCGGTGACTCGCCTTCACCTCCTTCCCTTTATTCCTCCTCTCCACCTCCCTCCTTTTCCCCTTTTCTACCTCCCCTCTACTTCCTCACGCCTCTTCCTTTACTCTTTCCCCTCTCGTCCCTCTCTCCCTCTCCATCCATCACGTTCTCTCTCGTCTTTTCACCTTGCCCCGAGTATCACCAGGATGAAAAATAAATAAAATAAGTTAGCTCAGCTCCCGTGGGTTGTGCTGTTTTTGTATTTGGTTGTGTGTGTTTTTCAGCTGTCTTCAGATCTCCGTCCTCACTGACACCGGGCCTGTGGGCAGAGAGAGTCTAACCTTGGACCTGACATCCGAATAGCGATCAAGTGACGGACCTGAGCGCTCCGAGACAAACTGTGGTCATGTCTAGCTTGTCTAAACTTGTGAAAGGAAAAGGAATAAAATATCTGCAGTTGTTCGCTGTATATAAAACAGCTGTCGTCATAGACAACAGAAATGTAAAAAAAAATAACCACTAATAATATCTAGGAAAGATGTTTTTGTGTTCAATTCTGCAAAAATAGCATGAAAGCATGATAAAAATATTTTAACAGTTTTTTTGTATTATTGTATATTTGTATATTTTCATATTAATAAAACTCCAAATTAAACATACATTATGTTGTTTGTTGGTGCTCTCCAGAACCACACAGAGGCATTTTCTGATCTGACGCCTGTCTGCAGTAATCAGCAGGATGACATAATTTCTGTCTGCCTTCCCGAACCGTTGCAAATCACTGTTGAAAAATAAATATATTTTATGATGTGACAACGCTGTGGTTAAGGTCTGGTTAGGTTTAGGGAAAGATCATAGTTTGGGTTAAATTAAGCACTTTAAGGTAAGGGAAACGTTGTGGTTTGGATTAAAGTTACTACTTCTTTCAGGTTAGAGGTTTGTTGTCATGGTTACAATAATAACCGCGTGTTAACAGTTAGGGGACGATCATGGTCAAAACAGTGTCGACTTGCAGTTGAAAATTGGGAAACGAACAGCAATCTCCTGTGTCAAAGTCCAGTGTTTTGTTGACCCCTAGAAGGCTTCTGTCACTTGAATGTAAATATCTTTTTTCTTGGGAGGACAGTCTTTCTTACACTTAACCTAACTCTCACTTAGGAAATGAGTTAAAATGACAAACAAACATTAAATGTGGACAAGGATTCATTTTGGTAAGTGGTCATGATATGAATGCACTAATTAACTCTAACTTGATAGAGAGAGTGGACAAATTGTCACTTCACTTCATGTCATGTTGCTCTTTGCCTCCATCTTGTCCATTATTTTTGTATATCAGGAAACCTTTTCATGTTTTATTGCTTAATTATTGTCTGTCACATATGATTTCTAAAACTGGGAAACCAAATCAGCTGTGAAGTTGTGACCCAGCTGCTGCTGAAATAAGGAAATTCATTCACCTCTTGACTGATCCCAACAGCTCTGACCCTCCAGCTCCAACCTGCCTGTCTGCTGCAGTTTGTCCAAAAATACCTGACGTTCATTTAGTCTGCTGCCACACAGCTGCTGCTCAGATAGAAACAGTCAGTGAGAGAGGGATGGAGACAGAAAGACGCGGAAAACTGTGAGATGACACAATTAACCTCTTCCACCCTGCTGACAGTCTGCTGTGTTTTTCCTCATGTAAGCTATATGAGTGATGATGTTTCTTCTTGCGACAGCCTTTCTTCTTCCTTTCATGTCTGATGTTCACTTTGATTGCGCTGAGAGATCTTGACGTTTCCCACGACATTACAAAATTCTGCATGTTTGAGTCAGTGACGATCATCCCCTGTGACATTTTTCCAGCTGAAAATGTAAAGTTTCTGTCCAGAGATGAGACAACTGGAGTGTTGAGCCTTCAAGCATAAATTAAGCTTGAGGCTGTTTTCACACTGCAGTTCAAAGTTTCCACCTTCTGACCTTAATGGCCGTGACACACCAACACAGCAAGCCATCGGGCACCAACCTTAGCCTGCAGGTTCTGTGTGTCTGGCACGATGTGCTCAAATTGACTCTTATTAGCTGCAATATGGCTGATTAAGCATTTTGAATCAGCTACAGATTCAACCTTTTTTTTCCTTTTTTTTCACCTCCATCTGGTTCTTTTCCTCTCGGAGAAGTAAAAGTCAATGATCTGACACACCTGTGGCAAAGCACAGCAACACAGAATGGTGAAAGTTGCTTTTTAACCATGAAGTTTACTTTTTAATTACCCTTTCGCACTTTGCATTTTGAACATATTGAAGACTGGTATGTTGAAATTTAAATTTAAATTCATTTTGGCTTCTGCAATCGTTAACAGAGAGGACCACTCTACATATTAACTAAGTAAACAAAGTCACTGTATTTCCTCTAATAGTGGCCGATGCCTTTATTTACCTCAACTTCAGAGGGCACCAGGCCTTTAATGGAAGCAGGCTTATATTAGAGGCCTGTATTTCTAATTCCCTCTGTTTGATAAGTTTATTTGCTCATATTTTAGTACGAAGCCTCCTTGTTTTCTGATCTGCTTCCATCTGTAAATTTTATGTTACTGCATTACTGGTAGTTACGGTAATCTGCACCAGAGACAAAATAATAAAATAAAATCATTTAATCATATGATTCTCCTTCAGTTTCCAGATGTTATCAGACTGAATGGACCATGACACGGAAATTGGAACTGCGTCTCGAGACCGTGGACATTTGTGTCAGAGTTTTGGAAACAAAACAAAAAGCAACATTAAGATTTCTGCAGTGTAGTGAAAAAGGTGTAGCTGCAGCTTATTGTGCCAATTCTTTTAATAACAAAACCTATTTGACATCAAGCTGTAACATCAAACAACAACAACAACAAAACTTCTTGTACTTTAGAAAAGAAAAGATGACACAACCTGTAAATACGACAACTTATGAGTTACATAAAGTTGCATTTATCCTATGTAGTAGAGGCTTATCTACCCACACTTCTCATCCATGCTCATAAGCTAACGTGTCATGTAGCTATCCACCAAATCTACAAATTAATGTCAAACTCTCTGTAAAACAGCCAAAACGAAACGTTACAAGGATTAGTAACTGTAATGAATTCAAATTGTGATCCCCTTACACCACCTATCACTGAAAATAATACTGTAACGATTTACTAAGTAATGCATCAGTGGCCAACAGTGATTATTACATCTGAAGCTCAGAATGTTTCATCTCAATAGATCAGATTACCCTTAGTTTCATATCCTTTGCTTTATGTTCAAGTGCATTTTTAACAGAGGACATGATGTAATGCTATTGATCTATCAGACTTTGTCAGCACTTGCTCACTGAGGTCAGGGATCACCAGACCAGATAAATGGAAAAGATGGAGCAGAACTGACAATGAACTGAAGACTTTTCTTGACGGTTTAAATCTGTACTTCGATATCAGACATCAGTCTGCGCAGATCATTTTTGACAGATGCACATTGTGTTATCTTTGCTTGATATGACTGAACTGTGTGTGAGTGGGGGTAAATTAAAACCACACACCCTCAAAGGTCCACTCTGTCAGGTCAGTCTGCACTCACTGGTATGATGGTGATGTGTGACAGTTTCTCTGAGGTTTGGAGATCAGCAGTGTTTGTCTTTGTGCTTCAGAGTTTCTTTAACTTTGCTTCTTTTACACAGCAGGCTTTCATGTTCAGTTCTGATTTGCTCTTGATTGATTGCTTTGGATGATTCTTCATATTTGTTCTTTACTGTAACTAATTCCCAAGACAAATATGAGCTGACAGCAATGTAAGGAGTTGTGAGTAGAGTAAAGGCGTCAATATGCTTCAGCCAAAGAGCTTGTCAGATGGTCGACATCATATTTCTGTAAGTTTCCAAAACCAACAATCCAACATTCACACTTTTGGCTTCAAATGTGGTCAGACAACATATTATATAAGTAGTTTGTTTATACTTAAAAGACTGGTGTGTAAGATTGAGGGGATCTATTGGCAGAAAGGGTATATTATATTCATAAATATGTGGATTTTTTTTGTGTTGCTCTCTTCTCTCCTGTGCCTCAGGTACCGCCCCTCCTCCTGTGGAGCAGGTTAATCACGCGCAGCTGACTCCACTCACTCGTCAACGGGTGTACAAAGGTGGAGAAAGGGAGCCCAGCAGGGCCGGTGGGCCATGTGGCAGCTTGTGTGCTGTGTGTTTGTGTATCAGGATCAGTAGGTTTTGGTTCACTCCTTTTGAAGGGAGGGTGAAGATTGGTTTTTGCCTTTGGTCTAACTTGGGTTGACTTTATCTGTTGTCTCTGTTGTACCTGCCTCCAAACCTTTGGAGACCTTTATTTAATGAAAACATCAGTTCCCCCTTTCTTTCTCTTTCCCAGGCTCATGTTTCTATGTGTTATTCTCTTTGTCCCCTGGACATTTTTAAGGGACATAATGAGTGTATAATCACCTAAAAAAATAAGAATTGTTGTTTTTGTTACCTTTTTAAAATGAGCCCTTTACATCTACATAAGGAGCGGGTTCAGCAAGCAGCAAGGAAAAACTCCCCTCTCACAGGAAGAAACCTCAAACAAAACCAGGCTCTAGATGGGTGTCCATCTGCCATGATGATGATGATGATGATGATGATGATGATGATGATGATGATTATGGCAGGCGTGGGCGTCAAGCAGGACCATGTCAGCACGGGGCAGCCGTGGTCCATGGAAGCCCGCCCTCCATAACTAGGGGCTGGTCCAAGGCGAGCCTGGCCGGCCCTGACTATAAGCTTTATCAAAAAGGAAAGTTTTAATCCTACTCTTAAACGTAGAGAGGGTGTCTGTCCCCCAGACCCAAACTGGAAGATGGTTCCACAGGAGAGGAGCCTGATAGCTGAAGGCTCTGCCTCCCATTCCTACTTTTGGAGACTCTAAGAGTAAGCTGCATTCTGGGAGCGCAGTGCTCTAGTGGGGTAATAGGGTACTACTCTCTTTACTAGCTCTTTATAATATGATAGTGCCTGAACATTAAGGGCTTTGTAGGTGAGAAGGATTTTAAATTCTAGCAATTCAATTCAACACAGACTAATCTTTTGGGGGGCTACACTCTTGTTTTTTTCCAGCATCTTTTGTTTGTCATTTTGATTTTAGAATGGTAGAAAATAAAACTGGGATTCTTACATTTTTTCCTCTGCTACTCGTCTGAATCAAGTTAGAATTACCACTTTATCTTTAAGGCAATACTGAAAAATCTTTAATACAATTTATATATAACTATAATTCCAGGAGTGTGTCCATGTCCGTGTGTGCTGTTCACAACTCACTAAGCTCACTCTTACCTCTCTCTCGAGTTTAAGTCTGATCAGGAGCGCAGCATAAATGCATTAAATGGACTCGTTCGCAGCAAACAGGCGGCAACCTCATGCACCTGTCAGGGAATACGGGACACTCCTGAGACAGCGGGGTGGGGTTTCTGAGGGTTCACGCGATATGATTCAGGGCGATTTGATGCCTCCCAGAGCATCTGCTGAATCACAGCTCATATGTTCCTGTGCAGCTGAAGAAAGAGAGGAGAGTGAGGCACTGACACTGCCAGGGTAAGGGATTCACTGTCCACTGAGGTCATGCATGATAAAAACGTTTGCCATCATGATCCTGTGAGGCACCTTAGAAGACCGTGTCTGCCAAATGGCTTATGTAACTGCAAACCACTTATATTCATTTGGACAAAAACTCCAACAGATTGGTGGTGTTATTCAAATGTTTTTCAGATGTCACGCTGCTCAGAGAATGTGAATTTCCATTTGAAATTTTTCATTTTGAATAAATAACTTGAATTTTCTCTATAGAAACGCAGGAGTCTCCTGGATTATTTAAATAGGATATGTAACTGTAAATTTTATGGTCATCAGTTTTAATAATTTCATCTTCATTTAATTTTAACCTCAGTTTATTTAAAGTGCATGTCACCCAGAGTCTCTGTACACTTCACAAGTTAAAAACATGACTTCACATATAAAAGTGCGCACACACACACGCACCAAAGCTATTATAAGTCTTCAAATCTTATTAATGAAGCAATAATTTCCAAAATGACCACCAGCACACTTATTAGAGGGCCTGAATTTAGAGATTGAGACCATAATGAGTCGCTGAAAAAATGACTGACTTTATTTCTAGAGAGGCACTTTAAGATACTTCTGAATTGGTTTTTTAGCCTCAAGCTGTGGTAGTTGTTACTTTGTCTGAACACAGCTATAGTTTATATTGGTGGTTATTTTTCTCTGTGCAGTCAGGTGTAACTGAGCCAATTTCTGCCTCTGAGAAATATTTGCAGAGAAAAAAAGGGAAAAAAATGAAACAAAATACAAACTTTCTGTAAGTACGAAGTGATTATTCTCCTGTTAAGCTGCACAAATGACTTCCTGACTGAAGCATTAAAAAAACAACATCCTAACTTCTCACACAGACAGTATATTCATTTCAAGGTGATATAATCTTTGGATCAATACACTCTTAAGCCACATAAAAGTAACTGTGTCACAATGCACTCAGATAATGATCAGAGTTGATCTTCCTTTGTCCCAGGAGAGGGCACGCTTGTTTTTCTTGTGTGTGTGTGTGTGTGTGTTTATACAATATGTAATATGCATTTTTCCAAGAAGATGTTTGTTTTTGCATGTCTCTGACTGTATCGCTCCAGTCTGCACTGCATGTGTGTATGAATGTCAAACATCTCAAACAGCCTCTGTTTTGCTGTGTAATGTCTCCCCCTGCAGCTACACTGTTCTAATGCAGGACATTATAGAGTCCATTTCAGAGTTGTGCTTTTGTGTGTGTGTGTGTGTGTGTGGTCTGTCATAAGCTACTTTTTGGGGACAAATTACAGATGTAGGACCAGTTAATTGGGGACGGCTTGTCCAATTGGGGACAAAAGTTGTGTCCCCAGTTGGGAAAAAGCTGATTTTTGGGTCAGTGGTTAAGGTCAGGTAAGGGCTAGGGTTAGGCAAGTAGTGGTAAATGAATGTAAGTCCATGTAATGTCCCCAAAAGTGACCGTGGTCTGTGTGTCCATATCCAAAAATGAGAATCTGGGTATGGAAACAGAATGAGATGCTCTGTCTCTCCTTTAATAGCCACCATCAGAGTGTCCTTGAATGGACCATTTGAACTCTAATAGAGCTGCAACAGTGAAGCCTGTGATTGTACCAAGCAGCTCACGTGTATGTGAACGTATGCATGTATTTAACCCTTGCTGCTGTACCATAGACTGTATATAAAGATGGACGTAGCAAGGTGTGATTTCACTCATTGGTTTGCATTTGAGCTGGTTTGAAGCCCAGAGAAGCTAACGCTATCTTACTGGGAACACTAAACATTAAATTGTGCTAACAAGGCAGGTATCGTAATCAAGCAACATTAAACTTACCAAAATATTGTGACAATAGTCTGACTCAGTGCAAGTCCTGGAACTGAGGAGAGCATTAAGGGCCTGAATTTAGAGGTTGAGACCATAACAACTGGGACTTGAGCGGGGGACTTTTTGAAGCCACCATCTAGGGACCGTCGATGTAATTGCACTTTAAGGTACTTCCGCATTGGTGTCAGCCTCAAGCCGTGGTAGTTGCTGCTTGTGCCATACAGACAAATACAAATACAACCGAAAAGTTAAAGAAGTTTTGTTGAACAAAAAAATCTTGCATACTTTCTCACCTCCACACACTTCGCCAATTGCTGCTTGAAGAGTGTGTGCAGATGTCGGATATTCGACTATCGGACAAGCACCTCAGTTGATCGGCTCACTCACGCTTTAATGCTGTGATCCAGGACAACTCTTCAGGCAACAGCATGTTAGAAGTTGCCTCATCATTGTGAGTTAGATCACACAGAAACATTGTGTTGTTTGGACTCATTTGGATCCATTTTTGTGATGCTGTGGCTCAAATTTTCTGCCTCTGGCAACAAGTTGCAATTTATGTTGTCCCAACTTTATTACCTCCTTCAGTCCTCTCCAGATGGCATTAGTATTGACAGGAGAGCTCAGGCAATTAGCATTATAATTTTAACTTCAGGACTGCAGGAGTTTTATGAAACAAACAGCCCTCTCCACAAGAGGCTGGTAATTTGATTTTGCCTGTGGACAAACTGAAATGCATGCACATCTCTAATTTCAGTCTGTCATCTGGACAGTAAAATGATTCACTGGGGGACAATGGGACAAACAGTCACTCTGTGTATCTGTACAGAAGCAACTCCTTTTCTCTCATTTTCTCCAATTGTTAAGAGACTAAACTAAATTCTCTTCCCTGGTAATATATATTTTTTTCATATGTAAGATCACACATAATAATTTATATATGTGCTTAACCCTGTTGTTTATTTTGTGTGCTGCTTTAACGGTTTAATTTCCTCATTCATTTAATCTAAACAGTCACGCTGCCCTGCCTCACCACTGGTTTGATCCAGACGAGGCTAAAATGTGATAAACAGAATCAGAATAAAACAAATTTCAACATGCCAAGATCAATGCAAAGATAAAATATACGGGCCATGGTCTGGAGTAAAACTGACGAATCACCCGACCTCAACAGATAATGTCCAGTGTCACTGATTCTTTTAGGGGCTTTTCTTCATTGCAAATTCTGCTAAAATCTACCCGACTAAGAGTCTCAGCCATGCTAGCAGCTCTGCATGGACATGGAGCTGCTTTGAGCTAAATGCTAATGTCATGTAGTGACATTGCAGAGAAAAAAGATTGTATGGAAAAATTCAGTTTCCTGTTATTGATTTTTATCGTCTCTGCTAACAATTTGAGTCGACCAGAATAACCAGGGATGAAGCTTCACAAACACGCACAACATGAAGAAATATGTAGCCTGTTTTGCTGCACTATGGTCGACGTTGTGTAACCAGAAAATAGTTTTACTTAACGCCACATGAGTGTGTCATTTCTGATGTCCTCCTGGTGACACTGATGCTTTTTAGACCTTTCCTGGTTAAAAATAAAAAGTTTAAAAGATCAAAAGGAGAGAAAAAAAAAAGAAATTAGCTGAAAATAGGCTGCCCTGGCCCCTTTCTCACTTACAAAATGTCCTCTTCTCCCATCTGCCAGAGGTGTTGAGGTGTTAATGTCCTGTCAGTCCTCAGAGGGGCAGGGTCACTCTGACTTTAAGCCAGGGGCACAAACGTGTGTGTGTGTGTGTGTGTGTGTGTGCGCTTATGCATGTCACTGTTTGTCCGTGGATCTGTTTTATGTCCTTATTGTCCATAAATCATTATGTCCCTATCATGTGTGAGACATCATGTGTTGTTCAGATTAGGATTAAGAATATGTTGAAACAAGTAAATTATTCTTGGTTGAGATTTCAGACTAAAGGTGAGAGTTTGGGTTATAAAATGAATGTTAGGGACCTCTCGGTTATAGCAGCGGTATACAGTTTGCGTGTGTGTATGTGTTTGCTCACCCCCTCACTCCCCCTCCCTCCTCCACCTTGTCGTGTCTCGCTCACTTTCCCGTCCTAACAGGAACTGACAGCAGCAGCACAACACAACAAAAATGCAGCAACACCAAATCCTGTTGCAGTACAACATCACATCTGAGAGCCTGATGTAGAAATGTGACTGCAGGCGAAAAGAACAGAGAGTGAAAATATTCTTTAAAAAATTCACAATGAAGCAGCTGCTGGGGAAGTCTTGAGGATATTAATTCATTGGTCAATGGGGGCAACATGAGGCCCAACACTGTTATAAGATGACAGTGTTAATGATGGGAAGAGACTTACAGTAGCTGTATTAGTAGCAGTTAAATGTTTTGACATTTATTCTTTTTCTTTTGAGGTTTTTGATTTTCTTGTCTGACAAAAACAAAAAAATGAAAACGTGAGGTAAGATTATGTGTTCACAAATAAAAAAAAAACGTACTCTTTTCATCAAATTAATCCATGCATAAGCATGATTCTGCTTTATAAATCTCAATCTCAGAGGGCTTCTTGCAATGTGTAGAGTATAAGACATCCTCTATCCTTAGACCCTCGATAAGAAAACCTCCACAAAAATCCATTAATCAAACGCACACAAAAAAATATTAACAGGAAAAAAACAAACATGAGAGAAACCTCAGTGCTGCTTATCTCAATGCTGCTTGATATTTCTTTTGCTGAAGCCTGTAAATGACATTTCAGATCAGTATTTCTTGTTGGATGATGAATGTATGTTTGGTGTGAAGCTGCAGGAATCAGATTCTTCACAGTGGGATTCAGTTACAATTCTGATTCACTGCACAGAGAGTAATGAGAGTCACACCATAGAAAATGCCAGAAAATCCCATAGAAGCATTTAAACATTTATATATTTAAGATTTTATTCATTTATTTAGCTTTATTACTGGACACACCACCGTGAATTGTAACAACAGATTGTGACTTTAACTGTATCAGTCTTTTTGGCCACTATGGGGCAAAGTAACTCCACAACAAGCTGAAAACACACCTGTCTAAAATTGGCTATATTTCAGGCACCCCTGGTTCCAGAAGTAAAAATCCTGATCATTTTTCCCACAGACAACGTTACGTGACTCTGAAACTCTTTTGGTTAAATTATCAGTTCAAAAGATGAACAACTATGTTAGAAAATATCTGGTTCCTTGATTAAAAAGTCAAAGGTACAAGACGGGTAGAAGTTAACTATGACTCCAAGGTGCAGTTCAGCAAGAAACAGCCAATCACAAAGCTTAAAATTTGATCACATGCACTGCAAATGATGTTCAGAGCCTAAAGAATTACGGTGTTGAGAAAACTGACTTTACGATCTACAGAGTGAATCAGTTCAGCTTTAATTTCTGGCTCAGTTTTGAGTGAGTTCAGCAACTATTTGTTACAACTTGAACAATGAGAGATTTTGCAAGATTTTTTAATTCATTACGCACTGATTCGCACCTCTGACTGACTTCCCCACCATAGCAATGCCGGGCCGAGGCTCATGGGTATTGTAGTATTTTTAGCTATTCGCCAAAATCACAAACAAAATGTGATTTATCAGAAACAAAGTTGAATTAATTGAAACTGGTGGTCAAAATATAAACTTATATACATTATCTGGGAGAGATTCTATGTTCAGTGATATTGAGGAGATCATTTCAAGAAAACATTTAAATGGGAATACAAAAAGGGGAAAAGCACTTGCAGAACCAGTGGAACCTCCCACTTGCAACTCTATGACTAACATGTTAGCACAACATTACATATTTACATCCAGCAGACAACAAAGAAACTTAGTCATTCATTTGGAGTCATGTCTGTGTTCATCTGATGATTGTCCAATATAACGTAACTGCAGCACACTGATGATACGCTGAAGATATGAATCCTGATGAGGTGCAACAGCTTTCATAATAAAAACTTGGTATTGACATATTTGTGGTATTTTTAATCACCATTGTGAGTATTGGACAACAGGCTGTGAACACAACTCTGACATATCATCATCTTTTAAGTTGATATGTTGAACTTTTTAGCAAACAGTTGCTTATTTCCACATCCAGCAGTTATGGAGCAACATTATCATTCATTTGGAGTCGTGTTTCTGTCCACCTGGTGCATGTAAGTCCAATATTCACTCTCTTTTAGCTGTTTTTGCCCTCTACCAACTCCTGAGGGAAATATCTGGCTCTTTAGCTGCTAAATGCTCCACTTTCTTCAGCAGTTAGTCTCTGACTGTGTCTGTTTGCTGTTGGGCACATAGCATAGAGTGGGTTTATTGGAGCTTGTTCACTGAAAACTATGAGTTAAAAAGGTTAAAATGCTCTGCAGGGCTGCAGAAATTCTCTGCGGGTTCATCACTATAATTTGAACAAATTGAACGTTATGCATTTAATCCAGTACAGAACATAAAATAAAATAATGGAGCTTTAACCTTTACAGATAAAACTAAACAGTTTTCTGTGTTGCTGTTCCTTGTTATTGATCTTATGCTAACACGTTGGCACCACATTGGTTTGTTTTTGTGAAAGTGTCCATATTGTATGTGATGTATCAATTACAGTAGTGTCACCATATAAAGCCTATAGATAACTGCGGTGTGTGTGTTCACGGTTGGATAAGTAAAAAGAAAATGTTAACAACCAATATTTCACAGCTTCTTGTTCTCCTCATTTTATATCCTCAGGTGTCTCAGACCTGCAGCCTCCATCACAGCTTCTGCTTTATTATGCTGAGTGAAACATCAAGGTCGCAAACCACATAAAGAAAAAGAGCAGACTGACTCATAACTGAAGTGTTTTTGACTTTTAAAGGTCAGCATTAGCTACATTTAATCCTTGTTGAATACCAAGTACTGAGCTAACCTGTGCTCCTCATCTCTCCTGAGTGCCGTTCTCTCTCTCCGGTGACACCTCTGACTGCTCGCTTTGATTTCATTCTTTAACACATTTAGGATGTAAACTTTCACAAAGCGGGAAAGGAAAAGGTATTTGTTCTCTGTTCTTGTTAATTTGGGCTGCTGCGTGACCTTGGAAATGTCAGGTTGGTCGTTCACTCTGGCTGTATACCTAAACGCCGCCACTGTGCCAGCTGCTGCCGACAGATTTGAGGAATGAAAGGCTGAGGCGTCGCAGGCAGACCTCCGCTTCGTTTATTGAGAGCAGATGGCAAGGACACGATAAGAATTTGTTATCCGCTGCTATTTCTGCCGCTGCTGCGAGTGTTGTTGCTGCTTTAATACCTACAATAGCTTAACAGCCACAAACATTAAAATCCTTGTTGGTATTTTGTTTGTTTGTTCTTCCAGGAAGCTGAAATCTGGTGTTAGTAGGAAGTTAAAGAATGCCCTTGGATGCAGCTGACCTGTAAGTTTCAGCAGAGAGAAAGTAAAGAGAGAACGCTGTGTGATTTTTATACAGTCACTTGGGACTAACGGTGGAAAACAAGCAGGGACTAATTAGTTGTATGAAAGTCGGTATCATGTATTTACAACAGTTCTCTTCAGGGGGGATGCTCTCTGAGGAGGTGGTGTGTGTGTGTGTGTGTGTGTGTGTGTGTGTGTGGGCTGCACCACTATTATTATTCTTTTTACTACCTCTTATTATTATTATTATCATGGGTTTTAACTCTGAGCACACAATAAAAATCTAGTGGAGCTAATGATCCATTTTGGGCTGCTATTTTTTTTTACTTGTAGTTTTGTTTAGTATATATTACATCTGTTTTCATGCTGCTGAATATTGGCTCAACATATCAGCTAATGACAGCTTAGAGCCTAAAATATATCAGAACCACATACTCAACTGCTCATCCCGGCTGAAACGTGTGTGTGTGTGTGTGTGTGTGTGTGTGTGTGTGTGTGTGCAATACTTAATGTTATTAAATAATATATTTTGTTGGAAAACAAATGAAATACAGTACAAGTGAAACATTTGGACTTTCTCATTCAGAGGGAATGGGAAGGTGTGTCCAAACTTTTGACTGGTACTGTACGTTCGTCACTAAATAGCAACAGCAAATAAAAAATTAAAATCATAATGCTGGCTGAATTACATTTCATCTCAATATAATGAGAAAAATATTGATAATTCACGTATTTGGCAATTTGCAAAAATGTTGATTCTGAACATATAAGTGAAACATTCAGAGACAACCTTCTTTTTTTCCCACCAAAATATCAGATCTTACAGTAATATATTTGCTAGTAGAAGCCACAGCAATATTAAACTGTTTATGGTTTAGGTTATAGGGAAATATTGTGGGCTTGGTCAATCCTGTTTCCAAAAAAATGACATTCATATATGACTAAATTGCAACAGAAAGTATGTTTTGCTAGAAACGTAGTGCTGGCTCTCTCAACATAATGAGCAAATGTTCATTTAACATTGGGAGGTGCAAAAATGTTGATACTGAACTTATGAGTGAAATGTTCAGAATGTTTTTTCCCCACAGATCCCATCTTGCAGTACAATATCCGCGAGCAGGAACTACAGCATTATTAAAGATTTTATGGATATGCTTAGGCACTGGCAGCACTTGGTGAGGGAAAGATCATGATCTTGGTTTAATACAGAAAACAAGTCTCACAGCCACAGTGATTGATACTGTAGGCCATTTAACACAAAGACTAACACCAGAGGAACTAATAACTAAGTTCTTAATGAATTCTGATGCTATTTGTAAATAAAGCGCCAATGTTTTCACTGATGAAAATACACAAAATGCACATTTTTTGTCTATAACTCAGAACCTTCAGTTATGTGTAAATAAACCAAACCACATATTGTAAAAATTTTAATGTACTTTTCATATGTGACCCCACTGAGAACTCAAACAGGTTATGGCCAAATGTTCCTTGCTACAGGGATATTATAATCCTCTGTAATCCAGTGTAATCTAATGCTACAGCAGAGTAATACATATAGGACCTACAAGCCGTGCTGTTCTCACATGCAGGAATCACTGCGTTCTTGTTAATGTGACCTGGCCTGACCTGACATGTAAAGTCTGTTAGAATGCTCTCACATTTTGGCCTGTTTGGTTATGCAGTTACTGCTTTTATTAATTTTAATCTTTTTAGTCTGAGATTTTCTACCATCAGTAAAAAAAAAAAACATTAATACCATATACATCCATATATCTCCACAAAAAACAACCAAACTGGTGAGCTAAAGATTAGAATAGGATGCTGTGTCACATTCTCAGTCTGCATATTGTTACTTGTTCTTTCCTGTTTCGTCCCTACTTCTTACTTCTTATATCTACTTTATTTTGGATTGAGTGTAAATGTTGTACCTTTGTTGTGTTATTCTAAAACCGTTGCCACTGTGATTTATTTTTCTTCACACTATGCTTTTCCCCTCTGATTTTGAAAGAATATTAATTTCAACTATTTATTTTTTGATTGCTTCTTTTGCCAATTTGTCAGCTTCTTAGTTCCTGAGGATGCCTGAATGTGCTGGCACCCACATGAGTGTGACATTTTTCCCTTGATTAACTAATCTTGAATTGGTGAACAAGAGTTCATAAAGCAGATCTTGATGTTTACTGGCTGTAACTTTCTCAGTACTGACACAGAGTCACTGCATATCAGTATTTTGGTTGCATCAAGAAAACTGGGATGTTTATTGCGGTTGGCGGGTGTATGTGTGACGCAGGGGCGTGCATGCTTAAAGGCAACGATCACCAGGTGGAGACTGACAGAAGATGCTGGAAAATCATGGGGAAAAGCAGATGAAGATAAGGATCAGACTGCGACACAGCGCTAATCTAAAACATTAAACATAAACATGTTTTGCTGTCAGTCCCTCAAAGACCGAGGGCTTCTGTCAAGAGCTGCCATTTTGCTCTGAAGTTCTACAGTCATACGAAGTTAAATCCATCAGAAGAAGAAAATAGACCAGAAATCACTGCAGTGACGACACATGTTGGGCCTGTGAGAAAGGGACAACATCCACTGAAACAGGGAAAACTCTCATTGTTTTTTCACTATAACTGTCTCCACCTTTATTTAAAACAAAGTTGAATGCAAAAAGCTCAAAGCCCTTCACTGACGGATGTTGAAAGGAGATTATTACCTGAGGTCTATGTAGGCAAGGTTGAAGTAACCAAAAGAGGTACAACATTTCATCACAAAATAATCTGTGGTTTGCACTCAACATCATAAATTGAATATATACAGCAGCGTTTCATATTTGAGCCGAGACTCAAACAGAATGCCCCCCTGTTACATTTACATTCACAAACACCGTCATGATGTAAGATGATTGCAAGAAAAAATGTGAAAATATTAATGAAAGAAGCCTTTAAAGATCAACACGCTCTGGTATGTTGACTCATTCTTTGTTACACACACAAAAAAAAACCTCAAACACTGTCAGTCATATCAAGCCAGGCTTCTCGTGTCTTCAAATGTATGTTTCATATTAAAACATGAACCCGCTTCTTCAACAAAACTTGAACTCATGACTATAAGGTCTAAAATGGTTTTGAATGTGGTAGCTAAGAAGAAACTGACAATATGTCTAATTACAGTGAGTGAGTGATAAAAAATACGTTTTTTCTTTACGAAACTATGGATAAAATAAAGGAATCAAAGAAATCAAACATAAATCACCAAATGAATGAAAAGGGCCTTGTCTGAAGCTCGGTACCTGAGGCTGAGTGAGTCATCCGTGAGCCGATTAGACAGCCGTCTATCACGCAGGAAGGAGGGGAAACAGCCTCAGCTTCACTCTGTAAGGCTTGGTCTCAAAGGTCAGAGAGTTTGGTGATGTGATCGCCCTGACAGGCCCTCCATTCCAACAAATGATGTCACCCTCCTCCTCTTCTTCTTCTCTTTCTTCTGCTGTCCATCCACCCACTGCTTCAGAGACTTTCTCTAAATGACCGGCTTCAGCTGCCTGCTGGTGTGTGAAGACTCAATCAACTCTATTAATCGCTTTTTTTTTTTTCTGAGAAGGTCTTTTCTGGTCATGAACCTTCTCTCTTTCTAGCTTTAAGTCATACTCTGTCATTTTTTTCTACTTCTTTTCAAACTGTGAACATCTCTCTTTTTATTGTGGCTGCATTTCAGCCTGTATAAACCCTAAATATCTTATTTTAAAAGGAAAATAGGCTTTGATCATTTCAGGCACCAAATGGCAAACAACAGGATATCATATTGAATGCAATAAAGCAGTGACAGACAAAATGTATGGTCCATGATGAGTTTCATATCCATTTTGGACCAAAATATTGCTTTTTGTTTTTAAAAGAGCAACTGATCGACCCTCCATTCACAAATGATTTTAAAAAATGTGTTTAAACCCAAACACACAGTGCGATTTTTCAAGGACCACTAACACTCCACCTACGCTCCTCACAACTCTACACAACAGCCTTTGTTTTGTGCAAAAATGTATTCAAAAAGTAATCCAGCAGTCTGAGTTAGTCAAGTGAATATCTGCTATGAACACATACTGTAGTACGAGAGTGGACAACATGGGAACAAAATATGCTGTCAGGGAATGTTTTACAGATATGTTGACTATTAACATTTTACAACTTGGCAGGTCATTGACGTTCATTCAAAATATTTCCTCATTACCATATTTCTATATCAGTGGCTGGTAGTCAATTAAAAGCCGGGGCATTGATAATGGCCAGGGGGCATGGTCGACCCCAGGGCCGGGGAAAATACAAGGGTGACAAACTCCTGTTGCCTGTTGTATAATGTGCATGCCAGTTAAGCAGAAATAGTAGTTACCTGGATGTAACTCCAGTTCTATGTGTACATGTGTAACCCTGCTGACGTGATATCGTTTAAATATGGGGATAATGGCGCATATTTTAATAATAATAACGGCAGCGACACTACATGAGCATCGGTAACCACGGTAACCAGGGTAACCAGGGTAACCAGGTGAGCTGGTGAGCAGATGGTACATCCGTGAGCACATTACCTGCATGTACAGCTAAATGGTGCACTGCCAAAACGTTCTTGGAACTCAAACGCTAGAATTATTGTTCCGCACATCAGTAAGTAAGTGGATTAATTTAACAGAGCAAACGGAAGCAGATCAGAAAACAAGGAGGCTTTGTACTAAAATGTGAGTAAATATACTTATCAAACAGAGGGAATCAGAAATAAAGACCTCTCTCTAATATAAGGCTGCTTCCGATAAAGGCCTGGTACTCTCTGCAGTTGAGGTAAATAAAGGCCCAGGCCACTATTTGAGGAAATACAGTATGTTTGTGAAAGTGTAATTAAGGTAGTATAATTCTCACTGAATGTATTTTCAGGTGTAAATTAGTAGTGTATAAATCATTACTAAGAGTCAGGGTTGGTTACTTGACTTATTTACAGACTATATAAAGAAACTGGATAGAACATAAGACACCATCCTGTTGAAGGAAAGATAGCTGAAATGATTTGGAGATAAGTTGTAGGATTTGTTTAATTTTGATGGACAACAACAACATTACAAACTATGGCTCACTTGGTTTTGGTAAAATGAAAGTTGTACTTCAGGGAGGTTAATGAGTTTCAGGTGTGTTGCTAATTTGTGTGAGAGGCATACAGTTTTTGACCGTGCTCCATCCCAGTCTTTATTTTGTCTGATTCTTTTCTGTTTATACTTTATGGACTATCCTGAACAGCATTGGACAGCTGTAAAAGACTGTACAATAAATACAAACTTTGACCATCTACAAATCTGGACATTTATTGGATGTACGCGTCACAACAGCAGCCCCTCAGTGGCTGTTTAAGGGTAGCAAATAGTCACTACATGAGGTTTAAAAAGTCATACTTATATCAGGCCTTTTGTCTATTGTCCCCCTTGTACTGTATGTTACTTGAGAGATCATGAATCATGGATGATCGACACAGTTTAGATAACACCACCATCATTTCCTTATACTGGAAACAAAAAGCATTCCTGTCCTGTTGGTGCAGTCGTGCTGCAGTTAGAGTCCTGCAGTAGGTTTGAAGCAGTAAATTAACTCTCCCTCTCGATAGCCGCTCTGCATCCTGTTTACTCAGTGTTCCTCTCTGCTATGAGCTATGTCCTATGGCTCTCTGTGTAATGTACAGTATCAAATAGCTTCTCTTAAAGGAGCAATCATGCGGCACTCCAGGGGATGCTGAGCGCAGTAATTGAACATTTGCTAGGAAGCCGCTGACGTACAGTATGACACCTCTGGGGTCTAACTTGGCGCTGAATGCTACAGTGTGTGCTATGTTTTATTTTGCTCTGGCCTGGGTTGTAAATATGTGAATGGCTTCAACCCCCCGCTGGGAAACACCGGGCACACTGGAGGTGAATGACAGACACTTCCTCACTTCCC
This sequence comes from Scomberomorus guttatus, assembly GCA_038419695.1. Taxonomy (NCBI): domain Eukaryota; kingdom Metazoa; phylum Chordata; class Actinopteri; order Scombriformes; family Scombridae; genus Scomberomorus; species Scomberomorus guttatus. Next base: position 3,300,271 of record CM076452.1, read on the forward strand.
TTAGACTGAGTAAGCTCCAGGTATAAATGAACTGTATCTAAAAGTGAGACCAGAAGGTGTTGATGGAGGGATTTTTGTGTCCTCAAGTCACAAATAACTCTCTCACATCATTAATTTGTTCTATATACTTATTTTGTTGCCTCTTAGTAATTCATACCGTGGAATCACTAATTTTGCACGCTCGAAATGATTAAATTGTGCCCTGATATTACTTTATCTGCCCATTCCTCTCGTGGAAGGCACAAAGGAATGTCAAAGATAGCAAAATAGTGTTTTTACAAGGTAAAGTCCAAACTGTGAAATTGGACTGCTGGAATGAAGGAGATAACTGAATGCTTTTAAATGAAGGGAATGGATAAAGTAATTTCATTATAAGATGCAACTTGAGGTAATTTGTTTGGTAAATTGAGGTAAAATTACTGAATTGAGGGGATGAAATTAAAATTAGTAATTTGTTGGGCAATTCAGAGGATGCATGATACAATTTTGAAGTAGAGGATGTAGAACAGAATATGTTTTTCTTTACCTGGTGGACATTTTGATATCAGTGGGTGTTAGGTCTGTCTGGTTGGATATTTTGCAATTTACACACTAATTGACAGATTTACACTTTTTTTGTCAAGTTGAAATTTCACCACCCTTGACACATGTAGAGATGAGATGTTTCTCCACTCATCAAAGTGACTTCATCAGTTCAGTTCATCAGTTCTAAAATTGCATTAAATGTTTTATGTGGTGACAACACTGTGGTTAAGGTCTGGTTATGTTTAGGCACAAAAACCACTTGGTTAGGGTTAGGAAAGATCATGGTTTGGGTTAAAATACCTGGTTTTGTCGCCAGAAAAACGACTGCAAATGCCCTGCTAAAAACACCCAGTTTTGTTGGTTGAAACAGGAAGCGAGCAGTGGTCTTAAACAGTGGTTTCTGCTGCTTTGATGCTTTTGCAACTTTGTGCCATGCAACTAATTTTCTAGCCAACCACCCACCTGCCTCCTCCTAACATGAAAGGCAGCTCATATAGATGTCACCTGAACTATGTCATTTTCCCTATGATACATATTGTAGAAATGTTGACATGCTACATATTAAACGTATTGAAATGTAGATATTCAACATATCTGTGGTTTTCAGAAAGGTACAATGCCAACATTTTTTTCTGGCGACTGGGCTGTTCAACACCTGTCTGATGCAACAAAAACTGAACATTAGCACCTTCACACTGAGGCAGGGATGTTGTGTTGGATTACAATAGATGTTCCTATTATTTTGTCCACTCTTCAAACCCTCTACAGCATATCTCTGTCCAGTGTTGAGGGGAAACACACCTCCAGCACACACTGCAGTGTGAACATTAACACAACATTTGACTGCAGGACACCGGCCTCGCTGTCACATCTCTGCATCCCTGCTGCACCTTCAGATGCAAACCAACAGTCGTGCTGAAATCTAATTGCCATTCAGCAAATATCTCAGAACGCCAGGCTGCGGCGTGCACGCTCATAAAGTTCACCGCTGGAATAGCTGCTCAGAGACAGACGGGGGCATTATTCACCATGCTGTTATTGCTCACAAATAAAACCAAAGCGTAATAAAAGCGTTCCTTTAAAAATTCATGTGAGCTGAGACGGCGTGGAGGCTAAGCGCTGTGGGTGGTGGAGTGTGAGGTGTGTGTGTGTGTGTGTGTGTGTGTGTGAGGGGGGGGTGAGTATGAAGCTTTATTTTAAATTATTCTGGTCATTAAGCTGCATCAGCACCTGTGTGTCACGGCTTCCTGCCCCTGTACGTGTGTACGTGTTGTATGTGTGTTTCCTGACAGTATTTTTATTTATGGGTATGTATGTTCATCAGGGACTCTGTGTGTGTGTGTATGTTTATGTGTGTATGAATGTTTAGGTGCTTGTGTGTATTTGCATGGCTTGACATGGTCATGTGTGTGTGACAATATGTTTGGTGTGTGTGTAAATGTGCATCAAGTTAAGTTGTTTGCTTATACAGTATTCATGCATTTGTGTATGTGCAGTTATGAGTATATGACTAACCTGTGTGTGTGTGTGTGTGTGTGTTTCAGTGTGCCTACAATAAGCATGCATTTGTGTGTGTGCATGCATTATTTTTCTGTGTATACGTTTTTTATGTTGAGCGTGACAGAGTAGTAATGTGTGTGTGTGTGTGTGTATATCTATTTGTGTGCGTCTAAGCATGCACGTGTGCATTTGTGAGTGTGTACCTCACTATATGAGTGTGTACATGAATCTGTGTGTGTGCATAGTTGTGTGTGTTCTCTTGTAGACTTATCTTTGTGAGAGCTGATTTGAGGTTCAGACCTTGAGCGTGAGGACATTTTTGAAGAGAGAACTGATAAAATGGAAGAAAGATGACTTTAAGCATAAAAATACACTTTGGGTCGCAATTATATGTACAGTATAAGTCAAGTCAATTTTTTATCTATATAGCCCAATATCACAAATCACAAATGTGCCTGTGGTCACTTTACAATATGAACAGTAAAACAAGACCTCGATTCAAACAAGGAAAAACTCCCAAAAAACGGAAGGAAATAGATGTTGTGTGTACAGAAGAGACCAATAAAGCAAAATTACAGTATGGAAAAACATGATGACCAAACTATAGACAAACCGATAACATATATAAACAATATATCGCACAAGTGGAACGTGAGCTGTTAGGCAGTGTATGTATATAAGAAGTACAATCTACACTTCATACATATATGGAAATACACAATTCTAATGCAAAACAAACCAAAACAAAAACAACACACCTGTATCACACATATAAAACAAAAAAATCTTCATATCTGATAAGTATAACTGGCCATAAACATGCGTCATACATGTGTTTGAATACAGTTCATCTTTACCCACCCAATTAAACAATAAGTTCAGGGCCTCAAAAAACAAACAAACAAACACGATTTAGAATTTGTTTGGGGTTAGTGTAAAGGTTGGGGAGGGCATGTAGTAGTGATGGGTAAGGTCGTGGTTAGGGGCTAGCAAATGCACCACATCAATGATGTATAGTACAAACGTGTGTGTGTGTGCATGTTTGGGCGATTGCACAGACCGCTGACAGGCTCTCATACACATATAAATTAAACTTGAGCATTAGCATGCTAACTGTGGTCGCCCAGCAGTTGGTCAGTGAATTAGGAGAAATTGTTATTCTGGTCCTGTTTGCCGTTTCGCAGAAGTAAGCAGGGACGGAGGATCATTTTAATAAAAACAAGACAAGTATTTACAGAGCTGCAGGAGGGAGGTGTGGTGAGGCAACACCTCCTTCACACACAAGATTCAGACCTCCTTCACACACAAGATTCAGACCTACCATATACAGTAGTTCTGTTTTCTTTTCTAATCAACAGCGAGGAGAGAGACCAGCTTTAGTCAAACCTCTACAGTAGAGAAATTTGCAGTTCAGTGCCTTGCTCAAAGACAACTCAACATGGAGCCAGAAACTGAAGCGCCCACCCTATGTTTAATATAAAACTCCTTACTTACACAAGTGTGATGTGGAAACTTGAAGCCTTCAGTGCACATACACTGAAAATGTTTAGAGAAGTACATTAATAGATTCTGGATTTTTTCAATGAGGGAGAAGGAGTAGATGTCATTTTAAGGATTTTAACGAGCTAATTGAACTTTTTTTTGTGGAAGAATCATATCAGATACAAATTATTATTCCAAGCAGTGTTTTTATATATCTTATATGTCTGGAGGGGATCTTGAAGCAAGCAAACAACGAATAAAGGCTTTAGATTAAGTTTAGGGATTTAATTAAGGTCAGTTAAAGGGTGTTTAGTGAAGGTAATACACAGACACCGGCCTAAATGTTACCATGCTAATGTTTGTAACAAATAAATACATTTAGCATGTTAGCGTATTATGTTCTAACATGCTAAATGCCAGTATGCTAACAGATAGCATTGCCTTGGTTAGCAAATAATCTTTAGCATGTTAACATGCAAATATTTACCTTGCATATTAATCTTTGGATACTTTAATGTAGGCTAATTCTTCTTAAAACCCTTCTTAAAAGGGTATATGGTTATATACTGTAAATCGCTGCTTCAGAACTCCACACTGAGTTTTTATTACTGTTTTATAGTAAAACAACTCTCCATCTAATCCTTTCCTGCATGAAGAAACACATTTCTCTGTTTTCATACACGCAGCTCTTTCCATTCCAACATACTGAGCTCATTTGCCAACATTTCATGACACCAGACTGCCCTCCTCGGTACTCTCTCTCGCTCTTTCCCCTACCTTTTTCTCTTTCTGTCCATCACTCCATCTGTCTCTCGGCTCCCGAGTTCTTCCATTATTCAGCAATTCACCTTTAGCACCTTACAGTACCTCTCCGGCTGTCTCTTGCACTAAATCTAGTTTGAGACTTTATTGTCCTTGAAATTGGGTTTGCAGCAAAGCGTGCCACATAGTACATACGATAAACAAAATCTACCGGAACATACAAGACACGCATTAAAATGAACCATGGAGCGAGTGGAAGATTGACTGACCAGGGAGTCTGAAGGTCCTCGCCTAGTATTTCTCTTTAACTTCCACATATCACATCCATCTCTCTTCCATTAACTCCTCTGTTCTGCAAAGATTTGCTCTAATTTAGACTGTCAGTATTTCTAAAGTATAAACTCAAACAATGTGTTTCTTAAGTCGTATTTCTGAAGTCACACATTAGAAAAATTACTTTTATCCTTTTTGCAAAATTTCCATGTAAAATTATCACCTAATTAATGAGAAATACTAAAGATATTTGGTTTTACTTGTATGTGAGAATCCCATCCCTGATCCTTTTAAAAAAAGCATCACATTATGGAACCAAGATTGTTTTAAAATTGTAGCATTTAATTCTAATCTTACAATCACAATATCATGTGATCTTATTGCATTTTCCTGGTGTTTGCGTTCAGGTGGTCATCAATCTCTATTAAGACCTGGACCAATGAAAAAGTCACTCCAGGATGTAAATAATACAAACAGGACATAAACTTGACTGTTTGGTCTTTTTAGCAATCTGGACTCTTATTTTATTATTAACTTAAATGTTAAATATTTTTATTGTTTAGCTAATTTAAAAAATATGTCCTTAGATATTGTTAAAAATATTTTGTGCTGAAGAGCTTGAAGCCCAGGTACTTCATTACCAGCAAATACAGACCTTGAACCTTGTAATGCACTGAATTGGGACACAGCTCATATTTTTTTTGTAAACTGATCAAAACCTGTTGTGGCATCAAGCTGATATCAGTGACGATAGCCCTACAAGATCAATGGTGCCTTAATGCACAGGCTTACTGGGGCTTAAGCCCCGGGCCCTGAGCCACGACGAGACATGAGCTTTAAAAAAAACAAAAAAACACAGATGTAGGAGAGTAAGCTACCTGTGATACGGGGGCTTACACGATGAGGACTGAATCCTCTCGCTGTGCTTCAACTCTCTTTGTAAAAACATGATTTACGTCATTACGTCGTGTTTAAATGTGGCGGCACAGTACCGAGCAGCAGCTCAAGTTTTCATCCAGCTTGATGGCTTTCTGTCAAAGTAAAGACATCAAAAGGGACAACAAAAATATCACATGGACTTGGAGGAGGACTTTGTGGCAGAAGACTGTGGTCAACTAAAGTTATGCAGCAAGAAAGTCTGGGCCACCCCACGCTAATGTCCATGGACGTGAATTTTAAAGACACAATCAGAAGAAGCAGATTGGCATATTGTGAAGGGAGGCGTGTACTTGGAACTTGTGGCAGTGTGTAGGTGATTTGATTTGGGTTTTTTTAATCTGAACTGTCATGAATCCCAGGTATGTTGAGGCGCCCCTGTACGAGATGTAGGGAGGTAGAGTTCTCAGAGCGAGGCGACGCAGTTGCTCTTTGACTGTGAGACCTCAATATTTACTTGTGGTAGTTCAAGCAGGCACAGAAGTCTGTAGTTATAGTCACATGTTCCATAAACCCTCCATTCATGTGTGTCTCTCAATAGGTGGCTTATATAAACATTTGGCACTCATTCAGTCTGCCTTCAACAACTCTGAGTTTTGCCCTCGCTGCTACTCTGCTGCCTGATTCAGAATTTAACTCCTTCCACCTCAAATATTGTGTATTTCAGGCTCTGTGAGGGGGGAGGGGGAGGGGGGGGGGGGGGGGGGGGGGGGTTGTGAGCTCAGGGAGAGTCTCTGTCAGGCTTGCTCAGCTTTGTTCCAGAGCATCACATAAGCAGAGTCACGTGAGTGTCCTGACTGAAATACACATACTGTGAAACAATACAAAGCATTGTGGTGATAGTGGGCTGTGAGGATTCTGAAAAAGACATCGGTACAGACTGATGCTGCAGCCTGACGGATCAATAAAAGAAGGGTAATGTCTTACATTTCTGCTTTTCATCCCTGTTTCTATTTTGATTAACTGATATTTTGACTTTTATTCTGGGCTGTGAAGGATCAGCCTAATGATTATATGATGCAAATCTGGCAGAAGATAATTTAAACAACAATTATTTGTGACTGAATAAAAAGCTGAATAGTTTGGTCTAATAAATAATTAGATTTTGTTCAGTCGGTGTCTTATAAATGTTTATATGACTTCCTGAATGCACAGCACTCAGCACAGCACAGCACCCTCCTGCTCTTTGGAGCCGTATGACACTTTTTGTGAAATGCTCACTTGTTACTACTTTTCTTTTTTTCACTTTCTGTTCTTCAAAGCTTCACCTTTAGCATTTCATTCCTACCCATCTCCAATCTAAATTAGGAAAAGTACATGAGATCACGTGCCATCCCTCAAAGACACTCGTGTGCTCACACAAATGCATACACACACCTGATGTGGACCATAAATTGTTGTCTCCATTATAGTTCTGCCAATAGTGCCTCCATGCTGGCTGCACAGCATCTTTATAGTGCAGCTTTGATGTATATGTGGGGCCGGGCCAGGCGGGCGGAGGCGAGTGACAGAATGAGGTTGGGAAATGAGCGAGAGGGGGGATTCACAGAGGAGAAGGAGGAGAAGGAATACCGGACCGACACTGAACATTACAGAGACAGAGAGAAAGAGATGCAAATACAACAATAAAGAGAACTTAAAGGGTAAAACACATCGCCGGCAACCAACACAAGTCCAAAAACCCGAGAGAAAGAACAAGTGAAAAGGGGAGAAACGAGATCTGTGTCCCAGTTCAGGAGCTGGATGCTTCGAAGGATTCAGCCCGTGAAGGTGTGTCCTTCAGAGGTACTGAAGGCCTGACTGAGCCTGCTCTCCTGAAAGAGCACTGAGTTTGGTCCCAAATGAAGACAACAGAGGCAGAGTAGGATAAACGGTCTTTACTCTTTCAAGAGGTCGACAACAAAAGATCAGTGAGCAACGGTACCAAAAGGGCAAAGGCAGGCAAGTAAGTGGTCCTCCAAGGCCCAGCTGCAGCTGGTAAGCAGCAAGTGGCATGGAAAGACTGAGTGAGGGCTAAATATACTGGGGAGTTAATGGGAAACAGCTGTTGGGATGAGGTGGATGGTCAGGTGGTGGCTGAGGTAGGGAAGCTCTGATCAGGTGGGGACATAGGAAGGTCTGAAAAGAGAGGGCAGTAAGTAGGCAGGGAAATGGCACTTGTTATTGGAGCTGGCGGCTGACGAAGGAGGAGAAGAAGGTAGATCAGCAGCAGCCGTGACAAGTCTGACCTCAAAGAGATCAAACTAATGATGCAAAGGATGAAGTCAAAAAATTACATTAGAGATTCATAAATTCTCACAACAGGAAAATCCAGATAGACTTAATTAACTTCTTTAGCCGTGTCAGCAGGCTTTCTTTTTGGCATTAAGGTGCCGACAAATACAGAATGAATTCTTTCACTTTAATATTGTTGGATTATCAAATTCCTATTTGTCCCCTAAACATTCACAGTTGTGATACATGTTGTTTTAGCAATATTGACCATCTTTGGCTGCTATCCACATACAGTACACCACTGTGTAAACTAATGCAGGGCCGAATAAACAGTGGAAGTTGTCAGAGCATGTACAACCTTATCTCAATAAGCTGCTTGGGTTTAATGTCTTGTTTTGATGGATGGAAATATGTGGATATACTTTGCCTGTTAAAGACAATGTTGTGTTATCTTTGACATATCCACACCACAGGAGTTATCATGATGTGGAAGTATGTTGATCGATAACAGGTGGTCATATACTGTATGTCTCTGTGCACAGATTGTCTCTGGTGTCAGATTTGACTGACCCAACTCCATGACAACCGAGCAAACTTCATCTGATCTGAAGAAGATCCTGACATGCCATTAAAAGCTGGAAGAGGCTCATCATGGACCTCGAGTTGAGATTTTTATGTCAGACTACTATTTCCAAGGTTAAGTATGAACTTTCGTCCTCATCACTTGCACCTCAGCTGAACAGTTGTCTGGTGTTTTTCTCGACAGTAAAGGAAAGCTTTGGCCATAATGAAGACTAAAATTACACTAAAATGATAAAATGACTACAGTTCTAAAAAGCCTGGTCCAAGAGTAATTTATTTTTTTGCGGTTAGAAATTTTCATTTTTTGGCGTCACAAACAACAAAATTACCTTTTCTAATAAGAAGTGAGGGAGCGTTCCCCTCAGCTACACCACTGGTAGAGAGTGCTCTGTTCTCCCTCTGGCCTGCCCCAGAGCTCTAAGCCTGTCGTAATTGCTGTGTGTGTGTGTGTGTGTGTGTGGCTGCTGCAGTACTGTCAATAAGTGCTTGATGGCCGAGCCAGTGACTGCCTCTCTCTCTCTGCAGCAGCACAGAGGAGATGGATGGTATAAGAGCCGGCCCCTCAGCGACTTTTATCTCCCTCTCTCCTCTCCTCCATCACTCTGTCCCGAATCTTCTGCCATTTTTCCCCTCTGGTCTTTCTCCCATTCTCACTCTCTCTCTCTCCTTCTCTCTCCGTCCATTGCCAGCCCTCCCTCCCTCCCTCCCTCCCTCTCTCTCTCTTTGCCTCTTTGTGTGAATGAATGTTGCTCATTTCCTTCCCCTGCAGACAGTCTTTCCATGTCATCCTTTATGGCTCTGTCTGTCTCCTCCCCACTCCTCTTGAGCTTTTATAAAATACTATTTTGGCTGGAAAACTACAAATCTCTCTCTTTATCTGTGTCTCTTGTTTCATGCTCTTACTGAGCTTGTTGCTGTGTGTGAATGTTAGGCCTGTTAACTCACTGACAGACTGTACTATCTGCTTTGCTCTCTGCTGTAAAAACAGTCATTATAAAGTATTTGAAATTGTCAGTATATGATATGTCTACTTTCCAACACTCAGATCACAGTCTCTAATCTTTTTCTTTATCTCCCACCACTCTTCAATTATTTATAATACGTTTTATTAATGATATTATTATAATTCCTCAGTGTTTTCTCTCCAATCACTTTTTTCAGCTGATAAAATTTGAATTTTTGAAGAGCACATAGGTGATAGTCCTGTGCACGGCCAAGAGGAAAACAATTCTCCAGGGTTCCAGCACATACCAGGAGCATCCAGACTAATTTAATTCATTTTTTTATTTGTACAGAACCACAAATCTTCAGATTCCTCATCCAATGATGAAGATGACTACAACTCCTTACCATTGCTAATTTGTTCACAGACCTTTGTTCTGCCTTGTAGATATTTAAATGATTATAATATATTCATTGACAACAGATTTAATATTTAATTATTCATTTTAGTTATTTCTTACTTTGCGTTGATGCACATATTTAGCAAAAACTGTTTTTTTTTTCTTGTTTATGTCACTTTTCAGTTGAAGTTTGTGCAGCAGCAGGATTGGTGCAGTTTTCCTTTTGCTAATATACACTATTAAGGAAATATAGATATAAAATAACATCATTAAAAGTAATCATGAATGAGCTGGAAACACATTTTTAGCCATGCTAGCAGTGTGACAATGTCAGTCTGTCAGTGCTAACCCTCGGCATTGGAAGTAACGGTGAGATATACTTTATACAGTAGGTATTTAAAAACGACGCTATGAGAGTGAACAGAAAAAGTAAAGTTGCAGCTAAACAAGGAGCTGAAGCTCAATTTAAAGCCGAGGGGAGTTGCAGAGTTGCTGATAATTCTCTGTAGGTTTGTCACACATTATGTTGTAAAATATTGATTATAGCTGCTTTAAATGTTAGAGATCTTAAACTCCAACTAAAAGAAGTCTATCAGCCAACACCTTTTCTTTTTATTGTATTCTGCTCCAGAGGAATATTACAGTCAGGCTGAGACCTAAAACTGACTCTGTTTTGTAATTAGTGAGCATGCAGCCTGCAGGAGTAATGAAGAGCAAAATGCAGCCATCTGAATGGAATTACAATGAAAGTGAGAGCCATTTCATGGTACTTCTGACTGCCTGGCTTTCACTGGTGATATACAATGCAATTATACAGTCCTGCAGCGAGTTAGAAATAAGGGGGTTGAGTTGTGGGTCGGGTGGGAGTTGGAATACCAAAAGCACTGATAGTCTAATAGCTACTGGCTAGTTCTGGCTCCAGTTCACAAAATGTAAAGTTTGAACTAATCAAAGGCGACGGTCTCCTGTGGGGTCTAAAGACAGTTCATAATCTGCTGTTAGAGCAGACTCCCTCAGAATCTAAATATTATATTATTATATTCTCTGTATGCAGCGGAGCTACAGGCTACGGCTCCCACAGATCGCTCTGAATGTTTCATCTCCCTGTTAACTCATATCAAGTCTATCTCCACTCTGTCTTTCAGTAGCTTTGGGTTAAACAGTTAGACGTAGACTCATGAAATTTTGTGGAAACAAGTGAAAACCCCAAAAGGCAGATTATGTGCTGTGAGATTGAATAACGACTACATCATCCACCACGAAATGACAATGACAACATGAAAAATATGACAAGAGCATAAGTTTGACTCGTCACACAGAGCAGTCAGCTAAAGTTGAAGAATAAGCAAATATGTTTCAGTTTAAGCACATAAAATTACAAATAATGTTAAAAACATTGCCTGCCAAGAGCAAGAGCAGCTCTTTTCAAAATAGGAAGATAAAAACACAGCAGAACAGAATAAGAAATAAGGAGAAAGGCTTTAAATATTAACACAGCAATAAAGAAACCCCACAAAGACAAGAAGGTGTTCGGCACAAGTTAAGTATGAAGTGGGAATCAAACTGCTTGTCAGAGTTTACTCTGAACATTTCAGTCACTCAAATATTCAGTTAAGTCTAATATATTCTTTGACTGGATATATTTCATTTAGGGCTTTAAAGTGCATTTCTTTGCATTTAGGAATGATGGGAAATGATAGATAGTTGGTTCTTATTGCAATGATTTTGGTCCTGGCTAAATTGATAACGAATGTTAGCACAGCCAAACTTTTTACTGTTTCAACATCAAACTACCTCTGGTCTTTAGTCTTGTGCTCCAGTTTGAGATAAATTTCAGTTTAGCAGGTAACACATTATACATTTTATAGTAATGTACAGCCGAATTTAGCATCTTGTCTTGTGTAATGATGGCTTTTTACCACTGGATGGCTACTGAGTTCTGTTTGGTCTTGCAGTCTTTGATCCCATCTCAGTTTGTTGTGTCTTGTCCTGCACTACTTGCACTCTCTCATCTTGTAATGCTACACCTCTACATTACAGACATTTTGGAGAAAGTGCAACATTTACAAAGATTTTCCAAAGAATTCATGTAGTCAAGTTTTCTACTGGCACCACAGATGTACTTAATTTACAGTTTGTACAAATTATATAAGTTCAAGTGAATCGATTGATTGATTGTCATCCCAAATCTACACAGCAAAGGTATTCAGTAGGATGAAATTTCATTTCTCTCAAAAGACCAACAAATAGACATTTGAATAAAGAACAAACACAACACATCAATATAACCAGTTATAGCAAAAGACAAGACACATATTAATAGGACAAGAACTATCAATAATGGATAAATGTAAAAGTACACTGTGCAAATTGTTGAATTAATAAATATAATAAAAAATTGATGGGGCATTGTTCCCTTGGTTTAAATAAGAGCACTAGTGGGATGTAAGGGGCGAGGTGGGGATCAGGTTGAGACGGATGGATGGGGGCAGCAGCGAGTTCAGCAGTCTGACAGCCTGGGGGAAAAAGCTGTTGCACAGCCCGGTAATCCGTATATGGATGCTTCTGAACTTCCTGCTGGATGACACAGGCACAAAAAGCAAGTGTGAGGGGTGGGAGGGGTCTTCCACAATGCTGGAGGCCTTCTGAGCAGAGCGTGTAAGAAAAATGTCCTGAATAGAGGTGGAGAGAGACACCAATGATTTTCTCAGCTGCCTACACGACTCTCTGTAGAGCCTTGCGATCAGCAGCGTGGCAGGTCCCATACCAGACGGTGATACAGCTGGTGAGGACGCTCTTGATAGTTCCTCTGTAAAAGGTGGCGAGGATGGGAGGGGGCAGGTTCGCCTTCTTCAGCCGCCGTAAGAAGTGCAGTGGCTGCTGGGATCTCTTGGCCAAAGAGCTGGTGTTGGTGGTCCACAAAAGGTCCTCTGTGATGTGTACACCAAGAAACTTGTTGCACTTTAGCCTTTCCACCTTATTTATTTAAATATGACAAATGACAAATTGCTTTCAGGAAACTACAGTAAGAAAATCAATCTTGTTGTTTTTATTTCTCATAATCTTTTTACCATTATTTGACCCTTCTCTCTTCCTGTTGAGTATAATTCATACATTCTCTTTTGTCTATACCTCTATTTTCAGATTTTTCTCTTCCTTCTGTACCTTTTCATTCCCTCCTATCTCATGTCTCCCTCAGTGTCTCTCTCTTTCTCTGCCACTCCAGCTCCATCTCTGCCTCTGTAGCCGAGGCTACTGACTGTACCTCTGCTGTTATTACCAGGGGATTTGACTTTGGTGACCACTTATGAGTCAGCAGAGAGAGGAAGAGGGATGGAGAGCGAGCGAGAGAACCAAAGGAGGTCATTGAATTACCTGAGTCTCCAGATGGAAGTTTTCTTGCTGCAGCCATTTGTCTGTGGAGCGATTCATCTACAGTGTGGGTGTGAAAGCAATGTCAGCACTGAGTGATTAATGCTACAAAATGTTTTCCTAATGTGGCGAGGGATGGAGCGGTCGGATAATTTAAAATATGTTTTCAGAACGAAAACAGAACAAAAACAAAAGTTCCTGCAAAGGGAAGACTGGAGTGGAGTTACTGAGGAAAAAGGCAAATTAAAAGTAGTAGTTAATAGCTGTTGTATTGTAGTAATAAGTGAATTAAGGCAGATATAAATAGTAAAAGCATCAGCATCATCAACCTGTCTCATATGAATTACACATATACAACTAATTTGTATTGGCCTATAAAAGCATATAAATCTCACCCTCTCAGTGTGTTGTGACCTGTTCTTTTACACTGCAGCTGCTTTATTTGGCTGATTTATTCTCACTTTTAACAAACAAAACACATTTTTAAGTCTAACATGAGGTCAAAGACTGATGATGCCCCGTTCTGCCCACATTTCCGACATGTTTGCTGAAGAAGCCTAGACTCAGGCATATGACCAGACCATTAAGTCTGTCTTAAAACAGCAGTCAGGTGTCCATATGAACAGTGAAAGAGGTTTTCCTCGCTGTAATCATTCCTCCTGTTCATACTGGATATTAAAAGATCCCCTTCAAATTTTTGCACAGAAGGAGGACTGTGATTTTGGCCCCCATCACTTACATTGTATTTTCATTATGAAGGGATCCTCTAATGGTCAGTATGAATCAAGCCCCCAGGAAGAGTGCTGGGCTGTGAAGCCAGTTTGACATAGTGGCCAAACCGTGTAATTACAACTTCTAGTTGTCTTTCAGAGTTTAATTGCAATGAACAGAGTTCACATTTGCAAATGTGGATCTCCCAGTTGCTAGGCTGAAGAGATAATGTATGAAGTTCAGTGTCAGTATTTGTACAGCCGCGTACGTCACAATCATCCCATATTCGTCACCCTAATAGGTTTCTTTTAATTAATTCACCAGCTCTATAGGGAGTCTCTCTCAGTCTTCTGAGAATTAAGAGTTGAAAGCCAAATCCTTATCTGCCTTTCCTCCTTAAGAACTTTCCCTCTCTGCCTCTGTCTAATGAGCAGTAAAGTTACAGTGACTGAGTCCCACAGCTCACCTTTGATGGTACTTGTTGGGACCATTTTCACACAGGAAGCAGAGAGCACGAAGTCTTACAAAGTACTTTTGGCAATAAAGGCAGTATAACATAACCTTAAGACAATAACATAAGTTTCCATTTCGCCCACACACAATTATGGGAAAGGGAGCAGCTGTAAAACAGAGGATACAGATTTTGCAGTGCACAACACTGCGAAATGAGTTGTTTTACTGTCAGATTTTGATGCATTCGGTCGATAACATTTGGAAAGCCCCACAATTAAATAATTTTATCCCCATTCAAGTTAGTGGAGAGGCAACTGGAAGTTAGCCGGCTCGGCCAGTGGAAGTCTCTAGTGTGCATGCTCTATGGGCCCCAGATTCAGGAAGCGTGAGCAACATCTGGGTAATTGCTTTACAGCAGGAAGCCAGTTTTTTTGGCTTCATGAGCAACTTTAATGGGAATGAACAGGCGCCATGTTTGACTCCTGTATCCAGTTCTTATAATACATGGTATGAACAGGAGGAATGATTGCGGCAAGAAAAACCTCTTTAAATGTTAATTCGGGTACCTGACTATTGTTTTAAGACAAATTTGAAAAATTGTGAACCCGTCCTTTAAGTGTTTATAGCTTTTCTGAACAGGCATACTGTGGTGGAACACAAAGCCCAACAAGTCCCCCAAATTAAACAATTCGATTGCACTCCAGAATCATCTTCTGATCTGACACCCCAGTCAGCAGTTATTACATCATTTGTCTGAGCCTTCCAAAATGTTACAGATCGCTGTTGTAAAATAACTTCTCTTTATGATGTGACAACGCCCTGGTTAAGGTTTAGGCACAACAATGTTAAAGTCTGATGTTGACCCATCCATCCACCTCCACCTCCTCCCTATATGGTCTTTGCCGCTCTAAAACAACATCATCTGATTTCCTCCTTTGCTCCCGTCATAATTACTATTGCTGCTAGAGGGCACTGTCACTTGAACGTTAACATACAGTATGTTGTTTTGGGGCACTTGCTGAAATGACAGATTTTGTCGTTTTTCTTGGGTGGACAGTCTCAAAAGGTCAGAGATAATGGCACCACAGTCTCAGACGAAAAGGGAAGGAAACAAAAGAGAGTTTGAGATTGAAGTTCAAATCCTGCTTACTTTCTAACTTCTACATATCCGGCCAATCACTGCATGAAGTGGGCGTGATTATCCATCTGATAATCACACCCCTGATTCCAGTTATGGGAGGATGAGGTTTAGACACTCAATTATCTGACAAGCACTTTGACTGAAGCATACTGACGCTCTAACTTCAGTTTGCTCATTCCAGAGCCAAGACCTGATTTGTCAACATTTGTAATCTTGTGTTTAAATATGTTCAAGCTCATAAAAGGTTAAGATCAGATGTATATTCACACAGTCCAGAAGATTAATTAATAAAAAAATTAAAAAAACAGTAGTGGATTAGAGGAGCTAGAATCAGATTCTTCATCATAAAAGAAAGAAAACATACATTCTTTATATGGCTACCATCACTTGTATCCAAGTGGGCCCTGGAGAGCTAAAATGCAGCAGAGGCAAACAGAGAGCTCTGTGTGTAAAGTCATGTATCTGTTCAGCAGATCAGTGGCTGTGCAAACAGAAGACACTGTGGATCTTTAAATCTTTGTGATGGGACTTTGAGACTTTGAGTTTAAAGTCTGTCAAGACAGTCCCAGATCACAGAGGACCCTCCTCCCTCCTGAGTAATCCCAGTGGCTTTAAGAGTTAACATTAGAAAAAATAATATATATAATTAATGGAAAACAACTTCAACTTTTAGTAACTTAATCACAATTACAAACACTGCTACAAAGTCATCTTATGTTTGATGACATTTTTTATTCCTGCAGGATTTACTTTCCATATTCTAGACAAAATCTGCTGCCTGCAATTCATCAGAAAAAATATGTTGGAAAAATAAATAGTTCTGTACTCACAAAACCATTACATTTTATAAATGAATGTATTTTAATTCCTAATTTAAACACTAACTAAACCACAATGACATGCAGGCAGTCAATATGCCAGAGTGAAAAAGCTCTGCAAGTGCAGTAAAAATCTACCAACTCAACTAACTGCAGATAAACTTCACTGACTAATGAATTTACCACAGTTTTTCTAAAACCACTGATCCATCTATAGTTTTTTCATCCACTGTAAGAGTTTAAAATCCAGCTTAGAAAATGTGGATGTCCAGGAAAAAGACAAGAGAAATACAAATAAAAAGTAATTTAGTGTGTAATTAAGTGTATAAAGGCAGTTATCGTTGAATATACTAATAGAATAATTTGAAACAATGTTCATATCTAATAGTCACAAGCTGCAGTTAACTGTTAATTGTGCCTTTGTTTGTTATTTCTCACTACAATGCTTGAAGCTTAAACTGCAAAAAGCCGACATCTTTTTATCTTCAGCCTTGGAGCATATTTTTACACAGATTTGTTTTTTATGATTACAGTAGTTTTTGAATAATTTATGTCCAGTGTGTTTCTGTTTTATAACAAAAACAACTAATGATTATAATCTTATTATACTGTGCACATTTGAATCCATTTCGTGATCCCTGCCAGCTGCAGTATTGTCTGTCTCTGTCCTATTAAACTGTTCCCTGCTCATCAGGGTTTTGTTTCTGTCTTGTTCTGTCCTGTTTCTGTCCTGCTCTGTATGCACAGAGACGTAGAGGCAGAGAGGCTGCCTCTACGTCTCTGTGCATACAGAAGGCGCCCTCTCCTCACAGCGTCGCTGCCAGTTGGCCCGATCAATTGCATCACTTAACTTCTCTCCAAGGTGCTGTGAACTGGTGTCACCAACTCGCCTGCACTGCAAACTACATTAACTAATTAACCGCCTTCTTCTGCGAGACACATCTCCAATAGGTCGGCAAAACACGACCTAGCAAAGGCGTCATAGCTCATATAGACGTATCGGTTTGGAGAGATGTACCAGTAAATACTGCATAGCCATGGCAACAGGACGGAGCCAAGCCTACACACTGAAGAAAGAAAGTTCCTTAAAGGGTCTGCGGTTTGGTCAGTTTATGCTAATTCAGTCGTTAGAGGGTGATTAAAGACTTTAGCTGTGGGAAAATGATCAAAACAAGGAACTATATTTGAGAATATCACCATGCACGCTAAAATTGCTGGACTTTTAAGTGTGGTGTTGATGGACACTGCTGTCCCATCATGCAATGCACAGCTATTCACAGAAAAAAAAAGAGACTGCCCTCACGAGAAAAACAGTTGTTATTTGAAACGCTCTTTACATGCTTGTGACGATCATTCCCTTACAGTCATGTGAATAATGAGTGTCCCCTCCAAAAAAATGACAGCACAAGTAATCTTTGTCTAACCTTAAAGGTACTGTGTGGAGATTTTGACCACTAGTAGCGCTGTGGAGCAATGCTTCTATATGGGGGTCTCCAAAGGGGCCTTTGTTTCTACCTGAAACCATACACACTACTGCTATAGATTTCATGCTATTCCCCTGATTGACTGTAAAGCCTAAACCACACTTTAATCCAACACGTCCTCCATATTAACATCATTTGTCTGTGACTTCCGAAACAGTTATAAATCACTGTTGAAAAATAAATCTGTTTTATGATGTGACAACACTATGGTAAGATTTAGTAAAGGATCCTTGTTTGGGTTAAGTACTTAGTTAAGGTAAGAGGACCTTGGTGGTTAAGGAATGATCATGGTCCAAAAAAAAAAAGTTGACAGTTGGAAACAGGAAACAAAGAGCAGTCTCCTGAGTTAAAGTTTGACATTTCTGCAGAGTTTGTTGCTCGATTATAGAGTCACATAATGTTCTTCCTATGGTAACACCATAATTACTATGGCTGCTATAGAGGGCTTTGTCACTTAAATGTTAATATACGTCATTCTGGGACTCACTGAAATGATTCTGTCGTTTTTCTTGGGAGGACAGCCTCCCTTAACCTCATGAGATTTTGTCATTAAGTAATGAAGATGATAAAAAAGTGAACAAAGTGAAATAATTGTGAAGTTACTTTGAGTTAATGATTTTATTTGCATTTAATCAGCAAAATGAATTGCTGCATTAATTGATTTCCTCACATCCCCCCGCTCTGCTACTTTCTCTGTCTGAAGTCTTATACTTATAATAAGCCAATTAGAAACCCAGTTACAAGTGCTGTATACATGACAGAGAAGTCATACCTGGGGAAATCAGGTTCCTCTAATTCCCTGCAACGATTACGGAAACCACGTTTCTTGTTTACATGCATTTACAAAATCAGCTTACTGAAGAAAACCAAATATAACAACAGTGTCTGAGTTTCAGTTTCAGTTTAACGTCCGTTGGTTCACATCATTGTTATCTTTGTGTTCTCGTATATATTATAGTATGGTATAATTCCTTGTGTGGCTGAAAAGGTTACTTTTTAAGTGAATTACTTTTCAAATTTTCAAACAATTTGAGCCAAAGAAAAATGTTAAAACAATCCTGTGCAGTGCTGGTGGTTGCTGCTCTTCTACAAGCTTAAAGATTCCCTCTATGGTACCTTGTAGGACCCTTTATGATGAGAGTGTGGGAAGGAGTAAAGAAGGACGAGTGGTTGATGTCACTGGAGTTGCTGCCAGGATAAGGCAACGTCCCCGCAACGGACAGAATGATTACTCACTTAACGCAGAGACAAGCGAAGAAGGAAAAAAAACATAGGTTGTTCTGAGGTTTTCCCAAATGGGTCATACCATGATAGGAACGTCCTGTGACATCATCGGCTCCTCCTCCTCCGCTGTCCTCTGACAGAGTTAGGCCAGCGGGAGGAGGGAGTGCTGACTCTCGGTGGTAAAAAGGTGATTTATACGCTGCGTAGGATGCAGATGCCGGCAGGATTACAGGGACAAGGGCAGCAGAGGAGGAGGAGGAGGAGGAGAAAAGGAGGTGGTGAGACAAGGAGAAAGAGAAAGTAGAGTAGACAATGAGGTAAAAGGGAAAAGAGGGAAAGAGGATGATACAGATATGGTAGGAAAAGCGATTAAATGAGATGGTTAGAGTGAGAAGACAGCAAAAAGTTGGAAAAAATATTGAAAAGACAGGTAGAAAAGAAAGCAAGATGGCAGGAGAGGAGAGGAGAGGAGAAACAGAGGATGAAACTGTACAAAAGAAGAGTATAACATTACAGAAGGCAGGAGAGGAGATAACAGAACAAGGTTAGAAGGATGAGTACAAAGAGAAATAGTCAGTGGTGGAGAGGAGAAAAGACGAGAAAAGAAAGAAAAGGACTGAAGAGGAATTGCGAGGTGATGACAGCAGAGGAAGACAAGAAATTTAAAGGAAGAGAAACAAGAGAGAAAATATAAGATGGAGAGAGGCAGGAGAGGTGTAGAGGACCTCTGGAGAAAAATGAAGAGGAGATAAGGGAAGATTGAAGAGGAGGCGAGGTCAGTATAGGACATGTGAGAGGACAGAAGTGCAGGCAGCAGAGATGGAAAGAGGAGAAAGAGAAGAAGAGGGCATTAGAGAGACACGGGGGAGAGGAGAGGGACTGAGAGATGTTGTGTGGAGAGCACAGAGAGGACAGATGCTGCTGTCAGATGTATGTGTTACTAAAGCAGAGCTGACAGGATCCGTCAGGACGTTTTACCAGAGGTGAAGCACCTGAGCGGAGGACCACAACAGCCTCAGCAGCCTCTCCTCTGTTCCCCAGCAGAGGAAAACATCGAGTCTGACCACTGCAACCTGTCCACACATGTTAGCTCACAATTCAGCTACGATATGCATGAGAATAGAGGCTGAGGCAGGAATTGTACCAGATTCTAGCCTGTCTGTGTCTCTCGTGTGTTGTCATTATGAATTATGAGTTTCTTCATAAAACCCAGAAGGTTGTTCAACAAGACTTAATGCAGTTTTTAAAGTATTTTTATATTCAGGAGTGGGAATATAAGATATTTATTTTTTACTGTGCCATGGCGGGAATATTTTTACCTTCAAAACAGAAGCAAGTGTGTTAAATGACCTTCTGTTTTTTTCAAGGATTGCCAGAAATGTATCTTTCAGAAAGACAGATGCTAAGACGAGAAAGAAACCAGGGCTAACCAAGTCCTGCGTAAAAGGTTGAGATCCTGTGATTGGTGTAATTTAACATCCACATCAGGGTGCAGGTTCAATGAATCACCTACTAAATGTGTCAGAACAGCTCACTTTTAAATCTTCATTGATCGATATTCTTGCCAGAGAGCCTCTTTCAGCTCATTGTTTTAGTTTCACACCAAATTTACTGCTCAGTCTTATGCCGGGTTCCAACTACACAATATCAGCCGGATAATATCCCAACCCGACAGATATAGGGTGTCGGGTCCGAAAATGGGTATCAGGCACAATTGAATGTTTTATCCTGTGTAGTGTTTCATAGTGGATGATGAGAGATGCTGAATCTGGGACACCTGACGACGTCCCGACAAAAGACAAGTCACAATGTGTTCAGTGACATTGATCAACAGGTGCACAGAGTGATCTTCCATGCAGAACTGTAAACATGCCAATCCAATCCATAACAAGGGGGTCCAAGACCATGATCCATAGGAACCTGTGAGATGAGAAAACACAGAAACTCCAGGGAAGAAGCCAAGTTAGTAACATTACTGTAGCAACAGTAATGTTATATGAATGCATACAGATGTAGGGGGGGGAGGAGGAGAGAGGAGCTCAGTGCATCATGGGTGTGTCCCCCGGCAGTCTAGGCCTATAGCAGCATAACTAGAGGCTGGTCCAAGGCGAGCCTGGCTGGCCCTAACTATAAGCTTTATCATAAAAGTAGAAGAAAGAAAGTTTTAAGCCTTCTTTTAAACGTAGAGAGGGTGTCTGCCTCCTGGACCGAAACCGGAAGATGGATCCACAGGAGAGGAGTCTGATAGCTGAAGGCTCTGCCTCCCATTCTACTTTTGGAGACTCTAGGAACCACAAGTAAGCTGCATTCTGGGAGCGCAGTGGTCTAGTGGGGTAATAGGGTACTATGAGCTCTTTAAACAGAAATGGTTCGTTGCACTACGGCAACCAGACAGCCAGTATCTCACACACTGCTTGTTTGTTTACATTCTTGTTCCTGGTCATGAAAGATGGCAAGCTATGATTGGTCGGGTACCAACGTGTAGTCATGTCTCGCAGCCAAGTCACAGCAAGAATTTATGACTCTACAATCACCTAATTTGACACAGTGACATCAGACAAAAATATTGTGTAGTCTGAACCTGGCATTAGTGCTGTCAGCAGCCCAGCACCAAACAGCAGACAGACAGTTAAAGGCCTGTGGAGATAAAACAGATAACAGGGTGGTGCATATTGGACTTTTCATTAGGTTTTCCATTGGGATGATAATGTTGCTCAGGTATGCTGGATGTGTGTTTGCTAACATGTTAGAAACTTTATAAGACTTGTGACATAGTGGAAGTTCTGGGAAGCTTGCTTTGATGTTTTTTTGCCCCCTAGTGGTCCAAGTGCTTTAGAGCTGCAACGATTAGTCGATTAATCGATTGGTCAATCGACAGAAAATGAATCGGAAACTATTTTGATAATCGAATAATGGAAAAAATACCAAACATTTGCTGGTTACAGCTTCTCAAATGTAAGAATATGATGCTTTTCTTTGTTATTGGTTCGTCAGTGTTGCATGTTGTCTACTTGCGTTCCAGCCACCTGTACCTGATTCTGTTTCCTGTTCCTGTCTCTGTCTGTTACTTGTTCCTGCCTATACCTGTGATTTAGACCTTTTACCTGTTTATGACCTGCCTGTCTTGCCCCTTTGGGCTTATGTGGACTGGCTTCTCGTTGCTGGACTATGAGCCTGTTATTATTATTTTTTTTATTCTTATTTATTAGTTTCTTTTCTTCAACCTGTTTGCCTTGGTGTCTGAAATTGGGTCCTACTCCTGTTTGCTCTTCTACCTTGTACCTCCACAACCGCGACTATTATATAGTACATGATAGTACACTGAATATCTTTGGGTTTTGGACTGTTGGTCTTACAAAAGAAAACATTTGAAGACGTCAGCTTGGGCTGTGGGAAATTTTATAGACACAACAGTTAATCGATGAGATTAGGTTAATCAATAATGAAAATAATTGTTAGTTGCAGCCCCAGTCTGCTTTAGTACCAAGTGCATGATGACAACCTAAAACCAGTGCCTTCTTCAAGTGTTTTCATCCAGTTTGCTGGATAATTGAGACAATGTGATGCAGCAAATGTTATTGTTGTTATTGACACAACAACAACAGATGAGGATCACTGAGATACATGAATAGGTGTTGTTTCTTATAGTGCAAGTAGGAGGAAGCTCCCTAAAGCTGTAGAACATTACTGGCATCAGTGGATAA
Source organism: Scomberomorus guttatus (assembly GCA_038419695.1). Taxonomy (NCBI): domain Eukaryota; kingdom Metazoa; phylum Chordata; class Actinopteri; order Scombriformes; family Scombridae; genus Scomberomorus; species Scomberomorus guttatus. Next base: position 3,322,795 of record CM076452.1, read on the forward strand.
GCTTCACCACCAACATAATGAAAAATGAAAACAAAGGCATTTTGCTGCACATTCACATTTACAACGCTAAAGGTAATTTATTGTAAAATCACAAAAGCCGACTTCAAGACAGACAAAATCTTTGATCTTTGTCTGGTTTAATAAGGACACTCCATTTTCTCTTTCATGCAGGTGCCAACAATCAATATCAAATGATTTATAACTTTCACCACAATAAAACGAGGAGACGCATTTTCAGATATTGCCGGTCTAAGCCTTTGCATTATCACTGTGAAAGTTCAGAAAACTATTACCGGGACGTGACATTAATTAACTTCCAGTCTGCACTCTCCTGGAAAGCTGCATTAATACAGTGAAAGGTACTGTATGCCCTGTGTTCTCACTTTCCCAAAGAGCCCATTAAGACTTTGCACACTCAAGCACACCCACACACCTCACACATAAGACGTGACAAGTGAACGCCCCGGCAACGGCAATCAATGGACTCCTAAACTTTGGATTCAGTGCAGCATACTAAATGAGAAAAATAAATTTCCCTGCTCTGCATGAGCCGGAGTGCTGCGGTAAGCTGTTTTAGGACAGAGCTCACTCTGACCTATCCACATAAAGTCCAGAGGCAGATATAAATAACAGGCCGGCGTGTTGGAGAGGATGGCTATTGATTACTGAGGAAGGCTGGATGACACTGGAACCTGGCTGTGTTTGGGCATCTTCTAAGTAGGACACAATCATCCTGAGAAACACACCCATGTTTTTATTCTCATGGACAAATATGTTATCATATTCACTGTAAAACTCTGTTGTCTTACATGTTTTTAAGAAATTAGAGAAAATTTGTGCAAGAAAATTAAACTTTATGAATAGATTTAAAAAAAAAAGAAAAGAAAATACAACATTAGGACTGCATTACAGATCAAATGACTAAATGCAGACTTTAAAGCACTCTTACTGTACAGCATGTAGCCAGTTTTCTCATTCTGTGCAAATAAACAGTATATAGGTAGGTTTTAGCTGAAGGCCAATAATGACACTAATTCTTTGGCATTAAGTCATAGGTTATGCTTGTTATTGTTTCAGTTTCACCATTTTAATGAACCAAATTCCCCAAACTAACAAATCCTTAATATTTCCCCAAAGGCATTTTCACACAAAATATTTGAAAAAGCCTATAAAACTGCATTAAGATTAGGAGCTAATAGCATTGTGAAAATGTGTGTGACATATATATACACACACACATTAACCCTGAGGAGTGGCTAGTTACATACTTGCAAGCTAATATTTCTATTAGTCATTGGAAGCACTGAATTTAGTTTAGTTAAAAATAAGGTCTTAGAAGGTATTAAAAAGTCCTTAATCTCTTGCTTGTAATAGGCAATAATTTTAGCTATAAAATGTTTTTGTATGTGTACATCTATAATCTAGCTCATTCACTCATGATTGAGAATTTAGCAAAAACTTTAATTTAAATATATGAATCCATCCATTTCCTGCTGCTTATCCAGGTCCAGGTTACGTAAATTTAATTAATTTTATCATTATTAATTGTTGATACATACTGCTTGAAAGCACTGTAAATGCGATTTTCTATCATGCTTTCATACTTTGGCTGATTGTGACTTTACTGAGCTTCTGCAGCTACTTCTGTCTATATATAAACCAACTCCAGGCATTATAGAGGTGGATTAGCTAATTCTCCTGAAGCACCTCTATTATGGAGCTAGACATGGTTGGTGGGAAATGCACAAAGCACCTGCAAAAACTATTATTTTCCTTTCCCACCATCAGCTTGTATTATTTTGTGCCACCACTACCCAGAATCCCCCAGGAGACACTTATTGTTGTTCCAGGAAGCTGCAAACAGATTCAGACAGGTACTGGGCATTTAATGAACCTTTGGGTGTGTGTGTGTGTATGTACACTATGTGTACACACATACACACACATACACAGCTATAGCAATTCATTTCCCCATACACATTCACATTATAAGCATACACAATACATACACAGATACCTTCACACACACTCTCTCTGGGGATACAGGCGTGTCTTAGAGATGTTTGAAGCCCCAGAGAGTTTAGTGCCAGCGCAGGTGGTGACCAGGTTATTTCTGGCCTGTTCTATATACAGTTTGACATTGCATGTAATATTCAGCATTCTGCTATATGTATGCTGAATATTCTCCTCTGTGTGAACCCTATAGATGACCCAGGAGGCCCCTGTTTCTGACCTGGGAAAAGTGTTGTTTCTACTGAAGATGCCACTAACATGGGGACAAACAGAATATTTAAGACAAAAAAGTATTTTTTCTTTCTTTTGAAACTGTTTTGGTTGGTGCTGACACCTGAATTTTAATTAAGATTATTTTTTATCTTAAAAAGGTCACATGCTGACCTTCATTTTCTACCAAAGTCACTCATCACCTGTTTATGTTATTATCATTATGAGTGCTTTATAGGAGGAGTTACACATTTATAAACACATGAATGAAGACTTCAAACATCCACATGTGCTTTCAACTACATTGTTTGTTACCAATAATTTATTAATGATATGGTAGTGTTATATAAGGTGATGATCATCAAAACTAAAATGACCAATAGACACAGCAAGTAAACTGACTCTCATCAACAGCAACGTCACAAAGTTTTAAAAATACTTCCAATGTGAATCATATAAAGATCTGAGGCCATGTTCACAAAACATCATAAGACTAAAAGTAACTTCTAACTGGCTGAGTTATGAGAAACTCACAAAAATAAGGGGCATGTCCATCACTAATGTTAGGACGTTGTTGTTTCACAAAGCATTTTAGTGCTAAAAGTAGCTCCTAAGTTAGAGGTAGTCCAGAGGCTTGCAGCAGGATTTGGTAAAAATTCCATGATAATGAACTTTGCAAAACATATTTTGATAGCAGGTGAGTTAGTAAATAAGGATCCAATGTACCAACATATTGAAACAATACGATTACACTGTAGATGATGGTTTACACAACTTTCATATCTCATGTTACACACTGGACCATGATTGTCTCCAAACTAGTTTTAATGTCAGAAAAGGTGGAAAAAGGTATGTAAAGGTGTTAAACTGATGTGAAAACAGCCTTCTAGTGTCAAAAACTGCACATACATCATTCTGCACAGTGAATGTCAGACATCACAGTGAGGAAACAAGAAGAAAAACACATTTTTGAGTGGAGGGGGACTTTAAAGTAAAGATTACATTAAAGTTGATATAACCTCCCTTGAATGTTGAGTTGTATTGATGGACAATTGGACATTTTTTGAGTGTTTTTTTAGAATTATTGAAAGTAAGAATAAAACTATTAATAGCAAAATAAGGTCCTGCTAGACTACATCCAGGTGTTCTAGCATTGGCAGCCAGTTGAGATGCCAAGTTCCACAGCAATGATTTATAGTCTCTTAAATTGTAAATATTTTTGCCAAAGGTTGCAGGTACAGGGAGCAACACGCATAAAATCTTTTAGTGTATGCCTTAGGGACTGGTAAAGGAAATAACAGCGTGGATAAACATAGTTATTCACACTTTCTATATACACTGTGAATGTATCTACATAAATAAGGTGTCAGTAACGCAAGAATGGCTGTGATTGCTGAGGAATTTACTATTTGTGACAAATCTCAATGCTTTACAATTAGGTGCTATGGAGACGAATGATCCATACTGGAGTGACAACAAAACCAAACACTGAAACATTTTCGCCTCTTCTTCTGCATATCCTGCTGCTGGAGCGGGAACAGCATCGTTTTATGAAATACTGTGACATTGAATTGCAAACACATATTTGTCACAGAGGCTGGTAAACGTGCGGAGCCGCCACTGAATCGGAGCAGAGATGCTGTTGTAGTGTAGTTTACCCCATGCAGCCAGAGAGTTAGAGAGGCGGAACCTGCAATATGCAATATGTTGAACTCGCTTTAAAACAAAGTCAATGGATTGCTGGTCCAAAGCTCCAGCTGGCTGCCAGGTTGGAGCACAGCTGCAGAGAGGTTGTTTAGCCCCAGCAAAACCATTTCTGACAGGTTAAATTGTGAGAGGGTTTGTCTGCCTGGCCGCACAAGCATTTATTGAGTGTGGAATGAGTTCTCACACAAAGTTTGTGTGTGCAGGTGTGTGTGTGTGCATGTGTGTGTACAGAGTGAGCGTGTGCCAGTGTGTGTTTTCTGTGTGTGTGTGACCTCTGGTTGTAGATTAAGGTCACAGCCTCTCTGTCAGGCGGCACAACATGAGTAATGTTTTAATGTGAACTTATTAGGCCCTCTGTGCTTTTATGGACAGTCTGAGGCTGAAGATGGAGAGCTCGTTTTTCACCCAGAATGACTTGACCCTGGACTTGAACTAGCTTTTCTGCCTGGTCAGGCTTTAATCCCCCAGATGAGAAAATGACCAAAAAAAAAAAAAGAAAATACGCAAAATGTTAACTAGAACTGTGACTCAATGTCATTGACATTTGTGAGAAATTATGTTTTTATGTTAATGAATAAAAATGATTTATGTCAACAATCAGCATGTTATTTTGTAAATGTGTTGCTTTAATTAACAACTCAATGAATTATTAAGCCCGGTGATGTTGTTTAATTTGATGTTGTGTGCACATGAATTGCATTTTAGCTGCAAATTAAGCAATGAAAGGGATTCATTAAGGGGATAACCTTGACTCAAATAAGAGAAAAAGCATCTATGACGATGCTTACCTTGTTCAGGTTCGCTGTCAGTGTAATGGGAGTGTCTTGTGTCTTTTGTATCCTAAAACTCTGGTGCTTCGGGCAAAGTTTAAAGCTTTTGATACGCAGATCATGAAATGCTCTCTAAACTACATGTATTGAAGAGCGACGTCATCGGTGAGATGCACGTGAACACGGGGGGCAGAAAGCAAACCAGAATGACTGGGAGCTTATGAGAAGATCAACATTAAACAGTAACAACAGTAAAGTTGTTTTTGTGCCTTAAACTGCACAAATCACAGAAGTAATGGATGAAAAATGTTCATTATGAAACCCCTGTTAGCTCACAGAGATCTGGTCAGAGTCCTGGATTTTATGAAGGCGGTCGATGCAATTTTTTCAGAGAAAAAGTCTAAATCAATCAGCGTGTCTCTTTTCATGATCCTGTGTGGCTGATCAATAAATGCTGCTTTTTTATATAATATGTGTGTGAATAAAAATATGGCTGATACAAAAAAGCTTTTGGATAATGTTCTCATGTTTTGCTCATTAAATTTGAGCAAAACCAATTTTTTTGGTTATTGAATAACAGATAATAGTCACATATTTATAGATATTCTATTGTTCAAAAATGTTCAAAAACATTACCAAAATGTTCATTTTGGTGACGTGCTCAGTGATGCCTGCTAGACACAGAGGTATTCTAGAGATCAAAAATGCAGCTGTGGAGTCGTTTCACAACAGACTATATGAGCCATGTTCAACCTTAAGATAAGAAAAGATGAGAGGAAAGCCATTCATTAAGGTGAAAAACAGGAATCTGTCTCATATGTTTTTGCAAAGTGCAGTTTTATAGCTGTTTATACTGTACAACCTATACTGTTGCTTCAATCATCTTGTACATTTACTTTGATTAAATCCAGTTAATTTCACCATAAATTGCAGTTGGATTAAGCTCAGTTTCTGTTATCTATTGATTGCAGATGCTGCTTCAGATCCGATGATAAACACTTTGCCTGAGGAACTTGTAGAGTCACAGACAAAACAAAATGAGTGGAGATGGATCACAGTGACTGTACAGCACTTGGCACAGTGACTGTGCATTTTCATGTGATGGTTCTCAAGCTGCTGTAGAGGGCCTGAAGCTGTTCCATTTGTCTTTTTTAAGCTTTTCAGTGGGGAACCAAATTAGAAATGTGGTTTATACCCCGAGACCAAGCAGAAGACATTTAGCTGTGCCCGAGGCCACAGCTTCATGAGAACATATTATTACTTTTATCATCTGGGGAGCCATCACAGACAGTCCATTTCCTCTCTCAGCTTTGTGTTTTTTACACATTTGGTGTGGTAAAAGTTGTACTGTTGTCTTTCACAAGTACTGTCTGAGTCTGCAACCAGCTGTACACAAAGGTTTGGGAAATTGGAAAAGAGTTCAACTTTCTTTTCAGCTACTAAAGCTTGTATACAGTAACTTCATTGAAGTGTTGTGTTGAAATAGTTTAAGTGTAGCGAAAAAAGAAAAGAAAAGCATTGGCTGCAGGACTACTCCGGGACCTGCATCCTGCACGGGCGACTGCAGCTCAGTAAATGTTGTGGCCTGTTAGTCGCTGGTATAGCTGCAAGGCCTGGTGCTAAAGAGGCACATTTTGAGGTCCATATTTATATTCTGGGGCTCTACTGGAATATCTTTGCATGATTTACAGTTCAAAAAACTCCTTTATCTTATACTGTCCCTTTATGCAGCCCCTCAGTTCAGCCTCTGTCTGAAACAGGGCGTTTTAGATCCTGTCTCTTTAAGGCCCCCCTCCCAATGAGCCCGCTCTGTGCTGCCTGTGCTGTGACACGACTAACACTATCTTTGTTCTCGTTGTTTCTTTCATATACAGTAGTTCATCTAACGCCTGCCTTCAAACACGATATACAGTTCATTCTTTAATGCTTATCACAAACTGATACATGTGCTCAGAGTCTGTTGTTTGCTTCTCCGATACCTTTTCTTTTATTTCTCTTGACAGAACATTTGAGAAGATGTTTGTTGTGTTTATGATTCTCAGCTTGTGTTTCTTAGTGATACAAACACACACACACACACACACACACACACACACACACACACACACACACACACACACACACACACACACACACACTAATACACACAGTCATGGGTTTCCAGTCACTCTGTTACTGCAGAATAATTTTTTTTTTTTTGCGTATTCTTTTCAGCAGACTCTCTCTGAACTTCTCACCTCAAGCTTTCAACACCTACTAACTAAAGCGCTGCACATGTATCGCAGAGTTAATGGGGATTGGATGCCCTCTACTCCCCCCTCCTCCTCCTGAACAAAGCTCATCTCTGCCCCAGACTGCCAAAACTATACTTCAGAAAGAGAAAAAAAAAACAGTGAAAAATTACTTTGACATTTTGGACAGTTTGCTCTGTGGATTCTCATCCATGTCCCACTCAGGTCAGAGAGTCGGCAGGTTTTTCATCCAAACTGATCACTGCAGCAGCTGATTTGACTGATTTTCTGCTCTTTGATTGAACGAATGCTGACTGGTGAAGTACAGCTACAGTGACACAACCCAGCTACATGGTAACATTACAGCAGTCTTTATTCATGTTGAAAGAGACCGACTCTGTCTCCTAGATATTATGCTCATATTCTACTTCACCGTTGTCCCAATTACATTGCATTGAGAAATGTATTAGCTGTCTGGATTAAGCGCTACATGTAATTATCGTGCTGGATGGAGGGAGGAGGTTGTGCTGGATGGAGGGCATACAAGAACCAGGACTCAGACACCAAAGACCAGGGTTCACATCCTGAGTCCTGCGTGTGTTTAGGTTTCGACAACAAAAGTACTTTGGTTAAAGTTAGTAAAAGATCCTGGTTTCACTTTTTTTTATTTTATTTTTTGTTTTATTTAACATGGGTGATGAACATTAATGAACATTAATTAGAAGTAGAGTTAGCCAAGAGGCTAATAGCATGAACATGTTGTGCTTCAAGCGACTGCAGACTTTTCTCTGTATTAAACCAAAAACATGATCTTTCTCTGACCTTAACCATGTGCTGCCAGTGTAGTAGAGCTGTAGTTTCTACCAGCAGTCATTGAACATTTCACTCATACGTTCAGCATAAACATTTTTGCAACTTACCACATATGTTAATTAACTGTAAAAACTTAATTCACACACCATTATATTATATTATATTATATTATATGAATCTGTCTCTCTCCCTCTTTCTCTCTCAATCCAACTGGTCAAGGCAGATGGTCGCCCACCTATAGAGCCCGGTTCTGCTCAAGGTTTCTTCCTGTTAAAGGGGAGTTTTTCCTTTTTCCGCTGTCACCAAGTGCTTGCCAAGTCTACGGTCTAGACGTGCTCTATGTGAAAAGTGCCCTGAGATAACTTCTGGCACTGTATAAATGAAATCAACTTGACTAAAACATTTCTAGAAGACAGGGTTGCTCAGTGATGAAGTAACACTCATACATGTCAAACATAATTATACAAAACAGGAAATCTTCAATCTGAGACTGACTCTGTGCTCTGTGCATGTTATTTTAAACACTGTAACCACTAGCAGTTTATATATGAAGGCCATTTATACATGAAATTAGCACAATTCTACAAAATCTGGTAAACAGTTTGCATGATGTTGCATTTCTCTACCTCTAAAGCAATACAGTGTGACAATAACAGGAATAGGAATATTATATTATCATATTATATTATATTTCAATGAGGTACAAGGAGTAGATTTAGCTTTTTGTGGAAGAAAACATCACACACAAATTATTAATCAAAGCAGAGTATTTTTATACGTCTTAAAGCATGTCTGGAGGGGATCTTCAAATAATTCCCGCAGGGATATAGTCAGTTAAATTGTTGACTTATTCTTAGTCCCAAATCCACTTGTTTCCCCAGTGTTGATAAAAGGTGAAAGCAATGTTTGTGTATTATTGAAATACCCTTGTTGACAGACACTAATTGAATCAGCTGAGAAGTTTTAAAAGCACATGCGTGTGCATATTTTATGCAAAGATTCTTCAGACAGTTAAAAACAGAACCAAGAATGGAATTAGAGAAGATTAATGCAAAAAGAGCTCCCTTCTCTTTTGTTTTCCTCTGTTAGGAGCTGCCCTCCCCTCCCAGTTTGACAAACATGTAGGGCAGCTCAGCCAGCAAACTGCACTCGTAGCCTCGGCCAAGCGGGAGCCTTGTGCCTGCATTGCAGAGGCTGTCCGGACACAGATTGATTTGTAGCTATTGAGACAACACTGATACGTTACTGAGAGCACAGACGTCAGCAATTGCTTTCTGATTTTTAAGTGGGAGGCTGGACTGTGGAGAGAACAGAGAGAGAGAGAGAGAAAGACACGAGGTGAAGAGTTTCAGTATTGGAATACCTTCACCTTGCTGTCTTCTTTGTTATTTTCTATCCAGCATACTAACGCGGACTGTGCATCACATCTGTTATCACAGCTCCATTCTTCATGGCATTTGAGAAATGACTCTGCGAAAAGAGCACTCAGTGTGAATTTTAACCAGGCAATACCTGAGAGAAAAACAACTATCATGTGTTTTGGGGTTGCATTATTCTCCTATCAAAGCTCACGTTTCTGCGTCTCATTGTAAACAGAACAAGGACGAAGCAAACTGATTTTGAAGGCTTCTGTTCAGCTGTTGGAGCTGTGCAAGGCTGCCGAATGCAATCAGCGGTAAAAGCTTTATTTTCAAGGTAATGAACCCTCCTCGGGGCATGTGTGATTTATGCTCCCTATTCAAACCACTTTGAATCACCCAGAACTGCCTCTGATTCAGAACTGACCTTAAAATACCTTTCTGCTCCTCCTCCTGCTACCAACAAAAAGATATTCTTTAGCTGTAACTGTAGCCTCCAGTAAGATTTTTTTTTTTGGTTAAAAAAAGGCTGTAATATCTTGAACATCCTGAACTGTAAAAATTCTCTAAAAAAGAGCAGTGATGCAGGTTCTTTTATCAGCAGAGAAAAAGTGGACTGATGGCTATCTACACGCCATTTTACAGCAAAGAAAAATATTCCCGACCTAACATCTTGCCATTTTTCTGTCCTTGACTATCTCCATATTGCATGTGCAGCCCTTTGACCACGAAATACATTTACAGAGGCTCAATAGTGATAACACCCACTCTCATGTCAGCGTCGGAAGAAAAGGAAAACATGGTTGCACATTATATGTAACAGCTTTCCTATCTACTATTATCATTCAGCTGAAAGGAAAGGAGAAATACATTGCCACGGTTAAAAATCAAATCAGTTTTTGTGACACCGGAGGATTGCTGGGATTTACCTCCCGTGACAGATAATATGCATGAGTACAGATTATTGGAAGATGAGTCTCTGGTGCTGGGTAGAATTATAACATCATTTCTGCTGGTTTCACTGGTTCCATCTATCAGCTTTTATGGAGGGATGAAAAAATGAATGCATGAAAGTATGACATCTTTTTGTTTCCCCATAATGTATTTGATGTTAATGTAATGGCTGGGGAAAAGCAAGAAGACATTAATATCCTAACTGATCTTGAAAATGAATCACATAATATGACATCACGTATAAAGGCTCCAGGCAGCCTTTAGGGTCTGAATGCACTATGACTCCCCTGTGAAGTGACAGTGTCGATAAAGGAGGCACTGATCAACATTTTGGCTGCTTTCCGACTGATATTACCACTTAATCAGAAAATGCAGGCTCATCATTCATTTCAGTGAGACTAGGGCTGCAATTAACAATTATTATAATAATTGATTAACCTTAAAATTCATTATTTTCTCAATGAATTGATAGTTTTTTTTCAGTGAAATGTCAGAAAATAGTGAAAAAATGCCTGTTATAACTTCTCAGTGCTGTAACAGCCCTTCCCACTCTGCCTGTTTGTTTGCCTTGCTCTGCTGACTGTTTTGCAGAGGCTGGGTAGGCTGGCAGGTGGAGCTGGGAGGGTCGCCTGCTCGTACCTGCCCATCTGGGCTCGTACCTCCCTTCTGGGAGTCTCGCTCTCTCTCAGCCGGGCCTACTGCAGGGCCCTCAGCCGTCCTCCTTTGTTTGGTTTGTTTGGTTTGTTGCACCAGCCAACACTCTTTACATCATATTTTCACCCATCCACACATTGCTAACATGACTGATGTCTCTCCTACTTACACACCCCACTAGTTATTTAATATGTTTATTTGTTTGAGTTAAATAAATTACTTTTTGATTGACATGTCTGGCCTCCCTTCTTGTTGCCAGCCTTGAGCCAGGTGGTAGCAGAGCCCAAAGCGATTACTTCAAATGTTTGTTTGTTGTCTGAATAACAATCAAAAATCACAAAAATATTCAGTGTATTGTGTTAATGACACAGAAGCACTTCAGATGCTCTTCAGATTACTTTGCAGAGTTGTTGTTGTCTGATAGATATTCAAACTTATCGATCTAAGACTCAAAGTGGACACCAAATAACGTAACGTACCTCGTAAAAATTCAACTTCTGATAGCAAGTGGAGCCAATTTGTCTTAAAATATGGAAAGAAAACTCTCTTCATTTTTTCAAAGACTGAACTAAATGCTAAATGAGAGACTACAGTGATTTACAGAAGCTAGTGGAACAGAGGCTTGACAGGAAGTGACATCATGACTCTCTATGAGAAGAACTACGTTTGTTGTGTTGTTGAGTTGGACACGTTTGTCATGTGGGATCTCATTTAGTATCTGCTTACACATAGATCACAATAGTTTTGCTTTGCCTGGTTAAAGGAACAGGAATGGGGAATTAATTTTAGTTAGATTCTTAATGTGGCACTGGATTGTTAAAGTGGCCTTTGAGTAAGGTGAAACGGGTTAAAGCAGGTTATGGCTGAGGTTATACTATAAGACAAGGCTAAGTTTGGAGCAGAGAGCAAGGCTGATCAAATCACCAGTCTTTTGAAAGCATGCAGGCCAAGACACCCTGCCAGCCAAGTTCACAAATAAACACCAACAAACTCTCCCCAGCCTCTGTTTATGTTCTCTCCTCAGGCGTTGTATGACTCAAATCTGCTGAAAAAGTGTCCAGAATGTTATTTTGGGCCACAGTTAGCTCCAGATTTGACAATAACTCGGAAGACATTGCAGAGCTGCGCTCGGAGCTGTGTTCACACTTCAGCCAGAGCTCTGTCAGCGGGTAACGGGAAGGAAAAAAATGAAAAAGCAGTGAAAGTCAGTTGCCAATTACTAGATTCTGACTCAGAGCTGAGCCATTAATCAAAACTCAGAGCTCTGTCAGGGCTCTGCATCACAATCCGCTGCAACAAGCTGCACATAGATGGATTGATATAGATGGATGGATAGATAGATATTTCCTGGAGAGAGTGAGAAATTTGGACAGATTGGAAGTCATACAGCTGATGAGCAGCCGTGACAGATTCAGGGAAACTGTACTCTTTCTCCTAATTAATGTCAGATCTCCAGCTCAGCTCCACCTGCGGCTGCTGGCAGCCACAGAGCTTGCTGAAAAATCTCCCAGCCACCAGCCGATGTAGGTCAAATCCTCCATTTGGCGCGCTTCCTTCTACTGACAATATTTTTCACACCATCACTGCGTGCCAATTAGCCTCTTATTTAGTATGTTTGAGGCTTCGTACCTCAGCATGCTGTGTTAAAAAAAGACACGAGGTGCCACTATATCTCCTGGTCACCTGTTTCACTTCTGACTGCTGGAGAAGGAAGCCATCGGCTATCGTGGCCTCTGGACAGCCCTGCTGGAGGACCTGCAGCCTCTGGTGGTGTGATGCATGCATAATCAAGTTTTTCCTGATACAAATATTGTCATAGAAAACAATATATGTTTTCTAAGTGTAAATATAAGTGTTCTGTTTCGAAAATATATTAGTAGTGTGAGGAACCGGCACCGAGCAGTGCCTTTGCCAACATCAGTGTTACAAGGGTTTGTAAGTTTTTAACAGAAGTTGGTTAATGGCTGCTTTATGCTCACATGAAGATACTGCAATCTTGTTGTTGTTTGATGTTACCTTGTAAAATTAAATAGGATGTGTTGTAAAAAGAGGCACAATAAGCTGCAGCTTCAACCTACACCTCTACCAGACTGAAGAAATCTTTATCTTGTGTTATTGTGTTGTTTCCAACTGTGGTATTTTGAGTAATATCATTTTTTATGTGTATGGGTATGTATGTATGTATGTATGTATGTACAGACTGAAATGAATTTTCAAATTTCAAAATATCAAATTTTAATCAAAAATTTCCAAGAGAAAAATGTTCCAAATCCATCCAAATCCATATTTTCTAAATTTCAGATTTTTAGAGGTGAGTAAACTGTATTTGTTATGTCAGAGAAAGATGCACAATGATCACCAGGGAGTGTGTTAAAGTTCAGTAAGCCTACTAGCAAAGTTCATGAAATCTGGAACTATTTTAATTTTAGGAACTACTCTGTCTGTATTTCCTAATTTTTAGAAAGACTGTGTTCATAGCAGATATGTGTCGACATGCAACTGACCGCTTTATTCTCTTATTGTCAGCATGTAAGCACACATTCATGCAGAGCGTCTTCCCAGGTGAACCAGTTTAACACTTGGCTTTTGTCGCATTCCTTGCTCACCAACAGATGTCGACAAAATTACGTAAATCAGGAACAGACGTGACCTGATGTCCTTCCTGTGTGGAGGTTTATCACAGCTACAATAACTATCTTAACATCATATAAGATGCACTGACCTCCATTTTAGTAGCCTATCTGATAGCACATAGACGTAACACATAACTGACGTAACACATAACCGTAGCTCATAATGTAGAGTCCTGTTTTAGCTTGTGGAGCCATATTGTCGTTCTGAAAGCTTCCAGTAGTCTAACATGAGCATGAGATGCAGTGGCCGTCTCCTTGTCCATTCATTTGATTTATCTAACAGCTGTCCTCAGGACCCCCCTCCTCCCTTACTCTTTAAATTACCCCTGAGGTAAGATTAAAGCCTTTATTATTAGCCTGCAGGTATAGGAGCTCCTGCAACAACCTCTCCCAAAGTCAAAACCTGGACACAATGTCCTGGCCTATTAAGATTCTGCATCTGCTGGTGAAATATAAGCGAATGTTAATTATGTAGCTGTGAACAGTCAAGGGTAATTAAGCGTGTGGTAAGGTGAGGTGCTCGGTCTAAATTACGAGGGGGGATTTTAAGATGCAGGACGTCTGTAGGTGTTCTACCTCATTCTTTCCCCCCTTATCTTGTTTTCTTTCTGCTTTCTCATTCTCTCTCTCAGTGAAACAATGGCTGCTTTTACATGCACAGATAATTATGTTCCCCTTACTCAAGTCATTAAAGCCACCAAATTACTATTTCAGCTCATATTCTGATTATGAGAAAGCCAGTTAAGATGCCCAGTGCCCCATACTAAACTTGCTGCTGTGGCATAGAGACATCTTACTGTACCTCAGCAATTTAACAGTGGTAAGTCCTTCCAAAACTTATGCTGCCAAAACATTGTTCAAACACTCCCAGCTCTTCCAAAGATGGCAAATATATCTTTATTATTTTGGGTGTAGGTGTATAAAATGATGCATAAGACATCTGAATTATTTGTGTCTGTTTGAGTCTTAGGTAAAGCTTCAGTGAAGAGATGGAACAAGCTTATTCAAAATATATATAATGTCAGTAAACTTTAAAATGAGAGAATTTTTCTAACATTAAAGCTGTTTTTATTGATTTTTTTTTTTTGGTCACTTGAGGCAGCAAGAAAGCTGAAAACACAAGACTGATTTATAACCTTGTAAAGTTGTAATGGTGAACATGTTAGTGAACAGTATCATCAGACAAGATTGTCAATATTAGATTAGATTCTTCAATATCCCAGATTACACTCAATGCCAGTGGGTTACCAACAGTCACAGAGCAATATTAGCCTTATAAGTTCAATATCTTCTCTCATTTTAGTTCTGTTTTGGTCTCCACCAGCTACTGTAAAATGATCTAGCTCATTAGTTGGTAAATGTCTAACTTTGTCTGTCAGCTGTTTGGTGTTGGACAGGAAGCATGCAGCAGGTTGTTCAGAGCCTTTTTTTTACTGAAAATAGCTGCTGATGAAAATTATGTTATGCGAGCTGGAAAACCAAAACAATGCACTAAAAGAAGCTAAAAAGCTCAGTAGAACTTAGACGAACTGCAGTCTGGTGATAATTCTCTGGTTCATCACAACAAGCAGCACCTTTCACATGATCCACTGTTTATATAAAAGTATTGATTAGTGCAGCTTTCAATTAATGTACGTGTGGCCGGGCCAATCCAGTAAATACGATCGTAAATACTTAATTAAAATATTAAAATGACAAACGTGTAATATTAAAACGGTATCATTTTAGAACGCCGACAAAGCCACCTAGGATTTAAAAGAGCCCTAGGACTCTATTTAAAAAGGCTGTGCAGTATAGAGCCATCTGGTGCCGTCCCATATCTCGTTTCTCATGCTGGGTTCCGAATCTCTGTTTGCATCTTGGGGTTGTTTCTTATCTTGTTTCTCATCTTTGGGCTCATCTGGATCTTTTTTTATCATTTGAAGTCACTCAAAGAAAACTTGTTTGAGTTACTCAATGTGGTCCCTCATCTCTTCCCTCATTACGCCTGTTCCCTCATCTTTGCAACCATAAGTTCCTCTGGGGTCTATTTTATCATTTGGGGTCTTGTAGTCTTGAAGTCACCCAAAGAAAGAACTTATCCTGATCTGTCTGAGGTGTTTTCCTTTTCCATGTTATGACTTTTCCTCCTGTCCTTTCTCGCCATGGTCCTGATCCCTCATCTTTATTTGACTTTTGGGGCTGCATCTCATCTGTTCGGTTATCCTGGGGCTCTCCATCATCAGTTCAATATGTTGTCAATGCCAGCTGCAGCAGTGTCTGCTTGGCGTCTTCTGTGTGCTGTCTGTTCACTCCTTCCATGCCGGGTCCCCTCGTCCTGTTGTACTCTTGGTCGTGGCTTCTTTCCGGTGCTCTGCTCATTTTGGGGAAATGGAAAACGACCATTTTGCTGTCGAAACACGAGTTCCAATTTGCCACCACCTCCTACTTACCCAGCCCCAGAGCCGGCTCTCTCAGTGTCCGGTGCAAAACAATGGAGATAAATACTCATGGTTGGCTGGGCTGCAGCGACACACTAAAGGCCGAGGCTGGAGTATTCATACTGACACAGGCTGCTGTGCATCAGGTGGTGGCTGGATGCCTTGCAGCTCTGTTTCTCTGCTGCTTGTCCACTCCCTCTGTTTTCAGCTGTTTTTCTTACCTCTTCCGCCAGCATCCCACACCTGTTGCTGCTTGGTTGAATAGTTCCCGGGGTTGGTCACTATCTGTCTAGTTCAAGGGCACTACTGCGTGCAAAAAACACAACAATCCACTAAAACAAAAAGTTTTAAAAACACAGCAATGTGATAAAACCACATACAACAAATAATGTAGAACATGCTAAACTAAATAATTAAAAACATGCATAAAAATGTGGAAAACTGTATGTTAAAGGAAAAGCTTGAGGTAGTAACTAATTTTCTCACTTGTGCTTGCAGTAGGTGTGTTTACATAGATCCTTTTTTCTCTAATAATCAGCTCAATTTGAGCTAAAAGCCTCATGAAAACAACTCATTCAGTACAAAGTGGTCCACTGGGAAAGAATTTCATTTTAAAAGGGGTTTTAGAAGCCTTTTATGTTTTTTATTCCACACATAAATGAAAATGTTTCTTTTATTACGTTACATTTTCTGAGCATGCTCACTCTCTTCAGTTAAGTCAAAGATGTTCCCTTGGGAAGACTCACCAGTTGGTGTTGGCCACTGTTTTATCATTTACGAGCACTCTTGACCTCAGTGGACATTTTCTGAGTGGTGCATCTTTCCCTGGAGAACCATCGTTGGTAAAATGATGTTTACTAGATTCATGGAGATACTAAATCAGCTGCTGGTGGTAATCTTCTCCTGTTTAATAACTGGAGCAGTAGTATATCCAAAATGTCACTATAGTAGAGCCAGTGAAATACACTAATAACAGTGCCATGCAGACCCATTTTTGTCAAGGGTTTAGATTCAGTAAATAATGTGTTACTGTGAAGCTTTGCATTGCTTGATTGAGCACTCCTTAAAAAGGTCTCACTAATTCCATTAGAGTATGTATATAGTATATGACTTAACATGCTGATATAGAGCTTCTATGAGGAGAAAGTCTGGTGATATTCTATATTTTTTTCTTATTGTCAACATATGCAATGAAAAGACCAAAATCAACCATCAATTTACTGTTCTAGAAAATATTTTGTGTATCCAAAGCCTGATATATCTTCTTCCTCTGTGCCATAGAGCACATTTGTTGTCCAAACACTATGAAAAACACATCAATGAGCCACACTGTTGCACTGGGTGACATGTTCCTTCATGACCATGAACACAGACTCTGTAGTTTATTACATACATACACCGTCCTGCTGCTGGAAACACTCACTAGAGCACCAAATGTGGATTCATCCAGCAAACTATTTTCCTCCTGTTTGAGTAAGGTTTGCTAAAAGCTACAGTGCCCAGCGGTTTAAGGAAATTACTGAGCTGTTTTAAAAAATGAAACTATATATTTGTGAGCTGTTTTTAAAAGATTAACGTCTTCAGTAGGACACAGACAGGGGAGAGAAGTTATGTTGAGATGAGGCTCACAGATTGCTGGTTTTAGTCTTTTCATTTGATTTATTGAAATTAAGAAAAATATGGAACTCCACTAGTTCTTTTAGATCATGTGTAGAATTTAAAATATCTGAGTTTGACACTCCCAGTGGTAGTTTAATGGTACCACATGGTTCCGACCTGGATACACTGAAATGAAAGTCAAATTACTGCCCCTTCTTTTATTCCAACAAAGACGACAACAGAATAATTTGTAATTTGTTATTATCACATGAATATGCTGCACATACAGGCCTTAAAGGATACATATACCAGCCAGTCAGCCATGATCATTATTTCTACTTTTAGACGTCTGACCAGAGGAATCATTCCACTGTTCTGCAGGAAGTCTTAACTCCACAGTCTGTGAAACCTGCTTTAAAGAGCTGATGCTAACCCTCCTGAAAGAAAGACTGAGCCCCAGGATGATTTAAATATTTCAGAGGCTTTCCACCCTGAGACAAATAGGCTACTATTGTTTTATGGGAAATTGAGCAATGAAAATGACTTCTGGGGTCACGAAAATGGTCAAATATTGAATTTTGGCTTAATGAAGAATATGGTATTGACAGATGAAAAAATGTTAACTACTTTTAAAACAGATTTTTTTTTAACACAATAGCTTTCCTGAGTTATTTCATTAAATAACATTAAATAAAAATGAAGTTTTATTTCCATTATCGCTCTCTGGAGGGCATTAGGTGATTGGAGTCAACATCTGGTGTTGAACAAAATTAGTGACTCGTATACCCAACATCTGGATTGCAACGGTCGTATAACCAGTGGCGGGGCAGAGCTGCATCGATTGGATGAAACTGTATTGGTCCCTGAGGGTCAAGCAGGTGTTTGCTACAGCAGACACAAAGAGATTGAGCAGGTGGAAAAAGATGAAGAACACATACAAATGGAACATTAAACAGAGTAAAATATACTTTAGAATTAACCAACATTAAAGGTGCATTGAAGTACAATTTGCTGCAATGAAAGACGGGTATTGGTGTGTTGAAACTGCTGAGGAAATCACGAAAATGTGAACCGTTGCCTGTTACTGCGGGTGAAATTGTTTCGTGGGTTCTTGGATTACCCCTCAAATATTATTTTTCCATCTGGATAACTGACTGAAATGGGCCGGTGTTTATGTGGAAAATCGAATTACTGACCTTCCCTGTTAATACTAGAGCTGCTCAAAAAAGGCCTACAGGCTGGTAATAAACCCGGGGCAACATAAATTGGAAATGTTCCTTGCAACAGGCAACAAATCGAGCCACAGAGCTAAAAAAAAAAATCATTCAAATACCTCCAGGAAGTAAGATGTTCCATGTGAAATTACAAATGTACATGGGTAAAACCATGTCTGTCATCCCCTGGTAATGCCATCCAGACGGAGCTTTACTTTCCTGTGGATTCCTTCCTCTCTTCTCTGCAGCGGCCATGTTTAACATTCATCCCAGAAGGGGTTCAGAGGAGAATGATGACCATTTGTTGCAACGACACACACAAACAGGAGGAGGCCTGGGAAGATTAACACCAACAACATGCACGGTGGTAAAACAGGTCACACACAAAAAAGCAAAGAACAGCCGACCTGCACGGAAACAATAAACAATTGGAAGCCGACAAATTCTACATTATCACGATGACTGATGAAGTTAATTAAAGTATCAACGGCTTAGCGAGGGGGCTAATCCAAATTCATAAATAAACAACTTCTCTGTCCCTAATGAGCCTGTTTGTTGCAGACTCATCTCTGTATTTTCCCTCCACAATCCAACAAAGAAAAGTCTGCAGCGATTCCGCGGGGAGAGACGCCTACGTCTTAATGTGTTGTTGTGCATCTCGAGCAGTCGGCGGCGGGGCATTTCTCATCTCTGTCTTCAACACTTAACCGAATAAAGCGGCTCGCATGGCTGTGAAAGCAAGCTGCCCCCTCAGACGGGGAGAAAGAGTCGGTGGTAATCAAGCAGCTTTAATGTGGGTTTGCAGCAGGGGAACGCCAGCAATCAGCTCAAAGACAGACGTGCTGTCCAACCTCGAACAGGACGTAATCAGGTTTCAAATCCCTCTGATGTGAGTGTGTTTTCTTGTATTTCTGCACTTATGAGGATCACAAATCTGTAGAAGGGTTTGAAGGTTGTGCTGTTTTACTGCTACGTATTTTGAGCTGTAATGCATAATCTGGGTATAATAATAAGATACAGTCAACATTAGGATTAGATTTAGGTTACATTAAGTATCGAGAAGAGTCAGATTATAATAAATGTGTTCTAAAATGAGATGATTGAGAGTAGTAGCTCTTTATTTTGTGAAAGTATTAAAATTAAACTTTAAAACTCACATTTGATGCACTTTATCGTAACTTCAGCACAGCGATAATACACTGAAGATATGAATCCTAGTGATGAGGTTAATCTGTGTAACAGCTTTCATAATAAAAACTTTGTATTGACAAATTTGTGTCATTTTTAATCGCTATGGCATTCATGAGTATTGGACTTAAGACAGCACTGACATATCAGCTTTTAAGCTGAAATGTTGAACTTGTTGGCAAACAGCTGCTTATTTCCACATCCAGCAGTTACGGAGCAACATTATCATTCATTAGGAGTCGTGTTTCTGTCCACCTGGTGAATGTAAGTCCAATATTCACTCTCCTTTAGCTCTGTTTTTACTCTCTACCAACTCCTGAGGGAAATATCTGGCTCTTTAGCTGCTAAATGCTCCACTATGTTCACCAGCTAGTCTACAGCTAACTGTGTCTGTTTGTCGTTTGGTGCTGAGCAGGTAGTGTACAGTGGCTTTTTACAGCTTTTTCTCTAAAAACAGCTGGCTGCTGCAGCCAAAAAGCAAAGCAATGAGAACGCTGAGAGTGAAACAAAACAGTTAAGTTGCAGCCGGACAGCTAAACAATGAGCTGAAGCTCGCTATAAAGCTCCGTAAAGCCGAGGGGAGCTGCAGAGTCACTGATAATTCTCTGTAGATTCATCACTACATACCACACACAAACACATTACACACTGCCAGCTCACACATTATTATATAAAATATTAGTTATAGCTGCTTTAAAGGTATACTGTGCAGGATTTTTCTAAAAAAATGTGTAGAGTCATACAAAAGAAATCCCTCTCAATCATCACTTACGATCCACTAGAAGTGTGTGGTGGTGGTGTATGTATCCGCAGAGACTCTGCTGCTCTCTGCCTGTATTTTCTTATTTTCTTCTTATTATTTTGCTGAGCTGGGGACGCTTCAAGGCGTCAACCTTTGGGCAGTGGGTGTGTAGCCCCCAGTCAATAACAGTGCGCAGGATATGAGGTTGTGACTCATAGCGTAGCGACCAGGTTACAGAGCTGTCTCTGTCTCTCTGCTCTGCTCTGCTCTCTGTCTCTGTGTCATGGATGTATAAAGAGCTGCAGGTCTGTGTGCCTGCTTGACCGAGGGGGTGGGCTGAGCTACACACACGCAGAGCAGAGAGGCCACAGCGGACAGGATGAAGCTCTGCATTCACACAAAAACCGGCAAAGCTGCACCTTCCCGCAGGGTTGTGTGGAGGTGTGGCCGTGTTTATTTGTGCTTTAGAATGTAACCGCAACGTAAATTTGTTCTCGCCAGTGCCGCCCGCTTCATTAACGCTCTACCTCGCTCGACCACCGCTGCTCTTTCTCTCTTGCTCACTAATTGATCTGGGAAGGAGGGGCCAACTTTGAATGCCAAACACCAACTGACAAATTCTGCATACTACACCTTTAAGTGATGGTCTAGTACAAATTTTGACCTCATAGTGGCATTAGAGGAAAGGTCAGGAGGTTATCAAAACTTTTCATATAAAATTTTAATCTCTCTGGTAGTTGGTGAGATAGACAGACACACTCAACAGCCAAAAAACTTTTGTTCTTGTTTGTTCAAAATTAGGCAACAGAACTGAATATATTTCTGTTGACCATATTTACAGTAGAATGTGACTTAATATCTGCTCAGCAGTCAATCCATCCCACAGCCAGAAGTCAACACGACAGCCTTCATGTTTTGCCGAACCCACGACACTGAACCGATGGGTTCTGTCAGAGTGTGGATCATAAATTTAAAGGAAAACAAACACATATATCCATACCGCACAGTTTTCCCCTCAGGGATCACTAAAGTTCATATCATCTCTGCCTCCTTAGTGCTTATACTCACATCAACAGTCTCCTCCTTCATCCCTGCTCACTGCTGGGTCACAGGATTATTTGTTATATACAATATACTGTTAGGGTGCTGTGGCCTGACCCCTGACCTCTGCACTTTTAGTATCTTGTAATGCTTGTGATTCAGAAAATGATGCTTACTTTTGGACCATAAGACCATACAAATAAAATATAATATTTTGTTTGTATGGTGTTATGGTCCAAAAGTAAGCATCACTTCAGGGTTGGGGATGTGGGGATAATTGTGTTTGTATACTTTTATTGATTACCATAGTATTTTTTAGTCTTTTAATGTGTAATTTTCTTACGGTTTTATTATTTTGCTCACCTGCAAAAGGGACTACAGGCGGAAAATAGCAATTTGCTAAAACATGGTACATTACATCTGTCCTTGTTTTATATAAGATTAATGTTCTTTATACATTCCCCCCTTTCAAATAAATTCAAATTCAAGTCCAGCTGTGCATTACTGGGGGGCGGGGGGAGGAGGGGGGCAAAGTGCAGTAGTCCAACAGAGCTGACCCATCTTAAAAGGATTCCCCACAGAGTCCAGAAAAAACAATTTACCTTCCACTTGATGAATTCTCAGAGGTCCCTGCAGAGGGCCGGACAGACAGTATTTATCTCCCATTGGGGACCTCTATGAAAGCCCAATAAATTACCTCCTCCTGCATGAATTAGTAAGCACTGTAATCTATACAGAGGACATTAAAATAGTGAGCCCCTGAGTCCTTCTCCTCACCAAGCTAAATCTCCAGGCAGCATAAGTCAGCATCAGTCAGTTCATTTATTCATGAGGGGGCCTGTGGTCTAATGTAGACGACTGGAGGAGGTTTATCAGCAGCAGCGGTGGTTGGTGGTTGTGTAAAGGGGCTGATAAACCAGACACTGTGGAGTCTGTCAGGGGATTGTAGTGAACATACACCAGTGGCGACTGGTGACTCAAAAAATTGGGGAGGACAGGAGGAAAACCACAGCGTTATTTTACACTAGCTGGTTACTTATCTCTACTTTCTTATGTTCTTTTAATGAAGCGTATTTACTGCATTTTTGGATGAGTAAATGCCCGATGGAGATACCTATGCTGCGCTGTTGCCACCCACTTATTTTGGAGCAAACAGGTTTTCTCTGTAAATACCTGCTTCTGTGTGACTTTATTCTTTAATTTCACAGGATTGAAATGATGTAAAGTGACTCCTGTTTCTCTGTGCTCCTCCTCTCTGTCCTGCTCCTCTGTTCTCCTTCTTTCCGTCCTCATGGTCACATTTTTCTCTGGTTTCTTCTGGTTAAGGTTTTGTTTTTGTTTTTTTTTAACAAATAAATCTAGCATATTCTGCCATAATCTTTTTGGCTTTCTTCTTCTTCTCTTACTGGTCTGTCTCTCACTGTGGGAGGAGGGATCATCAGGGAGGTTGATTACACCTTATTGATTACATCACATTATGTTGCTTGAAGATCATTTAGAATGGAGGGTTTGAATTAGTGAAAGTAATTATTATGAAAATACAGCAAGAGAAGAAAAAAACAGGGTCTGCTCGGCTGTAGGCGTAGAACATTTTAAATAATATTTAGAGGGTTTTTAGTTTCTTACTTTCTGTGCTTTTAATTTCTATTGTTGTAATATTTGTGCATTTGAAAACTGAGCTTGAACACAAAGCTCTTGATCTACCATCCCATGTCCCACTCTTACCTATGTTATGAGCTCTGGGTAGTAACTGAATGAAAGAAACTGCCAAACCTCTCAGGGGGTGTGTGATCATTGATAGGGACACAGTGAGGAGCTTTGGCGTGTGGAAAGGAGCTGGGGAAGGAACTGCTGCTCCTTCATGTTGAAAGGAGCCAGTAGAGGTGTTTCAGCATCTGATCAGGATGCCTCCTGGACACTCTGCTGTGAAGTTATTCTGAGCACGTCCAATGTGGAGGAGACCCCGGAGCGGTGGAATATGTTGAGCTCTTCCAGGGAGAGGTGGAGGTTGTGGCTGGAGCCTGCTGCCAACGTAACCTGGACCTGATCAGCAGCTGAAAACTGGATGGATGGGAAACAGCTGTAGTGATGAATCTGCCAGAAAGGCTCTGTTTGTTGCTTTGTGTTGAGTAGAGTTAGAAAAGATTATCTCTCAGCCTCTTCAAAAACTGCTGTGTTGCCTTGACCACAGACAATATGTCAATATTACAGTCATAGAAGTAATACCATCAGTGATAGAAACTTAAACACATATTACAATGTGGTTTATTTTATTTTACAGATTTTTATTTTTAGATACTCTGATCACCACAAAGACATTATGTTTACTGCAAATTGCATGACTTCATACCAATAAATTGACATGAAAAACTGTTTTTATTAATTGTTTTGGGTGAACTTACCCTTTAATATAAGACTAGTAATGACAATAAAAGTGAAAATAAACCTTTGTATCTCTCTTTCAGGTCAGATTTCATCACCACTCTTCAGGTTGACCCACAATTAAACAGCAGTCTGAAATGTTAAAGAAAACTCACATATGAAGCAGAATTAATTCCAGATTATCAATCTTACAAATTTAGGATCTGAAAGTGATTTCTGTGAAAAGAAAGACTGTCAGAGAGAGAAGAGGAAGGAAAGGTGAAGTATTTCATAAATAGATGATATTTCAGTTTATGATGGAAGATTAGGAGTGAATACAGGCTGGACAGGAAATGTGATTCTGCTGAGACTTTGGGCGACAGGACGGAGCCTCTGAGTTCATCTGGAGCTTTCCAAACCAGCCCCGTCATTCATATTCATATCGTCAGAACACATCCGCATGGAGACGAGCCAGTGACTGCTGAGCATCCTGTAATGACGGCCGTCATTAACGACACCATCAGTGTAACTGATTCTCCGTCAACATAAGCACCTGTCTTCAGGCTGCATCATCTTGTTTCCATCCAGATTTATTGGAATTCTTAACACATTTTGTGTTCTGGCGACAAGGTACAGACGGCCACATTTGGCATTATGGACACGTAGCTGAAAACAGGGAGCATAAACATCAGCAGACACATCAGCCATATGATTGATGAGCAGCATCCAGCGGCTGTTGCTATGTCACCTTATACAGCATCACATCAGTGGGAGGGGCAAGTATCCAAGGTGACCAATGAGATTACTTGGCCTAATCTAGAGGGAAAAAAAAAACTGCAACACATAAAACTGGGAATGTACTCGTAAAAAAAGTCTTACGACATTACTTCTTTGGAGGGTTGGAGGACAATGTTCTCGTAAAAACAAAACAGTACAAAAATAAAAATCAAGTTCTGGAGGTGAAAAGGCTTGAGTGAGCAAAAGCAGCAGGAGGAGGAAAATGAGGGAGAGGAGGGGCTGATGTGGAGGTATTTAGCTGTTTACCCTCCACAGTAATGAGATAGGCTGGAGTGAATCACTCCATTAAGACGCTGGTGTAGACGCAGGTTTATCAAGTCGTGCGACGACTGCGCTCCTTTAAATATACAAACACTGACGTTAATTAGAGCAGAGGGATTCCCAGACAGACCTAAATGACAGGATTAATAATCTGTTTCTAATGCTCGGGACATAAATACAACACCCCCACTGTGGTTTTTGCCACAGTGTTAGAGGGCATCGAGCCTGCTTCTCTGCAACACAGCAGGAAAAGGAAGGACAGGATTCATGGAGTCTTTTTGCAGACTGGTTAATCACACTAGTAAGGATAAGGAGGGCTAGGTTAACTGTATCTAAAATTATTACACAGTTATAATTAAAACTAATACTTATTTAATAAGGTCATTTTTAAAAATATATAATATTTCTTAAAGAAATAAGGCTATAAATAAAAAATGATTATTGAAAGGACAGTGCTCATGTTGGTTTACCCCCTAAATCCAAAGCTAACTTTGGGTTTGTCTTTTACGTTTCTAATCCCAAAAAAACAGACCGGAGACTTTGAGGGCGGGGAAATTACTTTGAATGGGCATTGTAACGGTCAATCAGTTTTTAATTTGGCCAATCAGAGGCTTACAATCTTCTGTCAGGCAAAAACTAATTTCACCAATACGCTGCCTGAACCAGATGTCAATCACTTTTTAATTCGGTTAATCATCTTTCTCATAGGAGGAGGGGGAGGTTCGACACGAAGAAGTGTCTCTTCAGACTGTGCAATGGCAGAGATTTTCAGCCAGGATAAAAGCTGTTATGTTTTTCCAGGTGAGAAAGTAAACTTTTGGATTGCAAATATGTGGTCAGTTTATCCAAATAACATGTTTGGAAATCTGTGATGTTTTCGTAGATGCAAGGAGCTGCTGGCTGGGTGAGACCAGCCGGTCATCTCAGCTGCTAGCAGCTACTATTTACACACATACAGTAAAATGTTCCCATGTTTCTGAAATTGAAGGAAGCGTTTCAATATCAGGACAGAAAGTAATACCCTGCAGGTTTTGCATGATGAGGTGGTTGAACAAGTCTCTCCAAACCTACTCATCAGGATTCATTAGATGGACTTCACCTCAAGAAAATCACAGTGTAGACAAACAACATGATAAAAACTTATTACATAATGTGACATTTGACATATAGGTTGTGCAATCATATACCCAGGAACTGAAGGTAACAACTTTTTCCCAATTAAACAGAGCTTTACAACATTATTGAAAGAAAATCTTACTTTATAGGAAAGAAATATCACCACGCACCTCAGATAAGTCAATAAGTCTTCCTGCTTTTTGCTTGTAGCCTGCAGCCAGATGGTGGTGTGTGGAAGAAGATAGTTTGTCTACAAATATTTGCCTGAATGACTTTGTGCTCTGAGGGCATTTGGAAAGTGCTCACATGTTTGGAAACTAATGGCAGTGGAGCTAATGGGCGTATTGATTGCGTTTCAATTGGGGAGCCAGCAGCCTCACAAATTAGATGTTTTCAGCAGCTCTATTTATCATCCAAGAGGCGTGCATTGTCGGACTGGAGAAGTTTGAACAACACATCACACCGGCTTGATTCAATTTGAGTCAATTGCAGATGCTGCGGAGGCCTGGGGCTAAACTCGGGAGAGATTTGGGGTTTCCTGACACATCGACATACATGGGAGACGCTTTTTGAAAGTAAAATACATCTTATCTTGAGTTCTTGGAAATAATATATTTCAATAGACATTGTCTTCATGTCAAAATGTAACAGTGCAGCAGGTTTGTTTTACATATCTGTAGGTTTGAGTTTTGGTTGATAAAATGATGCACTTTAAATCCTCATAAAACAAGAAACAATCCTCAGATACATGGAAATGTGAATCTATGTTCTCCTTCAATACAACTATGATGTTAAGCATGAAAATATAATCTGATGATTCACAGGAAACAACTCCAAAATGAAAAGGCTCGTTGTTATGAGGACAGTAACATAATTCAAATTGACTCAAAAGATACCAAGTAAACTTTTTTATCTGTGAATAAACAGAACCAAAAATGAAAATACAAAAACATATTCTCCCTCTTAACCTCTGGTGGTATGTAGCCATGCAGATCATTTTGGTTTTATTTATTCAGGATTCAGTTGAGATATATATCTCTGAGATTTCTGCTTCAACCCAAAGACAATGAAAGAAAATGGAATTTTGTTTGTGATTCAGCGAAAAAAGGGCATTTTTAAAAATTTAACAGCAGCAACTCTTCCCAGAAATGGTGTCCCTGCTACTGTTCACTGGATCATCCAAGGGAAACACTGTGATCAGTTTACAGTGAGACTTATCAAACATCAGCTAATAGATGCCAGGTGTGCACACTTGGTATGACACGGATGAATGGATCAGGACACACGTGCAAGGAGGCGGAAAAAGAATCCAAATCTCTGCTTACATGTACCGAGCACTCTGTTACAGATGGAAATATTTATAGATGGAAATACATATTTAAAAAATGTACGCTCACATTTTTATGTTAAAAAAGTTTTTTTTTTTTTTTACAATATCTGCACATTGCAACTGTGGTATAGTGAGGTAAAGATTGTGTTTATGGCAAATAAACTATGGTTAAGGTTGGTTCATGTGCACGTGTAGGGTTTCATTTGAGCAAAAAAGTATTACTATTAATAGTTTTCTTTTTGTCCAAAAGAGTAGATGCAGATAAAGACGAGCAGCAGAGTTTCACAGGGACTTTTAAAGTGAGAAAACTGATGTGTAGACTGTCCAAAAAGATACACGATATTTAGTCAATTTTAGGGAGAATGTTATGCGGCTAGAACAGTGACAGTTAAATTTTGGCATCGAAAATAAAATTTGGCATTTGAAAACAAAACAAAGGAAATTTTGGCACTGAAACAAGTTCCACTGAAAAATAAAACATGGACATTAAAAAAATTAGTCTTATTTTATTTTGATATTTTTTTGCATTATGATGTGTTTTTCAGTGTCGATTTTCATATTTTTTCTTCATCTCTGTCTTTTTCACAATATGTGGTCAGTTTACGCAAATAACGCCTGTTTATAAATCTGCTGCAACGTTTTCGGAGCCGCTGGCCAGGTGAGAATAGCATCATCTCAGCTAGCAGCCCGACTCTTTAGATGGTCGGTCGGTCAACGTCCATCATCATCCTGTGGAGAAAATGATCCGATGAACTGGTCTGTGCAGCTCTTTGGTAATTTACAGCTGGTTCTACTGTCTCCCATCTAGTCTCGGTTAATTAATAAAGTGACATATTAACAGTCATAGAGCAAAAATTACAACAGTCTGGCTCAAAATCTCCACCCTCGGGTATCTTCGTCGGACCGCAAGGCATACTGGGTATGTAGTCTCTACCCTCAAGCCCCTCCTCTCTACGTCAAAATGGTGACAGAAAGTCGAAACTGAAAACCAGCAACACTGAAAAAATTCTGACTGTAAAATGCAAAAATTATCTAAAATAAGATTGTGGTTTTTTTAATGCCTGTGTTTTATTTTTCAGTGGAACTTGTTTCAGTGCCAATACATTTTTTTTAGTACAAATATTTTAATGCCAATGTTTCCTTTTTCAGTTCAGGTTTTGTTTTCAATGCCAAATTTTATTTTTGATGCCAAAATTTAACTGTCATTAGTCTAACCCCTTAAAATGGCACACATCCGGTGTCTTTATGATACAACATAAACTGTAAAAGGGATAAAATATCTTAAAGTCCCCCAGATGTTCATTAGGATGTAGATCTATTTGAGCTCAAATCAAACACTCTGAACGAGGAGTGCAAAAAAAGAACAAAAACACACAAAAAAAAGCATCCTGATTGAATTCCTGCTCCAGAGAATCCAGACTGAGCATCTCTGTGATCCATAGATGGTGCTGTGTCACTGATAGACTGCAGCAGGGAAATCCTCTCAGATTAATGTTTTAATTATATGTTGATTAATTTTTACATGGAATTCGGTAATTAGTTTGATGAATCTTGAATAAAGCACACGGGCTGGTTCTCTCACCATGCATGTTTTTGATGACTAATCTGAAAATTAGGCATTGTTACACAGCCTCCTGCAGTCAATCATTCTGTAATTTCGGGGGCAGGTACGTGCAGGTTAATTAACTCTTTCTGAGCCAGACTGAGTATAAGAGCAATCACAGAGCTCCTTCTGTCAGCAAAACACAGGCCAATATAGTCAATAAATCAGTAAAGTAATGTTTTTATCTGCTGTGTTGTTCCTTTGAAGGTGTGCTGATAAATTTAAAGGTCATGTCACTTTGTGTATTATATATCTATGACTGGGAGGATCACATGTTTGTACAAAATTAGTGTGTTCATAAAGGAAACAGAATTTTTTCTTAATTGTATTCATCGTGGAGGTTCATCATCAGTGATGCATTCTCCAAAGGAAAGAAAAAAAGGTTTCTTTGTGATTATAAAAGAAAACTATGTCACAGTGGCTTCAGCCCAGAATATTTTTTGGTCCTTTTCGTTTCTTTCAAAAACTGAGATTGTAGTGGAACTTCACTCAGAGGGAGGGAAGTGATACAGCACTGGAATTAAAACACATGCAGACTGGCAGTAAACCAGTGGTTGCTGCCTCTGCCTCCATTGTTTCAGCCGTGCTGCTGAAGTACAGTAGGTGGCCCTGGAGGGACGTTATAGAAAATAAAAAAGGGAAACAACGCAGGCTTTTTTAGAGTTGAGAGTGAGATGGTCAGACGTGGCAGGTTGAGGAAGTGGTGCTGAAAGCCACTGGAATCGTCCTCGATTTTCCAAGAGTAAAAGTAAAGAAGAAATTGAATACTTCGGAATATAGATGATTATGCTTTGTGACAGAAACGGGTCCTGTCGCAATAACAAGCTCACTTAGCAACCAATTAGAGCAGGCTGACTCTCTGAAGGGACAGATTGTGTTGACATTCTACTGTACACACTGCAGCTTCCTCACAAACTTTGTAAGCTTCCTAAAATATGATGACTATGAACAGTCTAACTGTTTACACTGATAATACAAGTAAATCTACAACAAAATAGATTTAAAAAGCAGGAAAAAAAAGCTCTCGATGATCTTGGCTTAGCCCCCCAGTCTTTTCTAATCCTTGAAAACATACCATCTCATAATTAAGGAGATCTTGCACTTATGTATCCTGTAGTGTAACATTAATTTCCTTTGTCTTCTTTACAGTTAAACCTTGAAGTTTTTGGTCACAAGTTAAAGGTAGAGAAATCAACCCTTTAATTCTAATAAAGGCTTCCATCAGATGAAGTCAATCCTTCAAGAAACACCGAGCATTTAATAGATGTTTTTCCTGACAGAGTGGAGCGTCGAGCCTCCACATTTTGTTTTGTTGCTCTGGCTTCACTTTTGAAAGCTGCACCTTGTCTCTGTGATGTATTTTTGCTTTAAGGTGTTCAATATTGGCAGCTTCAGTCAAAGTGGTGATTAACTGGGATCACATTGTCAGCCAGAGTGTTTCTCACCTCAGCAGCTGCCATATGCGGGCCAACCTGTGTGACAGAATAAACAGCACAAGCTTCAAAGTTTGTGTGAAGCAAATAAAAAAAAACAAAAAAAAAACAATATCTTCCCAAACATGACAGCTGACCGAGATTTATGTTAGAAGTCTGAGGATTCTGGATAAGAAAAAAAGAACAAAAACATGGTGAGAGTAGAAACGATTTTGTTGGTTGATTGGCGTGTCGTGAGAAACATCTGCCTTTGATTTCCCAGCACTGGGGAAGTACATGAAAGTGCGCTTTAGAGGATGAGAAGTGTCTGTTTTTTGACACAAGAAGCAGGAGTTTGACAAGCCCGGTGCTCCCTCAGGGAAACGCATCCTTCAGCTGCAGCGTCTCACTGTGAGTCAGTGTGAGTCAGACAGTGTGCAGACCCAACACGACGGCTTCGCCTGCCGGAAACACGAAAGGCAGCAGAGCAACAAAGACAGGCGCAGACCACAACTGTATTTTATTTTCCCTTAAAATGAATTTTGTTTTTGAGGGCAGCACAACAGATCAAGAGTTAGCACCCAGCCAGAGATCATAACCTGGATCTGAAACACGAGTGCAGTATTTATTTTACCTGCACTTTACTTGAATATTTCCATTTTAGATGACTTGTCGACTTCAGAAGAAAACACTCTGTTACTCCATTACATTTGTCTGGTTACTGTGGTTACTGTGACTGTGCAGATTTCTCGTAATCAACCTGTCATGAAGTTTTACTAATATTTGTTTTTCTTCTTTTTTCTGTCTTTTTATTATCCTATTATATTCCCTGCAAAAAAAATCTCCCAAATATAAGGTTGTCACTTTACAGCACAAGTAAACTCTGCTCCTCTTCACAGTGAGTACATTTACTTTGGACAATAAAGTAATTTTCACTATAAATACTACTGCAAAAGTATAAGCACTTCTTCAGCTACTCTTGTTTAAATTGTGAATGTTCCTCCAAATTTCAATCACATGCAGGTCAGGTGGACTAGACGAGACCCTAAATTAACCACAGGTGTGAATGATTGTGTGGTTGTCTCCCTGTATTAGCCATTACATGCAGTGTCAGCCACGCCAAAGTGTGTGTCAGGTGACCTGCTTCACCTGTCTCATGCAGCAGCTTTACAAAGTGTTCTGGGTAGTTTTGCTGAGTAAAACCTGGAAAAGATCTTTTTTTACATCAGTTTATGTGCCAGATTTGAGCAGATTTCACTCTTTTTCAGATAACTCAGTAAACCTGCTGGTGAAACAGGTCCTTGCTGGCCAACAACAAAACCATACAAAAGCTGCCTACATGTGAGCAGTGATGGCTCACTACAATAAGGTGTGATGTCACAGTTTGAAGGCCAGGACAGTCTACTGTAGTCTACACTGTAAAATGTACTTATGATACCTCAGCATGCCTGTGGTTGCTGTGCAGCATGACATGCACCAGTGACAGGTGTCTTTTGCTTCGACATATCTGACTTAGCACTTAATAATATGGAAGTGCCTGAAAACCAAACAAATATGGACGCCTCAGTTCAGCCAAAGACTTGTGTTCAATGTAATTAAACCCAATTAAAACTGATATGGTGTTATATTGTCAATATTTTAATCCTCACGAGTTGATGATGTGAAAGTCTTTTTTTTCTACCATCCATCCCATATGACATGAACGCAGCATAACTTCAGTTTGCGTGAGATTATTTTTTGCAGAATATTTGGCATTAGTTAATAAATGATAACACAGACAGGAAAACGTGTTGGAAAGATTGAGGGGGATGAATTTTATAAGGATGTGCAACCAATCGATTCTTAAAGTCGTCACAAGTAGCTACCAGTGCACACAAACCTATTCAAAGACAAGGCAGTGAGAAACGTTCATGTATCTTAATGTATCGTATCGTTAAGACTGTAAAAATGGTTCTAACCAGGGAGATTAAAAAGGTTGATCACAGACGTTTTTACGTTTCGACAGCTCATGCAGATGATCAAAAAAACTAAGCAATCATATCATTCGTGGGTTTTAACAAAACTGCCTTAAAGCTCATCATAACCTGATGTCAGGAGTCGGTTTGCTCTCGAAACACAAACTGTCAGGTTGTTTATATGCAAAGACACGTGAGACCGTAGTGTGTGAGAGACACACATATCAGCCTGTACTTTAGACAAAATTCATCTCTCATATGACCAAGTAGAAACAGAAATAATGGACTCTGTGGGAGATCCATGTGCTGCCGGCTTGAACCAAAGAATCAAAGTGTGTTATATATTCCCGGCATGTACTGCAAACAAAAGCAAACCCAGTGGCTTGCTGAGAGGGGAAAAAAAGGTTATTGATGCAGGAAAAGTGCAGTGAGTGAAATCTAAAGAACAAACACATAACAGGTATTAAAGCCCTACAGGTGAGATAAGAGAGGCTGAAGGTTAAGATGGTGAACTCCTTTAACTAAACCAGAGGCAGAAAATGAGGAATGACATATGAAGAGAAGGATGATTATTTGTGTTTTAATGTGCATTTCTTTTTATGGCTATTAAATTGTTTGTGTAATTTTATGGTCTAAAATGGCCGTTTTCTGACATTTTTGTTTTTCTTAAACATTTTTTAAAAATCTTTTTTTTTTGTATTTTCCTTATTTTTATAGGTTATCGCAGATCTTTAAATTCACTGTAGCATCATTGCATTTGTGATTATTCAATTAAATCATCTGCTGTAACATTAATGATCCACGCATCATCATCATCATTCATTTTTTTTCCAGGTGTTAAAGTCACATATCTGTATTTCTTTTTTTAACAAAATTTTACTCTGTTTTTCAACATCAGTCAGAGTCAAACACTTCCACATTATGTATTGGGTTAAGTTTATTTATTTATTTGTTTGTATGTTTTGCCGTATGTCGAGAGCATTGTCAATAAAAAGTCCAGGACAAAGAGACAGAGAGAGAGAAACAGCCCGTCCTCACAAGAAGAACAACAGTATAGGTCTAAAATTCAGGCCGGCAAGACGACCTGTAGTTACATTTACACCATCTAGCTCTGACCTGGGGAAGTGATGTAGTTCAGATGACGTCAATAAGGTCACTTGATAAGACTTGTTAGGAGGAGTCTGGATGGCTATGCAGTATAGTCAGATGGCAAAATGTGAGACCACTGTTCACTTCCCATTTCCAACTGCGAGTGTCATGTTTCCAACCACGAGTCGGGACATTTTTTTTAAAAACCATAACGTCGTGGTGTTTTCTGCATGATGATGAAGGTCGCGTTCCTTTAAGGAAGCATAAATCACATTTCAAGTGATCATTTTAACCCAAACCGTGATCCTTTTCTAACCCTAACCAAGTGGTTTTTGTGCCTAAACCTACTTTAACTGCAGCGTTGTCACATCATAAAACTTCATTAATTAACTTAATTTTAACAGTGATTTGTAACGGTTTCTATGGCCACTAGATGGTGTAAACATAACTATAGGTCATTTTGCCAGCCTGAAGTTTAGACCCATACTGTCATTTTTCATGAGGATGTGTTGTGTGTGCACCTTCTATAGTAGAATGTCAACACTGCAGACTTACAATGTGTTCACTCTGCACTTCTCTTTACACTTTTCTCTTCATTTCCTACAAAAAGGATCCAATTTTGCCTGATCCACTGAGAGCAGTGCAGAGCGTATATGCAGTGCAAAGTATTATAAACTCCTATTAAACTTTTAGTAAAGCAGCTCCGTGCCTCAACCTCCACCCACGACCCCAGCTTCCCACATGCATCTTGGCTGTAGCTCCAGGCTAAGCAAGAGGAAAAATGTGAGGATGATTTTTTTTTCACCGCACAGAATATAGCTGTATAAGTAGTCCTCTCTGTAGCTACACGCAAATACCCATATTAAGTGCATTTCACAGGTAGCTAATGCAACTTCGGGGAATGCAAGGTGTGTGTACTGACAGAAAGCGTTCATCCAGAAGAAATTATCCTCATCTGAGAGCAAATATGAACTATAAACCTCTTATCTAGCCCTGACATATGGTTATGGTTCAGACCTTCTGGGTGGTTCGACTGAACTGTAAATTTCTTTGCTCTCTGCTCTGTGAAGCATCTTTAATTATCAATAAATTGTTGTTTCAATAGTGCCACCTTGGTTTATAAATGACACCATGATGAGGATGATTAGTATCCTCTGTAGTCACACTAGTGGCACTAAATGGACATAAAAGCTACTTTTTAGGGATTTGCACCAAAAATATCTGGATTTTTTTTAATCAAAAAAATGGTTTAAACAAATTTTCATGTAGATTTTATGTTCCATTGCATCCGAAAAGTCATGTTTCCCAACCAGAAGACACATTGTACTTTACTTTATAGTAATGAAGGTCTTCTTCTTTTTTTTTTTTTTTGCCGAATCCTTCTGTGTTCCACTTGTTTTTTTTAATTATATTTAGAAGACATACAAAATATACAATACAATAAAACCTACAAACCTAAACTAAATAATGATCCCTAAATGTAATTTACTGTGTTACAGCCGTTCACCATGTCTGCATCTGTTAAACCAGCAGAGTGAACAAAATCCAACGCCAGGCTTTTACTCTGAAAGTCTGTGCTTCCCTCTTCCTCTGCAGCTGTCCAGCGCGGCCCACTGATGTGAGTGGACATGAGGCTGTGATTAATAGTGGTGGTAATGGTTTAGTCAGTGCAGCATATGAGTCCAGCTAACAGCTCGGCTCTGTGCGGTGATGGAAGCCGACAGTAGAGTCACCTCCATGACCTCTGACACTGTGTGTGTGTGTGTCTCTCTCTCTCTCTCTCTCTCTCTCTCTGTCTCTCTCTCTCTCTGTCTCTCTGTCTCTCTGTCTCTCTCTCTCTGTCTCTCTCTCTCTCTGTCTCTCTCTCTCTGTCTCTCTCTCTCTCTCTCTCTCACGTTTTGTATTCTGATAAAGTTGCCAATTGCTGTCAGGTTTAGCTTTCTTTCTGTCTTTCTCTGACAGGAACACAGTGTCTTAAAGGCAAATAAGATGACATTTACAGAGAAACTGCAGAAATAAAGAGAAATAAAGCGATGAAAAAGACACGACTGGAAACAGGAGACAGCTTGACATTGAAACAGGACAGTAGAAAACTAGACAGCACTTAAGAGAGCACATATATCTGCCAAGGCCTGGCAATTATTTAAATTGGGTATTTTCAATTTTGAAATTAATAATAGGAAATGTCTAGAAGTACTTAATCTGCATGTGGATCAGTGTGTATGTAAATATGGACGTGGCGAGGTCTGACGTCACCCGTTGGTTTGCATTGAAGCGGGTTTGAAGCCCAGAGTTGCAGCTTATGGTCAGCACCATCTTTTCCGTTTGGAGCCAGAACCTTTCAGATAAGGAGTGCAGGGTGTTTCCTTTCACGCTCAGGAAACACGCCTCACTACCTCAGACCAACACCGAACACCAGCTTACTGGGAAACTTGGGCTAACATTAGCATAATTTAGCTAAAGTAGCTGACAGAGCAAGTAAGCCTAATATTAAAAAGTAGGCCTAATATTAATGAAATAAATAAACTTAATGAAATATTGTGACAATAGTCAGACTCCGTGCGAATCAATCAATCTTATTAACGGAGCAATAATTTCCAAAATAACCACCAGCACACTTATTAGAAGGCCTGAATTTAGAGATTGAGACGATAATGACTTGTTGAAAAAAATGGTTGACTTAGTATTTCTAGAGAAAAGTTGATGCTTTTTGAATGGGAGTCAACTGGAACCAGCATCTAGCAGCCGTCGGTGGCATTCAGCCTCAGCCTCAAGCTGTGGTAGCTGCTGCTTGATCTTGATATATGTACCAGAAACGTGTTGATTTACACTTGTATTTGTCTTTGTTCTCCATTAATTTGTTCTCTCTGTAGATACCTTCTTTTCACAGTCTGGATTCATTGATAGCTTTCAACAGACTGTTTATTTTCTTTCTTTTTTCCCCCCATACCACTTTTTGTGGTGAGTAGACTCGGTGCCTTAAACTTGAACACATACCTTTCTTCTTTTGTTTCACTGTGTGCTCTCATCTCTCCTTTCTAACTGGATTCAGTGATTGCCTACAGCTTGAATTGATTGTTTTTGTTTCTTTCTCTTCAAGGATGCAGATTTTTCCATTACCTTTAGCTTTTTTGTATATCTGCATTCATTTTTTTTCTTTCATCTATATTTACAGTGCTGCTTGAACGTTTGTGAACCCTTTAGAATTTTCTCTATTTCTGCATAAATTTGATCTAAAACGTGAACAGATTTTTACACAAGTCCTAAAACCAGATAAAGGGACCCAATTAAACAAATGAGACAAAAACATTAAACTTATTCATTTATTTATTGAGGAAAATGATCCAATCTTACATATTTGTGTGTGGCAAAAGTATTGCAAGGCTGTTTATCAGCTCTGCACATCAGCTTGGAGGAATTTTAGCCCATTCCTCCTCACAGAACAGTCTCAACTCAGGGATGTCGGTGGGCTTCCTTGCATGAACTGTCTGCTTCAAGTCCTTCCACAGCATTTCTACAGGATTAAGGTCAGGACTTTGACTTGTCCATTCCAAAACATGAACTTTCTTCTGCTCTAACCTTTCTTTGGTAGAGCGACTTGTGTGTTTAGGGTCGTCGTCTTGCTGCATGACCCACTTTTTGTTGAGCTTCAGTTCACAGACGGATAACTTGACATTTCCCTGTAGTATTTGCCGGTTCAACTCAGGACTCATGTACATATAAATGGATGTTTAGACCCAGATTTCACTTCTTTAAACAAGGCACAGCCTCCCAGACTCACATTTGATTGTCATCCCATTGTTTGAAACACCCGACTCTAATTTCCCCTTCAAATGAATTGATAATCCTAGAGGTTGATATATATATATATATATATATATCAACAGTTTATTCACCTCAGGATCTCCATTATGGCTCCAGCTGTTGGTTGCTGTGGTGCAGTTGCAGCTCCTCTGTTACTCCCCAGCACTGCCCTCCCCCAGCCTCAATTGTCTTTTTATTTGCAGGAGCAATATTTTATAAAGGATCTGATTGGTTTATGCACTCGACTGAAATGACCTGTGAAATGGAAAGCGCTTGGCCGAGCTGCTGTTTAAATGTTTGAGCTGCAGAATAAAGTGGAGGGCAGCTCAAGTACAGTTCAGCTTACCCTGCAACCCTTAATGTGTGTTTATGTGTGTGTGTGTGTGTCTACCATTATGAGTGAGCATCACACAGTTGAAATGTAAGAGTAATGTGCATGTTTGTATACACTGTATATATGTGTGTGTGTGTTAATATATGTTTGTGTTTATATTTCACAAAGAACTGCAGGTATGCAGGTTAGAGGTCTGTGACTTTGAGTTTGATGGGACCCGTATATATTCAGATGTCCCGATTTACTGTTTTTGGTCCAATGCAACATTAAACATTACTATACGATGGCCACTCAAAAACTAATTGTTGTCCGTTAAAATGATGTAATAGGACAACTCACACAAAGGTCTAGTACAACAGTTTAATCACCATTCTGAATTAGTACCAGTGTTTTTTGCAGTGTATGTCACCTTGTCTGAAATGGTCCCTGATAACATGATAAAAAAGTGTTACTGTCATGAAATATAAGATTAACTTCTTGTTATAACAAGAGATTATCTTGTTTTAATGAGAAAATGTTCTCATTATAGTGAAAAAGTATCTTGTTATAATAGGAAAACATCTTTGTTTTAATGAGAAAATTCACATTTTGACTTTCTCGCTCTAATATGCAGTGGCATAAAATTATTCTTAATATTATATTATTAAAATAGATATATTGAGAAAAAAACAAAAAAACAAGAAATTGTTTCTTGT
This sequence comes from Scomberomorus guttatus, assembly GCA_038419695.1. Classification (NCBI taxonomy): domain Eukaryota; kingdom Metazoa; phylum Chordata; class Actinopteri; order Scombriformes; family Scombridae; genus Scomberomorus; species Scomberomorus guttatus. The sequence continues at coordinate 3,361,100 of CM076452.1, forward strand.
TGTAATGAGAAATGTATTCCATTATCACCAAATACCTTTCTTATTATAATGATGAAGTTTTTCTCTCTGATAGAGACGCAGAGTGGACAATATCCTTTGGAGTGTCTGCATGCTGATAACGACCACATGCAATTTCATTATGTGTTCACCCTAAAAGAAAGTAAGACTGAATCATTCAAACATTCACATGCATCCATTTAAGCAGCAGCAATACTTCTGTTTTTATGAGATACAGATACCGTCTAATATTTCACACACCTTTCTTGTTATACATTTTTTCTCAATATAATGAGAAAAAGTCTTTGTTTTACTGTGAATAATCATTTCATTACAAGTTGTTTTTCTTGTTATAATGAGATAAATGTATCACATTATATCTTTTCGTCATAATGTAAAACTTACTCGTTATAACGAGAAAGTTTTCTTAAGAAACTGAGCACATTTTTTTGTCTTATGGTGGCAGCATTACACCACAGAGTATAATAGTACATAATGATGAGTTACTAGAGAACATACTTGAAGATACTACTATGTTAATGAATCATTATGTAATGATTAGTTCATATGAATGTCAGTATGAGTGTGCACACAAACACACACGCCTGCACACACAAGACTATATTCTGATTGTCAAAACTGAAAACAATTAAAAAAAAAAAAACAGGGAACTGTTTACTTCAAACTAATTAAAACTGCTGGAACTGGCAGTAAAGGATGCTGGATAGGGGACAATGTTGTTTTTTTTTCTTCACTTTTTGATTGGCAGCTCACTGTGCTCCATGGTTATTAGTGTTTCTGTATTTAAACAGCTGTTAGTGAACGCTGCGTTGTTTCTGTCTCAGCTGCTCTGCCAGATGTGAGTCAGGAAGTCAAACAGAGAAGGATGGTTTCTCCCTCCGGCTTGAGTCAAGGAGATATCACAGGCGTCTGCTGAGAAACTTACTCTTTTTTTATTTTTTTATTTAATGTTAAGTTGGAAGGCTTTTTTTAAACTCTGGTGAGACTGCATGACCTTAAGATGTCCACACCTCATTTCATCATTTATATTTTTTATTTATTTCTTTCCTTCCTACCTTTTAACACCTTTACCATTGAGATTAGATGAAGATTTAGTTTTCCTTCACCTTGAAAAGTTCCCTTCCAAACACAAAATGAATTCAGTAAATCAGCAAAAACAAACTTAAATTTATAACAGAATAAACATACAAATAACAGTTAAACATTATTTACAGAAATGTAGCATGTCTATAAAAATAATAAAGCAGAAAGAAACAAACCTACAGGCTGTATTTTGCTAAAACGAATAAGTCATTATGGGAAATATGCTAATTTGTTTTCTTTCCAATATTTAGATGAGAGCTGATATCAATCTCATGTCTGTGTGTTGAGTAATACACCTACCAACGCTTCTAAAACTCACTTAACATGTTGTATCTTCTTTGTTTGATGCACAAACCAAATTGTAAAATCAACAACTTGTGGTTGTAGGTGGAGTCACATACTGTAACTATTTCTCAGTGAACAATACTGAGTGTCTGTGAGTGAGTTTTGTTGACATAATACGTTGTCTAAATAAGACACCTTTGAAAATTAATGGCTCATATTTGTGTCTTTAGACAGAGCCAGGCTAGCTGTTTCCCCCTGCTTCCAGTCTTTATGCTAAGCTATGCTAACCATAGACTACTTAATGCACAGAGATGAGATTCATATCAAGGTTCTCATCTCACTCTTGGACAGAAAGCAAATAATATTCTGATATGTTTTATTTCTCAAATAATAAAGTAAATAATCAGCTGGCATCTGTGTGCCCTTCAGCATGGCAGTTTCTTTAATTGTCCATGGTTTGGGTAAGGCTTTTCCCAGTGGCCAGGTGTCAAACTGTGTGACATGTTTATTGACATGTAGGTTTGAAGCAGAGGAGCACAGCAACTCAGTCAAGCTTCCCTGTGCTAAACAAAAGTATAGAACCTGACTGTCAGGTCATGGTGATAGCATCCGGATTGGCTGCTGTCATAATGTTTTGTTCCCCCCCCCCCCGCCCCGGCTCTGTTTCAGACCGTTAAAGTCAGAAAGTCTGGGAGAAGATGGGCGATAATGTCTGCAGGGTTCCAGTTATGATTGACAGCTGGTGGTTGCTGCTGTGCAGCGAGTGGGCGGCCAGCTGGACACACACACTCAGGACGGGATTTAACAGATGAGCCGGTGTGTGTGTAGTGATAGTGTGCATGCATACCGACATATGTGTAAGCATCTGTGTCTGTGTAGATGTGTAAGTGTATTTGTTTATTGTGTGCAAACTGTATAGAAAATGTCACTGTAAAACTCTCACTAACGGGCAGCATTATTTGTCATGTTAATTTAAGAGCCTCCTACTTAATTATTCATTTATCCTGCTTTTCTCGTACAATAAAGTAAAAGAATGTCCCAGTTTCTTCTGAAGCTATATTTCCTTTTCCCAGATGCAGCAGTGTGTGTTTGGTTGAGGATTTTCTGCATGTTTTCACTTTATTCTAAACAATCCCACCAAAGCAAACTGATCTGCACAAGCACAGTCTTTCTTGGGAAAAGGAAGAGGACTAGAAAGAGTGAATTTTCTATCTTTAATTCTTTTTGTTTGCCTTTGTTTGATAGCTGAAAGCGCAAATAAACAGACAAAAGAGGTTGAGAGAGGGGACATACAACAAAAGATTACCAGTAGGCTACCAGGGTGCTTCAAGAGCGCATTTTCTGAAGAAACTGAAAAGCATGAATTTCAGAAAGAGCATAAACTAGTAAAAAGCTGTAAACATTTCCAAACCTGAGGGAAGTTAGTAAAAATGTTGTTGAGGTACTGTGAGTACAGAGGTGGTGAAGATCAGATAAGGTTTGAAGTCAGACGTTTCTGTCTAGCAGCAGTAACCACTGAGCCACTTTGTTTCACAGATAAACTGCTCTGTACTTGCCCATAGAGTGAAGAGTAGTCATACATCAGTCCTCACTGGCTGTAAGATACTATAAAACCAGAAAAGTTTGAACATTTACAGTTCAGTGACAACTGAGCAAACTCCATCTGCTGATGCACCGTGAGTTGAGATTGTTTTATCAGCTACTAGAACCACAATTATGACATTTGGAGAAATGTCAAAATTAAAAATTGAATTTTGACTCTGAGATGCAGCAGAAGCTGTTAAACATGTTGGTATAAAGTAAAGTTTAAAGATGGTAAAATACAGCAATTTATAAGATTTCTATGTGTAGATTTCAGCTTTTAGTCACAGTGGCAGTACAGGAGAGTAAATGTGCACAAAACTGTAACTCAGGTAGAATTTTGCATTTTTTTTAGTGAATATGTGTTTTTAGAGTGAAAGTTGTGCAACTGCAGTTTTATTTTCTTCCTTCTCTGAAAAAGCTCCACAGTGTTATTACATCATCCACTGAAGCAGATCACATACATTATAAAGGTTGAAAAACTGAACTGATAAAATTTTTTTTTTTTTTAAAAGTCTCAGTTTGAAGTTCAAAGATTCAAGAATCCGGTTTTAGACTGAACACTCCTCCCATAGATTTCTCATTATTTAAAAATGCTGATATAAATTATAACAGTATAATAATAGTGTAATAAATATTAAATATTGAAAAGAAGTTCATCACCAAAATATTGTGAAGGGTCTTGTGAACATTTTTAAGTTTGAATGGAGACCAAAAAATGTATGAAAAAAGAATAAAAAGTGGAATAAAGAGGAAAAAAGGTGTATTTTTTAAATTTATTTCTGTGTGTGTTAGAGCATTAATGAGACTTGCGTGGGTTTATAAGCGCAGCATAAGGTGTGTATGTGTGCATACATGCGGGCCGTGTGTGTATGCGTGTCTGTGTTTCCAGTAGTGTGACTGTTTGTCGCCCCACACCCTGAACCATGAATGTCATTTAAGAGGCACAGCAGCCAATAAGTGTGAGAAACACAGTTCAGGGAGGCTGGATGGCTTGTTTTGTACGCGTTGCTACCCCACTTAATTGTCAAAGGCGTAGTAAGTGATTTGCATATCCAGATGTTTCATATTACAGCCTTCTCTCAGCCGGAATAAGATGCTCATGATGAACGATCATTCCCTCTGAGGAATAATTCATATCAGCATGGTGCTGCTACTCAGACAGCTTGGGAAATTAAGCTGAATAAAATATGACACTATTAGACATAAAAAAGTATCAAATGGTGTTTGCCCGAGATGGAAAACAGACATCAAGGCACAAGAAATAGCGCACATACACCGAACACATGAAGAACACGAGAAAACAACTTTCACTTGTGTAAAAGTGTAGTTTGGACCTTTGGCTGCTGCAGGTACCACATGCCCTCGGTTTACAAGGAGATGAATAATCACTCTGTTCAGTTTGGAATGTCAGGATTTATTACAAAAGTCATTTTTAGTAATTTATGACCTCTGAGAAGTGCAAAAAAGGCAAAGCAAAGAAAGCTACCACCAATTATAATGTGAGCGCTCGTACATCTATATATATTATGTATTTGTCTGTTCTTAACTTTTTAATTTCCTTCATTTCTATTCTTTTCTATGTTTTTCGTGCAGTTTTTCACTGCCCTTGTGTATGAAATGTGCACGTCATTAATTTTACTTTACAATTTACTTTCCTTGCGTTGCCTGTGAGTCAGAAATACAGATTAAAAGTAGCAGTCTGCATGGCTCAAACAATGAATAGCTGAAACCCAGGTGGTTGTTGAGTTTAGACATCTGTGAGATTCTGTCTTTCCTGCAGCAGAACAGCATTCACTTGTTGGCTGTGAAGATGGGAGGAAACAGACAGCTGAGAAAGACCATCTCAGGCTCGCTTAATGGTCTGCAGAAGTGTCAAACAGCATGGCATGTTAGGGAAAGTTTCAACAGCCTATTAAAGATACCTGCATGTCGAGCCAGCTGTCTCACAGCTGTCAAACAGCAACACCACAAAAAACTTTACAAAATGAATATTAGTGTCTTGTTCCAGTGAGTTCAAAATCTACATACTTGTAAATGTTCTCAAGACTGAAAAAAACAAAGCCAAGCCAAGCCAACAAAGTCAAAAACAAGCCATATTACGATGATATTTTGAGGTGTTTGTTACATTTTTTACAAGAGAAAAGCCATCGAGGATCATGACTAACTGACTGGTTTATCAAATATAGGTTGGATAGGCTTCCTCGCTTACAGCTGCTTTGCTTCCAGGAAGCAAGGACATCTCATACCCTTGAGGACTATAGTAATACTTCAGCAGTTATTTCAATTTCACCATCTTTGGCTTTACTTTGTGATTTTAGAACCATGCTTTACACTGGAGGAGTTTCAGACATTCTTACTAAAAAAAAGAAGAGACCAATCCATCGATAGTACTCTGCAGTTAGAGCTCCACTGGGCCACCAGGACAGAGAAAATGTGAGCTCTGCGGCTGCTTTTACAATTCTTCCAACTCTCTGCATTAGCTGCAGTTTGTCCCATAAGTGGTGTTATATAAGCAATTAAAATGAATTGAAACAAGCCAGCCAAGATTAGACAAAGGCATCAAATTCTTATTTTAAAACAAGGTAAGAAGATTAATTTAGAAATATTTTTAAGCTGGAGAAGAAGGAATGAGTGAGAATGTAAATCATCTGTTCTTTAAAAATTATTTAGCACTGGATAACCAAGGCTCATCTGTATCTGTAATAAAATGCTACCAATAATTATGAACTGTCCCATTTTGTCACAATTTTACTTAAGCGGATTGGTGGCCATCTAATCCTTAAAGGGCTGGTATTGTGGAAAACAAGAAAAATGAGCTTTGGGATGGATCAGGGTGATGGTGGAGCCTCCTGTGCTGTAAAATTATTCAATTCTATTTCCTCTGTCTTCTTAAGTTATTTGGAATTTTGAAATTTGCGGCTCAAATCAAGAGCGAGCTTGAGGCGGAACCTGTTACTGCGTCACGCCAGAAAATCACATCAAATATGCAGAAAGCGTTAGCATGAGCCCACCCTGCCGTAACTTCTGTAGTCGGAGTTTGCATTTCGACGAGCAGAGCAGGACACTGGAAGCTAAAAAGTCTTTACAGCCTTCCAGAGGATGGAAAATTACATCAGAAATGGCTGAAAATTTTTTTTGGACAACCTTTCCTCCGTTATCAGCAAGTGGTTGTGTTTGTTAGCTAAAGGAATATATCTGTTATAAAACTAAGCTAACGACCTCCAGCTACGCTTGAAAAAATTACTTTTACTTTGTTTGGAAACTTAGACACGATCTCACCGTTCTGAAACATCCTGCTGAAGTCTCAGTTGTGCAACAGCACGTTCTTCCCTTTATTCCAGATCAGACTCTGCTTCATAGACTGCTTTATACTGTCTTACATCTCCAGCTGCAGACATTACTGCAGGTAAAGATGCTGCATAAGGGAACTTGCATTGTTCATTAGGTAGTATTCGAATTGGCTGGGGGTGAAGGTGGGGGCCACACCTCCCGCCAATCAGAGTAGGTGGTCATTAATAATGTCGATTTTATGTAAATATCATCCAAAACAGCCAGCTGAAGGAAAGATGGATTTAGAGAAATCTAAACAACTTTTGATGAATACAATGTCAGATATATTTAAATTGATTCGATTACTACGACTCTACTATTTTTAAAAAATGAGTCTAAAAAAAGGCCATAATACCAGATATTTAAATGCATGTTTAAAGGTGAGGTACAGCTGAGCATCATCTGTGTAACAGTGGTAGGCAAGTAAAAGTATGTAATGATCTTTAAATGGAGAACTGAGCCTTGAGAGACACCACTGGAAAGAGAAACAGAGGATAGATAATCCCACATAGATTCAGAAAATCATCTGCTTGTACGATAATCTGTACCTGCCTTTCAGATTTGATACAGGTGATTCAGTTTGGATCATTTTTCATTATCCTTTGACACTTAGTCCTTGGACATAAAGAAATATTCCTGATATCAACCATTAACTGTTTCTACTGACATATAATTAGTAATGGCAACCTTAAACTCTCATGCCAGCCAATCCATCCACGAGGCCACCGCTGCCCAAACCTGTCACAGCCAGGCCGGCTTTAATGACAAACCATCTCTGTGTTTATGCTGCTGTAGCTGTTGAACTAGCTGGCTTCCCAAAAAAAAAAAAACATCCCTGCATTCATTTCGCACTCTGCATTCCATTAGATCACATAAATACTCATTAAATGCACTCAGCTGTAACCAGAGTCTCCTTGCTTTTTTAGATTCATTCTTTTTTCCCTCCACTGCATGAGCATGTTTGCCCTTGACTCAGTCAGTTTGCACAGGCCATGAATGAGAATGGCCGCCTATTGGTATGTATGAGAGCAAAAGGTGAGATACTGAGCCAGCAGCCAGCGACACGGAGGCCATTATATTCAAACACCATGGGGCTAAACTGTCAAATGCTATTGTCACTCTGATACTCTATCTCATGCACTCACTCGCTCTGAGTCTCTCTCTAACACACACACACACAATTCATTCCCCTCTCTTTGTGTCTCTCCGAACTTGCATGATTTCCTGAGCCAGTCCCTATTTAATTCAAATGAACACACACAAACACATAGTGCAGATACATATGTTCATGCACCCAATTATATCAATGAGGGTATCTAAAACAGTGTCAGCAAGAGCTGAACAGCAGCATCGCAGCATTTTACGTGTGTCAAATCACAGTCGTAGCACACACCACAGGTGTCATGCAGACAGAAGAAGTAGTGGAAGTATAGCAACCAGGATCAGGGCCAGAATTAATTCAGGAATATGCAACATATAATGCACAAAAGTGAAATAATTTAGGATAAAACTAAATGTTTACACTGGGTTCTTCAACAAGAGACACCCGGACACATCCCCGGCTGTGTGTGGGCCTACATACTGTAGAAAACAATGCAGTTTTTGTTGTGTTGTCATGCTGTATGCTGATGACAGTCGATTCATTTTGGACAGTATTGGTTTTAGCTAGCTTTAGCAAACTGGAGACTGAGGATATGTCAGAATAACTAACCATAAAACAGTGGAAAAAAATTGTGAAAAATAAACATGCTCAAAACAAAAAATATTTCAACCCAAGAATATAGCAAGTGCTACAAAGTTATTGCCCTACAGAAAGTCTTATGGGCAGGTGTGTCAGATCATAAACTCTGACTGAAAGGACCAAGAATATAAAAAAATGTCACCAAACACTTAAAAAATAATTAAACCAAATTACAAATGTCTGAAAAATACAGTATTGTATGCGAAAATGACAAAAAAAGCTTCAGATCTGATCAACTTTTGAAGTTTCTCACAGTGAAAACTTTCTGCATTCACAGATTATTAGAGTCAACTTCATCATTGTTGGAGGTGGTTGCTATGGTGTTACTGTTTGGTTGCTAGGATATGAATGTTTGCATTTAACTCTTGGGTCATAAAGTAAATGGGAGTGAGTGCTATGTCTAATTTTGCATTATATACAGAGTAATACAGAGTGTACATGCACGTAGACGAGCACACTTGGGAAACACATACAAGATGCTGACACACATGTATTCTTAAAAACACACATAGTTGTCACTATCATGCTTTTTCATTAAACTGGTGTTTAATATTAGTTCTTATAACACCACCGGGTGTAATGATAATTATAACGTGTCAGCTTCTCTCAGCATAAAGAGCCTCTCATGTGCATGTGGCTGATGACTGTATATATTTCATTTGTTATAAACGGTGCTGTCTCCACTGATAAAAGCCAACGCCACTCACTGGGCTCGTTCCATCGAGCTGATTGAGTTCTAGGAAACCTTGAGGTTATGCCCAAGGCAATGCAGGCAATAGATTCCCATTTTTCATGCTTGTGGGGCCATTTTGATTTGATATAGTATGTTTTATACCATGGCGTGTCGGGGGGAGGATGGTGGGATCATGAGTATGATAGATAGATGATGATAGATGCTGTTTGCCTGTTGTTTGATTTCTCTTGTTATGCTTTAGAATGATGAGGTTTCACTGAAAGAATAAATGATTTTTCTGCCGTCACTTTTATGAAATCAGGGTGCTGTTCAGTCACTTCTTCTTCTGTCAAGTTTCTTAAACGTGCATTGACACATACGCCCTCTGTACAGTAGCTTCTTATTTGGAGAGATGGAAGATGCTAGCTTTTTTTCTCTCAAGCCAGATATTGTTCTTTGTGCTACTGCATTTTGAAGAATATACAACCTGTATACAAAGTAACCACATTATGATGAAACAAGACAGAAGGTTTTCAGATTCATACTGAGCAGTGTTGGCTTAAACTACACCCACAGTGAGGGTGTAAGCTCGGTTACGGGTGTCTTCATTTCTAGGCTGCATTGGCCTGCTGACAGAAATTAACATTTATTGACAAACCAGACAAAATACCTACAAGAGTGCGCTGAAAACGTGAGAAATATTAATACAATAATTGATGTTCACAGATGGATACATGGATGGATGGATCTGTGTTAGCAGCATGGCAGGCTGCCACAGAATCACAGATGGCGTTGGAGGTCGTCCCCCTGCACCGTCTGCTTCTCCTGCTCATGAACACAGGTAGCTGGGTCAGGAGGACCTCAGGCGGCACGCACACATGCAAACACACACATATACACACTTGGTGGGAAATGAATACTGGTAGAACAAACAGAGCCCAGATTCAATATGCCCTACTATGTACACAAATGTTCCTCATATAAACAAACATTTATGTTTTCGCAAAGTATCTGCTGGAAAACAAAGGAACACAAAAACATGCACATCTGCACATGATACCTGCTGTCTGTACTCTGTATTATAGTTTTACAGAAGTGAACTGTCTGTGCATCCACTGCATTTGCCCTTTACAGGTAGTTTCTGAGTTTGCTAGCTTAGAGTTACTTTTATGCTAACACGCTTCCAATTAAAGCAAGCAGTGGTTGTTCATGAGGCTGCTAACTGCTAACTTTTGTGCTAAAATAACAATGTTTATGCATGTTTTATTTTTATGTTTTACTTTTCATTGCCCCTCTGATATAACAAGATGAAGATGCAGTGTTGCTGCTCTGAATATTGTTAGAAATGAGTCTCACTCTCCCCTCTTTGAGGAAATGAGCTCTGGAAGGACAAAGTATAGACGACTTTGTTTCAAATGTGATTGGTCTGACAGATGTACTTTCCCTGAGGGTCATTTGTTTAGTGGATAGTAAAACTTTGGCACTTTACGTACCTGTTGTTCTAAGCCATGTTAGCAGCATGGCTGCAGGGATGACAATGTCGTTCGGTTGGTCCACCACCGAAATATCTCAAGGACATCACTATGATATTTTGTACAGTCAGTAATGGTCCCCAGAGGAAGAATCCTGGTGACTTTGGTGATACCTTCACTTACTTACTCACTTTGGTTTTCTTCACAGTGAGCACTGCAGTATCACAGAGCCGCTGTAAACTGCTGTTTTCTTTTCATTTATTTCTGCTATTTTATACATTTTGATGTCTTTTTATATGTTTTCATTAGAATGCTGTGTTGATGTTGTTCTGTCTGTTCTGTTTGCACTATGACCTCATCAAAGTAAGTTCCTAACAGCTGTTTGTTGTAGTGACAAAAATGTCATTTTAACTGTACTTCTTATATGTGTTTCTGTTTTTTTATATGTCCTCTGTGTTTAATCTTTGCTAATCACAGAAAAATACACCTCGCATTATTGATCAAACAGATTTTGATGGCAGTTAAATGATCAGGTTAATATTCAAAAGCAGAACACATTAAGCACTTTGCAGTTTTGTTCTGGTGAGATGACAAAGTCGTACAGAGCTTGTCACTGCCATTGTTAACCAGCAGCTGATGACCTCCAACCTGGCTGCCCAGGTGTGTATTACATCACCTGAAAACTCTCCACATCCTAACTTGCCTGCAGACTAAACACATTATTTTCAGGTGCTGTCTGAAGTGAACATTTGCACATTTTAGCACAATTAAAAGCTCCTAACATGCCAGAATAATGACCTCATGCTGTGTGAAGACCTATTTGAGAGCTTGTTGCCAGTGAATTGACAGTGCGTGTCAGCAGCAGTTACAACAATTAAGCTATTAGAGCAGCAGATAAGAGACTGTCTAGACTGACACTTTTAGTCTGTTTTCCAGGTCCATGAACATTAGAGAATGAAGTGACCTGAGGAAATGCATACATGTGGGCTGAATAGATAGATGGATGGATGGATGGATGGATGCATAAGTGGATGTATAGATGTACAGATGAATGGTTCCAAGATTACATTTTACTTATGTACAGTAGCACATTTCATACATGAAATTGCAATGTAGTACACCACATAGATATTCAAATAGATTGCTCGAACATGGACTGAATGAACAAGAGGATTACTGAGTAAAAACTTGTAAATATCACTCAGAGAAGCAGACAAAGAAATGAGCCTGTTCATCTGGCTTTCAGTTTTGCTTTATTTTAACATCTTTAAAATACAGTTTTCTTTTTTTTTTTTTCCTTTTTAATGTCTTTAATGTTCTTACCTATAAATAATGTTGGGAAAAAAATCTTGTTATTGAAAATGGTCTGCCCTGGTTAAATAAATTGAATAAAGGAAAATAAAGTAAAGCCCTGAGGTCACAAAGCAGACTGCTCCACTGTCTGTGGCCACAGAAGCTAAAAGTGGCTTCGCCGCAGGTTTTGTCCTCATTTTTGGTGTGTAGTATAGATAAAAGACTCAGGGGATGTATTTAGTTTCAGGTCATATACAACACCATTTTCAGTTTTTTAAATGTTTTTAAAAGTCTTCAATAGGGCTATAATCAATATTTTTAATAATAACAATGTATCAACTTATAATATGTAATGTCAGAGGTGTGGCTCGTAATGATGAACCTACAGAGAATTATCAGCAACTCTGCAGCTGTATTTTCCACTCTTTTTTTAACCAGCCTCTTTAAAATCAAATGCTAAATATGGTGGACTGAACTATTGTACTGGCTTCTGCACAAAATCACCTTTTGGTTGGTGGCAGGTGTTAATTTCCCAGCTGCAACTTCTGCCAAAGTTAAAGACACTTGGACTGAGAAAGCTGATGTCATAGAAGCACGTATCAATATATTGGCAAATTTTCCTGATGATAATTGTCAGATTTAACATGAAAATCCTCTGACAAACAATAACTTGTAGTATATCCTCATAATAGTATTTCTAATATCAATAAAACAATGGCAACAAAAGGTTTTTGTTGTGTCAACATATTGACTACTTGCATCTTTGCTAAGAAAGACTGTGCATTGCTTTGTTTTCCCTCATAATTAATCAAGCTGTGGTGGACTGCACAGGTGGTCAGCACATTACACTGCTAAAATAAACAGCGGCAAGTAGGTTTTACTGTCATTCTAATACAGAACTGCCCCAAATGTCTAAATAAAATAAAAAGCCAAGTGATATATATATATATATATATATTATATATAAGTATATATAAGTTTTATTACATGCCTAATTAAAAATATACTTTAGTGTGTCACAAACCCACAGTTATTATTAATCATTTAAATTTGGCATCACCAATCAGCAATAACATCATGGGCATCTACAGTAATATAAGGGAAACATGTTTGTTGTTGTGATTCTAGATCCATGAAGAATTATGTTGCAACATAAGTCACAGTATTTGTCACAGCTGTTCGATACAGTATGTGGATGTTTTGTGTTGAGTTGTTGTTATACAGGTTTAAACCACGTGAAAACTCTCCTTGAACAAATGACACACGATGACATGGAGCACGTTGGGCAGCATTCATTGGATGAAGATGATTTCTTCTCATCAATGAAATCCAGAAGGTCACAGAGTACAGGGGGCTTGACGGGTATCTTGCTTGTGTCTCAGACAAATGGACCTACTTAATTCTTTTAAAATTGTCCATAAAACTTGAAAAGCAGCTACTGCTCAAACTGAACAGCAGACTCACAGAGTAATAATCTACCTCTTTTAGGTACCAGTGTTTTCCTTATTCTATGTTCTGATTTACACTAAGGAGGGAAATGTTTAAATTGTTTTTGATTCAATTCCCCTTTTCTGAAGCCTTTCATTGCTAGTGTTTGCAAAAACTTTATTAATGTTGACATGTTTGATTTTAATTTATTAGTATAATTATTTTATATTGTGTTTACTTTTATTTCAGTTTTTAATTCTATTTATTTCATGTTTATTTATTTCATTTAACTTTGTATTAATTCACTTTATCATTATCATTTTTATTTTTTATTCCATTTAAAATATATTTCTTGCTCTGTCTGCATTGCCTGAGAAAGTCCTAGAAGACGATCTATCTGCACCTTGCCAACCACACAGTTAAAAAGAAAAGTAACCAAGAAACCTTTATTAATTAAGAAATTTTACTTTTATTTAAGTACAATTTCACCATAGTAACAGTACTTTTACTTGAGTAAAATAATTTAATACTCTTTACACCTCTGTCCAAATGAATGATAACGTTGCTCTGTAAACAACTGTAACTGATTGGTACACTTGCAAAAGTTATAAGTCTCTTAAAAGTATTCTTAGGTTGGAAGTCCTGAGTCTGCATCCCATCTGTTCCCTTCACGCTCACCCCTTCCTGTACTGACTGTACATCTTCATGAAATGTAGTGGCGGCCCAGTTTGTTGTTCAAACAGTGTTCGGTGAATTGCTGCTTGCTTGCATCCCTTCCTGAACAATGCTGCATGGAGTACTGACCATGAAACCTTACAAGCAGTTCAAGTAAAAGATGAACAATAAAGGGCAGATTTAAGTGGATATGAACTGCTGTTGATGTGTACAAGTCATGACATATTTTGCCTTGAACATGCTTTTTTTTTTTTTTTAGAGAGACACTCTAAACTGGGAGCTAATCCAAAACAAGAAGATGCCTTGCAAACATTTGCACAATGATACAGTATTGAACATAGCCCACATGCCAAGAAGGTTCTGTCACTCTTGAGGGAATTAAGTGTCGAGAGCAGGAAGCATTTCACAACCTGATACTGGAACTGCAGAATCACTCCAACATCTACTTTCTGATGCCAGGAGTTCAGTTTGAAAAGTTACTAAAGATGCTGGAAACATACTTCTAAAAGAACCAGACCAATTACGGTGCAGTAGATCCCAAACAGGAGCCGGCAGTACAGTAGACAAACACTTTGGAAAATCATTGACTTAAGAAAATGTTTGTGTACATTTTTTCCTGCAGTACAAGTTAAATATTAGGTATTTTAAGTTAAAAAACATAAATAAGTCTAAAATTAAATCTAAACTGTTTATGTGGGACGACAGTTTATAGTTGGTGTGTGAACAAAAAGGACTAAACGTGTCCATTGACTTGTACACAAGACATTTTGGGATGTAATCAATAAAAAAAACCTGCTATTTAGGATAAACTGGATGATATGAAGGCTTAAGCTTCAAGTCTTAAGTCTCAATGTAAAAACTAGTTAAATTAGGCTACTTACTTCTTATCTGAGTCCAAATTAAGTCTCAAGTCTCATCAAATATGAAGTAAACAAAGCTGTAATTCAAGTCACAAATGAGTCCAAGCCACAAGTTGAGTCCTCAACTCTTCATCAGTTCATCTATTTATTTACTGTTTTAGTTAAATCTTTACCAGCTGCACTCTGTATACACTCTGTGTACGCTCAGCCAGCCTGACGCTATTGACGGGAGGCTGATGGAGGGTCAGATGTTTGGATGATGGGTAGATGGATGGATGGCTGTGCGGGGGTGAGGGGTTGATGGATGGATCGGTGGCCTGGTAGGAAAATTGGATGAAGAGTAGATTCACCTCACGCTGAGTGACTGGTGACCCAGGAGAAGCACACTTGAACTCAGTGTGTGTGAAATATATTTTCAGAAATGTCACCTCAGTGATTTGTGTCAGTGTGTGAAGAGATGCATATGTGAGTTATCCTTGTGTCCAAAATACAAGTAATATGTGTGTTGGGGTGTAGGCTATTTCCTGGCATGGTATAATTGAGTGTTCTCAGGGGAGATTCTGGGTTTAAAGGCTAGTGTAAAACAAAGATAAATAATCTAAGCTTGTGATAGATCTGGTGAGGGGAAAGGATTAGAGGTTGCACCAACACATATCATTTTAGACAGCATCTTAATACCCCCCAACCGACCTCTTATCTGAATAGAGAACAGTTGTGTTGCACTTAATGTGTTTACATGCACACTACAGTAGTCACATTCAATTGTTTTTCCTGTCATATTCAGGATATGATGTTTACATGGAACATTGAATAACTTGGTTATACACATATATACATGGTTATAATATTTTCCAGGTTTCTGATCACTGTCCACTGTCTGTACTGATGTCCTTGTCATTTCTGCACCAACTGACACAATTACTGAGGGGTTTTACAGAGGGTAAGTATGTGACCTCATATGCCATTGTCACTCCCTTGAGTGGTAACATGCAAACGCTCAGCATCTGCCAGGAGCATTCATATGGAAAAGAGCATAGAAAGTAGTGCTAAAATGAGCTGTTGTACGGATGCCCCCACCCGACACATTCAGAAAGATTCACACATGTTTTTTTACAGACTGCTGAAGAGAAGAGAAGGAAATGGATGACTGCAGTTCAGCACATCAATCACAGGTCTTGTTTCAAAATGTGGATATGTTACTGCCATTTCATGTCAGGTAGGTATGCTTCTACTTGAAAATGTAAGTTTGGACTCCATCTGTGACTCCATCCTGATTGTTGTTCAACAGTTTTCTGTATGATTTCCTGGTTTTCTCTCTTTTCAGACTGTGAGCTACAAGTCCTGACCAATGAGGTGCAGAGGCGTTCCTCAAAACTTCAGCCAAGGAATTTAAACATGACAGAGAGAAACCATATATGGGATTTAATATCCCAGTCTGTCAGTGCTGTTGGTTTTCCAAACACACACTTTCAGACTGCAAATAAGATGGCATAATTTGAAGAGGAGGACAAAAGAAAAAATATTATTCAGTGCCTCACAAGCTTCTCATATGGGCGGTGCCATGATCACCGGCCAGTCTGGATGTGACAGTTACCACCAACTCTCTGAAGACGCTAATACTTTAACTCTAACTGTGTGTGGTTATTAGCGCTAGTCTTTGTGAATTGGACTGTTTTTGCAATGAGGCTTATTTGCATAGAAAGGGGCCAATTTTGTGCCAAATGTATATATATTACCTAATTTAAATATGTGCAAATAGCAAAGGAGCACTGAGATGCTATTTGCTTGGCAGTGCAGTTAGGGCTGTATTTCACCCTTTGCAGGTGCTTTGAGAATTACAGCGTTTCTTTCTGTCTTATTTGTGCAGGTTTAGTGGCTGCAAAAGCAGCACAATCCTTTTGTGAATTCACCCACGAATGTGTTTATTTTATTTCAATTAAAACTATTCCCTCTTCCATGTGATACAAGCAGTGTAGATGCCACAGACTTCCTTTAGATTAAGAATAAAAGTGGAAAAACAGAAGAGAAAGATTTGGAGAAATCAGATGGAACATTACTGTCTGAAGATTTGAAGGGTCGCAGTAATTGGCGGTTGGTTTTTATCTCTCCTCCCTCAGCTCTGCAGGAATTTGTGGACCCACGCTGAGCTCGACCAGGAGAAAAAAGAAAAGGTTCTGTGTGTTTTATGCTCGACAAAGACTGAAATTTTACATTCGAGTAAGTTGATTAACGCAACCTTTCATCAGTAAATGTTTTCAGACAGCAAAGCATCTCCCCGGTGTTTCCACTTGGACTTTGCAAAATGCTGAAACTCCTCAGTTCTTCTGAGACATGAGGATTCAGTCATATAAATCTGTGCAGAGCTGCAACCTCCTGCACTGTTCCAGCAGCTTCCATAATAACACATTTAGACATTTATAGAGATCTTTTTTTTCCATAATAATCAAATGCAGTATTTAATTCACTTAAGAGCTGGGTTTGGTATAAACACACTGCAAGAATAACTAAATCATTAGTGTGTTGTTTAGCACTTTCAGATTGGGCCGCAGCAATATTTTGCTTACATACCTTGTTTGTGCTGTATTCAATTAATTTTCACACTTTAATTGCCCTGCACAGACATTGTGTTTATACCAGCCGGTTTTCTTTTCTGTATCTTTATGTTATTTTGAGGCAGTTTTAAATCTCATTGTCATGCACTGACATGTCATGTTAGTGCATGATTAATATAATCAGTCGATGATAAGATACAGATGTTTTCCGAGATGTACAGGGGATTCAAATATTATAAAGGAATTGTAAAGTTATGCTGTTGAACTGAACATATATTTCTCTGCTGTTTGTCTAAAGATTATATTATAATTTATAATGCTTCTAATGGTCTTATAATCTGCTTCCAATGCATCACAATGCACCCTATGTAAGGTATTAGCAGGCTTTCTGCTGTGAGACTAATTAGTCTTAAAATAGAATTTACTCTGAATCGACTTCATTGTTGTTTATGGTGCTGGGCTGTTTTCTATTGATTCAGAAAAAAGATTTTAGGTCTGTTTTAATTTATGTGACCTGCTTTTTATGCAACCTGCTGTTTGTGAACAAGTCCCTAATGTAATCTGATTGTGTTGGTTACTTTAGTCATCGCTGTTTGTCATATTGATTATTTCTGTGCTGCAAACTGTACTGAGAACCAAATATGTGGTGCATTGTAGCACTGTGTGTGTTCAGCTGAAACAAACATCATTGACACTCCATTCAATTAAACAGATTTTTCTTTAAAGTACAGCAACAAATTTAGCAAGAACCCTCCTTCGCTGCATATTTTAAAAATGGACAAATGACACACCACAGATTGTAGCATAGATAGCTACGTAGTGCTGGTAGTCAGAGCTAACCGGCCATGAGCAGCTACTGTTGTGCTTCTAGTAGCCATAAATGTGCTTCTAGTGACGGTCAAAACTCCACGGGACTCCCTGTCTTTCTTTTTTGACCGTCACAAGAAGCACATTTATGGGCCTTTTAACAGAGTTGCTGTGTGGGTACCTGTGTTGTAGCTGGGCTCTCCTGGTGTGTGTGTGTGTGTGTGTGTGTCTATAGAAAGTCCCATTATGATGCTGTTTATCATGGTTAAAAGACTCTCCACAGATTAAGAATTGCACTCATACAACATTATCAAAATATAACTATCAAAATGTATTTAACAGAACCAGATATATCATCTTTTTATTCCGTGAATTCTTCTTCCTTGTCAAAACCTGGTGCCTAAATTACCCACAACGCAACTTGACCACCAACAGCTCAGTTGGAAATTCAGGTGTGTTATGCTAGTAGTGGCTAATGTAGCCTGGAGCTTCTAGACTCCAGCAGAGATGAGGAGCTACAGAGGTCTGGTAACTTCACTTCTTTCTAACTCCACAACCCCAGATTTTTCAAACTTGTAGTCTTCAGGCTCAACCGCTCTGACATCACTTGAGGCAATTTATCAGATTACACACAGCTCCCTCTGGAGCTTTATACATTTTTTTTCTCACATATGTAGTGGTACTGCCCAACACCTATTGTTCATCAACGGTAAATATAAGCTCTGAATATAGCATAGTTATCGGTTTACTGCCACAGAGGAGGAGTAAATCTCCTGTTGCTAATATGATTTTTTATTTATACTGGTGGTGATATTCATTCACCTCATGCCTTCTTTCGTCTTTGTCATCTTGATAATTGTCTATTTTTCTGTCAGGATGAGAAGGTTGTATATGCCGCTTGAGCTTTCTTGGGCTCTCTCAGCAGCACAGTTGTCTTATAATCTTCCTGTTTTAAGGTTGTTTTTAATGATTTGTGCAAATCAGCTAAACCTTAAATGACAAGGAGAATTTCACCTGATTCATAACCTCAGAGAACAAGTGAGATTCCTGCAGCTTTGTTGCTCTTCAGTGATGAAACTCAGTTATTTTTCTCCAGGCATCAATAACCTTTTGAAGTGGCTGCATACATAGACTGACAGATATGGTCACACACACACAAAACGCTTATACTGTACATGCACAGAAGCACACTGATATTGCACAAACACACACACCAAACACATGGATCCTCAAAACATGCCCATGTAAATTAACTGCAAAAAACACACACAGACATACACACCGTCTTGCATCTTGTCTCACACTCACACTGACAAATTACACAACAGAAACTGATATCACACATCCAGTTTATGACAGGAATCAAATACTAATCACCAAAATAGAAAAGTAAACACACGAGAAGAGGCTTCATAACGTCCAGACAGGCAGTTTTGGGTGCTTGTGTGAGTGTGTTACTGTAGCCTCTGGCAAATGCTGGCCATACTGAGCATCACACTCCCCTAATGTGTGTGTGTGTGTGTGTGTGTGTGTGTACACCTGTAATCACAGCCTCCACCAGGATCTGGACTGACAGTCCAGCCTCGCAGCAGCAGCTTCAGTCTCACAAAACACTGAGAACGATGAAAGCCATTATGTTAAACGCACAAACACACACACACACACACACACACACACATACACACCCTCCAGTGGCTCTATTGTCAGTTATTTTTAGGACAGAAGCTATCAACCTCAAGGCTTTCCAGCACACACACATTCTGAAACATTCGCATGCAATAATGAAACATTTGAGTTATAGATTGAAAATGAAGAGCTGCAAACATTGGTGTTTTATGACGTCTAGGCTACAGTACCTTGACTACTACTTCTGTCTGTATGACGGGTCTGGAGTGTACACTACATGACGTGATGTGACCGGTACATTGATTGATTAATAAGAATGATGAATGATGTATAGAATCTTTTAAACACTGGTTAAAGCAGTTTAAAGATATCAAAAAGAAAATCTAGCTGAATGCTACATCAAACTATCAGTTACAAATTCAGGAACTAGATGTTCTTGCAGTTGACCTGATATTTATTTTAAAAATTGCATCTAAACCTGAATGAAAAAAAACAGGACAGCATGCTGCTTAGCTCCCTTTGTCTCAGCTCAGCACAATCACCAAGAGGTGTGGAGACCTCACTTTGCCCTCAGGATGGAGGAGCAGCGGGGATGAAACTGTCCATGGTGCTGAACTGTCAATCACAACCAACAAAAGAAATATAAAAGCAAAGCACGTGAAAGTAAACCTAAAACGGGAGATTAAACCCAATTAATAAAATACTTTCAGCTAATATGTACAAAATCATGTTTTACATGTGTTGGTGATTCAGTTTAATCTGTCTGTTTTGAGCTAGTTGGAAGAAACTTTGTATGATATTTAATAATACAACATTTTTTGCTAGAAGTATTTCCATGGACATCGTAGGAAGAGACTGTAGAGATACAGACAGTGAGGTAATGGCAAAAGGTTCATGTAGAGGTTGAGGCTGACAAGTTTTCTACCATGTTAACAGTGAACTGTTTCAGCAGTAATGAGATGAAACATCCTGAGAAACAAAAGGTCTTCCAGGGTTTGAGTTGGCCTAAAAAGAAAATTCAACCTGAGATGCCTTTCAGGTTCATCTCATTGAAGTTAGTTTTTTTTTGTTATTTACTTTTTTCTGTGTTCCCACTTTTCTTCAACCTACCTCATAATATCCTATATCCTATGAACTTGAAATGTGGATGTCTGGAGTCTGTTCTTCCATTAGACTCCATTAATTGCTGGAAGTATCTGGATTTGATATCCCACCATGTAGTTTTATGCAGTTTCCACAGAAAAAAGAAAATGCACCACAAAAAAACTAAATTGACCAAGAGATACAAACAACCTGCCGCAGTTATTAAATGTTAAAACTCTATCTTTACTCTCATTAACACATGCAGCTTTGATAAAAACATCCCATTAGCTGCCTAATAGACCTGCCAGCTGTAAAATACCAACCCAGCAAGACCATTTGGCATCGTTCTCACTCAGGTTGTGCATTTCTCACCGTCTGTCAATTCAGTGGAATGATTCTGTTCAAATAATTCTTAATGTAAAAAGGTTGCTGTAAATTTTACAGTAACTTACTGGCAGCTGGACACCAGTAAGTGTTTGCAGTATTATTACTGCGTTTTTATTTACAGTATTTTTACTGTATTTCCATTTACATTATTGTTACTTTATTTTCATTTACAGTATTATTACTGTATTTTCATTTATAGTATTTTACTGTATTTTCATGTACAGTATTATTACTGTTTTTTGCTTCATTTACTTTAAAACAAAATTCACAAATTTTTTTTTACCTGTAAAAAAGTCCAGTTGCAGCACAATGCTGTAAACCATCATTTCTTTTTTTACCCAAAAAATTCACAATTACCCATGAACATTTGTCCTTAAAATATGATTTTTAATTGTTTAACATTTACTTATTAAAAGTATAAATTACAAATGTGATGCATATACTCTATCTCTCTCTCTCTCTTCGTCCTGTTCTTTTTATAAACTGGTTGGGAAGCCAACAACATAACTTTGTCTTAACATTAATAACCATTATAAGAAACATCCACCTCTTGTACTAATATTAGTTTTAGAGTCACCCAGGTATTTCATTATAAACCAAAATATTAAACAAACTAAATGTTTGGCCTGATGATAGCATCAGAGGATCACCAAAGCTATCACAAGTCATCCTGAGGGGAACAAGAATATATGAACCAGGTTTCATCACAATCCATCCAATAGTTGTTGAGATTCTACATGTCTACAGCACGCTAATGTCAGCATGCTCACAGTGACAATGCTAGCATGTAGATGTATAGCACAAATAAGGTTTACCATTTTAGTTTAGTGAGTTAGCATGCTATCATTAGCCAATTAGCAATAAACACAAAGTACAGATTGAACATGGAATTTATGGGAATGTAATTTGGTTTATGCAAAATACTAAATGTCTCGGTAATCCATCCAATAGTTGTTAAGACATTTAACAGTTGAGACATTGGTACAGTACTACTCAGTAGTCTGCTCAGTCACACCACCTTTAGATTGTTGGGGTCAGTGCAGTCTAAGCTGTAACCTTGATCCCACTACAATTTGTGAGGCAGGTCACATAGCAAGCCTTTTTTTTTACAATTAAAACAAGTGCCTAAATTAAAGTTGATTAAGGATGCATTACTAATGTATTTAGACTGTATTTTCTAAGTTGCTTTTATGTTTAGGCCTGTCCAAAGCTGTATAACATGCTAAACAATATGCTAGATGGATAGTAGCTGGCTAGCTATCTCTATATTAAATATTTGGTACAAACTGGAAATCAACCAGCATTAGCTATTAGCAATTAGAGGGATGCCCAGTAGAGAAACCCTGCTAACAATCAAACAAACAGAGAGGAGTGAAAGCAACTTCCTTGGTAGGGGTAAAAAGGGGGCTAGTGCAGTTCCAGTGCTGTGTGTCAGTGACTTACCACCCCAAGGAACTGGAAAGGCATGACAAATGACAGAGCTGCCCAATCCTTCAAGGATGTTTGCCAGTTCTATGACATGGAGGGAGACAGCATTGTCACTGAGCTTAAGGTTTTCCACTCTTCCTATGCTCTCCCTATCAGCAATGTCCAAGCTATGCTTACGTGTCTTAAAGAAAATGATGTGGACACAGTCTTTGCAAAGCTGACAAAACTCCTAAAAATAAATGCTATATTGCTACTGACAGCTGCATCAGTCGAGCAATGATTCTCTAAATTGAAGATGATCAAGACCCAGCATAGAAACAGATGTAGAGAAGGAAGGCTCAGATCTCCTGCTGTTGTCCGTAGAGAGGGACGTCCCAGCTGACCATAACGAGGTCATTAACATTTACAAACTCATGGCCAAAATAATTCTCCTTTAATTTCACCAATCTCGCTTCTCGCTTAATTGACAAGACTGATCAAAACAGTTCATTCTCAAAATGTTAATAGTTCCATGTTTTTATCAGTGTTGGAGAAATAAACATTTAAAGTGCTACCCATTCACTGTATTTTATTACAGAGATGTCTGCAAAACAAATGTTCAAAACAGTCAATCCTCTGAGTCACCCTATAAAATGTTAATTTTAATTGATGATGTAGACTTTTTACCAAACATACATCATTGTTCTCTGCTGATGGGCCCCATTTTCCGCCCCTGCCCCTCAGACAGCCTGAGTCCATCACTGCAGTAGAGGTTGCTACTAGCAACACAATCTTTGACTGAAACCAACTGCTGATGGCAAAATACCCAAAATCTATTTCCTGAAATGTCCTCACTTTCCATAATTGTCCTCTATTTCCTAAAAGTACTCATTTTTCAAAACTGAACATGTGTTTGGACACATGTTGCAAAGACTCCACAAAATGTTCTGACTTTTCTCCAACGTTCCACTTTTCCTCCAAATCTCCCCACTTACCAAAATTCCCCTCACTTTTTAAACATTTTCCAAAAAAATCTCTTTACTCTCTAAAAGTGTCCTCATTTTTATTCAAATCTAAAACTGTACACTCACACTGTACATGAACACACTCTCAGTAGTATAATCTCACCTTCATTTCTATTGTATGCATTTTTTTTTTCCATTGAGCCCAGTTGCCTACAAATACACTTTTGTCTCCACCTTCTCTGCTTTCAACCTGTCGGACATGTCTGCGTCCTCTCCGCCTTCTTGCACCTCTCCATATTCAACTGTAATTTATTTCAAGACGGTCTCAAACATATTCGGCAGATAACTGAATAAAGGAGGTGTGCTATCTCTGCTGTCTGGGCTGGAACAGAGGCAGACTGTTAACAAAACAAAGCAATTTCCCAGCACAAAGGCAGAGAGAGAGCAATCTATCATCGGCCCATGAGAGTCGGGCGGGCAGGCAAAGAGGCAGGCAGGGCCAGGGCTTGAAAATGCGCAGAAAGCCCTTGTTTGTTGCTGAAGCTCCAGCTTCAATCTGCTGCAGCAAGAAAGTAAAAAACAAAAAACAAACTGGAGGGCAGATTTAAACACTGCTAGTCTCTGTTAAGACTTCTTGGCTTCCTGCTTGCAGCCGTTTTGCGGTGAAGTTACAGAGACTAGAAGAGAGATTAAGAACAAAAGAAAAAAATAATGAAACATAGTTCTTGTGTCTGTTCCAACTCTGTTTTCACATCGAGACTCCTGCTTGAAGAGGCTGATTGGGATCATTTGTAGCTGCACAACACACTCCTAAATGGATGTTTCAAAC
The DNA here is from genome assembly GCA_038419695.1 of Scomberomorus guttatus. Classification (NCBI taxonomy): domain Eukaryota; kingdom Metazoa; phylum Chordata; class Actinopteri; order Scombriformes; family Scombridae; genus Scomberomorus; species Scomberomorus guttatus. The sequence goes on from CM076452.1 coordinate 3,385,198, forward strand.
ACCTCTGAGAATATTTAAAGAGGCATTAGGTAATATTTTTTCTGCCCTGTTGTACAAAATGACCACAATATATTATAGCTGCAGGGGCTGATGGGGGTGTTGATCAATATCAATGACTTAGCAGTTACTTTGCCAGCTGCTGAGATTTCTGCCTTTCAACATTCATTCTCCCTGTGATTTGAAGAGTTTCCTATTTTAGCTGTTGAGCTAAATATGTACTATTAGACAGGATTGTACTGTGTGAATGAAGTCACAACATATTTTAACTATGAAGGTTTAAAAGCTGTTCCTGGCTAAAGCACCACCTTGTAAGTCCTGAGTGTCCTGGGCATTTTTATGATGTCTACTTTTTGTTCCTGTGAAAGCTGAATTCACTTAAGTCACTTTGGTGCCAAAAGTATCTTCAAAATGAATGTAATGAATGTATTAGATACTGAGCCAAGGGCACAGCATGCTAGTTGGACAAAAAAGAAAATCAAAATGATTTGTAAGTCCTGTTATGAACTGGTGTCGGTAAAAATGAAAAGCCAGCAGCATAAAACACCCACACCATATACACACATACTGTATTTACACTGCTCCTAAAAGGTCACAAATAATCCTGAAAAGTGAGTAATGTATCTTATATTTCAAGGGTATCAATATAAAACTATTGCTGTTTAAAGAAAGGGTTAATTTTACACAGATCCAAGGTCAGCATTTCATTCTCAGCATCAGTCACATTAAGGTTTTATAGCTTGTAAAGGGGAAAAAAAAACTTACTAATTATAAATTCCAGCATGTAAAGTGTATCCTGGTACCTCACTATTTAGCATTAGCCACCTTCAGGTTTTCAGTATCTCCAGTATGGATATACTTACCTGATTGGCTGTCAAAGAGTGTTATGGAAATAAATATGGGGACTGATAAAATTCTGTTTGTTTATAAATCTGGGGCTCAATAAAAAACTGCACAATGAGAGACTGTTGGATAAAGCAGCTGGATAAAGTGGTTAAAGACATCAGCAACTTCCAGACAATGGAAAGATTTTATCTTGAAACAAATAAAATGCTATGACAAAGCAGTTTTATTATTTCATATTTTAAATATGGTGAAAACGTAGCTTCTCCCTGCTGTGAAACTGAAGTATTTTTGTCACATTTGTAGCAGTTCTTCAAGGTTGGTGATAAAAGAAACATGACAAGCTCAGGGTCCAAAATGAATAAACTGCCAGTAAATATATTGCATCTGCTAAATTAAAAGACTACAGCACCCAACCTCCAACATGACACACACACACACACACCAACTAATTCATTTCCACCGCTATTTTCCAGTCTAGTTGTATTTTCAATTACTTTACTGTCAAGACTGTTAAATAGAAACAACTGCTGAGGTTAACAAAATGCAAAACTACGTGAACAATTCTCTTCAATTCAGAGAAACAGATTTCCATTTTCAGTCTTTAACAATTTTAGAGATATTTGCCCACAATAACTCTGAATTGAAAGTGTGTGGATTAAAAATAATTGGAGATATGCATCAGTATCTGTAGCAGCCTATATTTCCTAAATCTAACTTACATAAAACCTCTTTCTTTCCTTCCTCTCTAACTGTCAACAGGAGCCGTCTCTGTCTGCATTCAGCACTTATCAGCATCATTCAGAAGCTCCAGCAAATACAGATAAAGTGAACTTTGTTGATCCCTGAGGGAGAATCTGGGTCATTATGGCAACAAAGAATAGCAGTGGATGAGATACTAAACAATATGAAAAAATAAATTAAAGATAGTGCATCTGTGAGCGAGATACAACTGTTTCTGCACAATGGCTGAAATTGAATTAGCAGTACGACGGCCATTCACGTATGAATTTGTGGAATTCCAAATTTCCAGACGTCACCGGTGATTCAGTGATGTGTAAGTGTGCTTAGAGGTCTGTTATGTTGAGACGCTGCACGTGAAGGCTTCATTTCCTGCTTTACCTTCACAGGGAAACACAATGGATGTGTGTTTTCAGGCAGCGCTGAGGGAGACAATGGCTCATAGGAAAACTGGTTATACTCTGACGCAGGGCCTAATTTCTCTCCATCTGTCACTCCCTTTCTCTTGCTTCCTTGTATATTTATCTTTGTTTTCCTCTGTCTCCTGCATCCTTTTCATCTCTTTCTCCCTCTCTCATCCTCCTTGCCACACACACACAATAAACGTCCTCTCATCTGCACCGCACATGCATAAAAACACTCCCCACTGGCCCATTCGTATAGGACATGAGTTAGATATTGAGCCAGAGCGAACGAGAGAGAGAGGAGGGAGGGAAGAAATGAGGGAGGGAGTAGAGGAGCACAGGGACATCAGCCAAGTGTGACAGTGGAGTCGTATTTCTTTCCCCAGCCCGCCGCTGTGGACTCTGAGCTGAATACTGAGCGCGCCCACTGCAGAGCCCGAGGACAGACCCAGCCTCCAGAGCAGGAGCAGCCACAGAGCTGCCCTGAGGACCAGGGGCTTCATTTATAAAAGAGTACGTAGGATCCATACCAAAAGCGTACGTGCACACAAAAGCTGAAAATGGCGGGCGCCAAAAAATAATCAGATTTATAAAACTGTGCATGCATGAATGCACGTATCTTTCCCTTTATAAATCACAATCAACTATAAACCTCATATCCCAGTCCCTACACTCCCACAATTACCAAAAATGGTCAATGAATACTGATGTACATGTTGTTCCGGTGGAGAACGGCAGCAGTAACAGAAGAGCGTTTGAGAGGCTGTTAATGCAGTCAGTGCAACAAACAAAACAACTCCCGAAATTAAACAAAACATAAGAGCATTGCTGCACACTTATGTGGACAAGTGGAGGTACGGGGACACCAAAGCTCACCGCTCGGTATTTTTGAAGCATCTATTGTATATACGACTGATGAGACCACACTCATACCTAAAATACAATAAGCATTATATTCATTTATATTAACTCCAAAATCCAGCATGCAGGCGTTTCTCTTATTGCCACAGTCCATGCAGGTGGTGAAGATATGCTGGGTGAGGTGACTGGAGAAGACAGAGTGTGTGTGGCAGCTACTGTGGTGTCTCCAGTGACAGTCATGTGTTCAATGTAGTGATTTTACACATAAAAAATATATGAAAACTAAAATTGTACTTGGTGATATATGCACAGTATTAGAGTATATTATTAAAAAAATCTATTAGTGCTCTGTTCTGCAATTCTTTAAAGCTATTTGATGTAATCTTGGATTTCTACCACGATAATTATGATGATAATTTCATCAGTTAGTTAACGTGGTTAAGGGGAAAAGAATCCTGCCACATCCTGGCATCCTCCTGGCATTTCAGCAGCTGCGGTGCGCTCCACAACTGACCACGAGTGTCAGTAGCACACAGTCCAGCCCTCTCCTCTGTGTTCTGGGAGTGAGGAATGTGATGGTGAGACAGTGCTGATGAAATATTGAGCGGAATTTGATTTGAGATCTGAGTTGGCTCATATCTTTTAAAACTGGAAGGTGCTTATGGAATAGCTATGGCTCACTAGCACAAGCTAATAATAAAGTGGATCTATAATCAATGTGTGATATGAAGTGAAATTAAATGTGTGAGAGGAATCATTATACAATCTGGCTTCAATTCACCACCTCACCTTCTGCGTCGCCAATTTCCCCTGAGTCCAAAATGTTTGTACGCACAGGTCAGAGTTTCATCCAACAAGTATGTTTTTATAAATCCAAACTTTTTCATGGGAAGTGGCGTACGCCTCTTTCAAGCCCCATTTTGTGCATATGCTGCAGTTCTAAATGAGGCCCCAGATCAACTGCAGAGCCAGCCCAAAGCCCAGATCAGCTCCAGATCAGGTCCAGACACAGCCTGAAGGCCAATTCAGATCAAAAATATCTTACAAAAGGAAGCCAAGAGAGCATTCGGATGTCAGCAGAGGTGCTGTTAACTGTCTCTATGACAACAACCCTTTCGTCAATGCTTCCTACTACATCATTGTTGGTGGTTTGTTTATATTACACTACCTTCATTTTATCTTAATTATACCACAAAGAAAGAGATCATAAGATGAACTATAATAAAGCTTTATTGAGATACACTTGTTGTTGTGCAAGAGGAGCATAACAGTCTTTAGTGTGTCTGCTTGTGCGTGAATATATACTTATGTTCTGTGTCTCTGTGTGTGTGTGTGCACTTTAATTGCTAAAGGGAAAAAAAAAAAAGATTTATACTGAATGTGCAGACAGTTAATATTGTAAATGTCACCTTACATCATAGTGCGTCATAAGCTACCTCTGGCATATTCTCTTCATTATAATAGCTGAATGTTCTCATCTTATTGCAGTTCTTAGGAGACAAACATTCCCTCCTCTATGTAAAGTTTGTGCCTTTGACTTTCCTTACTGAAAAATCTGCAAATGAGTGTAAACATTGTTTTCTGCACGTCAGCCCGATCAAAACTATTTACAAGATATAAATAAATGAAACTGTAACTTTTCATTTGGTCAGGAAAGGAACATGGAAACAGTTGCCCATTTCTGTCCAGACAGTTTTCTCCTCACTTCCAAATGATCACTACAGTTGGCAACAGAGGCGCCCAAAGCTCTGATGCCCAAACTCACAGATGCTCCCTAATGGAACTGACAAAATATCCTTACTGCACGTCACCCCTACGGCAAATACTCTGTTCCAAAACTGATTTTTGTCTAATGCTGCATTATTCAGGAGTGTGATGAACAACACTGTAAGGACACTTTTGAAGTGAGGGGGGATTCTGGGATTGTATAACATGGCAACACAGCCATTACAAATTGTTTTTTCATTCTGACTGTTTTTGTCCTTCAACACAAAGGTCAGAGGTCAGGGTCATCTGTAGAGCAGCTAACCTGGAGCTGTTTGGAATTATTTGCTCACAGACACGTCAGCCACTCGAGGACTTAAATCAAGTCTTTTTTAACTGTCCTCAGATCCTAAAGTGAATTCATAGCAATGACTGGAGAATGACTGAATGTAGAATTTTTATGTCTTCATGAATGTGTTTCACCTACATTTTTACATCTTATGGCACAGAGAAGCTTCGGTTTTAATAAAGAGAGCTTGTGTTTCATTCACATAATTGCACCCAAAGTTGTCTTTTTATCGTGGAAAATAGACATTTTCAGCCAAAAGATGGTACTATTCCAAACCATGAAAGGATATTTTGTTCTGAATGGAAGGGAAGATGTACAGTATATTTGTTCAACACTGTATACCTACCATTACTACTACTGCTACTATTTTCAGACAAAAGTGTTCAATCCCGACATCTCTTTTCAAGTTAAAACTTTAAACTCTCCACATCTCCAAAAGTTGATTTCTGTTTTTTGGTTTTCAAAGCGACAGAACACGACATTACTTTGCCTTTTTTGTTTTGTTTGGTTTTGTTTTGGGTTTTTTTGGTCTTGAGGACAGAATTACTTGATTTTGTATAAAAGACAAATAGCTGCTGTTGCAATGAACACTATAAACCAAGACCAGAACCAATTGATAGTGAAATAAAGTTACTGTACATATAATTCACCAGTTCAAAAATGAGGATTTAGTGTTTAGTTTCTCTTAAAGTAAAAGTGAATATGTATTATTATCAAAATGTAAACTCATTTCAAAAGGACCTAAAATCTAAAGAATCTTAACCATAACAGAAAGAATGGCAGATAGTGAAAGTGATTATCTGAATGTCTCATTAATGAGGAGACTGCAGCACATTAACACACTCAGCAGAAAAATCTCTTCCATTTGCTGGAGTGTTGACTGGGTAAATACCATCAGGACTGCTAAAGTTCACTGGATTAGCAGCGTGTTCATTCATGAACCGCACTGCTTCCAAACCTTATTGCTGAGAGGGATCAAGACTTGCTGCCAGCTTAATTGTAGAGGGAGGAATGTTATCTGCAAAAAAACAATCTACCGTGATTATATACAAAGTTAATTAAAAAGTATCCCCACCTCTTTGCTCAGCCATGAAAATCTTAATCTCTAAATATGAAAAAAATACATAAATGCTGCCAATTTTCTTTGCACGAACTCACGGCAGAATCTGCACCATAAAAGACCCTCCGCCCTCCAATAATGATGTAGGATCCAATCTCTTCAGCCGTTAATTGCCGGACCAGTGCTCCGCCCACCCTTTGTGATGCGTAACATTCTGCATAATTAATTGAAGGGCTTTAACAGTGATAGAATAGCCTGCAGGCTCCGACTACACACACCATTAAAATGCAAATCAAGCTCAGTGATATAAAAAAACTGAGATCTATGTCAGTGTGGAGAATAAGAGAGAGATGAACACTGAATCACACCATGTTGCCCCCACCCGACGACTCCAGCCCTCTCTCAGGATGGAGCTTCAGCCCGGCTGCTGTCCTCTCTGCTGTGGTCAGGGCAGAGCCATCTATCTCAGAGAGTTATATCAATATCAGCAAAGGAGCAATAAGTCTGTGTTCCACCAAAGACTGTTCAATGAGCTGATGTTGCCATGCAACCAAACCAACTTAGCCAGTGAGGAGAGGGCTAGCGGGGAGGATGATGGAGAATGTTGCACCAGGGACCAAAAGCAACACTTGCTGATGCAAAATCTAATTTGTTTTTACTGTCTAAAGTATACCTGAAATACGGAGATTAGATCCCGTTTTTGGTTTCATTGTTCTCACTAAATAACTATATGTATTTTAATTGAGTAGTCAACAATTTTCACGTATGTCTTTGTGTGCTATCCAGTGCATACACACTCACTGAGCACTTTATTAGGGACACCTGTGCAATCTAATGCAATCCAATACAACAGCCTGATAATTCAACTTTATGTTTATTATTGAGGTTTTCCAAATATTTTGTCCACCCCATTAACATAAATGAGGGGGACGAATATTATGACAGCAACATAACCCTCTTTATGATCGTTTTATTGGTCACCTGGTTAATATCACCAGTGTACAGTATATTCACAGTCACAGTCAGAGGTGGGCTAAAAAGTCTGCAGTTTAGAATATAAATAGTATAGAAATGATATGAACATGAATCAGTTTATTGTGGGAGTGGGATAAGCACCGGTCTCTCACTTTCCCTGCCTACCGATTCATCCACCACTGAAAGCAGTATTAGTCTCCATTAAACTGTGTTCTGTGACACGCTGGAAGCCAATGCAGAGACCTGAGAACTGGTGTGATGTGTTCAGGCATCTTTGTGTTTTTTAGGACCCAGCAGCAGCATTTTCAATGAACTAAAGCTGCACCTTTTATATAAGAAAAGACTGTGACAATGGTCCAACTTGCTGGAAATATTTTTTTTTTTCTAAATAATTACTAAACATAAATTTGCTGACTCTTCTTCTGGTTTTAAAGCTACTCCATTTTGTCCCTATAAACAATCCATCAAATGACTACATTTAAAGTGAAAGCAGTCACTCAAAGTTACAAACCAACAGAGAATCATGATCCAACTACATTACCTGTCCAATAGCAAACAGCAGACTGACAAAGTTTGAGACTAGCTGGATCATCTGGCAGTTAATTTTTCTCAACAGCTGGTGGAGACCAAACCAGAGCTAAAAGAAGGTGAATAGTGGATTTACATACAGCAGGTAGACACAAACACAATTCCAATAGGATGATAATGTCACTGAGTCTGCTGGATGTGTAACTGTTTGCCAACATGTTACCTTATAAGGCAAAATACAAGTACTCTAAATTAAACGACAAAAAATGCAACTACTGACAGGATGACGTTGTTTCAATTTTAAAACTGTTTTCAGATGTTACACTGCTATGGTGAAGCGTTGGTTAGGTTTCTGCAAAAGTACAACATGGTAAGGGTTAGGGAAATGGTTTGGCTTTCAAATTACTACTTTGTTAAGGTTGTCGTCATGGTTACAATAATAAATGACAGCAGTCATGGTTGAAAGATACTAATATTCACTGTCAGTTGGAACTGGGAAATGAACAGATATATCCCATGTCGAAATCCAAACTTCATCCATACATCCACCTCCTCCTGCAGACTTTGTGGCTCCATAACAACATCACATTGTTTTCAGTCTGTGAATGACTAATTTTGCTTTCATATAACACTGTTTGAGAACTATATTTTCCCAGATGTTTTCGAAATATAAAAATGAAGTCTGTGTTGTTCATCTTTTGATCACCTAAATGACTTTGACTCTGTTCAGAGTATATGAGAGACTCACGAAGCCTTCACAGGCAGCACTGACACAGACAGACATGACAAGCTTTCACTACAGAGACAAAACAAAGCTCCTGGAGTCGTGACTACAGATCCACAGAGATATTAGTGGGAAGGCTGTACAGCACAGCGGGAGCTGATTCATCAGGCAGATTGGGTTTGTCTTTTAAAAAAAACTAGTTTGCGAGGGAGTGCATTATCTTGACAAACAAAAAGAGTGCATCATGTCGTGTGTTGTGAAGCTGTTTGTTGAGTCATGATGGATGAAAGTGGTGAAAGGGCAGAGCTAATGAAGGCAACTTTGATATGACAGTGTGGACTCGGGGGGATCCCCCTCCTTACCACATCAAGGGGGATTGTTCGCAAACACCACTGAGTAAGAGAAGCAGAGGCAAATATGACACTGATTAATGACACGAGAATCAATTAGCTCTACAACATCGACGTTTGTCCTGTTTGGTTACTGGCACTGAAGTGATCAGAGGCTGGAGAAGTGACTTTGAAATGCAAACGAGGCACCTCAGTAAAAAGGAAAAAAAAAAGCCTACGGAAACACTGAATGTGTGTCAAAACACAACTAATGTTTCTGCCAGTCGCATGAGCCGCAGCGTCATCTACGGTTACGCACGGCACAGCTACAGTTAGCTCATTATTAATGGGCCCCGCTCCATGGGTGTGCAGGGAGCAGATGGCAAACTCTCAACAGATCGTGAGTATACACGGCAAGCATCTACGTTCAGTTTGCAAGGAGGAGGAGAAGAAGCAAAAGGGCCCGCCTGGCTGCTTCGAGGGATTCCAAATGTGATGTCACTGCTAATCCCATCAGGAAAACACAGCTAAATCCGTCGCTGCTGGGCCAAAGTCACGCAGATTGGCCTTGGCAGGAGCAGTGGATGGGATAGGCCTATAAATAGGAATGCAGAGCCGCAGCCTCTGGTGCTGTCAATGGGGACTGGGTGGCAGACGACTCTCCTCCGTCGGGGGTGGTCACGAGGAGAGGAGAGGATTCCCCCTGTGACTCAATGCCAAAACGCTCTTCCCCAATGTCATGCACTGGCTGTGACACACTCGGGCAGAGCAGCCGCGAGGCGCTACAGCAGCAAACACACTCAAACACTGCACTGGTTGGCTGTGACTTTGCAGGCTGCCAGACTGCTGAACTGCGAGTCAGAAGATAAGAGTATATTTGGTGTTACACTTCATACATCACAATAGTTGGGTTGCAAGTGTACAGTCAGTCTGCTGGCTCGCTGCAGGCTGTGGAGGTGAGAGCAGTTCAGGTTGGGTATCACTACAGTTGAAGTCATTTAACTGGGAGGCACTGGAGAAAATATTCTGCCTCTATCCTACATTCATACTGCAGGTTTTCCTTCAAGGTGTAATTTCAGCTAGGGACATACACAAGGACTGTTAAAATCCTGCAGAGCATAAGCAAAAAGAAGAAAGCCACACACATAATACCTGACTAACACAAAGATTTTACAGTCTTGCGGTTAGAAAAGGATAAAACACTTCACATACACATTAAAATGTCAGAGCAGCAGATAAGTACAATGAAGCAATTCAATACTAAAGATACAGAAAACTATATACACACACACAACATGAAGGAGAAGATAGAGGAGCCATATATTATATATACATGTAGTAAATACAAAATACTGTACTGTAATGGAAGGAAAGAGACAGTAGCGTGCTAAATTACAGGTAGAGAATCAGTCAAGCTCTAGCAGATAATACCCTAAAAACCCTCAAATGAACTCTTGTGTACGACAGAAACAAAACAAAATCTGCCCATCACCATCTTTTGATGTTCATTTGCACTGCAGAAAACAAAAAAACTATCTTGCAGACAGAGAGAGAGCTTGAAGCTTGAAGTGAGCAAACTGTGCAAGAGCAGAACAACATTTAGCAAGACTGTCAGTCGGTTCCACATAATAGGATAAGATACATTATTGCACGTGCAGACAACACATCTGTTTGTGTTTGCTCACCTTTATCACCATCAAGGTGTCCGGTTATACTGTTCATTACAAGAAATTAATGGACTCCTGACAGCCAATCAGCATTGAGAATTCTCAGTGGCCATGGCAGTCATTATGTTTGTCTCCCCCTTTAGGTTTTTACATTTTTTTTTATTAGATTTTTATGTAATTCTTATGTTTGGCCACTGAGTATCCCATTCATCACTTATGCATAGATGCATGTTAATTTTAACTTTACAAACATCCAGCTGGCTACTGTCTGAGTAGAGTAGAAGGATCAACAACTCAGACACTATAATAACATTTCAGTTTAATATTACTGTTGTAACAAATCCTTAAGAGTAGGAAAAAGTTGTTGCTTCCTGCTTTTCAGCTTCCACGACACAAAAGTGAAAGAGTTGATGAGGAAGTCAGAACTCTGAGCTAACTAGCTGCTCCACAAAGCAGCTGCTGCAGCTGAGTGACAGCACTGAATCCTCAGTGTGTTTAAGAACTTGCATCAAGTACTGTGATCCAGTGGACGGATTATGCAGATCCAGGCACTGGCATCACAAAGCTGAGAAAAAAAAAGACTTCCTGTGGCAGAGTGTGTCTGAAGGGGTTTTAGCAGGAGTCACAGTCATGTATTTCCTCATGACTGCAGTCATACATGACTAAGTTGCTGAATGGATTATGCACATGCACACACATGTGATTGAAGAAGTGTACTCATGAAACTCACACATGGAGGTGTTCATGCCAGAAAGGGATTATGTTATTTGGAAGGGAAATCTCCCCTGATGAAGTAGCACACTGCTGTGAGATTCACAGTGTACAAATACTCTGCATGAACATCTACTGGTGGCACTAATACAGAAAAGTATCAGTAACTGACACCGCTATGATATAACCCCGAGTCTTAATGCTGTGCTTTTGCCTCTGCATAAACTGGAAGTGAAAGTTTTATTTAGTATTATGTATGTTGTTAAAGATTCCTGATGCAGGATTTTTATAAAAGAGATGAAATGTATGTATTACAATAAAATAAAATACTAAATGGGGCAACAGGAGCTTTCATTTGTTTCAAGGTCACAGAGCAGAACATGTAGTTTACAGGAAACTATTCATACATCAGACGATAAAATGACATCCCTCCATTTTCCACCTCTCCTACAAATCTCCTTCACTCAATTGAGTCTTAAAAAAAACCTGCATGAAATGAGGATGAGCTCTGAATCAGAACACCAAACACAAATTGGAGAAACCATTTTCACTTGTTATTAATATGTGACTATGTTCAGGCAGATAAAGGAGCCTTTAGACTGTGCAACAACAACAGCGGTGCAAGTTTATTACAAGTCACATTGTGTGAGACGTGTGAATAAAATCTTGGTCACAATCTGTCAGACTGCATGATATCAGTTTCAGGCTGTCGGATTGTGCGCTGACTGTGTGGTGAATCGTAGCACTGTGATGTAAATAGAAAAAAGTTCATCAGCATCATCCATCTGCAGCTCTGAGGTTTCTCTTTTTTGTTTAACCTCCATCCTCGTGGTTTTTGTGTGCCATTCTGATTAGTTCATTTGTAGTCGTGGGTCACAGCAGCAGTCCCATTGTGAGAATTTGGTCTTAAATTTCTGACTCATTGCTGTCTCTGGTCACCAAAGCTCCAAATTGGTAATTGGTGGATGTGTCTCACAGTGCGACACCACTTTAGATTGGTGACCAATGATTTTACTGCACTTCTCTCAGGACTGTAAACTTTTTTGTGAAGGGGCCTTAAAACTTTAAAGAGATAAAGCTCCTATAAATCCATGGTGCTGCCACACTGGTGTTCTCACTTGTTTTCTTGATTAGATCTCCACAGTAAAGCCCCACTCACCTTCAACCTGAGTGGAGGTCTAATCACCGACTGTAACTGAAAACACCTGTGGGTGTTCGTCTGCTCATTATTAAAATACCTATCTATATATATATATATATATATATATATATATATCTATCTCTAGATGGATGGATAGACATGAGTTTATGTTATTCTAAAAGAAACATTGATTAATTGTTGTATTGGAAAACTGGAAACTACCTACTGTACTTCTTCCTTAAAGTCATGTCTTTTTGCACAGAAAATGCATTTGTATTCTAAGACGTGTGTGTTTAGAATACTCTTAAATTATGATCAATGCAGGGCTGTTTAGAAAGTTAGCAATAATTGGGAATTCAGCAACTCTTAAGGACATGCTTAATTTAAAATAATTTCGGCTCACAGTGTTCATCCTAATCATCAAGAAAGAGAACCCTGATGAATGTTGCAAGTTGGTTTATCATTAAAGGACCAGTTTCTACAAATTATCATAATTCGTTTTATTGATGCACATTTTTCAAAGCAGAGTGTTCAGTGCATTCAGAATGTGTTTTAGTTTTTAACTTCCAGGCAGCCACTAGTTTCATTTATTTCTTAAAGGGCGAAATATTCTGCATGTTTACAGGTCTATATTTTATTCTGGGGCTCTAATGGAATATCTTTGCATGATTTACATTTTAAAAAAAACTCCTTATTTAGCTTATACTGGCTCTTTATGCAGCCCCTCAGTTCAGCTTCTGTCTGAAACAGGCCGTTTCAGCGCCTGTCTCCTAAGGACCCCCCCCTGAAGCTGCCCCTCCACCTACTACTACTTTCACTCATTCTTTACTTGAAATGTCAACTTCTCAAATACATCCGTACATGTTCGAGCTGAAATCCAATCTGAAATATGGGAGTCGACAACTCAAAAAAAAAAAAAACACACATGGAAAAACCTTAGCAACAACCTTAGCAACCAAGACTATGGAATGGACGGCTGTTTATGGGCATGTTCGACAAGCTGACGTCAGCTCGTTCAGAGCAGGTTGAAGCCCTGATTTTTGACTTGCAGGGAGCATTTCTACATACGTTCACCTCAACTTTTGGAGCTTTGACCATGTTTAGAATAGATATCTGACATCATAACAGTATATAAATAACAGAAAACCACAAAAAGCATAATATGACCCCTTTTTAATTGAATTAAAATTTAGAGACTTGTAAGCTGCTTGAGTTGCTGAAGCTATCCCATTATAGTGAACATCTTTTGTTTATGTCAGAGCTGTCTAACCTTTGCCTGGTGAAGACTTGGTCAAAGCCATCTGCACTTTGAACTGCATCACCACACAATAACGTACCTTTCCGTTTTGCAGCTGAAATGCACCACAAACTGCGAGTCAAGACATTCACTTTTTATTTTATTTTAAATGAAATTCAGTGACGGTTGACACTTTGGTTTGGTGTTTGCAGAGGATTTTACCAACATGTCTGCACTTAAGGTTGCTTTCCAACAGTAAAAGCAGATATGTTCACTAGTTGATTTTCAGACTTAAGTAAAATGAGTAAAACCAGTGACTGCTTGTTGTGGAAAAACAAAATATTGCTATTTGATAATAAAATGAGTTGAAACATGCAAACTTCTTACAGCATTGTTAAATGTCTTGTTTGTTTTTTGTTTTAAATTGTTATTACTGTAATCACACACTGAAGTTGTGACAGATTGACTATATAAGATAAGCCTGAATCCTGCTCTTACTGATCTTTAGTGAACAATACAGTAGCAGCATAAAATAGTTATTGTGAGGAGAAAAACATAAAGTAAAATTTAAAAAAAAAACACCCCATGCCATCATAGCTTATGTCTGTTGGTTCTGCAGCAGCAGGGCGCCTGGTCAGAGCTGCTGTACTGTTTAAAAACTGCAGTAATGAAAAGTGACGTGAGTAACCAGCTGACCTCTGCAGATCTGACCCCCGGTTCACCCTGCAGCCCCCCTCAGCTGCTGTTTGATATGCTGATTGTTACACAGACAAGCAACAGAATGTTAATGATGTGTAAAACCAGAGTGGCAGCAGCTCTGTTCACCCACTAACACATTTATATATTACAGACAAGCTTCCTTCTTTTACATCATGACAGAAATTATCATCACGCAGTTTGTTTCTGTCGTCATGATCAGGCTGCTGAAACTTTGCAAAAGTCTGTAGGAGAAAACATAATTCACAAACTCTCCATCAAACTCATGAGCACAGACTCGCATGCAAAGTGATAAATCGTTCTTTTGCTCTCATTATTCTGTGGCTGAGTTGCTAATTTGTTTGCCGGTTCCTGAATATTGCAGAACAGACCTTAATGAGCTGTGGGCCTTTTCAGAGTTTTCCCACAGGAACTTTTAGGAAAAGTTAAGCGCAAAGCAAATAAACTTTTATACTCACTAGGTTTCAAACTGTTATTATAATTTTTACCTCGGCCAAGGAGGGCGTTGGTCTGTCTGATAACTGTAACAGGATATTACCAAAAAAAAATGTTTCTGCCTTTTTTTGTTGTAATCTCTAGTAGGTCATGGGCCAAAGAACAAGTGATTCATTTTTGGTTTGCCATTTTAGTTTAGCCACGCTGGTAGTGAAGCTCTAGTGAGGGCAGCGTCGCTCTGTCAGTCCGTCTAACACTTTAGTCTAAATACTGGATGGATTGGATATTTATGTTCCCAGCAGGATGAAGTGTAATAACTTTGTGATCCTCTATCTTTTCATCTGCTGCCATCATCAAGACAAAATTCCATGTCAATAATTTTGATTTGGACTAAATACTTGCAAAAATAATGCCACTCCCATTAGCCTCTACATTGTGTTCTTAGTAGCATGTTGCCATACTGTCATTAGCATTTAGCTACAAACTGCTGTGCTAAATGACAGCCTAGCTGCTAGTGTGACTCACACACACACACACACACCAGCAGCATATGACGTGTGTTAAAACAGCTGCACCCACTGTTTTCTATTTAAGTCCACACATCAGCGTTGTCCTGATGATGTCAGTCCATCAAAAAAAGTCAGTGACATATTTCCCAGCCTCAACTCTCCAGAAAAGCAGCTCATTTGTTCACATCAAAACTACCCCGACTACTACCGCTACCGTACATTGTGTCCAGTGTGTGCTACAGGCAGAAACTGACACATATTGTTAGTCCGTATCTGGATCTAGTTCTGCATAAAAAATACACACAGTGACAGCCTTGGTGGAGGTATGATCTGTCTGAATGCTTTTTAGTTTATTATTACTTAAAATTCATTGAAAAATGTCAAGCAGATACTACAGGCATAATGTGGCCAAGTCTGATGCAATTAAAATTCATCCTGCTGACATCTGTCCCAGTCTCTTTCCAAAATGTACTATGAGCTTCCTCTTTTTGCATATGCAGGCAGATGTAAATTTCCACATTTGTGCAGTAAAGTTTCTGTTTTTTTTTCCCCTCTGTGAGACCTCTCACTGCTCCCACCGCTCGCCGCCATAAAAACAGATGGCTCTCCTGCAGACCAGCATCCCTACTGCGTTTGCAGACGATCGTAAAATGAGCCACAGTGGATACGACGCAGTTTCATCAGAGCCAGAATATCTTGTCATGCGAATAGAATGTGGAGCTGAATAACAATACGATACAATGTCAGGCAATGACAGACGCCTCTCCGGGGACGAGTCGTGTGACCCGGGAGATAGAGAGAGTGGTCTGTGTGTGAGTGTGTGTGTGATGAAATGTGTGTGTTTAAGTGTAAGAGGAAAGACTGTGAGACAAGGGGCAGGAAAAAAGATAGAAAATAGGGATTTCAAGCAAAAATTTAGATCTTTTGTCTCAATATTTCTGTGGAGCTGTTGTGCATTTTAATGCCAATGGAGCAAATTAAACTCTGCTAAAAGAGAAAAAAGCTATGTCTCAACTGTACACTATATGCTGCTCCAGACCACATTTTGAAGTATGTAGTTGAATGAAGGAAGACACCACACCTTACAGAATGCTTTTAAAATTATATATTAAAGATCTTTGCAGTTGACCTTGTCGATGAAATCAGCGCCTTTGGGTAAGATCCTATAAATTTCAGCCTCTTCTTAGATTTCTCCCTGGGGAGCCTTGGACGGGCCGTGACACTGGCGGTGGTGGTGGAGGTGGTGGAGGAGGAGGGGCAGCGCTGCATTCACCGCAGTGACAGCAAAATGACATAACAAGTGGGGTAGTTTAAATTCCCTTCAGCTAACACGATCATTTGTTGACAGAAACGCCTGCAAACATAATGTACTGCAGCGAGTTCACTGGATTATAAATGAGAGGAAATTATATTAGATTATTAATTTCTTTCTGCATGAACTAAAAGCAGTTTAAACACTGGGGAAATATAAAAATACCCTTTGGAGTTTTCTTGTAAACAAACAAAGTTCTGTTTTCATCAAGAAGGCCTAACAAACACCATTACTCTCCCCATAAAGCATTTTCAAAGCAGATTTTTGCATATATATATATATATATATATATATATATATATATATATATATATGTTACATCCACATTTACACCAGTTAGCAGACTTCTTTGCCTTTTGCTTTAATAATTAATGTCTTTGATAATCATTAATTATTGCTGATAACTAAAACCAAACCTGCTCCAACCAACTAGTACATAAATAAACTATGTGTAGACTACCTCATCTGTAATAATGGTAAACACAGTATATATTTTATAGTTTAGTATATAGTTTTGAAATCTGGTAACAAATCAAATTTGTGTGCACAAGAAAAAGGCTGAAAGTGATCAGGATTTTAAACATTTTAACATTTTACGCATTAAGATCAGTTTTTAATTACTACAAGACATTATACAACAACATAATAATCTCATTAAATAAAGAATATTATTATTATTATTGTACAATATCTTCTGTGGCTCTGGATAAGCATTCAGTCTGAATAAATCCCTGATAATGTCATGGTACGTAACAACCTGGGGACATGAAGTTTGAAAGAAGTGGGCATTTATCAGGCAGGGTGGGTGGAACAGAATATACTATGTAGTTGCATTATGGGAAGTGTAGAATCCATTGTTTTCTGGGCTTGACCCATACTAGGGACTATGAGTCTGTAGATCTTGTCTCATCTAGTCAAAACTTTGGGGAAGTTCAAGTTTTAGGGGATTTCAGTTTGTAAATTACCAAAATTTTAGATAAAAAGCTGGAGTGCAAAAAGACAGCAACAAAAAAAGGAGTAAATTAAAATTTAATTTGCATAAATTGAGGTAGATATGATCTGAGGTTTTTTTGTTTTGTTTTGTTTTTTTTTTTCGTGGAGTTTTTAAATGTGTGCAAAATGATTGTACATTGGAATATGATGTTGAGCATTAGTGAAGGCTCTTCTGTCTCTCTCTTTGTTGCATGTTCCCAGTCCACCAGAGGTCTAAGAAGCTGCAGTCGAGTGCAGCAGCAAGCCATCACAGTGTAAGCTAACGTGCATTGACAAGAAACCAACAATCACATTTTACTCAACAAATATGGAGGATGACTCGGAGTGATTCTTTTCAGAAGAGACAAACAGAAGACAGACTCTCCCTAACAGAGGAACTGTAATGCGTTTTGAAGGCTGTGAGTAAGTTGATGGGATTGTTGCAAAGGCACAAAGCCGCTGGAAAGAAGCCTGCGAGCAAAACAGAGGCCCCCAGCTCCCAAAGAATCAAAGTTGCCGTACTGTGACAACCCAGAGAAGGGGAAGTCAAAATGAATTCCCTACGCTGTAATTGACCCTCTTGCTTGCAAAACTTGTCAACTTGGCTATCGCAACGTTAAGACAACATGGATCAGACATGCCTGGGAAAAGAGATCTAATCGCTCACTAAGAGAAGAAAGAAATATGAAAAATGTTCAAGACAGAGCAAAGATGATTTGATTCATGAAGTTTGATGGAGCTTATCAGTGCCAGGCACACAGTGAGGAGATACTGAGTAAAATTCAAACTGGGAGTCATCTGGGGGCAGATTGACAGTTAATTCCCTTAAGCCTGTTTGGAGTTCTGAAAGTTTGGAACCATGCATGAAATCTCAAAGTGAGCCTGAATATCATTTTGCCACTTTTGTTTTTCATTTTCAACAGCTGAACTCTTCAGAGCAGCATCACTTATTGTGCTGCATAGGTTCTGACCCACAGTCACACAGTAAACAGGTCCAATAGCTGCTGCAGCACTAAGTGATGAAGGCTGCAGTCGTTCTCAAGCTGCATGTTCTCATCATCGCTCCATCATAGATTAGGAAATACATGGCAACAGAAAAGGTTTCCACATCAGTTATCTTGGACCTTGGATGACTGGATAATGATGATGACTGTGAAAATAATACCACCAAGCAAGTATCAGACAACATCAATAACATTTGGATGTTAAATGGGTTGAAAATAATTCAAATGTGTCATCAAGCTGCTTATAGTCTCACAAAATAGTGCCAAAAATAATGTTTTTGAAATATTAAAACTGTATTTTTTGGCCACTCGAGGGGTAGAACAAGCTGAAACACAACACTGTTAAAGTTGATAAAGAACATTGGTGAACCACTGCCTGTTTACTTTATGTTGTAATATGACAGTATCAGAAACAATAAATTACCTGGAGACAATAAAAGTACAGACGTTTTGTCACATAGTACAAAGTGAGTTTGTAACACTGTTACAAAGGTTACTATGGAAGCAGTGCTGAACCTGGTACACACTGAACTCAAAAGGTCTCAGTAAAAAAAGATTTGTTTGTTCATTTTTGGCAGCAGTATTTCTAACTGAGCTAAAATCTTCCATTTTAAATCACAATAAATTTTCACAGAAAAGAAAAGAAAACACTCTTCAGGCACTTTGGGCAAAGCAAGGAGAGGAGTTCTATTAAAAGCCTTAATTTACTACAGTATTTTTTTATTGTCAATTAAAATAATTGGAAGGAGTGGACCTGGGGAGGCTGAGACCCACCTGGAAGAATACGACGAGATAAACAAGATAAGATAAACTGAAACTTCGAGTTAAATCAATTTTATTTAGTCACAAATTCACTTTTCCTAACCTACAGGGAAATCAGCTCAATCACTTGCAGTGGCTGCTGTTGCAGAAGCAAAAGAAACAGGATTCAAGGAAGAAAGGGGGAAGTAGAATATAAATTTTATTAGAAATCACTGGACCAATATAAGGCCGCACAATCCTCTAAATGTGTTATTTTAATAATAGAGAGAGTTTTTGATCTGTTAATCTGTGTCCAATGTCCATGTTGTGAACAATTAATCAGGGAAGGAGCAAATGTGTAAATGTTATCAATGAGAAACATCCCCGAATCCCTGAATTAGCAGATTTATAATGGTGCCTCATGTAATTCTCCTCTGCAGTCTTAGATAACAAATCCACCAGTTGTACCAGCAGCAGCTTCAGCTCTTTCCCACCGGACTCTCTATGCTCTGCAAATGGACGACCATATTTCCCTCCCCCCACTGATAAGATGTTCCTCGTAATGCCCCCGGGACACCCCATCACCTCCCCTCTCCTGCTCTTGTTGCAGTAATACATTGGATTGATCAGGGCAGATCCATACAATTAGCCAGGAGTCAAAGCTTTTGAGTTAGTGTCCTTCACGTCCAGAACTGCTGACTCAATGAATGCTGCCGAGCACCGTCAGGCCTCATCTCCACAGGCAAGTCGGTGAATTAAAAAAGGGTCATTTCTGTTTTGTAGCATTTCTTAATCTAACTCTGTCCTGGTTTCATCTCCATTCACTGTGGCCTCCCGTGATGAAACTGTATGCTTTCATGATACACTAAAGTGGTTTGGATGAAAATGAGATTTTCAGTTACCAGAGGGAATAAAGGAGTTGGTCGAGGTATTGGCAGCGTGAGGTGAAAAGCAGGATTGGATTGAAATGTGACACACTTCATGGACATACTGTATCAGGGAAACAGCAAAATGCTACACTGCATTTTCTCTGGTGTGAGAAGTCAAAGTGTTCATTTATTTAATTTTCTTATATGTACTCCCCATTTTTTTGTCACTAAGCACTGACTGACGTGGAGTTTCTGCTCTGCACTTTCTACAAATCACTTGTCAGTCAGTGAGTGGGACAGAAGCTGCGTTTCATTAGTCGTTTCATTTCCTCTCGTTAACTTCCCCCTCAGCCCTTCGTAATACGTAACAACATACGTCACGTGGAGGCCACTTGGAGAGCAGGGGAGGAGTGGAGGAGATAAATGAAACGCACCTGCCCTTGTACACTGTCAGCCTAAACTATCACAGATCAACCGTCAGTTGTAGTCTTAGCACTATACTGATTTTTACAAATCTTCAGAAATACCTGCAGACTCACTTCAATGAGGTGACGCATTGCGGATAATTGCAATACATCAGCACCTGGTAAATATCTGCATCAGTTTCTGATTTAGAAATTTCTGTTTGTGATCTGTATCATGATTATCATAAGTATTATTGCTTTGGGTTTATGATATCTTGCAAAACAGGAATCAATGTGTTTACAGATAATGTTGGGAATAAAGAAACCACACAAACTGAACAGTACAACAATCTAAGTAAATATTAACTGCAATTAGTTAAATGACATTTTCCAGTAAAATATCAAGCTATCAAAGAGATTTTCTTAAACTATCTGCTAACTAGGCAAGTGAACCCATACACAGGTAAGCCTACCTATAAGAAACTGAGACTGAAAAGCATGTCAGATAGTGAAGTATTTTGAGCTGGAGTATGCTAATGCCTTATGGTGGTCACTTCAGTTTCAAACAAGAGGAAAGCAGATCTGTGCAAAAACAAGCATTTTCCATACTGTTCATAAGGTCGCTGAGAAAATAGTGGACATGAGGACACATTGCATCCATTTCCTGAAGCCTCATGAGCTGGATGCAGTTGGAGAAGGTTTTGCTGCAAACATGTAAACAGAAAGCTATTTCATTCCATCCAGCTCCAAGCTGTTTGTGACAGTGGAGGCAAGTCTTTGGACACCTTTCCTGGCTACCCTGGATCAGTGCATGACACCAGAGTGCTCAAAAACAGTCCTCTATTCACAAATCACCTGCACCCTCCAGCAGGTTATTTTATTGTAGGGGATGGTAAGTATCCCTGCATTGAGAAACCTATCTCCATCTTGTCAACCATTCTCTCGAAAAATCCAAGCAGTCTAGCAGTTTGTGCCAGTTTGTGAAGTGTCTTGTGGTGGTAGTGGAGGAGGTTGGATTCCTTCCTCACAAGAGACTTCAGGGTAACCTGGCAGACAAGTGGCTGTGCTGGATGATGGCTGATCCTCCCCTGTGCATGAAGCAATCAGGACCAGAGGACTAATCGATGGCCGTGACCCAGTTGCCTCATGCATCAGGGAAAACTACTGCTAGCTGTCTGCTGTTGTCTCTTCCTGATCGGATCCCTGCTCCTGTCGTGTGCGTGTGTGTATGTGTGTGTGGGGGGTGTTCAGGGCACCGTAGGGGGTAAAACACAGCAGTAACACAAACATTTTCTAATCTTTTTCTTTTCCATTTTACAATATGAATACATGTGTTTTGTCAATACTGTAGCTTACTGTTACCAAAACAAAAGGCATTTGCACACATTTATGCCAGTGACCTTGTGTTTCTTTTTAAGATTCTCCCATTTCTTGGCTGCCTGTGCCCCTGTGAGCCACCCCTGCAGTCCCATCATCTGTGCAATTTTCCTGTTTGCACAGTAAGACAATTCAAGTCATGTTATGCCTGCCAACTGTATTTTAAAAACATTGTATGCTACAGATAAAATTAGCAGCATACAAATCAAGACGTGTTTGGAATCATCTTGAAATCCATTCATAAGATGCAACACATTGGAACAACCTTGACTCTGAAATAAATCAAACTCCTTAGGGAGATTCCCAAACTCCTCAGCTCTTGGGTCTAGTGTAGTAAACTATGCAATCACTAACATGGACCCCTCTACTATCAGTGCATTGACTGTCAGATAGCAACCCCCCACTTTCAGACCACGACCAAATAAATGTGTTCTTTAAACTCTCGGGTCAAATGAGTGGCACAAAAAGGAGCCCAGTAAGCTTATGGGCCCCAGACAGTGGAGACAAATTCATTATGGCCTTTAACTTACCTGATCTGATGAATGACATATCAATATATGACCAAAATCAATATGTCCCTACCAGAGATGGTGTAAACACTGATGATATCAATATGATATTTCATAAGACAGCTATTAAAGCTGACCATATAAAACAAAAACAGAGGCCTGTTAAAGGCAAAACACTAAAAAAAAAAGTTGGTTTGATCAAGATTGTTAGACCATCAGAAAAGACCTGAGAAAAATAGCAAATGAAAAACATGGTGGAGAGCACATTTTGAAAATCTGTACAACGACATATCAATAAATCGATTTAATTCAGATCAATGTATTATAAAAGAAAAACTGCAAACATTAGAAGAAACAATTAAAGATAATTCTGTTCCACCAAACAAAAAATGTTAAGATATTCACTTGTTTTATTGATTCCAAGAAAGCTTTTGACTCTATTTGGCACGAAGGGCTCTATTACAGACTTCTGCATTGTGGTATAAGGGGCAAAATGTATGATCTGGTTAAATCAATGAATTTGGAAAATAGGTGTGCTGTTAAAATTGGAGACAAACAAACTGAATTCTTCACCCAGAGAAGACGTGTTCATCAGGGTTTCAATTTAAGTCCAACTTTATTTATGTGTATATAAATAAACTTGCTGTTCAGTTGGATCAATGTGCTATTACTGGCCTCTCCTTCCTAGATAGAGAGGTGAAGTCTCTGTTTTTTCCTAACCAAGTACAGGCTCTGTGATAACAAACTGGCAATCGAAAAAGGACGACACAAAAAAATCATGGCAACCAAAACAAAACAGAATATGTGTTCACTGCTCGACAGGAGAGGCCGAGACAGAGATGCACTTCCTCCTACAATGTAAAACATTTAATGAAATAAGGAACATTTACTTACTTACTTCAACTCTGTAATTTATAGTTATAGTTATAAATCTTAATGTTGTGTTAATGTTCATATTACTGTTATTATGTACTGTCCAAATATACGGATAAATTGTACTTTGATGCTTTGGCAATGTTGTTCTTGAGACCTTCATGCCAATAAAGCCCTTTGAATTGAATTGAGACATAGAGCTATTAAAGTTTTACTTTATGAAAAATGTTGAATATATGACAATATGTTTGTGTACTTACACTTGTATATTGTTTACTCTGACGACATTTTGGCAGTGCAATAAGCATTAATTGAAAAACTTTGTTTAATTGATTCATCTTCTCTTTCTTCGGTGGTAAGCAACCAGAGTTTTACATACATTACTGCCACTTAACCATGGACGTATTTTCTTGCACCAAATGCATAACTGCAATGCATTGTGGATGATATACACCCCCGGAGTGACCTTCGTTGTTGACTTGCTCCCTCAGCCCTCCGAGGGTCGATCTCACCAAGTTCACTTCAGTTTTTCAGACAAATGGAACGACACTTATGATGGCAGTGGGGATTCCCCCGAGGCCAAGTGTCCAGGCGAGGGCGAGTCAAAGCACTCTTGAAATGCAACGACAGTGTGGGTGGAACTGGTTTCTTAAGGACTTATGGTTGATAAAGTTTAAGGGCAGATTTGCAAAGTCTTTTGTGCCTGTTTTTCAGACACAAATGTGATGCATTCAGGCCCAGAAACATGTGCTGTATTTATCAGGTGCACACCTATTTTCCAAATACATTGATTTAACCAGATCATACATTTTGCCCCTTATGCCACAATGCAGAAGTCTGTAATCCCAGTCTGTTATTTGTGTTTAGGCTACAAGGCGTGTTTCTTTCCTTATTGCATTTAAATTAACACAAGATTGTGCAAATAATAGATAGAGAGACATGTTAACAGAGGCTGATGAAGTAGTCCACTGGATTTACTAAGGTCATGCAGATTGCATAGCACTCGTCTAGTGTTGGTGGGTATCATTGATCTTTCTAACTACAAAGTTCTTCCTCTTTTGTATTCCACACAAAATGAAAATGTCCTGTGTAGTACAACTAAAAGACAAAGTGTTAAATCAGCAAATGGAATACCTTTGATCTTTAATATCACTTCAATTAGCAGTACAGAAAGAACACATGTTAATTTTACAGAATTTAAATTTTAAGCATAAGGGGTTATTTTAGATGGTGTTATTGTCAAGTAGTCACATGAAAAGACTGAAACCAACAATGCAGTGGTTCATATATCAATTTAAAAGGTGTAAATCTTTAAAAAGGTTCATAAATATATAGCTTCATTTAAAAATAACAAAAAACAAAAAACAGAACAGCTGGTCACTGCAGTTTTTAGCAAACATTCCTCAAACAGGAGGAAATAATGTTTTTACTGGTGACTATTTTCAGTGGATGTAAGTATTAGTAAGTAATTCTGGCAGCAGGACAGTATGTGGAGGATTGAGTCAAAATAAACTATGGTGTGTGTGTTCATGGTGATGAAGGAACGGTGTGGCTCACTGACGTGTTCTTAATAGTTTTTGGACAACAATGGAGGTCTACGACACAGAGGAATAAGATATATCAGCCTGTGGATACACACACAATACTTACAGTAGTTGGATCACTTCATTGTTGGTTTTGGTCTTTTTATGTGATTTGTTGAGCTTAATATAACATCAGACTCATCCATTAAGAAAAAGGAAAGGGAAACCAAATCTTGAGGGACTGGATGAATAGGGAGCAAGGAAAGAGGATAACTGAGAAATAGAACACGGTTATAGGGATACCATATGAAGAAAAACAAACAAACAAACAAACAAAAAACAGTCCAGTGATCAGCCTATCTGGAGTTAAGTTTTCACCATCATCATCGTCCCTCATCTGTTGTTGCTTTTAAAATTTTTGCAGGGCTGTTAGTGTACGTCTGAAGAACCAGTGTGTAGGATTTAGTGCCATCTAGCAGTGAGGTTGCAGATTGCAACCAACTGAATACCCCCCCCTCCCCACCCCACCCCATCTAAGCGTGTAGAAGAACCTTGCGAAAAAATCGAAAGGCCCTTTCTAGAGCCTTTGTTTGGTTTGTCCATTCTGGGCTACTGTAGAAACACGGCGGTGCAACATGGCGGGCTCCATGAAAGAGGACCCGCTCCCTATGTAGATATAAAAAGCTCATTCTAAGGTAACAAAAACACAACATTTTTTATTTTCAGGTGATTATAAACTATTTAAAACATACTAATGAATATTATATTATTATATTATAAGTCTGTCTTTAGATGGTCTTTAGATGCCACTAAATTCTACACACTAAGAATTATCACTCACTTTAGCAGCATCTTGCATTAATATTGGATTAAGCTGGGACAAAAAGCACACTTGGTGTTTACCATCTGAGTACAGATATGCTTGAGTATGGATTATTTTTACTCCCATCCTAATATAGAGAGACAGGAAGACAGACAACAACAAAAACTCTGATTTATACATTTTAGAGAAAGCTGAAAATAGACACAGTGTGGTGTATAATTTATTAGTAGCGATATTACTGGTCATTAATTTGGTCAGTGATGGTTTTTGGAACAACCTGCATGATGAGGTTAAACTGCCGGTGAATCACTGTCAGCTGTTAAATCACTTCTTTAACCTCAGTTTATAGACGGTTTCATGTGAAGTGTTTTAGAAGTCTGTGTTTTATGATTATATGGGTTTAACCTCAGATACCAACATGATTTAGCATTTTAGAAGCTCTGTGATATGGGACTTTATTTTGTAAACTCTATTGTAAAAGTGCTACATCCACAGTACTGTGCAAAAGTTTTAGGTACTTTAGATGTTTAGATTCTTATCCATTATGCAATACCATCAGGGAGGCCCCCGATCGGTCCCAAATTTATTCTGCATAACAATGACTGCAAAAGTACAGCCAGAGTCATAAAAACATATTTTGATTGACAAGAAGAACAAGGAGTTCTTCAGATGCAGGAACAACCGACCTGCCAAGTACTTAAAAACAGTGTGCAGGTGTATCGAGGAGGACTGCTGCTGTTTTAAAGGCAAAGCTGCTCACACCAAATATCGGTTTCATTTAGGTTTCTGCTGTTTACTGAACTTTGTATGGTTGATTGAGAAATAAAAAAAGTATTCACATTATTTTTGAACGCATCCTCACTTTACTTTTAGAGCCTAAAACTAAAACTACACTAAATTTAGGAGTTTTTAAGCTGGCTGCAGTTCTGAGCGTCAGCATATGATGACTTTATTTAAGTTATTGTTAACATCAAGTTACTTTCCATCAGTGGTGGTGGTATTCAGGTGGACAATATAAAGGGCTATAGCTCTGACAAAGTTGATTTGATGTGAAGGTGACCACCCTCAAGCATTTGCAATTTACCCTCATAAGCCCTGTTCACACCTGGCATTTCACAAGTGGAAAGCTCTAAGTACAGGTGTGAATGCACCTAAGGCGCATTGAGGACGCATCCAGGTCTGATCGCTCAGACCACATTCTGAGGTGGAAGTATGTACTCGTTTGCGTGCCAATGGCGTCATATTAAAAAGCGAAATAGGGTTGCATTGCCGATTGCTGACAGTCACTGACCACTGATTTGCATATAGAGCAGTGAAGTGAGATCCGATCACTCATGTGGAGATGTATTCTAATGCCAGGTGTGAACTGATGTACTTAGAGCTGTCCCCTTGTGATTGGATCATATATCCTCATGTCAGCTTACCCCTTTTTTTGTTATTGTCAGGTTTGGTCGCAGCCTAAGAAGTCTTCATAAGCAACCCTGTCTCTTAGAAATTACTTTTAGATTAAGATTTCATTATTGTAATTTCTCAGCACTCACATAGAAATGAAACTGATCCTCTGCATTTGACCCACTGTGTACACTAGGAGCAGGGGGCAGCTGCAGTGCAGTGCCCAGGAACCAACACCTGTTCTTTTTGCCAGTGCCTTGGTCAGGGGCACTGACAGGAGTATGAACATACATGTCTTTGATGGCGGGAGGAAACGGGAACACTCAAACATGGGGAGAACATTCAAACCTGGGATGGCTGGGGTTCGAACCCAGGACCTTCTTGCTGTGAGGCAACAGTGCTAACCACTGAGCCACCGTGATTTAAACATGACTTCATTGTTTTCTTAATAATGCTGCATTGGAAAATGTAATTGCTGCCTGAATGGTCTTGTTTTCGGCAATTAAAATGCGTTACAACAAGACCATGATCTTTCCATAACCTTAACCAAGTGCTGCCAGTGCTTAAACATAACCATGGAAAAGCACCGGTGGAAATCGAACTACAAGATCGGCTATTTTGGAAGGAGAAAATTGAAATTTGTTGTCTAAACATCATTTGGACGGCATTATGTTTCCTTCCAGATGTATTTGCTGTTGCAGTTTAGTGGTATATAAACGTAATTTCTCTTGTCTGAGCTTAGCACAGCTAAGATCAGAGGTAAAGTTAGAGTTCAGTCAGCTGAACAGAAAGAGAGATTCAAAGCCAGAGATTCAGAGTGATTCCTCACTAACACTGCAGTGTGACAATCAGCACTACAGATCCATTAAGTATTCAGGTCATTACAGAAGTGTCTTAGTCATCAGTAGAGTACACTAGAGTGTGTGTGTATAAAGTGTGTGAAGGCTGATAAAAGCTCCATCTCTCTCTCTCTCTCTCTCTCTCTCTCTCTCTCTCACCACACTTTACTTATCTTTACAAAGACATTGTAACTGCATTGCAATCGTGTCACCATCAGACAGAGTAAATTACTTCTGAAAGCAGTCATTTTTCAGTTACATTGATATTTGGCAGCAGTGAGCACTCTCTGGTTATTCTGCATTTTGGCCGCGTCTGCAGTGCAGCTCTGCATTGCTGCTGCAGCACGCTCAGACACAGGAGGTAATGACCACGTCCACTGGAGGTGTAAAAGCACGACACACAACATTAAAAAAGATTTCTCCTGGCTTTGCATTCAGCAGGCAGGCTGCTTTGGCGCTCCATCAGATAATAAACCGGGGTTGTGTTAAACTGAGTTTCAGGTAGCATCTTCAGTCTTATGTAGACTGTCCATCATTGACATAACTGAGAAATAGAACTTGTTCTTTGTTCTGAAACATTTTGCCAATAAAAGATTTATGTTTGGTCTGTTCACCATGACCTCCTCCTCTCTTTTTAGTCCAAAATTCCCTCTTTGTATTTTGTTTCCATACAAATGATGATTATATTCTAGTAGTTTGCAACACCAAATTTACTTCATAAGAAAAGTAATGCTGTTCAGATTATGTTGATATCAACATTTTTACATACTATTCATTTGCAGCTGGAAGGACCATAATGTCAGCCGCATGTTTTGAGGAAAATAATGAGGAAATGTTGTTAATTAATCTATCTGGCAAGTTCCAAAATTAATTGTTTAGTAGTAGTAGTTAATACAAAACTCTTCAGTAAAATGTTTACTGGCAAAACATATTTCATTTGTTTCCCTCCCCAATATACAATATGAGGCTCCTATATAAACTAAAGCATTATTATTATATAATATAATTATTATATTATCATTTTTATGGTTATGTTTAGGCAATTCAGATTACAGTTAGGAAAACATTACGATCTTGGTTTAATACAGGAGAAGTCTGCAGTGACTTGAAGCATAAGACATGATGTGTTTACTTTATTATAATTTAGTCACAATCTTTTCCTAACATTAACTGAGGTGCTTTTGTTGCTTAAACATAACCACACAGGCTGGAACTCCTGTCTCTGATGTTAAGGTTGTGTCCTCTGTCTGACCACCTCCCTACGACTTTTATGCGGTAGACTAACTGGAGAAAAGGTTTGAACAGAATCCAGGCAGCAATTACATTTCCTCTAAAATGTATTTTGAAAAACAATTCAGTAGCATGTAACTTCTAAGGTCCTAGGTCAGACGGTGTTTCCTTGCTGAGCCACAGCAGAGGGATCTGTACATCCTAGTAGTCGCATGTAGGTTTGTTGCCAGGAAACAACATGTAATTCTTCCATTGTGTTTCGGTTAGTAAGCCATTGCTTTGTGGCCTGTATGGACAGGAAGAATGATTGTAGCGACCAATAACTTTCTTGTTGCATGTTGTACTAAGAACAACTTTAACAAAACAATTTGAATTTATCCTTTAAGCTTTCTGTTGTAACTTCCCTAGTATGGCTTTACAACCATTTTCAACTAAATATACTATAAGTCTACATATACCCTTTAGAAAGTACTGAGGTTGCTGATGTTTTGGTTAAGAAATTGAATTGGCTTCTTCCTGCATGACCAAACTCTAATTCTGCACCACAGAGAAAAAAACAGGAAAAAATTGAGTAAACATTGGCCTCCGAATCTTTGCAATAAGGTGTTAAGGGAATTAAATCTGCAGAAGCCTTACTCAAGCAAAATCAACAAGTGTACATAAACCTGCCACTTTCACTCACTTTGTTTTACTCACAGTTTTCTTGGCACTCATGGTGCAACCGACCGCTAATAGACATTTTGGTGATGAAGATAACTTCTCGGTTTATCTAATTGGTGACACATTCCTCGTGTTTTTGACTCATTTCCACCCTCTTATGTCTTCTAACAAAACCCATTTGGAGACTTGTGGTGAAGATGCTCATCCTCCCACACACACACACACAGACACACACACACTGTTTCCATTTTCCTCTTCTTTCTCCTGGACGAAAATATCAGGGGAACTCAATCAGCGTGCTGATAGTGAAATGCCACTGAGCAGGGCTGGGGGGAATGCACCTGAGAGGCTCGGTGATTTATTGCGAGGCGAAGCTGAAGCCAAGTCGCCAACTCTAATTAGAAAATCCTGTGCAGGCAGCTGAGTGCAGCAGCGAGCCTTAAATCTCACAGCCGTCAGCCTCAGACTGCTGCAGCATCCCGACTCAATGTGGAGGAAAGATCTGTCCTTGCATCAGCACAGCCAACATCCCTGTCTCACTGTGTGTGTGTGTGTGTGTGTGTGTGTGTTTAAACATGTACATGAACATTA
This sequence comes from Scomberomorus guttatus, assembly GCA_038419695.1. Lineage (NCBI taxonomy): Eukaryota > Metazoa > Chordata > Actinopteri > Scombriformes > Scombridae > Scomberomorus > Scomberomorus guttatus. Next base: position 3,415,249 of record CM076452.1, read on the forward strand.
GAGAATGTTCTAAACTGAATGCGGTGTGTGTGCATTTGTATATTTGTATGTACTGTATCTTTGTGTGGTGGCATGTGTTTATATACAGCTGAATATACTTGTGTGCATGTACATCTACAAATGTACAGTATGTGTGTGTGTGTTGGTATTTGTTTATGTGCATGTTAAAAATGTGTTTGTATGCATGTACTGTATGTGTGTAAAAATAATAACTAATGACCATAAAATAACAAAAAGTAATATATTATGCAGTTCAGTCATTGCAGAACAGATTAGACTTTCTTATCTGCAGTTTTTTGGGGTGATGGATCCTCTTGCGCCGCTCTCGTCATCGTAATGAGATTTGTCGATATCCCCAAACCTTTTTGTGCTTATATGTTGCATTGTTACCGCAAATCATCGTTACCAGTAGATATTAGAAGCAGTAATGTGCGGTGAAATCTTTGCCTGGGTAGGCAGTGACCTGTGGCGTATGTCTACTTTCAATTAACGCAGCAGCCCAAGTTCATATTACACACACATAGATAAGATTAGTTAGGCTATAAATCAACAAATTATGCCTAGGACCTACTGCAAAGTCAGTCAGATGTGGAGCTACAGCACAATCAAACCTAATCAACGGACACATCTAGCTTACAATGTGTTCACACACTGTAGACTTATACAACAGAGAGAGAGAGGAAGCTTAGTGTCAGCGCACCAATAAGTAGAAAAAGCTTATTCACGACTACAAAATGTGCAACAATAACCACCAGGATAAAGAATAAAAAAGAAAGAAATGTTGGTGTCAGTGCCCAGTAGCCTAACATCAGACAACACATACAAAGCTGATAAAAGGGTTTAAAAATTAAACCAATAAATAAAAAAATAAGTTAACCTATCCGCGCTAAGTGCTATCAGCTAGCCGGGGAAGGGAGCTATGTGGCGTTAGCTCCTCAGATATTCTGTCAAACTGTTGAAAAAAAAGTCTTAAAGTGTAGATGTCTACATGGTGCCAATATGTCCTTTCAATAGATGCTACTGGTCTTTAAAACCTAATAGCCATCGCTACATGTATTAAGCTAACCGGTTAGCTCACTCATGATGCCCCAGCAGATGATCATTAACACACTCACGTCTTTAACAGGGTCAGCGGTTAAGGTTAGTGTTGGGTTAAGGTTGGGTTAGGGGTTAGGGGTTAGGGTTAGGGTAAGTCTCCAGGATGTGAGTGTAAGTCTATGTAAATACCCCAAAAGTGAGTTAGGTAAACCTGTGTGTGTGTGTGTATTTTGGACTGCAGCCCAGGGTCACAACGCTTGGATGAAGCAAAAGAAAAGGCCATGAAAAAGGTGATAAACATAGTCTATTTCATTGTCAATCCTCGCTCTTCCACTCATACACTCAACCACGCACACACACACACACAACTGCTCACACAGACACACGTAACCCACACAAACCCACTCTCACTGATGCAGAGCTGAGACTTTCTTCGTCTCTCTGAATGGCAGCAACACTGGCAACTTGGCAAGTCTGTGAAATTATATTTAGAGATGTCTTGTCATACACAGGCACACACAAACAAACACACACAAACACTCAGATACATGGCTGACAGCCTCTGTTCCCCTAAAAAAACAGCAGTATCAATGGAAACACGGCTCGTCTGCTGAATTGTATTTTGATGTCTGCTGGCACACAGAGAATACATTTAAACGTCTGTCCCACAGCAGATACAGAGCGCGCGCACACACACACACACACACACACACAGCACCACAGTGGTATCAAATAATGTTCCAACAAATGCAAATTACAGGCGTTTTTCTATTCAAAGCTGTGCTTATCAGAGCTGCTCATATACTGTATTTATACCTCAGGATCAGAATAATGTTTATTCAACATGACAGTCCAGCCAACAAATCACCTTCTTTATTATCCTGAGGATTAATTTCAGTTGTATTAGGCAGCTTTAAGTGATGAGCAGTGGTGAACAATAAAGTCCGACCAATACTGTAGCAGGCTGATATTATAAACCAATACATGCTCAGAGATATTTCAAATATTAGAATAAATGTTGGCAGATATGTGAAAAAGATGATGTACACATGATATCTGCAGTTTTTTCATGTTTAACCCTTATTTTTTCAGTTATGTTTGATGTTTTTTGTTGTATTTGTGCTTTTACAGGTAATATTTGTAATATTCAATTTCCAGAGTTGTTTAGTGTTCAAAATGTACTGTTGCACTTTGTCAGGCTGAAATATATGCCCCTAAGCCATTTTCACTGGAATTCTCAAATAATTTCATCAAAAATAATTGGATGGATTATATTATCACATTACAATTATATACAATAACATAAGTAACCAATCTTTGACTAGCATGCACAAAAACTACATGTAAAAGTTTTAATTGGCTGATAAATATTACGCATAATATATATATATATATTTTATACTCTCAAGTATCTATAACTCCATTAGCTTAAATTTCCAGTATTAGTTGTGCTTTAGCAGACAGTGTTGAGACCAGTTCTCCTCTCATGCAGGAGCCATTGAGCAAGGCAGGCAAAGCCCAACACCTGTAGAGCAGTTCAGTGGTCGAGGTCAGAGTTTAGCGAGATGTTGCAGATAAAATGTGAATCAAGCAGCAACTATTAAAGAATGTGCATTTTGTTCTGTAGTTGTGTGTGTACATAATGAAATGAGCAGAATTCCCAGTGTATCTGTTCATTAGCTTGTGAGATGTGCTGGATGGTAGAATATGGTATAAATTATAGAGTTGGCAGCATTAAGTGGTTTTAAAAGTGGCATACAGCTGGAAGGTTTGTCTTCTTCAATAATTTGAACTGCAAAAGGTTTCAAGCCAAGAAAATGCTACTGTAGGCAAAGTTTCCATTCTGTCCAGTCACCCACCAGTACCACTGGTTATAGAGCCTGTCCTTACCAGAAAAACATCATTATTAAAAAAAAACTTTAAACAACATTTTTAAAAATGTTTTTCTGATAGGTGATTCCTTATTATTAGTTATTAGTTACTAATAACGGCTGTTCTCTGAGTAACAATGATGGAAGTAGTGTGATCTTGTTATGTTGTTGCAGTAGTTTGTGTCTTATACCAACAGTCAACCAATCTTCTCAAACCTTAACCAAGTAGTTTTAGTCGCCTAAACCTAACTACAAAGTGACAGATCACTTTTGAAGGCACTGACAACCTACTTTTGTTTATTTTGAGGACTTGTTCATTGAAAATCTATATGACTTCCTTACATTAGTCAGGACTGCAAAGTCACACTGACTTCAAAACTCACCAGTATTTTTAGTTTGTGATTCTTAACATTTCCTTTGCGATTCTCAGTTTTTATGCTCTTTGTCCAGTTATATATTTGTCATAAAGGCCGAGCTCAGAGGCACGAAGACAATCTGAAAAATTCATGAAACTCATGAAACTCATGAAAATAAGAAACACAAACCAAAAGACAGGTAAGACAGTCAGACTAAAGTTGTGATTTTAGATATGACATATCTTTGCATTTCACATTGTAGCTAATAATAATTTTGGGTTGGAGTCATTGTTGATGGTCTGTGATCCCACATTTCTTTGTGCTTTTTTAATAGATAAAATTAATCCCAACTTCAACATTTTTTTGCTGAATCACATTCTCCTGTCACAGATAGAAAGAATAAAAAGCTCAAGTCAAGTCAATTTTATTTGTATAGCACTTTTTATACACAATGGCAGTTCAAGGTGCTTAACATCAGCTTAAAAGCAATTGATCAACATGATAAAGTCGTTTTAAAGCAAAAATACAGAAACACAACAATTAAAAATGAACACCAAATCAAGCACACACACACACACACAAATAATAAGAAGAAGAAGAAGAAAAAAAGATTTAAAAAAAAAAGTTGTCCAGCCACACAGACTCACAGAAATTGTTTTTTTAAATTATAATATATAATATAATATATATAAAATATTAGTTTTTTAAAGGTGGAAACAGTAGTGACTGATCTCAGGTCATCTGGTAGTTTGTTCCAGAGAGCAGCACCAAAGTAACTAAAAGCTCCCTCTGAAGACCTGCATCTTATTCTGGGCACAGTTAGACAACAATTACCAGATGACCTGAGGGGTCTGGTTGGACTGTAGTCAGCAAGCAGGTCACTAATCTACTGGGGAGCCAAACCATTAAGTGCTTTATAAACTATTAGCAGAATTTTGAAGTTGAGTCTGTGCTGTGCTGGGAGCCAGTGAAGAGATTTAAGAACTGGTGTAATATGTTTATATTTGTGTGTTTGTGTGAGGAAACATAGCTGCAGCATGCTGAATGAGCTGCAGCCTGAGATTGTCTGTCTTGGTAGTCCAGCGTAAAGAGCGTTACATTAGTCCAATCTGCTAGAGATGAATGCATGGACCAGTTTATCAGAATCTGCTTGATATATGAACCCTCTAACTCTGGATATATTCTTTAAGTGATAGAAAGCTGTCCTAGTTATGCTATTGACATGACTTCCAAAGTAAGCTGTGACAGTGCTGATTACTTTTAAAACCTGACTGGTATTGTGTAAAAGGTAATTGTCCAATTGCTTGTATACAACTTTTCCAGTATGTTGCTGATGTAAGAAAGGTTTAAAATTGGTCTGTAATTACTAATTACACATGGATCTAGACTCTTTTACTTCAGCTATGGTGTGATAACACCATACTTAAGGCAGGTAGGGAAAGTCCCACTAGTCATGTGCAAGACAAGGAAGAACAGACATAAACAGTTTGGTGGGGATGGAGTCAAGTGAGCAGGTAGAAGAATTGAGCTGCTTGATGACTGTGTCCAGATCTGAAGAGGTTTATTGTTGAAAAATTGCATAGTGGCTGTTTTATCATGCGTTGGTGTGCAGGAGCGCACACCAGAGGTATTTATGTAGGAAGCCACGATATTGTTTCTGATAGATGAAACTTTGTCATTAAAGAATTGAGCATTTGTTTGTAGAGCATTATTCTTCCTGGATTTAGCTTGCAGGGTTTAAAAGTTTGTCAATTCAGGCGCTGATACCGGCTATACAGGACCATTCTGGAGTCACGTGAGTCACATATTTTATTGCACTGTCATGGCTTTGACCTCTGACCTTTTGTAAACCTGGCAGCTTGTAATATCGCTAAACTAGAAAGTTCAACATGTTTTACCGTTGCACTCATCGTGATTTAGAGTATCAGTTATACACCTGAGACAGAAGAGGCCATTTAAAAAATGTAAATGCTCACCTTGAATCAGCCTGTTAACACATTCACTCTCATCTGCATTCATCCACCAGCCGGCTCACCTGACACAGCACCGATAATATCTTTATTGTCTGTCACAGTGTGACCTCCACAGAGGTAATTCACAGCCGATTATGCTCTTTTCCCAGCTGTCTGGGTTAATTAATATGAGTTGCATGGTGGAGGCTGGTATAAAAGCTCCCTTTCAATTATTCCACCTGCTCCAGTCCTGCATTAATAGTGCTGGTACTTCTCTCTTCTTGTTTATTACAGCAGAACCCAATAGATATGTCTGCATTGTAAATGAATATCAGAGACTGTTTCTCATTTTGCCTCTATCTTTGTTGCTCACGGCTTACTGCTGTGATGTTTCAGCATGAGCAAACCTGTCAATGAAACAGCGCGGGCAGCATATTGATGTCACCATTTTTTGATTTTCTGGTAGTTTCCTTCATCTAATCATTGGAGCCAACACCTCTAAATCGCTGTTTCTTCTTCTTTTTCTTTTTAACAAATAGAAAATATCAAAACACACAGCTGACAAAGAAAATATTTCTGTCAAAATTCCACAGTTTTCTGTTTAAAGTAATGTCCCTAAGAAATAAAACATGGATGAAAATGAATGTCAGTGTTTTGAGTAGTAGTAAGCTCGGACTGTAAGTTAACTGCTAAATGCTTTAGCTGTGTTTTTGCATATTTTAGCAAAAATATGAGTATTTGATTCACACTGTCAGCACAGAAGTGGATAATTAAAAGCAGGAAATTGGATTATTGTACCTATTGTGAATCCAAGCTAATTACAGCTGCTGTCCATGAAGGAACAATAAACTTTTCAGACCCACTTTTCAGGCTTTTTTGGGATGAGCATTTAATACCCAAAACCAAGATGCTTGCTATACTTTTACTTTAAAATTGGCATCTGTCTGAAACAGCTCAAGAAGAGACACGTGACTAAATTATTTCTCTAGTGACAAATCCACAGTGTGGCCGTAGTTCAGGAGGAATCTAATTAAAAGTTGAATTTGACGGCTTTGTCTCTGTTAATGCAGCTCCTGCTGCGGTGTTCCCATCTGCTGTTTGTACATAACATAATTAGGAACTTTAGTTAAACACAGAATTCATTCATTATGCATGGCACCAAAATATTCCTTGTTGCAATTATGCAAAAATTTATTTGAATAATTCATGGCTAAAATGCAGACATCTTAATGTTGAAAGGAAGCCTTATGGCTTTTTAACTTAAAATTTAAGAGGTGATGAAATTTCATTGTAAAGACAGAATTAAAGGAAGATAAGGATTTTTTTCCAAACATTGAACAGTGAAACCAGTTTTGACTAAAACTGTGTTGTAATAAAATATCAAATGTTTTAGCAGTGTCACCACCTCATCAAGAGAATGAATGTTTGAATGTTTCTTCTTGTGAACAGACTAGGAAAAAAAATTAAAATAAAATAAAATAAATCTGAAAAAAAGGAGAATTTAAGAGTGAAACTTGAGAGACTGTATTGGGAGCATGATGTTATTTGAATATATTGTAAGCAGTAGTGGAGCAGGAATAGATCCTTGTGGTACTCCATTACTGATTAAATGTTCTTTTTAAGAAAGAAAGCTTTTCTTTTAACACCCTGGGTCTTATGTTTGTGGGATCATCAATCCCTGCCCTGTCTGCTTGATCTGTCCCAGCAATGTCACCATATCCTAATTTTTTATTTAGCCTTTTTCTTATTGAGTAAGAACTGCCAAAACTACAAATATAAAACTCAGCACCTTCAAAAAGGAATTTTCAGTCAGTCACAGACTTGATTCCTCCCTGTGAGTTAAGCATAGAACCAGCCAAATGAAATCATTTGATTATGTGATCCATAGTATCAAATCTTTCTTTGTGATGTTTATCATCTCCCTCATTAATTCATGTAAAACATGAAAGGAAATGAAAATGTTGAATTGTCAGTGTAACTTGGATTAACCAGACAATATTTATCTGCAGCTGTTACATTCTATCTCTTGTTCTGCTCAAATATTCAGATGATTAGCTGAGACAGGCACACAATCCTGAGTGCTGTGACTGAGTAAGCAGGGAAATTAGGAAAGACAGAAAGAGCTCCAACTGTTTCACAGATTTTTAAAATGCAAAATTTAAGGATTTTGAAAATGAAGAGAGATAGAGATCTGAGAATCAGGACTGTGAACAGAATATTTTGGGATTTTGGGAAATCTGAATCTGGTAAATTGTCATAAAAGTTGATTCCTGCAAATTTTATGACAATTTCCTAAACTTGTAAAATATACTGTACATCAAAAAGTAGCAATTCATGACAATTTGAGCAAGTAAATCCTGAACAGACTTAAACTTTCTGATGAAACTGCAGTGAAAACTAAATATTTAAGACAAGGATCTGATGAGAATCCCACAGGCTTGTTATTAGAAGAACCGCATAAAGGTGTTGCCTTTCCAGGTAGAGCTGAACAAAAACAAAAGCACCAACAGCAGTAGGGGTCAAAGTGAAAGAAAAAAAAGATGAGAAGAAAGAATAAATGAAGGGGTAGGAGAGAGAAGACTCAGACATCTCTAATTGGAGGAACGGAAAACAGAAAGGAAGCAGTTTCTTGTTTAACATGTGGTTGCTGTCAGGATTAGTCACCTCAGCCAGGCAACCTACATACACAACCACAGATGTTTAACCCACATCCAATACACCTGATGCTCCTGATTGTGTGTGTGTGTGTGTGTGTGTCGTGTGTGAAGAAGGAGAGACAGATTATGATCTGTGTTTTTTATTAGGTTGCAGATTGTTTGTAGTTTGTAGTCCATCATGCATGTGATATGTGGGTCTGTGTGTGTGTGTGTTGACTGAAATATCTTTGTTGTGTTCATTTGTAATATTTGTATAAGTGATGTGGTCTGCGTTTAGAAAATGGTCCTGGATCAGCGCTCACACACTCACACTCACCGACAGGCTTGGAGAGTAACAGAATACATTGAATATGTTACTTAATTCGGATACAAAAAAGTTAACTGTATTCTGTTAAAGTTACAGAAAACAGACGTAATCAGATTACTGATAATTTTAGTGAAAATGGGGATTATTAGCAGGATTACAATTTCAAAATAAAGAACAATATACCACCATTCGCTGTAAAAGTCCCAAACGTAGGCAGAGCAGGAACAAGAGGGCAAATAACTCACTGATCCACAACAATGTGAGTAGAGGATGATACCACATGGTGAACGCAGGTGCCCACAGCAGGCACACATACACACACAGTGAACTTATGTTGGGAGAGCAGGCAGGGACAGCTGTTACGTACTGTGGCAGTCCCAAAGACTCGTACATATACATTAAAAGAGAGCTTGACTATATGCCAGTTTGTAGTGAACATTACGGCTTTCCACAGAGATGACTGTGTGTGCGTAACGTGCTCAGAGTTGACAGCGTGTCACTGGTCGCCGAGCACGTTCAATACTGAATGAGGTGGAGAAAACTCAGATGTATCACGCAGATAGAAATGAATAAAAGGACACAGTGAAGTCCATGATGCTGCTGCACATGTCTGCCGCTGCCATTCCTCTGAGAAGAGCTGCGGAGGAGGACAAAGCTCTCGTAGAGTGGGCACGAATACTCGGTGGGGGGTCTTCCCCTGCTGCGACATACAGTATGCCTGTGTGATAGCTTCACACAGTCAGTGGGCCAAGCGCTGTTTCGTCAGAGGTTTTCCCTGAAAATGTTCTCTGTGATGCACATCATGTGTTGTGCACTTTTATTGTAGGTCTGCAGGCTGCTGCCTGAATTTGCTTAATGAAAATCAAGTTTTTCTTTAAAATTACACTGAGCAGACACATTTTTGATGCTAAAAATCTGAGTTTCCCCATTTTCTTTTCTAAGGTTACATTGTTCTGTTGTCTTACAGAACACACTTCAGTAAAAATCATCTTTCATTTATTTTCTCTTGTTTTCATTTGCAAATTTGGTGTTGAGGTAATCCAAAAGTAAAGTATTCACGTTACTATAATATTGTGATACTTGGATTAGGTTACTGACTACATTTTTTAACAGGTAATTAGTAATTGTATTGGAATACACTCCCAACAGTACACAAAGTGTGTGCACAAAGCCAAAACCTCAAGGTAACAGTTCAGATATTTTGAGGTGGTGGTACTGATGCATGGCAGGGCCGTAATAACATGTCATGGCAAAATATTTTGCCAGATAAAAAGTGACAATATTCATTGTGGAACTGAGAAATGGATCACAATTTAGTTTGGCATTTAATTTATGTCGAGCATCACTGAGAGTGCAAAGAGTGCAGTCAGAGTGTCAAAGGTGTCAATACAGCAAAATTAATGTTGTCAGCCAGTAGTTATCAGTCTTTTGTGAAGCTTAACTAAATTTAGAAGCACTACTGTGTGTGTCTACTAATACAAGTATTAATACAAGCGTGTGTTAATCTCCTGGTTCTCTCTCTGACACTGAGGGCCGGCCTCTCAGCCTCCAACATCTGGGCGTCAGGCGGGTTTTTTTCGAGGCACTTCTGGGAATACTACTCCAACAACACCTCGAACATATTTCCCACAATCACATTAGAGGGACTCACTGCCAGTTTGGGGACAAAAACCCAGTTCCTACATGGAAAACATCACATTTTAGGATTTAGGGTTTAGGGAACAATAAGTCACGGGTAATGTTAGGGTAAGGCTTTCTACATACAACCCAAGCACCAGACACAAAATGTCGATATTGTCAATACTTTCTTCAATATCAGCACATGCCAATTACAGTATGATTAATGGTAGAGAAGGATTGTGGTTATGGAAAATAAACTTTGGTTAAGGTAAAGTTAGAGTTAGGCTACTTCAACACTTTAATGTTAAGGAAAGAAATCACATTAGGGTAAAAAAAAATGCTACACATACATCAACCATCCCCACCCTGCTCCCTACTTTCTGCCTGGCTACATAAAGGATGCACTTCTTCTAGCATTGGCACTGGATGTGATTCATGAGGTAAATTGATCAATATGGATTAAATTCCTGAGTATACTGGGCTGCTAAACACGATCAGCAGCAGAAACCTCCCAGCAGCACTACCTTGGGTGTCTGCGCTGCTCGGATTTTACGCCTCAAGGTTCAATCATTACAAAGCAACCTCAACTCAAGGTTCACCTGGCAGCTTTTTTTCTGGAGCTTTCAACCATGTCATATGGCCACTATCAGTGGATAGAGTTTTCATGGATATGGTTCTGTGGACAATCCAGCTCAGTAGCTGTCATGATTTAATCCACAGCACTTTTGGGACTTCTGGGTTTATGTTGGCTACAATGTTAAGAATCGATGTTCATCCTTGACCTTAGTTTGACAACTCAAGGCCCATTTACACATTTTTTTCTGGAGATTTCAACAAATGGTATAATTAAGGAAAACCGCTTGTTAACTAAAAGCAGCAAAAATCTATTTTTCTGTTTTGCAGAGTTCGTTTGATTCACCACTTTAAAGTCACGTGATGAACTCGGCAGAATGTCAGCAGTCAGACGGAGCTACCAGGTGAGTGGACAGGTGCACATTGGTGACGTAAACCTAAGTTTCACTTTACCTCTGCACTGTGATCTGCGCTCCATCTGGCGGTGAGCACATCTCATGCTGCTGATTATGTGTATGAAGCCTAAATCTCCAGGGAATGAATTCATGTCAATGCAATGTAAACAACAAAAACAATTATGTGCGTGTGTATGTTTGTTCATGTTTATCTTCATGTGTCTGTATTACTGATCCTGCATTTTTGTGCAAAGAAAATAATTCTTCACCATATGACATAATCCCCATTTGCCCGAAAGTACATGAGGAGAAAGAGAGAGAGTGTGTGTTTATATGTGCATGTGTGTGTGTGTGTGTGTGTGTGAAGACACACTGAAACGTCAGCTATTTCTGAGAGTCCAATATTTTCCACCACAGTCAACAGTTGCCTCGAGGCACAGAGGAAGCTCCCATTTGGCTCTGAGTCTGTACTCCTTCATAACCCCCAACTGCAATCACACACACACACACACACACACACACACACAGAAATACACACACACACACACATCCTTGCTTCCTTCGGTATAATTAAGTATTTGGAGAAACTACAGTCAATAAAACGGAGAACAGTCGTCTCTTAACTTTGATCAAAGTGTTGGCTGATGAGTCTCTGGTGCACAGTACTCTTTATTTTACCAAGTAGGTTTAAAAGATAAAGACACACGCACACACACGCACACACACACACACACAGATGCAAACACAGTCTGCACTATAAACAGAAAGGCTTCATTATGGCAACTGTGAATAGTTCTTCAAACATACCAAAGCAGAGCACATTAAATGACTCATTTGCTCCTCTAAACACTCAATGTTTGTCAAAATCAACAGAAAGAGGAAAGTTTGGTTGCCAGATTTACTGTGAATGAGTGATTGTACAGTACCTGAACATTGTGTACACGTAAGAATACACAAAAACTAATACAAACAAATTCATTACTGTGAATTTTCTGTCACGATTTGGAAGGATTTTAAGGAATATTTAGGTCATATTGGATCCAGCATGCAGTTTAGTAACAAAGACGCTGTAATCCTCACTCATTCCTGCTTAGTGTCTCTCTCACTCCCTCTATTTCCTGTTTCTGTCTGTTTGAGGAGTCTTGCTGAATAAACAGACCCATTGACCCGGCCCACACACACTTAGTACAACACAGCTCCACAAGCAGAGTCTTAATTCAATTTATCTGCTCTGTATTATTCATGAGAGAAATCACCTCACTGCAAACCATCTTCACTGTGTGTGTGTGTGTGTTGCACCCATCCTGCATTAGTTAATATGGATTGTATTTTCAGTATGACTGTGTGTGTAGACATGTGAATTTGTGTGTTTTTTCAGAGACTGAATCACTCAAAGCACTTTTTTTTTCCCAAATGGCACCATTGTGAAAATTCATGTCTCTATGCTGCAAAGCTAAATCCTTCTTCACAAGTCTTTGTTTTCATGTCATTGCTGTCAGGTGAAAAGCTTTTATCTCCACTTATCCAACATCTATTATTTGATTATCTATATGATTCATGCAATTGTCTATTAATTATTTTTGTCACTTATTAGTTGGTTGTCTGACTTCATATATTTTGTTTATGCTTTGTTCTCAAGTCTCTCTTGACAAAGAAATCTTGATTTCAGTGAGACTACCTGTTCAGTCTTTTCAGAACATGTTTGATGAGGGCAAAATGCCTTCAAACAAGCCGTTTTTCTTTATACCAAAAAGTTTTTGTATCATATATTGTGCTATGCTTTTGTCATCCATCTAAAATAAGGGTGAGTGACAAGGTTAAGACATTACTCTAAGGTCAAGCAGGCTTACAGTTGGTAACAGGCTGGCATTCAGTAAATCAGTCAGCTGACACTGATCAGAGATCAGTGGAGTTGTTCACGACAGAGCAGTAAATCTGCATTGTGGTTTTACATCCAGTTCAAAATTTGCACCATTGACCAACAACAAACTGACTAAGGTCCAAAATGGAAGCAATACTTTGAACGTTTTGTGCTCCATATACTCTTCCTGCCAAACACAAAACTGTCATGCAAAGGCTCTTTGGGATTGTTTGCTGTCAGCTGTGTTACAGTTTAAAGATCCTTATTAAGGATGGCTAGACAGCTTCTGTTACTGTCTATGATGAAAACAACACAGGAAGGGATTTCACTCTCTGTGACCTGGCACTTAAAGGGTAAATGATCTAACAAACAACAGAGGAATTCTGCCCACTACACAGACTGAGGCACGTTATTAATATGATCTGTCTTTTAAAGTTCATGCTTATTTCACAACAGCAATAGAATAGCAACAATAGCAGGTGCAGTAATCAGAAGACCTGTTACAGCAAAACTGAATATTGTATTGTGAACATCTACAGATCTGTCCAATGAGGCCACATGTGCTAAAATGAAGAAGTGCTAAATGTTATGACTTTAGTCATAATCTTCAGAGACCATTGTGACATGTTTGTCCCATGACTGACTCCTGTGTGGACAGCTAGTTGACTTTTAACTCGCCTGTTACCAGCAGATGCTGAATGGCTTGGATCTGACCTGCGTGTCTCCTTTATGGAGATTGATACTGGACATTTTGCAGCAGCTGCAGAAAATGTGACCTTTGCTGCATCTGCATAAGGCTTATCCATGTCGAGCCACGCGGGTCAATCCGACTAATGAAACCATCAAGGCTGATTTTTACAAGAGAACTCCAGAAGAGAGGAGATGCACTCAGTTACTGTTTGTCCTTCAGTGTCCTCTGCTGCTGTTAGCTTTTAATCATATGAATGGAACTAATAATCTGCATGGCCTTAAATCTATTTAATGCAAAACTGAAGCTGTGTTACCTCACCACCCTGAGAGTCTAGGCGCCTCATGGTGCAATTGCCTGTTAACTGATAATGTCAATTATAATAGTGATATTCAATTCAATTTTATTTATATAGCACCAAATCACAACAGAAGTTATCTCAGGGCACTTTCACATAGAGCAGGTCTAGACTGTACTCTTTAATTTACAGAGACCCAACATTCCCCCCATGAGCAGCACATGGTGACAGCAGCAAGAAAAAACTCTGTGTGAGTGGCCATCTGCCTTGACCAGTTGGGTTGAGAGAGAAAGAAGGAGGGAGGGGGAGAGCGGAGAGAGAGACACAGAGAAGCACAATAACAACAATAATAACTAACAATGACAATAATAACAACAATGATAATAATAATAGAAATATGACTAATAATAATAATAGCAGGCATGGGTGCCAGGCAGGACCATGTCAGCACGGTCCACAGAAGCCCGCCATCCATAACTAGGGGGTCCACGACCCTGATCCAAATGTGAAGGTAAACTGACGGACCTAATGGTCATACAGGGTCTATTATTTATACTATTAATTATTGTCAATCCTTCAGATATATTACAAACCAAATAAAACTCATGCCTGCAACTGGTCAGTAACATCCTTTGATTGGTTTCGGGTCTTTTTTTGCATCTTTTTGTATTGATTCATATGAGTTAGAGTTTGCAAATTCCTTTTAAGAACTCTGTAACCTCCATAACTTGCTAACTCTTCTATCTGGTGTAAATGCCATTAATCAGACAGATCTCGCATCATGAGTTTACAGGTATTTGGTCTGAGAACTTTCCAAATGTGATTTTTTCTGGAACATATCGCTGGCCTTGCACAGTTTGATGGTTATGTGTTTACCTTTGGCCAGGCTAATGTGATGTTATTCTGTAGTTTGGTGTAGTTTGATATAATTACAGTCATTCATTAAGGTCTGTTGGCTGCTACAAAAATGTGCTTTGCGCATGCATTTGAATTTGATCAGTTACAGTGTACAGCTGTGCAACCAGTCTTCTTCAATCTTGAGTATTTGTCTGAGTTTTGTTATCCTCAAATTTGTTGAAACGTTGTTGAAATTAAAGTGAAAAATGCTTACATATTTCATATATTTTCAGTCAGGTGTTCAGGCTACTATGAGTCAGAAAAATTGTAGATTTTTTTATAGTATTAACTGCATGTTATGCAATTTCCCACTAGGATTATTATAGCACCACCCCATCATCTCACCATCATATGAAGGAACATTTGAGTCAAGAAACGTCATTCCACAACTGTTTCACAGAAAAGTCAAGAAATGACTATTGGCAGGTCACCACTTACTTTAGGGCAGAATAGCCTCCAGATGTTAAAATATATTAAGGTGAAACTGAGAAAACATCCCTTGGATTCACAGATCAATATGAGCAGTATGAATATTGTGACAACAACTGCTAAAATCACTGCTACCTTTAATAAAACCTGACTTATTTATTGTGTGCAACTTGTTTATTAACAAGATCAACCCTGCAATGTTTATCATACTTGAGCCAATTCGTGCAATAGACATCCAGTATTAATTATCTCCTGCAAACAGCAGGCTACCTGGCAGTGCTCTCTGACTGTCGCAAGATGAAGAAACAGACGACATCCAAACAAAAAGGCAGAAGGCCTGGGACTGGCAACTTTACAGTCAACTGGCAGCAGTACAGCAACAGCAAGACGTCCAGTGTTGTTGCTTCTGCCATGGACTGCAGCATTGAGATGACGGATTATTACCTTACACCAATGAGAGACGTGTCACTAGTATTTGGGATTATTGTAATGCATCTTGGTAACTGCATGAAGTGAGGGGTAGAAAATGAGGAAGAGGTAACAACAAAGGTATGTTCCACATTATCATCAATCGTTTTCCAAAGGGTACAGCAGGCTTTTTTTAGATTTGCTAACCTCCAGGCAGCAGCTGGTTTCACACAGCAAAACCAGGAGCTTTGATAGGCTGTTATGAATATACAGTACTTCTCAGCTTCACAGCATGAAGACAGTAGGAGATAAGTGTGATTTAAATGGCTGTTTATAGAGATTACACTTCACAAAGCATGCAAGAAAACAAAATTAGGAGCGTTAAAAAAGGTGTCACACACATCTGTGGGTCATTGTGAATGGATACAAATTGAAATAGAAGCATGTCTGATCCTCAAGAAAAATATTAAAACCCTCCTGAAATGTGTCAAGAAGAGTTCAATAAAGTTTTCTTGGAAAAGCTATCATCATCACTCCCCAATACACATTCACAAAATAATATTTTTCATGTGAGTTGGCAAACTGAAATTATATTATGTCAAATACTGTATAACATTATTGTTGTGTAGTAATGTATTTACAAGAAGGGTGCAAACGTTTAATGTAAGACAGGACCATTAAATTCATAAAGTCCAGATTTTGTTTTTCTGTTTGATTTTTGGACATTTTTCACCAATGCAATGCTTTTAGCCAAATGTAGTAGTATTTGTATTGAGACATTGTAGTGTCCTTGAATGCACCACCGAGAACAGCTTTTGTTTTGGGGGGGTTTTTTGTGTGTGTGTGTGTGTGTTCAGCCCCTGCAGCTACATAGTTTCATATTTTGAGATTAATTCCCAAGTTTCATCAGGCTAATTAACCATCAAGGTTGCAGAAAAAAACTGTTTTAAAGGTTAAACGCTGACAGACAAATGCTGTCCTGTTTGATACAGCCACTGTTGTACTTTGATTTGTTTTGCTTTAATTTGATTTGATCTGATTTGATCGGCCAATGGTCAGAGTGAGTATCGTGGTCTGCAGGGAAAAAACAGAGAAAAAGCAAAGTCTGTAAGTGAGACGTCATAATACTGTATGAAAGACGTACCAGCCAGTGTGTCAAGGGTGAAAAGATTGTGAGCAGGAAGAAAAGAAAAGCTGCACGCTGTTTCAAAAGCCACACACATGTATGTTTCACGTGTATCCTTTTGACCACAGTAAGTGCGTGGCCCTCAGCGCCGTCTCAGGCAGCCACTCAGTGCATTCAATCGACCTCCAGCACTCTCCGTCCGCAGATTCTTCTAGATCACACAAAAGAGGAGAGTATAGTGATGACCAGAGGCCATGTTACGCAAAAAAGCTGAATCACCCACAGTGGGAGTCTATTGACTGCTCAGATTATACAGACACACAGAGTGTTCTCCTCACACATGAAAGGGGTCACATGTAAAAGCAGAGTGGTGAGTCGCTTAAGCAAAGATTTCTTTTTTTTTCTTTTCAGGTGGTTTCATGTGATAAGCAGAAGGGGGCTGAGACTGAATCTTTCTTTAGTGACAAAAAATGAAAAAGGAAAATCTGTATTATTAATAAGTGTTGATATATAGGGTTTGAAGATCAAGTTTGTCTTATGGAACAACACTGACATGAATCTGTGTTTTGCATTTCTCTGAGGTTTTTGAAGGAGGATGTCTCAGTTCCTTTACTGCACATGTACATGCACAGACATTTCAACATGTGGTGGCTCTGTTTAAAAAATGATGCAGTATAACAGCATCATTGCAGCATTTAGTTTTAGACGACTTTAAGGGAACTTCCAGGCTGAAGGATAAGGTCAATTTTGTCAGATTGTGTGTTTTGTCATTTTATCTCTCAGCTACATCATAAGAGGCATTTTAGCGTCTTTCAGCTCATTGTTTTATGGTCCGTAATGTTACCGTTTTGGTTCAGTCTCAGCAATCTGATAAACCCTGCTTCCAGCCGCAGCAGGCAACTGTTGTCATTGGAAGTGCTATTGATATACCCACTATACACTGCCTGCCCATCGCCAAACGACAGACAAAGTTAGAGACAGAGACTAGCTGGTGAAGAAAGTGGAAAGTCAAACATCCAGCAGCTAAAGAGCCACATGTGTTTCACAGGAGTTGGTGGAGACCAAAGCAGAGCTAAAAAAGGAGTGTGAATATTAGACTTACATCCATCAAGTGGCCAAAAACAAATGAATGTTGCTCTGTCTGCTCTAAATTGGCTATATACCCATTTTAATACAGCTAATGTACACTACATTTAGGAACTTTCTAAACTGAAACAAACTGTCAGTTCTGTTTTATTGTGTATTTTGTCATGTTTCCTATTTGTAAGGGCTGAAGCTATTTAAGGGTTTATTCTAGGCTCAGATGACAGTAGCAGTAAAGGGAGGTTAAGGCTTCATGTTAATACCGTGCAACAGTTCCTCTGCTTGATTCCCCCGTTGAATAAAAATGACCATTAAAAAAAAAAAAAAAAAAAAAATCACTGGCTCAGCAATATACAGGACGCAGACCTACAACAAACAAGACAGATGCAAAATAATAAGCAGCGACATGAGGACAAGGAGAGTATTAGCTATCATGACAGGTGCCACATCAGCACATCACACACAATATTAATTAACAGCATAATTAACAAAGGCCTCTGCTCCCTCTGCAACAAGCCAGTCTCACATCAAAATATGTAATAGCTACATTTGGTTCACAATAACAGCTCTAAAATTGTGAGATGCCTACATCTTTTTTGGCCTATTTTCTTTCTTATCTTAAATCTTAAAATATTGCATGTTCCACTGAGAATAACAGGAATGTCAATTTTTTCTTTTTTTTTTCGCAGACAGAGACTTGACAGTCATGTGACGTGGATGCAGACCAATAGCAAAAAATAGGCAAAAGGCAAAAAGGCATCTTACAATTTTCGAGCTGTTATTGTGAAACTAATACGTTTTGTGCTGCGGACCAATGTAGCTATTACAGGATATGATGTGAGACTGGGTTGTCTGCAGTGCTCACATGTGGGATGTTACATTTAGTTTCCACCCTGCGATCGACCCTGTCTTTCTATCTCTCTCTCTCTCTCTCTCTCTGCTCCCTCTGGCCTTTCTCATTTCCTTCACTTTCTTCCTTTTTTTGTCATTTTCTTCAATGCGCTGCAGGATTCTTCTTAATATACGTCTCCGCTCCCGCTTTTTCCTCTGTCTTTATTTCTGTCATCGCCCATTTCTACATCTTCCTCTTCATTTTCTGCCACTACTCTCTTCTTTTTTCCATCCCGTCCTTTATTTCTTCCATTGCTTTATCTACATTAATCTGATTTTCCTCCATTGCTCCCTGCTTTTCTCTGTCCATCTCTATTTCTGTCAACCTTCTCTCTCTGCTGCCCAATTTAAGTTTCTTCAGACTTCTCAATCTCTTCCTTTCACTCGCTTTCACTCGTCATTTTCTACCATATTTCTTGATTTTCTTCTCATTTATTCGTTCCACTCCTCTACTATTCCATTCCTCTGAGCCTTGACGTTTCTCCTTTTTATTTTGTTCTGTTCTTTGTGAATTCATTTCTGTATCTTTGTTTCTGCATTTTTTGATCTCACTTGTTCCGTCTTTGTTTTTCTCTGTTTTTTCCTTGTTATTCTCATTCTCTCACACTCACTGCATTATTCTCTGTTTTTTGTGTCTCATTTTTGTCTTCTCTGATGCACTGTTTTCTCTTCCTTCCATGCCTCTCTTTTTTGTTTTCCTCTTAGTCGCCTGTTTGTAATTCTACATTTTTTTTCCTCTTTTGTGCATTCCTTTACCGTCCCTCTCATCTCTCACTTTGCCTCCCTCTATCTTCTTTATCTCCATCCCCTCCTCCATCCCTCATCCTCTCTCTCTCTTCCTGTCACCCCTCTCTTTTCCATGATTTAGACGAGTGTTATTTCCCCTGTGGCGAGTGCTCACCTGAGCCCACCGGCAGCTGCTGTTCTCCAGCCTCCCTGCATTAAAGCCGGAAAGGTGCAAAGCTGCTAAACAATGCTTCATTCTTTCTGACCTCTCCAGAAATACATTTTTTCCCTCCACAGAGACAAGCTTTTTCCATTATGTTTTTTTTTTTTCTGTTTCATTTTTGTTATTTTCTTCGTGCTTTGGCATCAAAACTTTATGTCAAAAACAAGCCATTACTGTCTGTATGAGGAGGAGAGAACACGTCTTTGAAAAATGTAATGACGAGTCTGAACTCCAAAATGTAAATTACATGTTGTGGCCATGAAAAAAATGATTTCATTATGAAGGGATTATGTGACAAGAACATGGGTTGGACACAACATCTTCACACGTTTACCACATGAATATCTCTGTAACGCTGTTCTATGATATTCCACCTAAAATCTATGTTTTAAATATCAAGGGCTTGAACGGTGGCAGTAAAAAGTTTGTAGCCTGCTCTTTCACAGAGAAAATGGACTGCAAGCAGGATTAATTCATGTCGGATACGATGGAGTTTAATTTTGAATAGGCGTTAAATAATGTGGCATTAAAACCCATAGAAAATTCTCACATCACTTCTGCTGCTGATCCACTTCTCTGCACTTTTATCTGTACATGTCTGATTATATTCTGTTTTTTAAATTGTCAGCTCTCTCGACTCATGTTTCCTGTCTCTCTGCACTCTTGACTATCACTTAATAAGGAAAAGAAAAACAGTTGTTGACACAGTTTTGTTCACTTAACATTTGCTGACATTTCACAGGCCTGACAATTATAGTCAAATCTGGGAACTAAATCAGTACTTGAGGCAGTAAATACAAAACAAAAAAAAAAACAACTGACAATAAAATTACATTCTTTATGGCTGTGCTAAAATGCAGATGCTGCCAATGCTTCAAATTTTCACCCTGCAGTCTGTACTCAGAGTCAATTAGGAGACCTAATTATCATCTCAAGTGCATTTGGGCTTTAAATCCTCCCTTTCTATAATTGGATTAAGACTGTAAACTTGGATTGAACCTAATTTCCCCTCAAGTTTTCCCTTAAATAGAAACTAAGTTGAAAGAAAAGAACATTTTATGTGTATATCTTTATATTTTCTGTGTATATCTCCAGTCAACATTATGGAAGTTTCCTTCATGTGTTGCATGTGGTTTGATATTTCAGCTGAAACATGTTTCTGTTTGGTGACATATTTACACCTGAAGTGGCATTTTGTTCCCACTGTGCCATTACTGTACATTACCACGCCTTAAGCCTGCTATTACCACTATTATCCTGTTAGCGAGCGTGGCATATTTGATGTCATCGGAAAGCTTGTAATCTCAACTTTCATTTAAAAATTGAGCACGCTGATGCAGAGCAAAGCCTGGCTGAACTAATCACATTACAGAATCTCTTCCTGTTTGGGATGATGACTGGGGTTTAAGGGTTTAAATCTGCTCAATAACAAATATTAGCCTTTGGGAAGGAAATATCTCCCCTTGAAACCAGTTTCCTCAAGTGAAATTGGAGGAGAGCAGAAGAGTTGGGTTTAGTATGAAAAAGATAAAGTTGCACTAAAAACTAACTTAATGAAAGTGAAACTATAACCCAGAACTGATATACTGTAATATTAAGCAATATTTTATTGGATTTCATTCAAGAATGCATGACTATTATATAGTGCTCCTTATATTTATAGAAAAAAGGTTTTCTTGTTTTCTATACACTGGTGGCATCAGTCATGGGTTGGTATGTGAGGGTATGCTACTGTCCTACTGTATGTCTAATAGGTGTTTCAGGAAAGCAGCAAATTTTAATTTACTTTTCCTCCCAGGATTGGCACATTCCAGCTACCATACTTTGACTATTACACGTCCCTACAATATGTCATATGTGAAAACATCGACTTCACATATGCTTTTTGGGTAAAGGACAAATGCTGACTTTTAATATTACATAAAAGGCTGTTTTATATGTGAAATAGCTCAAAAATCATGTTCAAAAACTACATATGTCTATGTGAACCAAAATTCTCATATAAGCACATATTTCACGGGTGAAAAATTATAAATCACTGGTGAAAACTGCAATCTCACGTGTGTGTGTGTGTGTGTGTGTGTGTGTGTGTGTGTGTGTGTGTGTATCATGATAGTGTCTCAGGGTTTTTTTTACTCTGAGCTAAATACAGTTCTGACTGTTCTGGTTTGCACATATTCAGATATACAGTATCTATGATGACCAGCTTCTACTAGCAGCTTCAATCCAAACATGTATCTGCTTTCACACTGGTAAAGGTGGTAATGAGCTGCCAGCTACTCAACACACGTTTAACAAGACTCACACCTGCAAACGGCTGAGTGTGGATAGAAAATATTATCATATCTTCAATAGATTTACATGTGGCATCAGATAACATTAGACAGGTATTCCTCAAGTATTCCTGTGCTACTGGATGAAATGATGACTGTGATGGGAATGATGGGAGATGTTTGACACTAATATGTATTTTGAAACAGAAGGTGCAACGTTGCAATCGAAAATGTTGAGACGGCTGAATGCGTATTAAAAACACTGAGTAGGGGATAGAAATGAGCAAAGACATGTTCAGTTCATAATACAGCAGAGTAAAAAAGAACTGATATGGAGGAAGTTAAAAATAAAGAAAAAAGAGGGCGAGAGAAGAGATGAAAATGAAAGAGGGGAGACTGGAGGATCCTTGAAAGTGTGTGATGAACGACTGCAGCAATATTTTCAGCTTCCCTGAAAACTCTTCACGGCTCATAAACTCCCAGGAAGAACTGAAAACGTCTCTGTTCTCTCACTCTCACCATCCCATCATCCCTCAGATAGGCAGCCTCTCTCGGCCAACTGAAGGTTTTCTTTTTTTGGCAAAAGAAAGAGAGAGAGAGAGAGAGAAGGAGAGAAAGGGAGAGAGAGAAATGGCCCTCTGTTTCATTCTTTTATTTTATTACTTTCATTTTCTTGTTTTTTTATACGTTCTTTTCTTGGAGGACGACGATTTATCACGATGGAAGAGAGCAACAACAAAACCCAAACTCAGAAGGTGGAGGATGATTTATCGCTTCCCTCTCTCTCTCTCTGCTCCACTTTCTTCCTTCCTTGCTTTCTCTCTCTAGTCTTCTGAAAGAAAAAGAGAAGGAGAGAAAGCAAAAGAGGGCAGGAGTGAAGAGGAGGGGATGGAGAGAGGAAGGGGAAACAAACTGGGGAGAAGGTCAGTCTAGTAGGAAAGTGAGCGACTTACTGTACATTTCCCTGCCAGTAGATGTGGGTGATACCACAAAAACAGACTGGAGCACACTGATTGATTTGCAGCTTTTAATAGTGCAAAACAGACTCCAACATTTTGACGCTAGTTTGTCTTCAGAGTCACAATCTGATAAAGATTTTGGTTTTGATACCAAGAAATATTAGAACCAACATCACCAGTACAGGTAAATATTCTGATTCTTTTTATTACTTATACAAGGGGGCCCCAAAAAATTGTTAAAATTGTTAAAAATGTGTTTAAAAATCTTTAGAGTCCCCCTCCACTCAAAAACATGTTTTTCTTCGTGCTCCTGCAGTTGGATATTTGAGCTTCAATATGCAGAATGATGTTTGCGTAGTTTGACACTAGAAGGTTGTTTTGGGAGTTTTAAGGGGCGGGCCTATGAGCATTATTTGTGACATCACAACTAGTTTGGATCCAATCCTCGTCCAATATGCAATTTACACAAGTGTGATGTGGAAACTCGTTTTTTTGTTTTGTTTTGTGGAAAAATCACGTCAGATGCTCATTATTGTTCCAAGCAGTATATCTCTATATGTCTTAATACATGTCTGGAAGGGATCTTTCAGGGGTAATTTCTAATCCCCTTCAAAGTACTCTCCTTGTGATGAGACACACTAGTCCCAGCATTTCTCCCATTACTGGAAACATTTCCTTTTGTCATCTTTTGTTACTGTGTCCAGATCCTCCTGCAATTCTTCCTGAATTTCTTCCACAGCAGTGAATCTTCTCCGTTGCAGTTCCAATTTTAGTTTCACCAAACTGTAGGCATACGCTACCTAATCCGATAACTACACTCTCATACTCTGCTATCGATGCCCCCCCCACCCCCCCAACACCCATAACACTTGAGTTATTCTGCCATAGAGTTCTTATTGTTATCAAATCCAATGAAAAAACCAAATCCAACCAGTGCATCTCTCAATATTTTCTACTCTTCTCGACTTCCCTATATCTGTGGGACTCAGATATATATTATATAATTCTAATTTATAATTTTCTAACCAATTTCAAATCCAAAACTAAATTTTCAGTTTTAAATTTTATCTTTATTTTACCTTTTATCTTCTGTCAATAATATATTGCTTTTTTTTTTTAACCTTTCTCTTTTTCATCTTTGTTCTTATATGAAATGAGGGTTGACAGTTATATTTAAATTCTTCAGCTTTGTGCACTCTACCAACACAAGTCTATTTATATATGTAAGTATCTGAAATTCTGTCTCCAGAGAGAGAAGGAAAGACAGATGAAATGATAAATTGATGATGTAACATGTTAGTACCCTCTGGATGGTTTTAATGACTCATTGAGTTGAGTCACACAGATCCTGCACTTACTAAAAATGTGCAGCTGACGAGAGATACTATACTGAAGCCAACAGGGAAAACCTTCTACACCGCCAATTAATAAAAAATATGTGTAGTAATGTACTATAGTAAATGTCAGAGTGAGAGGAGGGAAGAAAAAAGTCTCAAAATGGAAACTTAAATAACAAACTTACAAGCTCACAAATTTTGTTTTGTCACAAGACATTTGAGTCGAGTTCATCAGCAAAACCCAGCTGTGTTTCATGGTTTGTTTGTCATTCACATTGCTGAGGTGAAGTTCAACAGGTAGGGAAATCCACCGTGCACTCATACACAGGCAGTATGGTGGACGTCAAACAGTCATCAAGCAGCTGGTGACTTAACATCCAGGAAGAGCTGCTCAGTTTGTAAATGCAGAGTCAGCAGCAGCAGCAGCCGCAGCAGCAGCGGCCGCAGTGGCCGCAGCGGCGGCGGCAGCAGCCACTACAGACCTCTGTAGGTTTTAAAAAGTTTATTGTTAAACTGTTTATTGTTTAACAATAAACGTCCACAGTGTCTTCACAGAGATGCAGTCCACCAGTCACTCCCTCAACATGAGCTACTTCAGAGAGCAAACTCCTTATTTTTCATCTTTGTTTGTCTTCATTTTGGTGGAGAGTTTCTGTCTGATTTAAACATTTACACATAACAATATGACAAATATATAAATGATGAAAATGTATCCAATAAAATAACAGGATGAAATAGATAAGATGATGACATAAAATAGATATGAGGGAATAAAACATTTTACATGAATATCATCAAATAAATTATTTGTTTTAATAATTAAAAAACAGTGTTTTGGTTGGAAACACCTACTTTTAACTTCTTTTCCACTGTTAAAACATAACATTAAGTCTTCCAGAATAATTCATTTCTGCCACCTTGCAAAAAAAATGTTAACAGAGTGAATTGTTCTTCCTCATTTTTAATTTCACAGAAATCTCATGAACTTTCAAGGAGATTTTTGCCTTGAGACACTGTTAATTTCTGTCCCTGATTCAGTACATGCTTTAGTACAAAGTACAGTGTGAGATATCAGTGCCCATCTCCAGAGGGCCATTGTCCATAATTAGAAGTGTGGTTATCTCTTTCGCTCTGCCCTTCATCATTACCAGCTCCTTTTGCTCCTCTGGTCTCTTTCAGTTCAGTCCATTCAGCTGAAGATGCAGAAAAGCACCGAAAGTTCACCTGCAGATTTGTTGGTGAAAGGAAAACCCCAGGTAGCTAATAAGATGTGTTGCTACCCGCTGCGTACCTGCAGTGATGTGCAGGAAAATTAGAAAGAAGTGCACTGTCTCTGACAGACAGATTGACACAGACATGTCAACATATACAGGATATTTGCATAAAGATATTAACATACAGCGCAGCGATCAGATTGAAAAAGTTCCTGAAACACACAAAAAGGGAAATTGGCTGCAGTGCAGGCCTGGCAGAGCATTAGCAGAGAAGATTTAACAGATTAAAGAGGATCTATTATGCTCATTTCCAGCTCTAATTTTTTATTCTGGGACTCCACTAGAATAGCTTTGCATGATTCACAGTTCAAAAAACTCCTTATTTATCTTATACTGGCCCTTTATGCAGCCCCTCAGTTCAGCCTCTGTCTCTCTAACAGGCAGTTTTAGCTTCTGTCTCTTTAAGGCCCCCCTCCCAAAGAGCCACTCTGCTCTGATTGGCCAGATTCAGAAAGCCTGCTGAGGGGGCAGCCTTATTAGAGTCACGTTAAGCTACAGCTGATGAAAAAACAACATTTCCATATTAAAAGCTTTCAAATGACTAAATAACAGGAGACTTTTATTGTGAAGAATTTACAGTAAATGACACGTGCTCCTCACTGAATTAGCAGAACTTCGTTAGCGCTGCTAAAAACTGGTCGAAACAACAACATATGGAGATATTTGGAGCTATTTGCCCCACCAGCGGCTTCTATACTCTTTGGCGGCTCCTCACATCTCCGAAAATGTCGCAGCAAATTTCCAAACAGGCGTTATTTGGATAAACTGACCACATACTGGGAATCTAAATGAAAGAATATTAAATCTTAATAAAGTGACATATTAACAGCTCTTAGCCGAGCTCAAAATCTCCTCCATTGTGCAGTCTGAAGATGCATTTTGGGGCAGTTGAATATGTCCAGTAACATACTCTAATCTAGTATACATCTGGGCATCTCACACATACACAAAATCCACATACTATGCAGCTGGAACACACTACATACACAGTTTGACTTCATACTTAGTATGAATAGTACGTTAGTATGTGATTCTGAACACAGCCACAGTCTGAATACACCCTTAAAAGTCCTACACACCCACACAGGTGTTTTCACTCATTCTGGCTAATTAAACTACTGCTCAGTTTGAAGTTGGGCAGAGCTCAAAATTGTGAGCACTAAGTGAACTTCATGTTTTACGAAGTGCTCAGTATTTATACCAGCAACATTTCTGACTGAAATGAGTTACTCATGGAGGAGTTGCTTCCACGGTGAGTTCATCTTTGGTGACTTGACATGTGCATGTAGTTTATTTGACATGATGAGAAGGACATTAAATCACACACACAACTTCAAAATGTCAAAGATGACACAATAAGATCTGAGGCCTTTTTCCATTGTGGTAATTGCTGACAGTGAGTAAAGATGTAGGAGTCCAGGTGATGTCATCCCATTGTTAACCCCTTGCTAACTATCCTGACAGCGATGAGAGCACGGCCAGTAGAGATTTTCTCTCTATATATATTTTGCCCAAAATGAAACCTGCTACAACCAACAGTATCCACTGCACGACCTGGTTGTCACCAAACTTTCAGCACCACACATATTGTGCACATGTGCAAATGACTTTTGTTGCACCACTTTCTGATGGGATTGAGCCTTATGAATAATAAAGGTGTAAGTTGCCCCATCTGAACAGATGGAACAAAACTACATTTACAGTCACATTAGACATAACGCTTTTGTCTGGCAATTATTCGCTCTGGCTGATATTCACTTTCATTAAAACCTACACGACTGACGAATTCAAGCATACATTTCCTATTTTAGTGCAATAGAAACACTGGTGCACTGTGTTTGGAAACATATGTAAGTCATTATTCTAGACTTGTGCCATCATCCTGTTAGGTACAATATTACACTACCAGACTACAAACTGCAGCTTCATTGTCACATAAGGCAGTCTACCATTTGTGGTCACTCTGCTACCCCTATCAGAACTGTGACATCACATCCTTTTTTGGGGCTGAGTGCAACGCAATTATGTGGACGGAAGGCTAGAAAAGTGCAAATGTCAGTTATATCAGGCCCTTATTGTACTGAGAGGAGGTCTAATCAGGCAAAATAAATTATAACTCCAGTGGGTGAACCGTGGCAGTGTGGGGGCTTCAAATCACTTAAATATCTGTTTGATATTTTTGCACTTCATTCTATGGATCCTACGTTTTGTGAGTTTCAGCAATTAAGATTAATTTCAGGCCATATTTGGTTTACATGCCAAATACTGTTCTATGAAATGAGGATTCATCACTTTCAAACCAAACAGATCAAGTTTGACCTCCAAAGCCAGAAATAAAACAGTGGTTTAATTAGGTTTTGGGTGACACTAAAACTTTGACGTATTTAAATGTCAGTAGAGGCGTACAGGCAGAGAGCTGTGGAGCTGCTACATACTCAGCTGTTCAGCTGAATTTACATTGACTGTTGTACTGAGTTGAATGGCTCTGTACTGTAGATGTCATTTCTCAGATTAGGACCGCCCAGCGTTGGGGGGTTAAGCGGGCTGCCAGGCCATTCAGCCAATCACTGCTCTCAGTTCAGCGGCATCCCACGGCCCGTGATGAAGCCATTAAAAATGCCTGGCTGAGGCCAGATGGTCTGTCATTGAGGAGAGAAAGAGAGGGAAGGAAGGAGGGAGGAGATGTCAACTAGGGAGATAGAAAAAAAACAGAGGGACAGAGAGAGGGTCAAGAGAGAAAGAAAGCCTGGAAAAAAGAGAATGAAGGAGAAAGGTCTTTAAGGAAGGAGAGTGAAGGCGTCCAATAAGGAGAGAGGTACAAGTGAAAGGGGGGAAAAGAGGGAATAATGAGAGAGATGGGAGAGAATTAAATGAAAGAAAGGAGAAAGATGATACTCCAATGAACAGAGGAGGAGGGAGACAAAACAGAAACAGCTGTGGAAGGAAGATGGGGGGGCAAGGGAAAGGAGGAAGAGGAAGAGAGAAAAGGAAAGGGAAGAAGAGAGCATATAAACAAAGAGGAAGGAAAAGAGAAGTGGCAGCAAAGAGAAAGAAGAATAGAGGTTACAGGTTACAGGATCTATCAAAATTCAAAATCAGATTATTCTAATTTGTAAGTAAAACCAACTGTGTTGTTGGTCAGTTTTAATCCTTTAAACCTGCACTTACCTGTTGTATAGATACAGTATGTTCAATCCTAATCTGCAATATTTTAACTTTGTTTTATTTCTTCATGATTTTATTTAATTGTATTGTGCTGATTTGTTTTAATATGATTTTTCCATATAAAAGCACTTTGTAAGTCCATCTTTTGAAAAGTATTATTATTATTATTAATTCATGGCTCTGGGATTAAGGGCCTTGCTCAGGGGCACTGCAGTAGTGATAATGATGGAGGACCAAGCCCAATTCCTTTGAGGCACTGTGCTATACCAGCACAAACTATAAATACATTATCTTGTGTCCATGCATATAGGTTTGTGCATGAATACATCTGTAGATGTTTGGAAGATACACATGTCTGTATAATATGTTTATGTTGTTTGCCCACTCTGAAATTAATATAAAACAGAGTTGATGCAACATGCCAAGCTTCTGCAGTCAGCTGCTGTAACAAACACAGTCGGATATCAAGTCATAGAATTTATAGATGTTCACTGGCTGCGTTGATTTAGAAACAAACTGGTTTTGACTTTTTTGTTGAAGTCTGAACTGTGGCTCCATGAAATCTTTAGATGGCGGAATAATCCTTTCTGTCTGTTTAAACTTCCAGAAGCGAGTCTTGGTTCGCTCCATTTTCTCCATTAGCATGGGAGAAAGAAAAGGCAAGCTGTTGGTACACTGCATGGATCTCTCTGTCTCTTTACATGCCCCCCCCCCCCCCCAACACACACACGGTTTATTTAGTACACATGGATACATGGTAACTGATGGGGCTTTGCACTACAGTCTGTTTAGCTGTCTGAGTGTGTAAACAGAGGCGACTACAGAGCCTTACATCCACAGATATGACGCTATGATGATGATGCTACAGGAAGGAAAGGATTAGCAACAGAATGAATGAATGAATATTGATGGATTTATACGGTAATAGAGGTAGAGGATGTATGACTGAATGTGCAGATGAATGAATGTAGTATGACTGAAAAAGATAATGAAGTATTAGAGAATAATGACTTACTAAATCATGGAATACATGGATTAATGAAGTAATAACAGTAATTAGTATCAACAATCAGTTACTACACAAATATACTAGAGAACATATTAGTGTGCTGATGAATATTTATGAATGCATGACAAATCGAGTGATTCAGATAGAGGCTACATGTATGAAAGAACATGTTTTCAATGAATGACTGAATAGTGATCTTTGAATATTGGAAGTATTCATTGAATAAATCAGTGTGTATTGGAGGAATGATGGTCTCAGCATACTGACCTCTTAAGAACAATTCCTGTCTTCATGCACCTTGACGGTATGTGGTCCCTGCTCAGTTTCTGAGTGGCTCAGCTTCACTCTGACATTTTAGGAAATGTGCTCATTAGCTTTCTTGCCTAGAGTTAGATGAGAGGCTGGAGCCAGCAGCCCATTAGCTTAGCTTCACAT
Source organism: Scomberomorus guttatus (assembly GCA_038419695.1). Classification (NCBI taxonomy): domain Eukaryota; kingdom Metazoa; phylum Chordata; class Actinopteri; order Scombriformes; family Scombridae; genus Scomberomorus; species Scomberomorus guttatus. The sequence continues at coordinate 3,445,100 of CM076452.1, forward strand.
AAAGAGAAACGGGGAAACAGCTAACTGTCCAAAGGTAACAAAATCCACCTACCAGTAGCTCTAAAGCTCACTAATTAACACTTTATATCTTGTTTGTTTAACCTGTACAAAAAACAAAGTTTAAAAACAACATGTTAGAGATTATTTCTTGACCGGGTGCATTTAAAAAATATATATAATGTATTCATTAGTGAGCTTTCGAAGGGCTGTACGTGGATTTACGTGTGGACAGAGCCAGGCTAGCCGTTTCCCAAGTTTATGCTAAGCTAAGCTAACCTACAGCTGGCTCCAGCTTCATATTTAGCGTACAGACATGAAAATGATGATCAATATCCTATTTCAACTATTCCTTTATTTTTATTTATATTAACAAATATTAAGGCCACATTGTGATTACCTGGATACTTGTGTATAAAACATATTGTTTTATGCTGACAACAAGCAAATGTTTGCTTATGTTTAAAAAATCCTATGTGCCAAAAAATGCATTTTAACTTTTTATTTTTTTATTTTTTTTATTATTATTTATTATATATTTTTAAAAAATATTTTATCTTGATGATTATGATGATGATTATCCAGATATCCAGGTTTTATTGGCCCTTTATTGTTTTGTTTGGTTTATTTGTTTGTTTGTTTTTTGTTTCTTGTTATGTTTTTTTAAAATCTTTTTATTGATCTTTTATTGATTGATCTCTTTATTGATCTTTATTGACTTAATCCTGATGTTCTGACTCTGTCATTAGCATGTAAAGTTGTAAACTTTGAGCTGCAATCTTTGTATGAAATGTGTTATACAAATAAGGTTATTATTATCATTATTGTATTATGATGGAAAACAACAAATAATGGAGTGAACAAATGTGAGAAAGGAGAGACCAGTCCTACCACTTCAGGGGTGCTGTGGAATCAACTTTGGGGAGGCCTCTCATTATACCCAAAGATCCACCTATTTATCTTTAATGATACCATGCACAATGCAGATAAAGTTCAGTTATGCGTCATCAAAACTACTCTGACTTCGACATAAGGTGGAGTTGAGTTCAGCTGGAGGTTTATGAGACTGAAAGTGGAGCACAGGTCTCTGTGTCCACTGTTGGAGAGGCCAGACGATGCTTTGTGGCATCAGGCAGGTCTGTGGGGAAAGGTGATGTAAGATGGTCGAAACATTTCCTGTTTAACCTCTCGTTAACTTTACACAACCTGCCTGTCTGCCTATACGGGGGCCCAGGGCCTCATCTGCTGCCAACCTGGGGCCTCCACTATCTCTCCCCGACATGTATATATGTCAGCACTTAGCTCTCTGTGCGCCCTTCAGGATGTGACCCGGATTCACACTTAATCCGTCACGGGCCCACGAGGTTAAGGCATGCAAATGGGGAAATAATGTTTGTGGTTGTAGGCAGAAATGAGGCTGTAATGTTCTGAGGCTGTAAGTGTAAACTAGGCTGCAGTGCTTTAGTTTAAAGGTAAATACACAATTTAACTTTTGAGGTTAAATAAGAAGATACATGAGGAATTGGAAAGGTCGTGGTTTCATATGACGCTGCAATGTTCATGCTTGAGGCAAAGTTTTTACTTTTTTATTTATATTAAAGTTATATAAAATAATGTATTAAAGAAACACTGCTACTCTTCCAACAATCTACTATAGATTAATTTCTTTAATTTCTGTTTTAGCACTTTTCTGACCACTGACCTTTTTAATGTTTTAAACTCATCCCACTGTTACAGTCAAATTAAATCAGACTGTCAGCTCAATGGCAAAAAAAAGGTGCAGCACATATATAATGTTTTAACTTGTGAGGTTAAAGTTGTTAATGGTGTTGTAATATCCGAGGTTTGTGGCTGTAATATTTCACCTGAATGACAGCAAAGTGATTGCAATGGCTGAAGGAGAATCCTAGGGTTGTAATGTTCACAGGAGGAACAGAGCTACAATATTCAAGGTCAGAGCTTAAAACTTAGACATTATTAGTAAATGTACAGACTATAAATTACAGACATGGATTTTTAACCCTTAATACCAGAAACTGTTTAAACATTCAGGGACGAAACAGTCCTATAATCCTTGTCCCGGTGCGTCTCATACAGATGCCAAAGGGTACCTTGTGCATCGGTATCAGACGCCGAAGGGTGTTGACAGAGCATCAGTATTTGACGACCTGGGATGAGAACGTGTTGGGATGGTTGTTTTCAGTTGCATCACTAATCTCAAACTGGTCAGATGGTGACAGGTGAGCTTTGATCATGAACTAAAATCTTTAACATTCTTTTGTTTGTTGCTAGGTGTTGAGCTATAGCCCACAAAACTATGTCTGCTTACACTGGTCAACAAACAGCAGTTTGGAACATACTGAGTATAGAGAGGGATAGTGGAGAAGTGGGTTGATAAGTGGTTCGATGGACATTTGGGTGTTTGACACTTCAGTCTTTAAAGACAGACATGGTTTAACACATATAAAAATACTCTGTTTGGAATAATAATGTGTGCCTGATACGGGGTTTCCACAAAAAAGGACAATTACCACACAAAAATCCTTAAAATTACATCCAATTCTTCTCCCTCATTGAACTATCTGGAACTTATGTAAATATTTTAAGTCTGACTGCTGGATACAAGATGTCTCATATTCACTGTAAAGCCCAATGTCAGTGTATGTACACTGGATACTTTAAGTTTCCACATCACACCTGGGAAATGTGCCTATTCGACCAGGATTGGCTTCTAAACTAGTTGTGATGTCAGAAATCATGTTTATAGGTACACATCTTAAATTCAGAACTAAAGTGAAAACAGGCTTCTAGTGTAAAACTCTGCACATACTGTATATCATTCTGCACAGTGAAGCTCAAACATCCAACTGGTTGAGCAAGAAGAAAAACACATTTTTGAGAGGAGGGGGATTTTAAGTGTTGTACTGAGGCAGAATGGTTACTTCAAACTGTAGACTGGTGTAGAATTTACAAGAGGTCAGCTCAGTTAACCTAAAACTGCTTAACAAAGCCCTACTGTTAATAAAACCATGTGACTTTTACCAACTGTCAATGCTAGCTGAAAGTATGTTGACTGTATTAATTCAAACACTACTTTTCTAAAATACCTATTGGCCAGACATCCAATTATTTTTGAGAACATACTATCAGTAAGTAAAGGAATGCATATAATGAGCAAAGCTGCCAACAATGAACCTCCAAAATAAGTAAGTGCTGTGATGGGTTATCTGTAGGTTGATGGAAATTATTCCTTCTTTCAAGGACATGTTGGCTTTGATTTATATGTTTTATTAATCCCATAGCCAATATTGAAGTTACTGAAGTCGGTGCTTAAATCACTGCCTAATGTGAAAAAAATGTCACACATTTCAAAGGAGAAGTTTCACTTATCTTGAAAAGTTTCATGACTTCTTCGCAAACAAAAATATGAGCTGGAAATATTTCAAGCCATAGTCAAACTTTCAGCATGGTTCCTTGGAGTGATTCTGAGCCACCAGAATAAACACACAATCTGATCAAATATTGCTGTCAGCATGGCATTAGAGAGAGAGAGAGAGAGTGAAATGACAAGCACAGGTACAGACACTCAGGAGGCATCAGTTTCCTTTGGTTTGTCAAATCGCTCTGTGCTGTACTCAGAGAGCTGCCAGAATCTTGCCTCAAAACACTGCTCATCATCTCTGACTAGAAAACAAACCAGACAACCAACCAGCCTGCAGCCTGCCAATTAGTCTGCCATCCAGTCAGACCAGGGTGTAGGCACATTTTATTTTCATTGTCCACCTCAAACACCTGTAAAAGGAAAAAGTGGAAACCCCAATCTGCCTTTATCCTTATCTCCTCTTTCAACTCTATACCAGAGTTCAAGCTTGGTGAAGGCTGAGTTTCAACCAAATTTGAATCCTGCTGCATCCTCAGCATCACTGAGAATGTGTGTGGTTTGTTGTATGTGTAACTTCTGTATCACTGCAGAAATTCACAGCACGGTTACAACAGAACTGAGAGGTTCAGTCTTGCTAAATGTTTTGTAACTTAAACTGAGTAATGTTACAAACCTAAAAGGGAGGCTGCAACTGAAAGGGACAATGCATCTTCTAAATGAATAACATACTGTGATGGGTTCTCTGTAGGTTGATGGAAATTATTCCTTCATTCAAGAAAATGTTGGCCTTGATTTGGCTTTGATATTTTTTTTATTGATTCCATTCCTAATATTGAAGTTACTGAAGTATGGTGATGATAAGTGCTTAAATGTTGCTGTGAACAAGGTGGTTTCAGTTGACAGTGACGTGATTTGACGGACTAGTTACAGACTAATTACCAACTAGCCAACAGTGAAGCCACAAATCCAACATGCCTAAACCTAACTCTATACCCAACCCCAACCAATCAAACAATAGGACAGACAACAAGCCAGCCAAAACCAAACCAATCAACTTACCAACCACATGTCCAGTGCAACAGGAAAACAGCCATCCAACAAACCAAATCCAAACTCCAACCAATCAACTGGACAAACACAACCAGCCATCCAACCAATTATCCAATAAGGCGATACCAAGAAGCCAAACACCAACCTGATAGCCAGGCCAAGAAACTGTAATGCCAGCCAATCAATCAACCAAGAAGACAGACAACCAATCAGCTAAGGAACAGTTAAGCCAACCATCAAACAAGAAGTTAAATCAAAACAACCATCGAAACCAAATCTAAACATTTGACCAGACATCTAATCTACCAACTTTCAGCCAACCAGAGTTTGCTCAGAAGGACACAAAAACATTCTTGCACAAACCTTTGAAAGTGTTTGTCATTCAGAACATTTTCTTCAACCACTGATTGTTTATGAAGCCTGGCATGATGACAGAATCACTAATGACCTGGAGACATTTGAGGGAAAAAAGACCCCTGAAAGATGGAGATTGGATTTTAGTTTTGAAACTGAATCTGTGATGAATCTGTGATGTTTATCCGTCAACCATTCAACACCCGCTCAACCCCTGAGGAACAGCAGACAGTTTGTCCATGCAAGTTGTCTCTTTGGACAATCTATTTTTATAAGAATTAACATTTGTAAACAATCCAGGTGCTGGTGCTAGATTGAATTATGGCCTCACGCAAATTCTTGCTATGTAATTACTTATTGATGGGTGTTTGTATGTTTGGGTGCATTTTTATTTGAGTATTCCTGACTGAATGATCCCTTTATTCATGCATGCTTGTGCATATTTACATGTATGCTTCATGCATGCATGTGTGTTATAGTATATACGTGCAGACCTGCATGGATATGTGTGTGTGTGCTCATTTGCAATTCAGCTGCTGTCCATGCTGCCAAAGTAAGATTTGAATAAAAAAAGAAAACATATGAAATACTGTAACAGTATGCTATGGGTGGTCTGTTTATGGGGGAAATATGTATTCAGTGAATGGAGGAAGGACTCTATGCATCTATAAATTACTTTGGGGGCTCTGCTGCCTCTCTCAGGGATGCTGATGTATCACAGAGAGAGAGAGAGAGAGCAAGAGAATCTGAATCTGTTTGTGTTGTGAAAATCTTCTGAGACAAAAAAAAAGAGAAAGAGAAAATGAGAGACGGTTAAACAGAGACAGGAGGGATAAATGGAGAAGATGAGAAAATAGATGTGAGAAGAAACTACAAATCTAACTACTCCAAAAGTGTTGGATTGATGCCCTTGAACTGGCTTCTTAAAATATTTTTTATGCCTGTATTATACAGTAGTTGACAGTAGAGAACTGACAGGGAGAGAGATGCAAAATGCAACAAAGGTACCCAGCTGGATGTAAACCAAGGATGCTGTGGTTCATGGTTGGTGCCTTAACCCCTATAAGTCATGAGGGTGGCCCATTTTTCAGATTTTTTAAAAAATGCATCAAATTGCATTAAATCTGGATATTTTTAGGCCTAGAATTTAAATTTAATTGAAATGGATTTGTTGTGTCATGCTGATGCCTGCACCTCTCTCAGACTCTCTTTTCCCACTCTTAGTTTGTTTGTTTGGAATTTTCCGTATCTTGTCCTGCTCCTCTTACTGTGTTTCCCTCCTCTAGAGATCACCTGACCCAGTCACATGCCTGAAGAACATAAACACAGGAAGAAGGTCCTGAAGAAGCTCCTATCTGAAAAATATAAAAAATGCAACATACTTTGTTGTGCTAGTCCACGTTGGACCTTGATTCACTCTCCAACTAGCTGCTAGCAACTGCTGATTTTGTTCATCTGCATCCTAGTATACAAAGAGCTCCTGTACAGGAGGTCGGATCACATTCCCACAACAAATGAACTGCTCCAGAGTTTGTTTGGGACTGAACCAAAACCACATCCTTAAAGGGCCTCAGTACAGTGTTCAGATCTGCCCAAATGAATCACACTAAGGGGGAAAAGACTGCAGTGCATACTACAATGATACATATGTATGTGTACTGTATAGAGTTGATGGTGTTTCCCAGACCAATTTCCCAGAATTCCAGTCTCTTCAAGTATTGTCTCTGTCTGACTGCAAATGGCCTGTCTGCTAAAGCCCATCTCTGCCTCTTGGCAGAGCCGATATCTTGTCTCTGCCTCATTGCCAGATTGTGTATCAGTTTCCAAATCTTAGTTTGCCAGGTTCTGTATATTTTTCCTCTCTGTCTGGATCCTGAAACTCTTAGGTCTGATCTCAAACCTACCTGAGCCTGAGCCAAGACTTGTCTGTCTGAGCCAAAGCCTAAAGCAGAGCTTAAACTCGGCCTGTATCTATTCCTGCCTCTCCACCTGAATCCTCTCTGAGAGTCTAGTTTTTAACTGGCCCTTGCCCTATTGTCCATGTTGATAAGCTGCTGTAGCATGCAGTCCATTCATGCCTGCCTATTCCCCAAATAACCTGTTTCCTGCCTGTACCCTGTTACAAGGTCTGATTACTTCTTGATGAGTGTCTGCTAGTACTGCCTGCCTGCCTGCAGATTTTTGGATTAGGTTGCTGGGTCTAACCTGTCCGCCTGTTGACAATTTTAAATCTGTTGATTTGATCTTTGAACTCAGGAAGGTGCATTTCACCTGTTAAGTCTTGGGTTCTGAATTTGGGTCCTCCTGTTGCTGGAGTAGTACAAATGCCATATGTACAAAACAGTACACTGTGCATCTAAGAGTAAGTAAGTAAGTAAGGGTGATTGTCTATGTCTCCATATTATTGTGTTTTTTTCAGTATGTGCATCTGTCAGTGTTTGTGTGTGCATGACTGTGACTGTGTGCATCAGTGCCAGAACAAGAGTGAAATGAAAGAGTAGCTTTGCTTGCATCTATGTGTTTGTATGTTGGAGAGAAATATGTGATTGAGAGAGCTGTGATACCAGGCAGACTGTCAGATATGTTGTACATAGACATGACTTCTCTCCAACTCTTATCTTTTACTCTCCTTTTATCTCGGTGTGCCTGTTTTTTTTTCCTCTTACTTTCACTCTCCTGTATTCCCTCCCTTCTTACTGTCCCCTTCTTTTTTCATCTTTCTTTATCTCTCACTCTCTCCTTGTTTGAAACCAACTAAAGTGGGTCTCTCTGGGTTGATATATTGTGATACTTAAATCATAAACAGCCAACCAGTAAAACTGAGTGTTGTGTGTGTAGTAAAGCAGAATGAAGAAGGTTTCATTGCAGGTTTGAAACTGAAACTATTAAAAAACATATATTTTTTAACAACTTAGACCTTTGTGTTTGGCCACAGTTCCTATTGAATAAGGTAACGGTTTATTGACCAACTAAATTGCTAAGATCGGGGACAACTTTAGTGTCCAAATAGTGCAGCGTCTGCAAAATAGTTCCGCTCAAAAACTTTTTAATTTACACTTAGACTGGTGATGTGCTCAACATTTCCTCTTTTTTGTTAATTTAAACACTACAATCCAGAACTCAGGGGTTGGCTGGTTGCAGGCTGGTATGTTGGTTTGCTAACTTGCTGAAACGTTAATTGGCAAGTTGATTTTTTGACTGGCATGCTGATTGGTTAGTTTATTGATTGTTAAGCTTTGGGACTAGCTGGTTCATTGGCTAGATAGTTAATTGGGTTAGTTGGCAGGTTGGTTGGTTTGGTGCCTGTTTGGTAGAAGGTTATTAGCTGATTGGTTGGTTGAGTGTTTCATGGCAGTGTAATTAGTTTCTTGGCTTGTCTGGTTGATTGGTTGTTGCTAGTTGGTAGGCTTCACCTCCCAACCCTTCAGTCACCTACCATGGAAGCTGCCATGCTGCAAACACCTCACAGATGCAACTGAAATGTCAATGATATTCATGTTTTCCCTTCAGCCGAAGGTTTCAGAGGTGTGTTGTCACCTTAAGGTCCTGAAATCTACAAAAGTACCTCAACTCTCAATGTCTCTCTTTATCCTTCTCTTTGCTTCCTGCTGTCTCTCAGGATCAACCCTCCCTGTGCTGTCCTTATTCCACCAGAAGACAATCTTAAGACCAAGTCTGCTAAAGGCCTCTAGCAACAAATCTTAGTGAACATGACAGTGTTTTTTTTTTCACTTGAGAACGGACCAGCCGCACCAAGGCACAATACTAACCAATACAAACAGTGTCCGGCCTAACAGACAAGAAGCAAAATAGGTTTTGATTTGTCTGAATGTGGCCTTTGGCCTTGTTAGTCTGTATCAGGAACTCTGTGACAGGCTGGTGAAAGCGAGGGACATTCTGTCATACACAAGGGACATTGTGATAAAGGACAGTAGACAGAGAAGTTTTCTGAAGACACTGCTGATTTTACCAATGACACTGAGAGTCTTTTGAAACTCCAGTGGACGAGGAGTAAGACAGACATGTGACTTCAAGCCTTCAAGTCTTTATTGAAAATCCTGTTATTGAGAATTTGTTCAACACGATGCTTACAACCATACTTATATTTTATCTTTTAAGTTATTTTACATGATTTCATTTCATGCATGTAACAAGTAGGTTTGTTTACATGGAGATGGAATCTGGCATAGTTAAATTGAGCCGACAGTCATCTCCACATCACAGGAAAAATATGTGGATATTTTTTTATTGTGTTAATGCGTTTACAAAACACTTTGATGCAACCAGTATGACTCAGTGTCAACAATTCAGGAGAAAAAGACAATAAAATCCATGCAATGCATCACCAGCCACAACAACTGGTCTAGAGTATACAGTATAACAGACAGGAGAAAAATTATATCTGATTGGTTCAAAAATGCCCTTTGGCCCTGTCAGCATCTATCAGCAGCTCCACAAGACATTTCTTTCCTTTTCTTCTAATAGTATATAGTGTAACGATGCAGAAACAAGAGTATTTTCTTGATTTTCCTTGAAGTCACAAAATCAAATTGTCACCTAAGAAGTATAGATGGAGACCACTTTTGGGGTATGCACCTTTAAAATAAAATCTCAAATCTCCAAAAGCATTACAAACACATTCAAGCCTAAAAAACTAAAAGTTGTGATATGAAAGGATAATCACATTGTTGGTTTAAGGCAGATCTGATCATGTTGACAAAACTCAAGTCAGTTTCTTGACAATACATTTTCCATCAAAATTTCCACATGACCTTTCTTCTCTGGAGAAATTACAAAAAGAAAGAATGGAGGATATAGCTGTAATTGACCTAATAAGACGATGGCCTTTTCTGGCCTTTTCCACAAAAGAATCACAGGGACAAAACTCTTAACTACTAAAAGTTTCTTTTCTGCATTCCTGTTTGCATTTCACAGCAGCTGAAGAACCATGACGGCCAGGCAAATTAGACACATAACTGAAAGCAACAGCTTGTCGGAGTCCTCGCGTTGTTGGTTGTTATTTACAGCTGTGCGACTCTGATGATTGAATGGATGTTGGTTATTTTTCTGCTTTAGTACAATTGACATTTAAATGATTACTCACTCTATTGCTTGCGTGCTCCTTTATTTGTCCACTTTCTCTCTTTACCTTGCTCTTTTTTAGAGCAGTTAATACATATAATATTATACATATTATAACCCCTAGTCTTAGTTATTTATTTAGTTATTTTTTGACAGTACCAACAACCAGCACTTATTGTGAGAATGAAACTGTACATAAGTTGCAGCAGCCTTGCGGCTTGTCTCAGACCAGTCAGTGTCGTTCAGCCCTGCAAATATCGCCCCTATACTACCTGGCGTGGCAGAAAGTCCTACTCCCAGAGCAGGGACAGTTTTGGGGCACAGCAATTATGACCTAGAATTTAAATTTAGACCCTGGTTCCCTCTCAGGTACTGTTCATGAGTTCCTAAAAAAGTAGTTGATTCCTGTGGTTCCTCTGGTGTTTTTTTTTTTACAGAACAAATACAATACATATACAGTATTCACACCACAGAACTAAACCTGTATGCTGCATACCTGTCACTCTTTTCGTGTAAAGTTATTATATCTACATTCTTTGCTCTTTTCTTAGCCTTTTCAAAGCGAGAGCTCCCGCAGCTCCAGAGCACCTCACCAATCTCACCCATGGCAGCTGCGGAGCATGGTAGGTATGCTCATGAAAACATTCAGCTCTTTTACAAATAAGTTAATTTAAATGTTAATACTGTTTGTAAATAACTAAGGCCTGAGTACAACTCCACCTCCACAGGCTAAACATTGCTCATATTCATGCCTTCCACCTGCTGGAGGTTTCACCCTGCTAACGTGTAGGGGAGAAATTGCACGTCAGCCACAGTGTCAGAATGATTAATTTGCCTCTGCATCATGGCATAGTAATCCTCCTCGCAATGGTGCGATCAATCACACGCCGCCCGGCGGGTCGCCATGGCACACACCACACAGCCCAGCCGAATGCTGAGGTGAGATGGGTTCCTCCCATAATACAGTCACAACAAACAGCTTGATTGAGTCTGGCTGCCTGGCAGGAAAGCAGCTGAGAGATGCAGAATGAGAGAGAAAAATGTGTTTTATGTTCAGGTGGTTTCTGTTTCATCATGCGGAAAAGTTTCCGCTTGTTTTTTGAGGTAGAGTTAGAGGCATGAGTGTTGATAAGTGCACCAAGATGGACGTAGAATGACATGTGACACACATACAGTGCAATGGTCAAGGATTTGTACAATTATTTGTGTGTACAGGAACAGTTTAAAGTGGCTAAAAACTGATTTAGAGTTTATATACAAGATGCTAATAAACTCACTGAGGTTTAGTATGATCACTGTCAACTTCACCTTTTGCATCCAGGGAAATTATAATAGATGTAATAAAATACATGAAACATATAGTGAAAAATATATAAAACACAAATGATGCTCCAAAGTATTTACTTTACTGTTTATGCTTTGTTTGTTTCTTTAACTAATGTACAGTGTGATATACTTTGATAGTATTTTATTACTATATTTGTCTTCTCTGTTGTCATGTTCTGCTTTTATGATTTCAGTGAGACAAAGACAATAAAGTTGTAATAACATCACTGCTGCTTTGTTTTTTTTCCGGTTGCACTTGTGTCTAAAAAATGTTCAACACCATTACACATTACCATCCAACATCATTACAGCCTGTTATGAGTCATAGTAACAGTAAATGTTGTAGAGCTGAAAGTTTAATTTTGATTATGAATGTGAGCATGTGAGTGAATGTGACTGTAACTTTAGAGATGTTTTCCCCTGAATTTTGCCTTTCAGGTGGTGTTTTCTTAAAGACAATTTAGGCTCCAAACAGGATCTTTAAATTCAAATGGTTAGTTTAGGTTTAAGATGGTTTTACCCAGGTGAGATTTAATCAGTGGACCTTGTCGGGGGGGTCAGAGCATGAGGTTAATACTGCAAAATTTCACTTGACTGATGTGTTATTACTGTGACTGCAAATTCTCAGAAGGACTCATTTACAACAAAGTAAAACGGTTTCCAGTAAATCTGACCTCAGTTCAGGTGTGTTTGGCTCAGCCCTCCTGTAGGCTAACAGCACAACCCGCAGACCAGGATTACAGGGCATCACACTCTGATGATACACACACACACACACACACACACACACACACACACACACACACACACACACACACTCACTAAAAAACGCATACATACCAACATGCACTAACCAGCCCAAGGCGATGCTCAGCTTTATCGGCGATAAATTACATATTGATTTCATAGTGTGGACGGGGACCGGGGAATAGGCTGAGCTGGTGAATTGACTATTGAGTTTTCTCCGTGAAGTGATGATCGAATTACTGCTGTTCTTCTCCACGTATGCAGGCTGCCTGCTGGCATCTTTCAGGTTGCAGCACATTGAACAAGATTTAACAGCTGCATTGTTTGTATGTGTGATTTAATCTCTGAGGATTAAGGGAAAGTCCCGAGAGCTGCCCAGCGACACGACTGTCCTCTCAATAACATGTTACTGAATGGTGGAAGATGTGTTTAGTTAAAGGATAATTCTGGTTTATCACAACTTTGGTTTTGTTTTTGTATTTTTAATAACAGTTTATTCACCAAAGGTGTAGTCAATTATTCTTTAACTAAAAATAGCAACACCACAATGTTAAAATACTCCATTACAAGTAAAACTCCAGTTTCAGATTATTGCATTATTGTACAACAATACATCATATTTTATAAATGGATCATGTTGTGTATATAAAATCATAGTTTGCAGAGTAGTTACTATTGCTGTCACATTAATGTAAGTGTAGTACAAATACATCAAAATTGAACTTAGAGTTAATGTATTTGGTTACTTACTACCTCTGTTCTTATTCTTAACAAGTGATTTGTCTCAAGGTAGATTAAAAAGTTAGCAAAGAAGATATGTTGACAGTGGAGAGAATAATTTCTTCAGTTTCTCTTGTTTCTGGTAAATGAATGTCATTATTTTGAAACAAGGATACTGAACTGTAATCAAGACATTTTACAAAATAGTTTTAAAAAGCTGATTTGTAGTAGAACATAAAGGTATTATCCCTTTAATTCAAATTGCTTGTTTAAAAAAGCAGGTTCACACAAATATGTGTAATTTGAGAGTGTCCCTGTAACTCTGAATAATAGAGATACCAACAGTTCTATGGTGACTATTTCTACTATTCTATAATAAAGCAATGGCCTGATGAGCAGATCTTTGCAGTGTTTCCAAGTGAAATACTGTCTGTACTGTACTTTGCTTGAGGGCACCTTGACAGTAACTGCTTCTCTAGACTACCACTGTATGTGAGTGTGTGTTTTTATATTTATACATTAACATCATTTTATCCATTCATTCATTCATTTATACATATCTGCTTGAATCTGTATGTGTGTTTGTCCTGCGTGCTAGTGTGTGTGTTTGTGTGGCCATACACGCTGTGTGTATGATTACGACACACTTTGCTGAAGTGTACTTAAGACATCATGCCGCTCGCCCCATTCGCAGGGATAATATGATTAAGAGCCACCTATGGCGCTTTGCGAGCATGTGTGTGTGTGCGGAGGGGAACTGGTCAGCAGCCAAAAGCACCATCTTAATATGTGCTTCTTGCTTGTCCCCCTGCAGGGCTGAAGCAGCGCCGCGCCTGCACCACACAGAGCCTCGCCTTCAACCCGAGCCAAATCATCAGCCAACTATCACCCTGTACAAGGTTACATTAACACTCTGAGGCGTCCAATCACATATTAGACTTCATACAGTCCGGGGGCTGAGATTTAAAGCTCTCAAATACTAGGAGAGAGAGTGCCATCCAGTTTGCTGACGTGGTGTTTCCCTCTCTGTTTTTATGTGTCTACTGCATGTTTCTGTGTTCTGTGTGAAATAATTAAGACAAAGTATAAAATATGAGCCGCACTGATGAGGTGAATCCATGTAAAAGCCATCATGACTATATTGATTTCCCTTAATAAATCTGCAAGGATATAAAATGTGAGGGACTTAATATAAAATACTGTGACACTAAAGATGATATACAGCCTATAAAATATTAAGGACACTTAGTTCATTAAGTGCACTGATGAGGAAGATCCAGGTAGGAGCCATTATTTCTAATAGATTTCTCTCATTAAATCTGTAATTAAAAATGAGGAGATGGAGATAAAATGGAAGCAGATAAGTTGGAGAAGTAATCTTAAAGCAATAGTTTGATATTTTGGGGGAATGTGCTTGCTTGGTGTCTAATCCAGATTGAGAGAAGATCAATATCAGTTTCATCACTGTGCGGGTTTGGGACATCTTTAACCTGGCCGAGCACAGACTGCAGCAGGGGGAACTGCTGGCTGAGCAGTGTCAAACATGTAGTATCCTTTTGTTCAGTTTGTTTTTTTGTACAAAGAAAATCTAAGCAGTGATGAACATTGCTCATCCTCGAGAGCCCCAGCACCACATATTTTCCAACTTTCCCTGCTTCTACCCTTACTTTCGGATGGTTGAACATAACTGGTCCAGTAGCTGATGGCAGGGCCTTTCAAAATGACCAATATGACTGATTAGTCATATTACCGTTTTCTGATATGATACCTCTAAAGTTAAGGTTCAGTTAAGTTTATATACCTAAAACAATTTGGATAAGGTTAGGAAAAGATTATGGTAAGGCAAGCAGTTTCTCACTGCATCCATCCTTTGTGCTAAGCTAGGCTAAACACCTGTTGGACCTATCCTGTCATGTAATCCTGGATAAATAGAAAGTGTTTTTCCCAAAATGTTGGACTGTTCCTTTAAGCTTTGAACCTGAGCTGAGAAGTGAATTGCGTAAAAAAAAAAAAAAATCGCTGCAACTCTACATTCAGTACATTCACTGTCAAAGATGGAGATTGTAGTTTTCACTGATATTCCTTATTGATATTTTGGTCTGTAACTTTAAATAACTTGTAACATCCTTGTTTAATTAGTCCTGGTCAGGATGATATAATGTAACTAAACAAGCCAGCTGGAGGATAGCGTCGGGTTACCATGGAGACGACTGAAACCTTTCGTCAAGGCATAAATTGAAAATGTTGTGCGACTCTTTAATTTCTGTTGAGCGACACTTAGCAAAAGTGTCGAGCGACTTGCCATAAATCGGCCTCCGGTGTGTGAATGTGTACCTGCATGCTTAAACACAAATATGTGTGTGTGATTCCAGTGGTGAAGCAGTAATTAGCTATCTGACAGCGATGTTGCTCATTAATCACAGAGAGGATGACCCAAAAAAGTGCCACCAGAATCACAAATCAAAGAAACCACAGTAAAACACTTCAGTGCTCAGGATGGAAGCTGGTGCTTCTTCTCAAGGTTGAAGTCAAAGTGAAGCATCACTGTGTTGTTTTATTTCTGTGGTCACAGTGAATAAAGACCTTTTCCTTGTGTTGTTTAATATGACTGACTGTGTCTGAAAGACTCATCAGTTTAACATGTTTTTCACTGATCTTTGTGTTCCGTCTTTACTCTGCTGCAGGCTGTGCTCTTCTAACTGATGCTTACATTTGTTTACAGGCGCGACACTAACATCACCAACTAATGTGGTAATGATTTAATGTTCAATTGCTACGTAGCATCTCGGTGTACCTTTGGCTCATCGTTTTTGATTTTCACACAAATACACCCAGAATCTTTAAAAGGAGTAGATTGGTTTAAATTGATTTTTATTCAGAGTTTAGGTCCCAGTGTCCCCAAATGTTGATTTTCCTGCTATGAGATACTGTGCCCAAGAGAATACAATAAATGTGATGCTCTTGCATTGAGTGCAGCTCAAAAAATGCTTGCACAAATAAAATTGAAGAGAAAAATGGGGAGAAAATGCAAATGAGCTGCTGATTATGCACCAGAGTTCCTCAATGTAATTAAAAAAAAAAATCAATAAATGTTTAACCTAGGAAATGTTTGCTCTGCAAATCCCATTTTTAGAATCAGATTTTCACCAAGAGTTTTTTTTATTATTGACATTTAATTTGGTTTTCACTTTCATACAATTCAAATTTTAAACAAAGTGAGTATGCAGAACTCAACAGGATGCATTCTTAAAAAAAAAAAAAAAAACATTTGTGCTTTTTCTGCTGTTCAGCAGATTAATGAACAACAAACAGAAAATAATGTGGACCAGCTTGCTCAGGCGGCATAAAGGTGGATCTTCTATCTGAAGACTCTTCCACCCCGGGGTATAAACAATAATGTAATAAATTGTTTTGTTTTGATCAGTTTTGCATAATACATTTTCATGTACTATAGTTGGTGTTTCCATCTTCGATTTCTATATATATACAGTACAGGTGTTCTTTTGATCCCTTGTCCACTGTATGAAATGGATGCCTCTCTTTAATAGAGTGGAGTTTCACCCTCAGGGTAATTGATTACTCTATCTATCCCTGCTTTGTGCAGACAGATGATGACATAACCAAAACCGCTTTGTCTTCTTTTTTACCACTTTTCTGTTGTTGCACTGTTTCCATTCTCTTTATGCATTAAACTGGATCTCCTGTATGGTTTTCTTCCTGAAACACACACTGACAGCAGCATGACATCTAAAAACACAAACAGTGTCTCGTTGCGAGCTTTTTCCTGTGTTTTGTGGACAGTTGTTTCTGTGATGACAGCAGATGGATATTAAATAGGGAAGAGACAGAGAAACAAAACTGTTGGAAGTTTAAACACCCAACTGCTGCTGGAGCCAGGAGCCAAATGATGCTGTTGCCATGGTAACAAACACTGCTTTTCTAATTAGAATTTTTACTCAAGCACCAAATGAATGTCATTTCCATGACATAGATTAAGATTAAGATTTCTTCGTTGTCATTTCTCAGCACTCACATACATTGAAATGAAATGTGTCCTCTGCATTTGACCCATCCTGTACATTAGGAGCAGCAGGCAGCCACAGTGCAGCGCCTGGGGACCAACTTCAGCTCTTTTTGCCAGCGCTGGTGGTCAGGTCACTGACAGGAGTATTAACCCTAACATAACTGTCTTTGATTGGGGTTGGAAACCTGAGCACCTGGCAGAAACCCACGCAAACACTGGGAGAACACGCAAACTCCACACAGAAAGGACCTGGGATGGCCGGGGTTCGAACCCAGAACCTTCTTTCTGTGAGGCAACAGTGCTAACCACTGAGCCCACACAGACATCATCAAACACTGTGTGCCTGCCAGAGAAACATGAATGCCCTCATATCCACTAGAATTCAGTGGTTTCACCAGAAAAGAAAAACAAAAAAAAGGTTCAGTTTCAGTTATGCTGACAGCTGGGAGCAGCAGAGGTCTCATTTGAGATCATTTTGATTTAAATTTAAAAAACTCAGTTTTCCCATTTGTTTTTTGTATCTATTATATTTAAGTTTGTAAATCCCTGATCATCTTCTAAACAATACATGACTATTTCTCTGGGCTCTGGGTTGTAACATGGGCTGTAATGAGAACAGAAAAATTAATCAAGGTATAGCAGCCAGGATGTTCCTCTTGGGAGGGAATGTAATACAATTGCTGCTTTTCTGGAGAGTTGATGCATATCAGTGCTGGAAATAGAATGTTGGCATATCCAAATGATCTGACAATTTGGTATTTGAGATATTGTTGGTTTGACGCACCAGTGCTACCAGTGTGGGAACAACAACAACAACAAGAACAGCGCCTGTGTGGTAAAATAATGGAGTCCAGTCACCTCTGATTTGACCATAATTTTCCTAAATACCTCATCATCCATTATATCCATTACTAAAATGAAATGAACTTTTGTATCATCAGAAAACAAAACTAATTATTACTTTTACAACTGAAATAAGTGAAACTAAAATGAGCATTTTCACATTACAATCTATAGCGTACAAATTAAAAAGAGGGCCACATAGACAAATCCACACATACTAATGTCAGCTGAACTTGAGACCAGTACCTTTTCCCCACTGGACTCTATGTTTTGGTGTAATTGGTTCGAACATTCAGGACAGAATTGCCTGCAGTAGTAATACAGGACAGACTGGAAGAGGCAATGTTACCGTGGTTACTACTGTTGCTGGCTCGTGTCAGATGGAAGTAGAACAGGGGAAGAAATAAAAATGCTGAATGCAAAATTGCATCTGCAAGGCCTCTTTTAGCAGAGATACTTAGAGAGGAAATGAAGTCAAATCCCTTCGAGGTGTTGTGGCTAAGTCGTTCCGAGGGATTTTCAACAATACAGCCCTGTGTGCCATCATCTCTTTCCCCTTCCTTCTCCTTTCTCCCCTTGATGTTGTCAGCCTACTATTCCTCACTTTATGTCCTCTGAAAAAGCAAAAAAATCTAGCGCCATAAGAGAGAGCAATAACAGCATTTTACAACGTAGCAGATGTCATTGTGTTTCTGGGATGCATCCTCATTTGGCAGCTCTGAGCACAGCAACTCCGCAGCGTCATTCTGTCCATCACTCACTGTCTGAGAAACAAATGAGGAGGCACATTTCAGAGATCCAACACTAAAGAATGTGATGGCTCCATTTACCAAACTCCTGCTGACATATAAACTAAAGAAAGTAGAGTGCTGTATCTCATCCTAAAAGTTCTGTATTTCTTTTAGCTAGTTGCAATGCATTACTGTACATGGTAAGATGTTCTGTTCTGTGACCATGACAGATAGTGGAAAAGCAGTATACTTAGATAAGAGTATAAGCAAAAGCAGACAGAGATTCTGGGAATTATCAGCATATATGTTTTACAGTTATTAGCTAAAAATACACATATATACACACACTTCCATACAGTAACATTTGTTATCAGTTCAAATATATAAGTATATATTTGAAGTAAATGTAAGCCATATTATATATATTTCCTCAGCACCATGGACAGCACCATGGACAGCTGATGATTAGTAGCTCTCAATATCCAGAATACACAGACGTGTTGAGAAAAACACTTTATGTTCACAAAGAAAGAAGCAGTGCAGATATTACAAACACGCTCTCATATCTTCTCTGTCTCTCTCTCTCCGCTGTGAACAGAACAGCCCTGCGTGGTTTGTAGTGTCTCCTCTTGGTTCTGACTTTATGCTTGACTGGTTCCTCCAACCTCAACATCTTATGAATATGCCATCGAGGTTGCAAAGGGACTATTGTTACACATCCGGAATTCGTAACAAACTGCAAGGGCGAAGTCTGCGGTCTGGGAGATGATTCATCTTTACACATACACTACTAGATCCGCTCAACATGCCTATGAGCATTCTTTACATATTTCTTTCCCCCATGTTGTTATTTGGGGCATTTTAGGTTCATTCCTGCCTCCCCCACATTTTGCTCTCTTCTCTCCAGGGTTTTACAACTCAGGAAGAAGCGCCCTCATCTTGACATCTCTCTTGGGGTTTTTAAAGGCCAACTGTATGTCATGGTACAAGGATGCAGACAGCTGCTTGTACAATGTACAATTTTCCAGCAGACAAATCACAGCCAGAGTGGAGGCTACCAGGGTACACACTTGGCAGAGCTTATTGCAGTGTTGTAACGTATTGATAAGAAGGAGAAAGAACCAGTCTGCTCAGTAAATTCACATCCCCCTCTCCTCTAAATCAGTTCGTCTGACTTTACTTGCACCTCAGCTTAATCCTCCTCTGTTAAAAAAAAACACATTTCCAGCCCGATACTCATGTTCTTAAAGCTGCATTAATTGATATTTTGACCACTTGCAGAATGTGCAGAATAAGCTAAAAAAACACTATGGCAAACAGAAAATAATTGCCTATTAGCACATTTAGCAGACACAGACAAACATTATCATCTCATTAAACGCTGTTTTTCTGGAGACCTGATGACTGTAATATTCATCCTCCTTTCAGCTCTGGTTTGGTCTCCAACTCCTGAGAAAAATATCTGGCTTTTTAGCCACTAGATGTTCCACCTTCTTCACCAGCTAGTTTCTAAATTGCCTCTCATCTAGTGCAAGACAGGTAGTGTAAACATTCATGTCAAAAAAAGAAAAGAAAGGCTTTATGACATGGTCACTTCTAATCCTCTTCTATTATAGACAAACCATTCATGCCATGCCATCACTCACCTTTAGAGGCCTCCACGCCATCAGGAAAGTCAAAATATAAAGAATAAAAAGGAGTGGGTGTGTCAGGGGTTTGAGTCCAGACGGTTGCTTGTTTCATGTAACCCCTCAGCATAGCAGCTGATAAAAACACCACAGGGTACACATGGTGGCCTCTTAGGTGACAAGACACAACTGTCATATTACAGAAGATATGTATCCGTAATGTTGGATTACATTCACTGCCTGGATCAGCACATTCAAGCTATGGTGATGTAGTTGTTGTGTTCTGCAGACCTTAAATGTCGCAACACTATTAATCACAATCGTAGACATTTCATAGTTACTGATCTCCAACTGATTATGTAATCTTGTCACATTGTGTTGAATATACTTACAAAAAAGGAATTTGATGGATAAATGCACTAATCCTTGTTTTACTTGGATACATTTTCAGAAACTCTCTTAATGTTTTATTTCACTTATGTTGGGATTTAGACAGCTAACTGGTCGTTTTAAGGAGTCTTAAGTTGTCTTTAGGACGAAATATTTTACATGATTCTATTGGACATTGTATTCATGATTTATAACTGCAGTGTTTCATTCTGATATTGTGATGTACTTTGAGATTTATTTTCTGTTATTTGTTTTATGTTGTCTGTCTCCATCTGGACGCAAACTGGGGACGCTGCCCACCAGGGCACCCCAATCCATTGTCAGTATAAAACATATAGTGGAGCTTTGACCAAGTGATTTTCTGTCCAACATGAACTTCATTCAAAAGACAGGAGGAAAATTGAGTCAAGGAAATTTCCTGTACTCATTCTGGAACAATCAGCTTTCATGCTTTAAATGCATATATATAGTAAACACATATTGTTTTTTGCCCTGATGCACGTCGCTCACATGAACAGAGAGACGCGGCTCTTTGTTGTGTTTTAAGGTAATCTCTGTTGCTACAGCTGAAGTGACTGACATGAGGTTATTATAATGTTGTGATGGAAATAAAAGAATGCTTCATACAGTATGTTTCATGAGACCGACGAGCCTGAACACATTGCTCAAGGGCACCTCAGCAGTAACATTTAATGAGAGTCCACATCATCCGTCATCTGTCATCAGCATCATCAGATTGGTGGCTCTACACAGGAAATCACGCAGCGTTACATCTCGCTTTACCTTTAAAATAAATTATCTGCACCAGATGACGGGGAGCTTTCAATGTATTCAGGTCAAGAAAAAAAATCTGCTTTTTTCTATTATCTTTCCCCAGCAAGGAGCCGCAGAGTGCATTTCTCTGTAAGCATGCCTCATCTTTCTCAGAGCAACATATGGCTATTAGTCAAAACCTTCCTCTGCTTAAGCTGAGTAGACAGCCAGAATTACATAACAGGTTTACTCACCGTTTCCGTGTGTGTGCATGTGTTTTATTTAATTTTATATCCAAAAAGCTGCACACACAGGGGGGCCTTGTTCATATTTAAAAAGGAGATATAAGACGCTGCTAAGCTGTAATGTGTCTCAACATTAGCCCTCAACAGCTGTATTTAACAACCGGAGTGAATTTAATAATTTGTGCTAACAAATGGCCTGGTTGTCCTCCGCTGGCAGCTCTCCTCTGATAACCAGCTCTGGGTTTGACTGCAAGATAACAGCCGTTAGACACAATGTACTCATCTAACTGGACATTAACACAGGAAAACGTAGGTCATCCTTTAGACCTTGTGTGTATATGTGTCAGTGGTAAGTGGATAAAACAGGATCTACAACCGCCAAAGTGACGAGTTTCACTTAATTACTTACCTCTACAAAGCAGGAACACTTCATGATGACATATAAAAGTGAGACCTGGTGTCTGCACTTTCTGCTGGTTAAACATGTAGATTTAGTGAGTGATCAGCTTGGAGTTCATTGCATGATTTAATGGGCAAAATGGCTGCTCGATTTTAAAGTTACCAGCCACTGAATTTCTACGGGCCAAAAATGAGTTACATCATGCTCAGTGGCGTCTGCCTTACACAGAACTACTCTCCAGAGACTGAAAATGTGCTGTTATTCATTTTTGGAGCCGTTTCTAAACAAACTAAAATTACCAAACTCTTCATAATGAAGGAACATGTCACCCAGTGCAGCGGTGTGGCTCAATGACGTGTTTGTATTAGTTTTTGGACAATGGAGGTCTACGGCACAGAGGAATAAGATATATCAGACTTTGGATATACACACAATACTTGTAAGTGGATCAATTCATTGTTGATTTGTCAACGTGAGGTTTGTTGACAATAAGTCAAATCCTTCAAGAGAGTCAGAAAAGAAATCAGGAAAATTGGAGACAGAAGACAGCCAAGAGGTCATACATGATTCAATGTTATCACTTCAGAAAGGCAAACATATGGCACAACTGCTATTTATGTACTACAGTCAGTAACAGCATGTATTATCAAAGCTGTCTTCTAAACATAAATACAGAAAACATGACTGGACAGACTGGAATTCCAATATCTTTACAGATTTTACACTAAACAAACAATACTATTATTTTTCCAAAGTTGTTCTGCACTTTGATGAGACATTTTCACCATGCTCCATTGTTAAAATGGTTTGAGACACCACCACGACCTTGGGATTTATATTTCACTCTATTTTGTAGATTTTGCACTGCATAAATGAAAATAAAAGGTGCAAATATGACATTTGTTGTCACTGTGACCTAGTGCTTTATCTTTATGCTCGTCATTGCAATTGTGGCATTAAGAATAGGGGTATTCAGATGTTATTCATCACCCCCTTAAGCTGGCAAGTAGGTTGTAGGGACTGTGAACAGTCAATAAATTGATCCAATAAGCAGTTTTACATTTATTAGTTATAAAAAGGAATTCTAAAAAAATTATACAGTGTATGTTTGGTAGATGTGGATTTCTCGCTGTACAGTATGACTGAATGTCAAATGGAAAGTGCAAAATGCAAAATGGAAAGTGTAGGAAGAAGCCCTCGTCTTTAATGACGATATTTTCAATCACGGATATATTTGGAGTTGGAGCTCCTAAAAAATATCTGCACATTAAACAATGTCTGCACAGCCTGCATAGCAAAAGCAGCATGTTAGCAGAGCAGCAGCAGCTTTAGTCCTCCATTTGTGACTAAACAGGATCTGTTCAGGCATGGTGTGTTTTGGCAGCGCTCAGAGCCCAAAACACATTCATTTTAGTTACATGTGTAAAACAGAAGAAAGTAGTGTAACATGTAAAAATATGTAAAAATATGCTGGTACGTGGCCTGGGTAGACAGCTGTATTGATTAAAACGGAAGCATATCTGTTCCATCAGATGCTCGACTGAAAAATGTGGCTGAAATGCCTCCTGTGTAGACAAGCTGTTAGGGTCACATGGTCTCTGTCCAGTTATCCTCATTAATAAGAAGCACATTAAAAATTTATTTATCCCAAGAATGCAAATTACATTAGCAGTAGCTCCATATTAAAGTGATTTAACACATATTTAGTAAGTTCTGATTTATTGTTTCTTGTGTGTAGAGAATATTTCCCATTCATGTCAGTACCATCACCAAAATGAACTGTAAGATACTAAGGAAACTCTACGGCAATAAAGTTTTGCTGTGAAAGCAGCAGCTAATAAATGGAGATGAAGAGGTGAAACAAACCAAACATTCCAGCAGGAGGGAACGCTGCACCTGAAAACAAATTCAAAATGATTCTGCCAGTAACACCAAGAGGCAATTCAGCAAAACTATCTTTAGCCTCTGAGAAGCTTACTGTACAGTTTTGCTCCCGCTACTGTAAACATGGTGTGTGTGTGTGTGCTCATGTGTGTGCGTGTGGCTGCACATGTGTGTTTTTCGTCTCACATGATTGCCGTTTTTCTTTCCCAACCATTCAGCAGTCACCAGCCATCCTCTGTCCAACAACAGCACCGAATTATAATTAAGTTGATGCCTGTGAGGGTGTTTGTGTTTCTGTGAGTGTGTATGTGTGTGTGTGCGCGTACGTGCGTGTTTTTGTTACCTCTTGTCGACCTTTTCCTGTATAAACACTGACCTTGTTGGGAAAAGTAGTCCTCATGGGGACCAAAGCCTGGTCCTAATGAGGCAAAATGTAATTTCTGAGGTCCTGGTTAGGGTTAGGGGTAAGGTGTGAACTGAGGTTAGGTTAAGGTTAAGGTTAGGCATGAATTGGTTATGGTTAAGGTTAGTGTTTGGGTTAGGCTGTCCACCATTAATGGAAGTCAGTGCAATGTCGTAACAAGGATAGCTGTGCAAACTTGTGTGTGTGTGTATATGTGAGAGAGAGAGAGAGAGGTGGAGAAAGGTAGGAAAGTGAGATTACTTCATGCTTTTTTTGTGTGTACATGGAAAAGAAATGTGTGTGTTTATTTGTGTGTGAGTGTAAGTAAGTAACTGAGATACAGAATGAGGGATAGTGGATGCACATGTGCAGAGTGCATTTACAAAAGTGTGTGTGTGTGTGTTGGTGTTGCAACGGAGGGAAATCCATCATCGTCAGGCTTCTATTGATGTGAATGTCAGACTCAGTGAGGACCGATCACATTGAGACGCAACACAAAGCACTCACTATAATTAGACACACAAGCGCACACACACACACACACACAGGCTCACATGTAGTGCATTCCTGCATCTTTGTGAACACGCACATGCATACAAATTTACTCACAAACACACACACACACAGATCCTGTTTGCACAACAGTAACATTCACATCAGTGTGACTCAGAGCAGTTTGTTATTTTAACCAAAATAAACAAATAGCTATGTCCAAAGACTGTTTGCTAAATAGTAAACCATATTTGCTCAACACCATTTCATGGTCAAAAATATATGCACTATAGTGCATTCAGAAATATCTGCAGTGGAACAAAAATGTACAATGATCTCAAGCTGCTCACCATAGTGTAACCTATTAACTGTTGAGTATGTAGGAAACAGTGAATGAAGGAGTGATTTCACATCCCTATGTATACAAAATATAGTGTCATAAAATATCCCACAATGGAGTGTAAAACAGTGTCGATAGCATGTATGCTACTTTTGCTGCTTTTTTATTTGTATTCAGCAACAGCTTCCTTAGCCATGCACTGTAATTAACTGCTGTAAATTTACTGTGGATTTACAACAGTATCTTACTGTATTTCCTAGTAATTGTAAAATACTGTTAAATATTGATGTAAATTAACAAATTGAGGTGGAGGAAGTTATTAGACATCCAACATTTGATATCCATTAGGCAGTTCTTTAAGGAAGTCAGACTGCTGGTGGATCCTGGTTTTACAGACACAAAGTTGTGAGTCATCGGCATAGCAATGAAAAGAGATCTTATGATTGTGTATTGTTTTTTATTTCACGTAGATACAGAATAAAAGGGCACTTAGGACAGGTACTCCGCAGTCCACAGGGGCAGTACATGCTATGAAGTTACCAAAACTAACTGTAAACTGTCTGTTTGAGAGGTAGGAAATGAACCACTTGAGAGCAGTGTCTGCAACTCCTACAGTGTCTCTTAGATGAAAAATTACGATACTATGATCTACTGTATTAAATGCAAAGCTTAAGTCAAGTAAAATCAGAGCAGACCCTTCACCAGCATCAGCAGCGAGGAGATCATTGGTCACCCTAAGTAGAGCAGTTTGTTTTACTCTCGAAAACCACATTGGAACTTTTCAAAAATATCATGTTGACTCATGTGAGCAGTTAATTATTTATATAATTGTTTAGATGAAATTTTAAAGTATGTTCCATTTGTTTCCAAAATTGAAGTGTGCCAGTATTGTTAAAAGCATCTGCACCCTAGTAAACATGGTTTGGGAATTTTGCAGCTCAAAGAGACACAGCTACTAAACCTGGGCTGGTTTTAACATCTTTTTTGAAAAATAAAGCTCACATAAAATCAGTTTTAATGGTACGTAAATGGTTATATTTCCACACGTTCTACGGGATCTTCAGACTTACTTCTTTCTCTAAAACTGTACAGAAATGGTTAAAAAGAGATTACTTCCATACACTACAGTGTTAGTACAGGGTTCTACAAGTGAGTAATTAATTAATCTACACTGCACACACACAAACATTTACAAACTAAGCCCATACAAATATTGTAGATGCAAGTACATTAGCATGCTACATGAATACAAAAGAAACAGAAGTCTGAGTTGCTGGACATTTATTATTGTTTTAGTTGTAGTTTAATGTGTGTATCTGTGTGTACATATATTATTTAAACTGCTCCAGCTTTTCCATACATTACAAAGTAAAGCCACAAAGCAGTGCTGCTGTAAAAAATGCCTCCGGTCGAATTAATATTAACATCCCTACATTAAACCAAACTCTTGAAAATACAAAATACACTCCTATTGTTGAATTAGTAAGAGAACAAGTTCCATATCTGTCTAGACAAATATTAACATATAAAACTAAATATTAATACATTCAAAACATCCTGTAAAGCATAAAGAGGAGGAGGACAGAGAGGAGGAGTTAAGCTGTATTTTCTGGATGACTCATATATTGCATCATGAGGATTTGCTTTTATGGTTTTATGTTTCCTCATTTTCTTTTTTAAAATATTTATGAGTCAAATTTGCAGAAGGCAGTCAGGCTTCGGCTGCTCATCTTGGCCTCTTCCTCCATGCCAGCTATATATAGTCTGACACTTCCTGTCGCTGCACGGTGGCGATGGGTGTCTGTGGCACGTCAGATATGTTGGTTTGTTTGTTTGTTTTTCTTTGTTTTTGCATGTTTTGTTGCTTGTTATCAAACTGTGACACCAACTACTGTTCATGGATTATCCAATGCCTGAAATACATAGGTGTAGGCACTAAAGACCTATCTAATAGCATGCATGTACTGGCTGATGTTTGTTTTCCACCTGCTGCCTCAGGCTCCGAACACAACAGGAGAGCACACTTCCACAGCTGAGCAGACTGATACAGTCACTGGCGTTTTTTTGGTCCAGCCGGGAACAACTTTGGCAGTTGAGGTAGTATGTTGACTATAACCATGTCTTCCTGGAACCGCAGGAGAGGAGCAAATACATCAGCAGTAGAGAGAAGGCAGAGGTCTGCGTGCAGAGGTGCGACGGAGGGTCTGGGCCCGTGGTAGCAGGCCGCCTCTACTGACAGTGACCCTTACAAACACCTGCTCCCTCCCCAAGCAACTCACGGAGCTTCAGTCGGCTGCGAGGTATTTCTCTGAGTACAGGGACAGCTGCCTGCTGTGTTTTACTGAAACATGGCTGAAGGATACATTGGACAATTCCTCACTTCATGTTGCAGGGTTTAGTGATCCTGTGAGAACGGATCGTGATCCATTGGTGACGGGGAAAAAAGCAGGTGGAACTCTATGTAGCTAAACGATAGATGGTGCAAGAATGTTCTGATGTTCTGAGGAAACTGAGCTCCTTGTCATTTAGACCTTTCTAAGGTGTTTGGACAGTTATCACTGTTGTCCATATTCATCTGAGAGCAAATGCTCGGGCTGCTGCAGATCTAATATATGATACTGTGGTTAGGTTAGAAAATGCTGCTCCTGATGTCCTTAAATTTGTATTGGGACATTTCAGTGGCTGTTCTATAAAACATGGATTGCCCCACTTCTATCAATATATTACCTGTCGCATTAGAGGACAGAGGACACTTGACCTGTGCTTTGGCAACATAAAGGATGCATATAGGATTATCAGACCACAATGCTGTGTATACACACACTATGTTCCCAGAGCCTGGAAATCTTCACTTACAGTGCCTGTACCAAAAACATCAAAACCACAGGCCTTAAACGTCCAGAAGCCTTAACATCTATTATAATGAAGAGTGTTGAGAGAACAGTGTTAGATCATGTTCTCGGTGAGGTGCAAAATAAAAAATGTGACCCACTTCAATTTGCATAAGTGGGAGGAGCACAGAAGATGCTCTTTTGTGTGTATTTCATAGATCATCTCGATCAACCAAAACGATACGTCTATGCTATGTTTATGGACTTTTCATCTGCATTCAATACTGTGAGACTACATATTTTAATGGAAAGGCTATTACAGTGACAGGTGAATAGCAGAATCATCAGATGGGTGGAGTCCTTTTTGACTGATAGATCACAGTGTGAGTAAATGCTGCAGTGTCCTCCCTTATTATTACCAACACTGGGGCCTCACAGTGCTCTCTCTCCACTGATATTTACTCTTTATATAAATGAATGTAGGGCTAACTCATCTGATGTTTTCAATGTTAAATTTGCTGATGATGCAGTGATTGTATCGTGGATGAGTTTGTTAATTGGTCAAGCTAGCTTTCTTCACCTAAATACCAAACTAAGGAAATGATCTTTGATTTCAGAGTGAGCAGAAGGACACACCGACAAATGACCGTATTAAAGTTGTAAATGAATATAAATATCTAGTAACAGTAATTGATGAAAAACTGTCATGAGATTTAAACACAAGTGTCATTTACAGGAGAAGATTACAGCGATTATACTTAATGTGGAAGCTTTGACCGTTTGGAGCGGACAAACATACTGGTTTTCTTTTATCGTTCATTTGTGGAGAGTATTCTATCTGTCTGCTGTATTGCTTGATATTTCTCACTGTCGTAGTTAACCAGAACAACCTCTATAAGATTGTTAATATTTCGAGCAGGATTGCAGGTCGGCAACAACACAGTATGACGCTGCTTTGTGAGTCTCGAGTGGCGGGGAAAGGGCGGGTGATCCTCAGTGATGTATCACACCCTCTCTATGGTGAATACGAGCTGTTACCATCAGGATGGAGGTACAGGGTACTGCCTTTGTGCCCATAGATCCTTTATACCACCTAGTATAGATCTGTTAAGCAAATCCTGATGATATGAGGTTTGTGTCGCTTGCATTTTATTGTACTTAATTCTTGATTGTCGGCGATGTTGTTGTGGAGCACTTTCTTGTCAAATGTTTGTCTTTAATTGTAATGTCTTTTCTGTTGTGGTTGTGTTTGTCTGACAGTTTCCACAGACACAAAGAGAGTTTCCGAAAAGATAATAAACGAAACTAACTAACTACATCTGTTCGCTCTGCCCCACGGGAATACAGCTGGGCTTCAGCCTTCATAGGACAGTACAGAGGAGGCGAGAGAGAGAGAGGCAGAGAATGAAAGACAGAGAGAGAGAAAAAGCGAGAATGAGGAGTTGAGGAGGACAAGGGGGAAAGAGAATAATTTCTGCTTTCATAAACCCCGCATGTCTTGCACACACAGTCCCAGGAGTCAGTGGCCTAATAGTGTTGTAATTTAGATGAATACACCACAGGGCCGGACAAATACGCCGTGCAGATATTTGCTAAGATAAACCCAGTTCAAGAGAAAAACAGGTTTAACCCAGAAAACCAGAAGTAATTTGGCAATTATAACGATGCAAAGCAGAATTACAAATGTCCAGTCACACTGACACAGTTGGGGGTCCAAAATGCGAAAAACAAAATGTTTAATACATTTAGGGCCAAGACAAGGGTTAGTATACATTAAACCAGAATTAAGGGTTCATCTAAAAATAGATATTAGTTAATCCTGTTTTTGAAAATGGCTTTCTGAAACATGTTTCATCATTTGGGTTAGTCATGGAATCCTGGACTACATTATTCAGATTCATTTCAAACACCTGTGTTAGTCATTAGTCAGTGTGCACTCAGCACTGTCCTGAGGCTCGTTATAAAAGCTGAAACAGATCATTAAAACCCCCATTCACACCTAGTATTAATATGCAATCTGTATCTGGATTATAGGGGTATAACGGTACACAAAATTCATGGTTCGGTATGTACCTCGGTTTGGCGATCACGGTTCAGTACGGTATCAGTACAGCAGAAAGAAAAGAAACATCCAACAATCGCTCATTGATCAAACTATTACTTAAACAGTTTAGTTTTCCGTTTCCTGTAAGGAGTCAGGACACCTGCTGACAGCTGTTTTATGCTGATTTATGGTCTAACTGTATATAAAGTAGTTCAAACTATCTCCACCTCCAGCAGCTACAACAGTAACACGCTTCATTGTTAATAATCTAATGATGTCATATATAATAATATAACAGAGAGACCAAACCACTACTTTTACTTTAATACTTTTTAACTACATTTTTCTTTCTCAGAACTGGTTCTTACGACTGTCTGTCTGACCACGTCAGAAATCAGACGTGTTGTTCTGAACTGCTTCACTCAGAGGCGGAGTGAAAAGCCAACCATCACAAAGCGGGGAGGGGGACAGGGAGACTAATAATAGTGGTAAGGGTCTCGTTTGTCATTCTGACGGCAGCAACACTACAGAGCAGTTTGAACCCCTGGCTTTTGACTTGCAGGAAGCTTTTTTATATACGTTCACCTCAAGCTTTGGACCTTTGACCATGTTTAACGTCCAACATCATAACAGTATAAAAATAACAGAACAATCACAAAAAGCATATGTCCCCTTTAATGCGCTGTCCTCAGATCTTAGCAAGGTTTGAATGTAATCTGTGCAGTTTGGCTGCTTTCTTAAGAACAAAATCCTCCCAAAAATTAAAAAGGTCACCTAACTCTCTGAGACCTGAGACATATCGGGTTTGTTGACAGGTCTGTCGGCTCCACTTACCTGGTTTACATATTGAGATCCAATCACAATGTGGGCAGAATCAAGACAATGAGAATGTTCACCAGGTGTAAATGCAAATATCTGTGCTCACGTTATCATTATCCAGACAACATATCCAGATACAGATATTAACACAAGGTGTTAAAAAAAAGTCCATAATGTGATGGAGTCATAGGAGCAAAAACAGACAAAATAATAACTACAGATCAGATTCACAAAAGCTTAAAGTAATCAAGACTGGTTGAGGAGGTTTAGACTTTCTTCTTTGACAACAATGTGAGTCTGAGCTCCGGCACTAAAATGATTTCCAGTCTTTTCTTTGTACATGTAATTGGGTTTCAGAAACTGATTTCAATAAAATGAATGCTTGGGTTGTTCCTGACAATAAGTATTTGTCTGTTCGGTGGTGCTTGTGGAAATTATTCAAATAATCCACGTGTCTCCACTGATAAACAGAATTAATCTGAAGTTATACCTCTTACTTATCATAATTCAATTCCTCCTTCAGAAAAAGAGGTTCAGTCATTGTTAGAGACTATGCACAAACCAGGATGAGGCTGAGTAATGAACCTCAATTTATTTTGAGAACTGACTCAAATATTATTTAAAACTGTTACAAATTTCAATCTAATTTAGATTACATTTTGTACGTTTGTGTCTTTTTTTCCACCCATTATATCCAATAATTCTCTTCTTTCCACTGTGAAGTTTCTAAAAGTGACGTCCATAAGTCATTAGAGTTGAAAGCAAATATGTCAAATATGTCAAAGTATTTCCAATGTCTCCTCAAAAGAATCTGTTACTGAGAAGGAAACTGATTACTTGTGGTTTTCACACATGGAGAACATTATTTTAATATGTTGATGGACCAAAGATCTAAAACATCATACAAAAAGGGTAGAAATCAATGTCTTCTCTACTGAGAAGAAAAAGTTGAAAGATACGTAAAGTCAAATACACTGAAGCGAGTGATGAACCCTTCCAACCCCCACCATCACCTCCTCCGAACACACTCACAAACACAGACACACCATCTGTGATAAACCTGAGGTCAGCAGCTCTGCATATTCTGATCGATGTTGACATCAGCAGTTGTCAGCTGGTTGAAGATGAACTGAAGTGACCCGAGATCAATCTGATCCTCGCAGCTGTGACGAAAAGCATTTCCTTCTTTTACACCCTTTGAAAATATGTCTGTCCAGGATGTTTGGCTCCAAATTCACAGTAAGGATATGTCAAGTAATTACAGAGGATAAACTTTAGACTAAAAAAAAAAAAAAAAAAAAATACTTCTCCTTTTTCAAAACGGCTCTAATTTAAATTTCTTTCACATAACAGCTGAAATACATCAGGCGCAGACGTGAATACTGGTACTGAATTAATTAACTAGATTGTTTTAACTACAGGATCATGGATACACATTGATTTGATTGAAGGTGTCACTGCTGCTTCGCATTGCTTCTGGTACAATGAGGCATTTTCATTTTTTTTACAGCTTGTACAAATTTTTTACACAGTTGTATGTAGTTTTTACCTGTTTGAGGGCCGCATAGCTGCGCGTAGAGAAAAAAAAAAAATAGACCAGCCGCATAAAAATAGAGATGAGCCACACGATGCCTGTGCAGCTTCCATGGTCAGTGTAGCAGCTTCAGTTGATTATAATGGACGCACTCCACTGCGGCCATGCTGCAACGGATGTGTCACATGTCTGTGCCGGGTGCATTTTGTCTGTAGTGTCTCAACTGCTCCTTCAGAATACATTTTAATGACATTAATAGTGCAGAATGCACCTAAAGACTGGACACACTTCAAACTGTTGGAGTGTAGCTCACAGCACTCGTGTCACCTTTGGATGGCACTTGATTTCAGCTCTTGAGTTTTCAAAAGATAAACTTTTGTCTTTCCATTGTTACAGTGTGTGGACAAGTACCAAGACTAGACATTCACTTCTTTAATTCAAAGAACAAAGTGAACAGAAAGCTGCTTAATGACAAGAGCAGCTGCTGTACTTTATGTTTAAGGCCAGGTAGTTCTTAAAAGTTTTAGTCACTTATGGTAAATCTGCCAAGTCTGCACAAAATAGAGGACATTGGAATAAAAAGCTTAAGTTTCTAACCATAACATTTGTTTTTTTTTATTATTTAAACTCTTTCTGAATTGGGTAAGAAACACTTAACCTTTCTCAGAAGATTACTGTGCATTACAAGTAATGAAAAAACTGGAGAAAGCAAGGATCAATTTCTTCTCTACTATGTTTTTTTTTTTTAGACGTCAATCAAACAGTGAACTGGCATTCGGAACCACTTGATTACATTTTACATCCTGGTTTGGGTTAAAATTACTGCTTTCTTAAGGTTAGTCCTCATAGTTACAATAATAATCAGGTGGGTAAGGTTAGGGGATGATCGTGGTCATGGTTTAAAAAAAATAATGTAGACTCAATGTAGGAAACAAACAGTGATCTCCTATTTATTGACACTGCTAACTTCTCTGAGCTCTGATTCTCTGATTTCTGGTGCCAGTGAATATTGTTTATAAAGAAGACACTAAATTCGCAGTCATGTCGTATGGGATTGACTCCCATGTTTGTGACTTGTGAGCGTTCACATCATCAGACAAATTAAGATGGTTGTATGATTACAGAGCTGGTCGGGTGAAGGTTAAAAACACTGTGCATTGACAATTTAATCAATGGATGACAAACTTACAAACAAAAAGTCAGTTTCACAGCCATAATTCATAAGTCGGAATGACGATAACTCCAACATGAATATATATATAACATTAATGCGACATTAATAAGTTAAGGAAACGCTCAGTAATCGTCTCTTTTTCAGTCGCACACATCTAGCAAAGTCATCTCCACTGCAAATCTGATTACCACATTTACCACTTTACAGTACATCACTACAGTCAATGAAGGAATGTAAATGCTTTATGTGTATGATTAAAGCAGAACACACACTGATGATGTATAACACATCAAGATCGTGTGGAGGTGGTGCTATGACAATCAATGTGTGAAATATAACCTTGAAATATAAATCAATCCCAATGCTGGAGGCATCTGTGGTGGGATCACTCTCCAGTATGATGAAGAAGCATAAATCCACCTTCACTAGGAAGATGTGACGTGCTTGGAGGTTCATGTTGTTCACATCCATCTCCCTGCATGCACTCATTCTGACCAACCAGCTGGAGTAGCTAGCGCAGTGACAAATACATGATCCCTCACTGGGTTCCCACATGGAAACACTGATAAAATATCCTAAACTCAAGGTCCACTTACCTGCATTTACTTACGGTACCGGGAGAACTTGTAGTAGCAGTTTAGTATATTTCCTCCTAGATACTAGATCCTTGAACTTTTGTCATCACTGAGATGCAGGGATGCAGAGAGCTCCTCAGTTTGGCTGGAGTGAAGCTTCAGAGTCCACAGGATGTGATGTAACTTCTCGCTGTCCTATTTTGGATGAGCCTCTAGGTTCAAACCTGGTCTGCCTGTTGAAAGAAACAGACAAGCAGATGAGGGCAAGCGCATTATTTGGGATTTTAAGTTATTAGACTTGCTGTAATACACATTTATTAAGCTTGATGTCATGATATAGGAGACATTTTTGCTTCTGCTCTTCTTCTGTCATGTTTTATCAGCATCTCCCCGGATTTCAGCTACAGCAGATAATCTAAGAAGAGCAATATGATTTTTTTTTATGTCATGTGACTCATTCGGTATATGCTGTGTGCTGTAAATTTGAATCCGACATGCCTGCGAGTAACATTGACCCGTTTCGTGTTTGCAATCACTAGCAGGTTTGCATGCAACCCTGGGGCAGAAAGTTAGTGTGCACAGGAAGCCGCTCTGACTCTGACAAGGTCAAAGCTAATTTCATTGTTCTGTCATTTGTCATTGTTTTCCATCTGCAGAATAAAATACTTTCAGTTATGTTCCTGAGGCTGACTTTCATAATGCTACATATCACCTTCCTACCTTCTTTAAAATGTGTTAGGAAGTTTTACAGCTCCCGTCACTAGCATTTTATTTTATATTTATTCAATGTATTAGTATTTGCTATGTGGTCCTTGCTAGCTGCAGTTCAGTAACATCAATAAGTTAAAATGATACACCAAGGTTATGTCTTATAGAAATGTAGCCTAATTGAAGATTCACACTCATAATTTTCAATTTGATGAAAAAAAAAAACAAAAAGAAAATATTTTAACTAATTTTGTAAATGTGTGTCTGGACGTTGGAACGTGAATCCTGAACTTATTTCAGACAGTGAATTACAGAAGGAAACTAGAAAAGGTAACATTTCTGAAGAAACTCTACATGTGCTGGCCGCTCCTCTCCACTCCCACAGGGACCCTGTGTACCAACTTTGATGTCTTTAGCTGTTATAGTTTTTGAGATATTGGATGAGAAAATTGTCAGCAGCCGTGTTTTCTATTGTTTAATATGGGACCAAAAATCTATATTTTTTCATAATTTGTGCAAAGAACGTATGTCGGATCGCTACAATAAGTCATAGCACAGGTGTCCTGTGGGGATAGTATCACATCCTAAAGTTTTGTGTAGACCCAAAACTGTGGGAGGAGCGGCGCTCTGCAAAATAGGTGGATGAATAAGAAGTTTGCAGCATTTCAAAAGTTATGTTATGCACCTTCAGTACTCACTAATAAAAACTTTTTATGAGTAGATGCATTATTAACATGGGTGGCCTGAGAATAAATTGAACCACCAACCTTGTAGTGTTAGCACCTTGTTTAAATAGGAGGCTACAAGAAAGCTGCTAACGAGGCAGCATAGGTGGCAACACAGCATGTTTAGCACACTATGATGGAAAAGTGGTGATAATGAAAAAGTGTTGTTTGGTAACAGTCTTTATGAACCTGAGGAGACAGCTGTGACCTGTGATGTGAAGTTAAGGACAGAATGAAGGACTTGTGACTGTGTGGACCTGAGAACAGCTGACCTGTGATGCAGGTCAGCTGACCTGGAGCAGCCCCACCTGTCATGGAGGTGCAGCCCTGCAGTATGGCGGCAGAAGACGCCACAACATTTAGCTAGAAAACCTAAAATGTCACCAGTGAGACTTTTTACACTAACTGAGATTGGGTTTTGTTTTTAGTACTCTTGTCATTTTGGTACATTCTATTATTATTATTATTATTGTTATCTTATCATTGTTTGACCCCATGTTCTTGTTTGTTGAGCCTTTTATCAACGGAGAAAATCAACGCATTATTATATTATTGTAGCACCCCAACACTCCCTTTTAGTTGAAATGAAACAAAACACAAATAACACAAATCAGACCCCTAAAAAATGATAAATAACTTTCTAAATAAAACCAATTTAGTTTATCCAAGATTAGCAAATCAATTAATCACTAGTAAAAAAAAAAAACGAACTAAATAGACTTATACCAAAACATTACCATCCAAAACTTAAATCTCCTCTATGTTTGTCCTTGTCCCTTTGTCAACTATTCCCTATAACAGACTTAAATCAAATACTTCACTGGACTCTGAATATCAGTGGGCCCACACACACACACAACATAAAGAAGTTTCAGGCCTGGTGTCGCTCGGTGCGGCGCGGCCGACTTATCCTTAGCAAAGAAAAGGCAGAAAATCCAACTCACAGTTCAGCGTCCGACATGGAGAAACAGTTCGTGGTCCGACAGATGAAACCAAACAGCAGCGAAGGTGGGAACAGTTCGGTATCAGTCCGGTCAGCAATGGCGTCCTCTGGTCTAGAGCTCACCGACTTTAGCTTAGCGCAAACACACTCGCACAAAACTGTCTCGCTAATCAACTGTGATTAAGCAGAAAATACGCGTTGTTGACTGCAGCTACACTTTTCTTCCGTTTAGTTAAACATACACCAAACTCTCTACCCCAGCGTTTCTCTGTATTTCTCCTGCTCCGTGCGTTTCTCTCCCGTTGTTTTGTTTTTCCCGCCCTCCACGGTTCTCTTCCTTACCTACAACCAATTAACACAGGTGTCACTGACTGATACCTCCAGTAACCAATCAAACGAAAATAGCCAAACTAAAGGCGCAATCTGTTCTTTTTTGTTTATTTTACCGCACTGTTGGCCTTCAATATTGCTTATTTTGACTACTGATTGAACTACATAGTGAACACTGGGACTATTTACATCCTGCCAAATTTATGACTAAATTATTTAAATCTCATTTAACCATTTTTCTTTTATTAAAACTAAGTTACTTTCAGTTTAATGGTCTTACTACATTTTCCCACCTGACCTTGTTAGGAGCTAACTTGTTTTAACCCCTTACTTCACACCAGGCTACATTATGATATTAAATATTTATTTGTTCTATTACATTTCAACCTGTTTTAAGAATAAAAGCAGCAACCTGCCTTATTCTGCCTTCTTTCAAGGTATTGACTCTCATTTCTAAAGAAATCCTGAAACAATGGGGACTTCAGGAAGAAGAGGCTTTACCTTCCCCTGCTCACAGAATATCTTTGATTGCATGAATAATTTTAAAAGCTAATTTAATGAAAGTGAAACCTCATGTCAGGTTTTACAGACTGTTTTTATTTAGCAGTTTTATTTAGCACAACAAGAGATTTCTGATTGGCTGGCAGGTGTCCATTCAAATCTTAAAGTAGATGATAACACACTCTTAAGGTGTCGTGATATAGAAAATAATGGACTCTTAACTCTTAACAACTCATCATTTGTTATTGCTTACATGGATAGATTGCCTGAAGGCACAGCTCTCACAATTTATATCAATTGGTTTATTTCTAAACACCAAGTATTCTACTTATTTAAAGGGTAATTCTGGTATTTTACAACCTGGAGTGTGGACTGTCTAAGTGACTAATGGGGACAACAGGAAAGACAACGTACAGAAACGGTTACCTCACAGAAACTGCTGGTGTTCCTAAAGTCACTGCTCTCCTGACGAGTGAAGAGGAAAACTTTTCCTGCAGAGTCGGACCTGTTGCTGCCAGACTGGAAAATCTAGAAGTGTCCACGGATGACAGTAATCCCAACTGTGTAAGTACTACACATGGATTTATATCGTTCATCAACATTGTCGTCCTGGAGACTGTTTCACCTCCACAGAATCAACTGTGTGTAACTGTGAGAAATTACAGTATGTAAATCTCTATCATCCAGCAGTAATCCATGAAAACTGCTCGGTGTGGATCCGGTCATTTTATCCTTACAATTTGGAAACTAGTAGACATGAACCATTTTATTCCATCTACTAAGTTACTACCTCTCTAGCATGAACAGACACTGAGCCATCCGCAGCCTCACATGTAAACAAACTGATGTGTAAACTGTAGTTTCCTATGCAGTTAGCCATAATGCTGCTACAGGCGGCTAGTTCCTGTGTTTACTTCCATTGTCAGACATTTATAATAACAATCTAAACCTGTCAGTGGCAAAAAACAAAGATTACATTGCAGCACATTTCGCGGCTGCCGGCTGAAGCGATCTCACTCAATACTGGACCAATTCCAAAGGTAGGAAATAGGGTCCAGGTTGAAAAATACTGGAATTACCCTTTAAAGTGTAAACCTCCACAGGAAAGGAAACTTTTTTCAATAAGATTATGTATCGCACAGGGGCAAAGCTAAAAGGCCGGACACACCATCATCACTGTGTTCCAAATAAGCACCAAAACATTTAAAGCTATAAAGGTCACAATAAAAACTTCTAATCTGTTTTAATTAACTCCTTATTGAACTGTGCATCAACTTCCTGCAGTCTTTGGGTATGTAAGTAAGAAAGCAGCCACACAATTACAGAATAACGTCCAGATTTGTTCCCTAGACAGCCACCAAACCGCTGGTACATAATCCCAAAATTATTATTATTTTTTTTTTTTTATACTCTGCATGTGTTTTCTTTTTTTCTTCCTCTTCTCCTTTACTCTCCAGCACTTGAGCACCTGAGGGAAATGTAATTGCATCCTCCTCCTGGCAATAATACAAGCAGACTGGCCTCATGCATTATTCATGCTGTCTAACATGGTGCGTTGGATTTTTAAATTAGAGGTCATCCTGTGTTCTGGCTCAGGACACCGTGGGAATTACCTGGTCCACAAGATGCATGTGTGTGTGTGTAAGTATGTCTGTGCACTTTATTCTGTGTGTTTGTGCATGTGTGTGTCTGCATAAATTAGTCTATATGCATTTGTGCATGTGTGCCTCTCCTATTGTGTGTATGTACAAGTATATCCAAGCCTTTCTGTATTCATGTAGTATATATTGTGTGTGTGTGTGTGTGTGTGTGTAGAGGTGTGTTTGTGTGAGCCTGTCCTCCCAAGAAAACTATACACTACTACACTATAGGTCATAATTTCAGTTGCCAAAAGCGACCTATAGCTACATTTTAGTGACAGAGCAGCAGCTGTAGTTATTATGACCTGGAGAAGTGGCGCAGATCAGACGATATCTATATAAAGATTACAGATGTCCATATTCAGACCATGTCCTGCCTCCAACCGCGAGTCAAGGCAGTTTTTTTTAAAAAAACATAACTACAATTGTTCTGGTGTTTACTGTTGCCATGATGACGAAGGTTGCCTAACTTTAAGGAAGTAGTAACTGTAACCCACACCACGTTTCAAGTGATCCCAAACCATGATCTTTCTCTAACCCTAACCTAACCAGACCTTAACCACAGCGTTGTCACATCATAAAACATAATTATTTTTAACAGTGATGTGTAACAGTTTTAGAAAGCATAGACAAACGATGTTGTCCTGCCGATAGAGGAGCCATGTTAGAAAACGTTCCTATGGGTCGTGCTGGAGTGCATGATCAAAGGACCTATGTGGTTGTTTAATTTGGAGGACTTGCTGGTTTGTGTGTTTGCTATCCATTATCTCCCTGGTGGGATTAAAGCTTACCTCTCTGTTTGCTGCATAAAACTTGAATGATTTTGCACCTGGAAGCATATGGCTCTGTGACCTGACTGCTGTTAGAGGGCCATGAGGTCAGTGCTCTGCTAATCTGTCCAGTCTGTCCAGGCTAAATGCACAAGACTCAAACTGAGGGGAATATAGACTTTTCTGCATGTATTTTCCCCCTTTGTTATCTTTAGGTATTTGGCCATTACAAAAAAAAAAATGGCAGAAAATAATATAAAGTATTACAAAAATACCAAAATATGGATCAGACATGTTTTAGTTCATTCTTGACCTTTTGAAAAAAAATCTTAACTCAAGGTTCACTTACAAGTTTGTTTTTTGGGCTTTCAATCTCATCTTACAGTCTTCATCAGCAGGAGTTTGTTCGCCAGCAACTGATAACAAAACACAGCTGCTGACAACTTTTTTCAGATGTTGCATCTGCTGTGAAAAGACTGAACTGTGATTGAAAGTTCCACAAAACAAAAATGTTAGTGAGTGGACCTTTTTTTTTTTCTAACAACATTGTCCGTCACACCTTTTCATTTCTCAATTGGATGTAGTCACATCTCTGCTCAGCCTGGACGTGTTTTGGATTTTCAGCATGAATTCACAGACATACAGTAAAAAGAACATACATACACATAGTCATCCATGTCCACTAACACAACGCCTTACCATGACACTCTATTATCCTGTCAAGCTCTGAGCAGTGAGCAGTGTAGCTATATGTCTCTCTGTCGGTACAGAAAAGTGAAACCACAACATTGTGCATGTAGCGCTGCAGGACACAGACATAAAACACCTGTACATTTATCCAGCAGCTGCTCTGGTGTTTCAGCTCACTTGGCAGGGCAGCAAGTTTTCATGCAGGTTCTCGGATTTGAATCTTGCTTCAATAAATTATTCAAACGGTTCAAGTTTGACTCTCCAACCCAGCAAGCACACATATAGTATCCAGAGTATACGGGGTTCTGTTTGACAAGGTCAGGTTAAAACATTTTTCTCCCATGATTCTCCCTGGTAGCAGTCCCTACAGGCTGCGGCATTTACAACACTTAAAATATGTATATAAAAACTACAGAGCTTGTCCTGAGAAAACCATGAATGTGACCAGTGAACTAGTCCCTGTGCATTTGAATTCAAAATTTCTTATGTAGGCTACAAGGAGATATTTTGACCTGATGATGGTCTCATCCTCCTGACACCATGAATATCGAAAGAAATGTCAAAGTCCTCAAGGGAAATTTAACTTATTTTAGAAAGTAAGGATAACAAAATCATTAGAAATCTTCCTCTGACAACCAGTAATGTCTGCACCAAATTCCTCCCACAGTTGGGGGGATTATTTGGACCAAACTGATGCCAAGCAGAGTAAAATATAATTTTTGTTACTGAGTGATGTGGCACAAATAGGCTTCACACCATTATCGATATCTTTATCAGCAACTGAAGAGTCTGAAAAAGTACGCCTGTACATCTATGTTTATATAAATCCGTATATATGTACGACTACCTTTTCATTTACTGTTCATAAATTATACAATACATATTGTAATGTAAGAAGGGCAGGTGTGATTAGCTCTCCAGCTCACACCCTTTTAGTCATCGCTATAATCTGTTTTTGACATTTGCTGCTATATTCAGGATCTTTTATACTCATTCTGACTTTTTGGTTGTAAAATTAAATATTTGCGATTCAAATGAGACCAGAGTTACAACCGTAATCAAAAGGGTTCAAGAACAGTAACCTTTTTATTTTGGGTACATTATTTTCAGGATTGTGCACCAAAATGAGGGCGTCTGGTAAGAGGTTAAGTACGTGGTGCATTACTGTTTTCAGTTTTAAACAATCATTTATTTATTTTTTACTTAAAGACTGAAACAAAGATGAATCAAATTAGGTTGGCACTTGGCATATACATCATACTGAATGTTCAGTGTGATAATGCTAAAAAAGAAACCTAATCCAACAGCGCTGCCTTTCACTTCAAAACAGATTTTACAAGATTTGTAAGAGGTTAGGTTGATATTTTCACTTGATCATCGTTTGTAACTGCAGTAGAAGGAGCCAGAGAGTGTTCAAATATTTGATCTGGTCGGGTGTAAACAAAGCGGAAGCACTGATAGATTGATACAAAAAATTAGGAAATATAATAAACAACAAAACAATCGAACAAG
Organism: Scomberomorus guttatus; assembly: GCA_038419695.1. Lineage (NCBI taxonomy): Eukaryota > Metazoa > Chordata > Actinopteri > Scombriformes > Scombridae > Scomberomorus > Scomberomorus guttatus. The sequence continues at coordinate 3,486,687 of CM076452.1, forward strand.
CCGAGTGACATTAAAAACAATGAACTTATCTAAACACATGTAGGGATTCTTTCTTTCTGTTGCTGCACTCTTCTTCCATCTCTGTCTTCTGTCTTTTCTCCACCCCCCCCCCCCCCCCAACCTCCGTCCTGACAGAGCAGCCAGTGTGTGAAATGCGATGTCAGACCCTCCTGCTGCTCGTCGATCATGATTTTCCTGGTAGAGCTCTCAATAACTCAGCAGGCCCTCATGCACCATGAGAGCACAATTAAGTCGACTGACAACTGCATTTTTCTCCTCAGGAATAAAATGGCGCGACCCGTTGGTATTAATCTCAATGGAGATTTTGACTGATGTAATGAACAGATGGTTTCCTGCTGAGCTCGGCGTTGCTGCACGGTCACCTGCCTTCTTTTGAACCTAAAGTGAGGAAGAGGATCTGAGGCGTTGTTTTTTAGGATGGAACTTTTTTTTTTTTTTTTTTTTTAAGTGGGTCAGTCACGCTTAAAGGCGCACACCCAAGTAAAGGTCACATATCCCTTTTTTAAACATCCAAGACATGAACATGGACGATGAAAAATGGTGCTGTGGTAAAGGTTCTGCTTTCGAACTGGAAACTTGGACTCACGTATATTTTCCTCCAGTTAAATTTGCTATAACTTACTCAAAATCCACTCTGTGTTGATAAGTGTAGCAGAGGATATTATAAAGTGTCCCTCCATTTCTGTATTTAATGTTACACACAGGACCACATTGTTTCTGTCCTCCTGAGGGACAGCCATTGTTTTCTGTCACCTCCAGAGGACATTTTGTTTTTGACCGACCGCTCTACTGTGGTTGTAGCTGCTGTACTAGTTGTACCTTAAAAGTGGACAATCTCAGCATTTCAGTATGAACTCACTTAAAAACAGCACACACACAACAGAGGAAATGTTAACATTATTTTTACTTTTTGGTGTAGCTGAGTGTAATAGAATTTAATGTTATAGTGCATGTAAGGTGGAGTTAGATAAAGATTGAATTTGTATTCTTCCCATATGATATTAGTTTAGGTTTTTCCTTTTTTCCATGTTTTTGTTACGTACAGAAAGACTATGATACGCACACTGCAGTAAACATCTGAATTTAACACATTTTTCACACATTTTTAATGAGGTCTCACCATGAGAACACACAACAAACTACAACCTCCATCACAGGCAAAGTGCAGCATGTAGGTTTCAGTATTGTTTTAGGCTTTAGCAACCTTTCATAAGCATAGATTTGGACTTGATAAGTGGCTGAATTGTAAATAATCACAGCAGCCTTCTAGGTTATTGGTCTGACATGAACTCAGTGGGAGGAGGCGATAGAAACGGACAAAAGTCAAGTTTCCTAATGTAGCACAACTTTGAACTGAGTTTCCAGAAAATCTGCCAAAAGAAAATGTGAATTAATGTGCTTTTCCATCCACTACTGTTATACGAATATTAGAAATTGGGCACATTGAGACCAATAGTTACAATTGTAACTGTAACAGTCATGAAATTTATTCCTAATTTATTCACCAAGTCTGTTTACGTTACACTTTTTTTTATTGATAAATCAACTTTTCTACCTCAACCAAGCATAAAAACAACTTTTGCAATAATTTCTCATATTGGCAGCATTTCCATTCTGTTTTTTAATGCGCAAATTGGAAATGCGCATAAAACAGGTGGATGTCAAGGGCACGAAACAAAAATCATTCAAGTACAAATAGTGAGGGGCAGGGGTGATTTGTAGCAGCAGCTAACAGGTGCTGCTCATCAGTATAATTAGCAGCTTCACTACCTGAAAGTCAGCAGCTGTTTTTCACATACTGGATCACAAACAAATTGAAGCCTGAAATTTCCACGTGCCTTCCAGTCTACATGGACACTCCAGAACAGTTACAGTCAAAAATCCCTGTATAAATTCACCAGCCCCATTCTGTCTCATACATAATAATACATAACTGAGCAAACATGACACAGTACAAACACGTCTGTTTGCTGCTGAGGAATTTAAGGTATGCACGAAACAGGAGGCAGCACAAGCCTGGTAATAATTTTACAAAGTATTTACAGATGAGAGGCTTTGTTTATTGCTCTCATCATCAAATACATATAATAATGAAAACCAAAAAACTTTTTAAGCTACACTGCTCATTCACTTGATTCTAGCAGGATGTGTGAAAGTAAATAAAGTCAGAACCCAATTATGTGTTTCCTCTTTGTAAAAGTACTAAAAATGTACTCATCAGCACCACTTTGAGCTACATGACAAAGTAAGATCATAGGATCATCAAAGCTGCATAAAACAATTAAAGAGCTCAGCCACATGAATAGTGTTCAGTTGTCAGACAAATTTTTAAATCACATCTTTAAAAACATATTTGCAAGATTCTTTTGATTTCTTAGCTCTTAATCGTAATAATGTTTTTTGTCTGTTCTGCTGTCACTCTAATTTAATTATCAGCATATAAAGTACTTCCTGCATGCTTCTTCTTCAATCTCATTTTGTGATCTTAAAAAAAGCATGCCTAAAGCATGCTGTGAACTCATCTAAATGGTGATTTGGTTCATCACTCCATCCGCAGCTCCACACCTAAAGAGACGCCTGGCTGGCCAGGGAGGAGCAGGTAGCAGGTAGCAGGTAGCTGCAGGTTATTTTGGCTGTCTGACATTTCAACCAACCATGGAGAGAACCAGCCAGCCGTCTCAAAGACAGCAGGTCTGACACACATGAGAGAAAGAAAGACAAGCTGGGGCCGAGGGACAAAAAGATAAAGACAGGGATGGAGAGATTTGATGATGGAGAGAGGGGTGAGGGAGGAAGAGAGAAAGAACAAGAGGGTTGAGAGAGATATACTCAGAGTGCAGGAAAGAGAGCAGAGCAGTACTATTCATCAGTCTGGCTAAATTAAGCAGATTGCTAAATGTGGTCCCCTGTGTGAATATGAAGAAATGTGCCTCTTAATGTGATTGCCAGCGGCGGCCACGCCATAACTCAAGGTTGAGGTTGGATGATGCGAGCAGTGGGGGGTGATGGTGGCGGTGGTGGGGGATTATACGAGGACATTTACAATGTGATGATGCCAGGCGAGCATCAAGGGGAGAGAGGAAGCTCGGGCCAGTCAGCAGCTTCACCTTGAGGAAGGCAGAGTGGGCCAGCTAGCCAAGCTGACAGCTAGCTGCTAACACCAGAGTTGGCTTATGGAGATCTATTTTCTAACGCTCTGTGCTCTCCTACACATCTGTACAGTGACACTAAGAGCTGGTCAGTCTGATTTTGTGTCCAGACAGAATGCAAAGCTAATTTTAATTTGTTGTTCAAATTTGACCACTTGAGTGTTTTTCATTCTTTGTTTATTCACCCCAAACAGCCAATATACTGACTGTATAGACAGACATTAGCTTGTTAGCAACCCAAGAAGTGTTTCTGTGCAGTTATGTGACAACTCAGATTTTAACTTATCTCAGAACATCACCACAAACTCAGTTTTTTTCTCCAGTTTTTGTATTTTTTCCTCTTGTCTCTGTACAGTCATGAATTGGAATACAGCAGCCTACAAAAAACAAACAAATCTTTGCTTCAATTTGCATCACCTAGAGCCAGACTGCTTCTTTGCATCTTTCCATTGACTTTGTGTGCAATCAATGGGCCTCATGCGAGAAGCACTCATACGAACAGATTTGTTCTTAAAATGCATGTACGAGTTAAGAACATTTGTGGAGAATTTTCTCTTATGATGAACGAAATTTACGAGTTGTCCAGACCTGTTGTATGTGTCATGAATTAGTGAATCTAAATATATGATACCGAAATTAACAAAAAATAAATACATGTAGCCAGGTGAACAAGGGGTAGAGAGTGTTTTTTGGGCCCTTTGCTGTTTCTGTTGAGGCAGCGCTGTCACTTTAAGACCAGCTTAAGGGTAGATCTCGCGAGAGTACAGAACTCCCATGAGAGTTTGTGCACCAGGAAGCTGTAGTGCTGTGACACTAGTGACCACCAGGTGTGTATTTTTCACCTATCTGTCAGAAAAATATCCTGATAAACCTTGTTCAGACCTAACAATGGTTAGCAGCATCAGTAGATGAGAGTATAATTAAGCTAGTGGACTAAGTTTGATGCATAATGATTCTGTATTCTTGCTGATTTTTGAAGATTGGTAAAATGTGTTGTGTGTGTGTGTGTGTGTGTGTGTGTGTTGTGTGTGAGAGATATCCCCACCACACTGAGGGCAAACACTGAACAGCAGAGCAGCATAAGTAGTGATAAAGTAAACTGACAGATAGAGTCATAGCATCATAGGGGTGTATGCTAACTATTTTCACTAAAATGTGCCCTTTTTCTATGCTTCTGTTGAATTTAGAGGGGAGATAAAAGTGCTGTGTTGGCCTCCAGGTGTGTGTGTGAGCGTGCAGGCTGCACAATGGAGTGTGAGTGAGTTCATGGTTTTCTTCTAAAAATGTATTTTGAAGTTAATGTAAGAGTATTTGTAAAAATATGTTCTCTTCATGAATATATATATATATATATATATATATATATATATATATATTAAACTAGTCTAATCTACTGTGAGATAACTACACAAGTTGAGTGGTTGAACAAATGTATTTATTTGTTGTATTTCTATTTTTTATTTATTTATTTAGGAAGTAAGCCACTACTGTTGTCTATAGATACTTGATGTCTACAGTTGATGAGATTTAGTTTCCTGTAGAAAATCTTGAGTTGGAGTCTGACTACTGTTGTGTGTTCTCATGGTGAGACCTAAAGCGTTAATGTACTACGATACTCCGGGTGACCTATCTGCACCATTGTTATTAGCACTATAGTAGACTGTTAATTGAAAACAAAACGAGGGAAAAGTAATATTGTTTTGTTATCATTTTGGTTATCCAAGACCCCCAAAATTACAGAATTAATGCTGTTCTTTATTGAGTGCAGTCGGGGAATTAAAAGACCCACAACAAGAATTTTGCTGTGTCCAGTCCTGTCATTTATGACCTGGATACATATATAACTAAAACAAGCTTAATACAAAATTAATATTCTGTTCACCATATTATCATCATTATAATCATGGCTGCCAATTTACTGAAAGGTCGTTTTAGATTTTATAGGCCATATTTTGGTGCAGCAACTTCTGCATTTCAGTAGGCTAGTTGCTAGGAAACTTCTCAGCTGCCTAAGTGTCTCTCCGCAGGTCTCTGTCCAGTATCGACAGTGTAACATCACCTGTAGACTAAAATATTCTCCTCTAATATCTCTACGTCACCGCCTCCCATCACGGAGCACTTTGCTGTAGAAAGATGTTTTTTAGCATCTAACTTCACATCCAATCATTCCCTCTTTGTTTCTGTCACAGTGCAGAGCTGCTCTGATGACATGGATTCATATTTTCTTATTGTTTCAGGCCTCCTACTGTCACTCCTAAATTTGTTATGTGTTTGTCTTCTGATTTCTGAAAGCACTTTCTGTGAATGAGTGGAACATGGAGGCTTATATGGCAGTTTTAGGGGCGGGGATTATGCTAATGATCACATCTCACAAAGGCCCACCTCCTCGTGAACAGGTGGCATTCATCAGGCTGAAACGAGCGATTTACGACAAGTTCAGGCAGTTAAGAGAGTTTGTTGAATCCCACGTAGGATTTCTTATTTTCCTCTTATTGCTTTGTGCAAGAACAAATATAAATGAAAAATAAGAAAATCAATCAGGCATGAACTCACTGACATGTTGTTTATCACAGGGTGCTGCAGATAAATGAGATTAATATGAAACTAAAAAAAAACAATACCGAAAAGTTGTTCATACTGTTATCTTGGATATTATACCCAGAAGTTTGCTGGTATTACTACTTTGTTCCATTCCAAGGCAAGATCCCGCTAATACACGTATATGGACATTAGCTTTACAAGCTAATGAGTAGTGCCCAAATGCATCATTAGTTTTGTTCTCTGAGGTCTGACTGTCTCATTTGGAGGAGCAGGTTCAGCCAGCAAGTCCTCTGAAGGACACATGTTCATGGCCTAAATTGTTTGAAGGTCCATCTGTTGAATGCAGCTTGTCTTTAATAGCCCCTTAGTGCTGATGCATGAAGTAGTGTGACAGAAAGCAAAAGTGTGGAGTAGAGTATTGCTTCAGCCTGAAATATTAGTTTGAGCCAGACTGAAATCACTGTATGAGTATATCAGTGTAATTTCAATAATGAACGTAATGATTATATTATACGTTATATCTAATGTGCAACATTTATATTTTAAGCCTTTCCCAAACCTGAATACTGCAGGTCAGGTCTTAGTGGTCTAACATTAACCATTTAGCTGCCTTGTGTATTGCAGATATATTCAACAGTAAAATGCTGACAGTGACAGTTTTGCTGCTACTTTTTGTTTCATGTTCTGTTTCAGGTTGTGAATATCTACATCCCTTAGATTATCATTTGACAAACCCTCAGAAAAGACATGAGAACATTTTCCTAAAACACAACACTCACAAACAGTTTCCTTGATTGAGAGTCATTTTACTCCTTACTCATAACTCAACCTGGCCTCATTACATTCTGTATTCTGTGCTACTGTAAGAAAATTGTACCAATGGAAATGAAGGTATGATGGTGAAAAGAAAAAAGTCCTTGCTCTGAGGAACTAAAGACAACATTTTGTCATTTATCATTTTGATATTTTAGATTACTGAAACTATTTCTGCTGTCAAACTCTACTGCAGCTTATGAAAAATGTAATGTTACATAATCTGTTTTGCCAATTACCCACAAGAAGAAAAATACATACACCCAAAAGTGTAGTACATCACTAATGACTGGTTTTGAAAGCCATAATTTTAAGGTGGATTTTTCTTTTCAACAACTACCTGAGAAATTGAAGGTGATAATAAATAGTACATTTACAAGATGAAAACAATGCGGCACTGTCTTATTAGGGCATAAAAGAAAACAGAAACAGAATCGCTTAAAAAAGAGAAAAGAGACAAAAGCAGCTCAGGCTGTCACCAACCGTGAGGAGAGGTTCTGAAAAAACACGAGCAGAGGAAAACAGCATCAACGCTTAATGAGGGAGCGGGTTGTGACCGGCTCATGTTTGACGAAGAAAACAGTAGGTTTTGTTAAACTGCAGGCGATTTAAGTTCACGATGCTTCCCAAAGCTTCTTTCAGAGGAAAAAAGCTTTTAGATCATTAGCATAAACACCCACACAACAAATGAGTGGGTAATACACAAGAAATGTTTGTTAAGAACATTTTGCAACTTTGCACAAATAAAATCCAGGTGGCATTATATTTCTTGTATTTGCTGCTGCAAATTAAGAGTATATGAATTTAATTTTAAGGAAACTGTGTTGGAATATGCAAATCTTCTATTTCCCAGTATCAATGCAAAGCAACTCACCAGAAACTTGCTCCCTCAGTTGGCACATCCCAGCTAACGTATATTGTTTAGTTCTTTTGTCTGTGTGATACAGGTTGAGAGTACAGTGTTGAGTTGTGTGTGGCACTTAAAGGATAAGGCTGTCGATTTTCTATGTTTTTCTTATTGTCAAAAATCTCACTATTGTGTGTGTATCCAAAGTCTAATATATCTTATTCCTCTGTGCCGTAAACTATTAAAAACACATCAGTGAGCCACACAGTGTTATTTCAGAATAATGTTTTGTTAAAAGTCATTGAAAGTCACTAAATTATATGGCAAAGTGAGTGATTGACAATAGCAAAGACTGTTTACTGTTAGTATAAGTAGAGAGATATTTCCTGTTGTGTCGTCATACTGTAGTTGTATCTTCCCACCGTGTCTGATCCATTTCACATATGTATTACAGCACTGCATCCTATAGCAACCATTGATTATCTGCTCTGATATGAAAAGTGCTCAAGTTCAGGCCTTTCCTCAAGTCTCCTTCTAAAGACTGTGAGAGTGGACATGATGACCTTTAGTAATAGATAAATGTTGCTAAGACACTTCTTTAATTAGGAAACTGGAGCTATTGATCCGTCCTGCAGGCCTGCTGCTGAACATTGTCTTTACTCGGAGCATCTGTTCGCCTTCAAGCAGCAAACAATCTGACGAATGACGGCCTTTGTGGATGGTAAATAATACTACTGAGCAGGTAGCAAACAGACACTGGACATAAACATATGGGTAAATATACACAGAACAGATACAGTACAGTTGTACAGTGAAGTTGGTCTCCTGTGCTGCTGCTGTCAGACTCTTCAATCATCACTGTTCTCAACAGGCCATAACAACTCCAAGAGTCAATCGCACCACTCAGTTGTGAACCTTTTGCTCTGCTGTCTTTGCATTAAGAGACTTCACACACTTTTGTTTTCCTGCTGAAAAACTCACCTTCCAGTTTGGTTTCTTTTAACCGTGACCTCTGTTTGAGTCGTTCCTGTTTGATTACTGAGGGGTTCTGATCAAGTGATTGTGTTCATTGTTATCATCAAAGGAGAAAATGTGTTTTTTCAAGTGCAAGCATGCCAGACAAGGACATCAGCAAAACCCAGTATGACATCTATGGAATAGCTCAACTGGGAAAGATTGTGGTAATGGGAAATAAACTAGAGTTAGGGCTGGGTACGAGAAAAGAAGAAGTTTGTATGCCGTGTTGTCCGACCATGTCAGTAATCAAAATTGTTTATAGTTGTTCCAAATGGGCACATAGAGAGAAGGGAGATGTGATAATCATAAAATATGGGGTTAACAGCAAACATTAACAGCAAAGCTTTAGTAAAAAGCTTGTTTTATGTCCATTCACCCTGAACTCCTCTCTTAACTTTCTGCTCCGCTACATAAAGGACACATTACTTCCTGCATTGGCTCCGAACGTTGGCACTGAATGTCAATCGTAAGGTGTGGAAGTAGTTCCTAGTGATACTGGCCTTGAGCATGAACTGTGAAGTGCTGGAAAAATGACATGTATTGCTGCTCTTTTCAACAGTGGCTGTCTTTTAATTCATGGAGCATCGTTTACATTTACATTTTGTCATTTGGCAGACACTTTTATCCAAAGCGATTTACAAGCAAGGCAAAACAATCAAGCAATTGAGGACAGTGACTCAGAGTGCTAGACAGAAGAGTTTTTTAAATTTATTTATTCATTTTTAATATAATTACTCAAGTGAGAAACAATTGAAAGTAGACATGTGCATAGGAAATACCATAAACAACAAGAAAGAAGTGCAGCAGTCAACAAAGTGACTCAAGTGTTGAGGTGTTCACAGAAGAGCTGAGTTTTCAGGAGTTTCTTGAATGCACCATGCTGCTGCTAGTGCTGCTGTTCTCCCTCTGTTTGGGTAAACTCTAGATTATCCAAGGTGTCATCAGAAAAATAATTTTTGTAACAGACATAATAGTTTTGTAAGACATGACAAACTGTCATCCTAACGATAGGGCCACCAGATCAGAAAACACTTGTATGGGTCTATTTGGAAAGCAGTTTTTTTATTTTGTTGTTTTGTTTGGAGGACGTATTGCCCTATTTTTGCCCTCATTCTGCCTTTCCTGCTTTGTTTCTATATGTTCTGTTTTTTTGTTTTAATGTTTCGCACTCTGAACTACATTTATATGAAACAGCACAATAAATAAACTAGAACTTCAGCGTTAACTATGCCCATTTTGTACATATGAACACAAACTGGCACATACAGTAAATATAACATGCGTCAGTTCCAGGATACCAGTTGTTCTCCTGCTCTGTGAGAACAAAATCTCGATCTCTGTAGAGGCACTACAGAGATCGATAAAGCATCACATTAAAAACAGTCACAGGCAGATGTTATCCTGCATTCACATTCTGAGCAACACAATCAGTGAATCAATAGAAACCATTCACAGAAATACAGCCTGCTTCCTGGTTGAGAAAAGTTGGTAAAAAGTTGGTCAGCAGCAGCACATTTTTACACTTCGTGGTTATTGTATTCGGTTCAAAGAACATGAACAATAAAAAAATGCTCAGAGAATGGTTGCCTCTAGAGGAAGTCTAACACCATGTCCTAATTGAATGCGTCGCAAGCGAGCATCAGCGACAAAAATTAGTTTGATTGCTTTGTTTTCTATTGGAATGTCCTAACAGGCCACGCGAGACGTTTTGAGCTGAACCTTTGTTGGACACCCTGTTTCTATTTACTTCCTGTCACTCGCATTGAAAGCGTGTCATGGACAAGGAACAGCTGATTCATTTAGTTGAAATGAGGAGTTATCACCCATCTTTTACTTGAGTGGTTACATCTTCAGTCTGATCTTGAGTGCACAGCAGACGTAACAAAAGTGCATATGGATTCAGTGTGGACAGAAAACGTCCGATCTTAATGTAATGCGACATGATAGTCGGATGCTCACTTGCTGTTAGGACACGGTGTAATGGGTAATCCAAGCAGGTAGCTCCCGGTCTGAAAAATGAAGCCAATGCGGAAGTGCCTTAAACCAGCATTCTTTCTGATGGCCAGCAGGGGGCGACTCCACTGGTTGCTAAAAGAAGTCAGATTGTCTGAGAAAATGACCCTACTTCTCACTTGGTTTATTATCCCAGTAAACACTTTCCTGTGGAAAGTTTATGGTCTCAATCGCTTGTGTCAAGTCTTCTTCATCACATCATGACGGTCATTTTGTAAATTATGGTCCCATTTAAAGTAAAACAGACAATAAAGCATGCTTTATGTGATATGCTTTAGGGCGTGGCTACCTTGTGATAGTTGTGACTGACAAGTCACTTCCATGGTTCCATTGATTACGTAATGTAAACTATGGCATAGATCCAGAGTATAGGTGTAGCTGCCACTATTTGACAGTGTTTTCAGTTCATGAAAGTTAATTGTAACATTTTGGTTGCCTAAAAAAGTCTTACCCTCTAACGAGTCGGCTGTTGACAGTATCTGAGAATACGTCAAACTCAGTTTTGTTGGGGACATTCAGGCACCTAAATACATAATGGTAATTGTTTAGGGAAGAGAGAGTGTTTCTCATTTACTTTGTTTATCAAGAGTTTTTCCATTAAGGATTTGAACCTGCAACCATCCAGTCATACAGCTGCTGGTCTGTTTGAGATTCTCCACACTGTCCCAGCCTCCTCCATGTGCACCACCTTCTGCAGTGATCGGTGTCGACCCACTCTAAACAACGACTGAAGCCAATTACAGCCTGTTGTGACTATAAATAACCACCACAGCAGCACTTTACTCTGCATTTACATAAAGAGCTATAATGGCTATGTAATGGTATAAATATTCATCATGTTTCTTTTACATTCCACTTTTCACTTCCCACTTTCCACTGAATTATAAAAAGAAAATTGTCCTGTATGGAAGTTTATGTACAGTAGGATCTCTGCTCATGTTGTGGTGATCAACAAAAAAAAACAACAACTCTGCATTAATGACAATTAAATAAGAACATTTCCTCTTGTAAAACTAATATTTTTGCAGAATTTGCAAAAAAAAAGGTGTAAAATAACTGTAATTGAGGAGTTTTTGTTTCTGTTCATTGATCATTTTAATCATTTTAATTGATTTTAATTGAGGGACCTTGATGATAGATAGGGGGCACTGTCCCCAAAAAGGTTGAGAACTACTATTCTAGGGCTTCTCCATACGAGAAAGCTCCAGAGGTGGTTGAGCCGTCTCCACCTCAATCCGAAATGGCACAAAAGATGCATGATAACTATTCCTCCTTCACTGCCGTCAGATCTGATGTACTGGAAAACCCCTGTGTTCTGTCAATGGGGGTTCCCCTCGGGAGAGCTACATCACACATTTCAGTGTACACAGATGCATCTCTCTTCAGTTGGGGAGGAATGTGTCAGTCTCATGTTGTTGGGGGGAAATGGCCAGAGCATCTATCTCTCCACATAAACTGCCTGCCTGGAGCTGTCCATGGTGCTGAAAGTTTTGAGACTTCACCCCACTGCTGACAGGCAAGCATGTAGTGGTGAGGAAGGCAGCAGGGTACATAAACCGCCAGGGTGGCGTGTGCTCAGCTCAGCTGCTGGAAATAGCCAGGAGCCTCCTGCTGTGGTCTCATAAACACATGTGCTCCATCAGAGTGGTCACATCCTGGGCATACAGAACCGAGCGGCGGACTTGATGTCATGCCCTGCCACAACGAGTGAGTCCCATACTCAGAATACACAATGCGCATTGTGGTTCTCCATGAACACGCAAGACGACCCTCCACTGGGAGTGAACGCCTTCTCTCACCGGCTGTGGCCCAAAGCTCTGATTCACACGTTTCCCCCAGTTCCCATGATTTCTCACCTCTTAGCGCACATTCAGGTGGAGAATTTAGTGGCCATTCTGGTGGTCCCAGAACCCATAAGCGTGTCATGGTTGCATGCTGGCAGGGGAGCCATGGCAGCTGGATGGTGTGATCCCACACCTCCTGGTGATAGGTCAGCGGCTGTGGGCCTGAGCCTGGATGGGAGCACCAGGAGAGGTTAGGACTGCTCCCTGTAGTGATACGTACTGTCCAGGGGGCTAGGGCTCCTTCTACTATGGCCTGTTACGCAGGTAGATGGTCTGCTTTTCAGCGCTGGTGTGTGGAGAGAGGCTCAGATCCCACGTCGTGTACTCTGCCTCTCATGCTGACCTACCTCCAGATGTTGGTAGATAAGAAACTAGCGCCATCTATGATTAAGTTTTATGCTGCAGCCATCTGAGAGACCTGTTTTTGCACATCCTTTGGTTAAGCGCTTTTTGAAAGGAGTCAGGCTACAGAGACCTGTCATGTGCTCTTTGGCACCACAGGGGGATTTACCCACAGTGTTGCGTGCTCTGGGTGATCCCCCATTCGAGCCGATAGCCAAAATCTCTCTTAAGATGTCTTTGAAAACAGCGCTCCTCTTAGCCCTGACTTCAGCTAAGAGAGTGATTTATGCGCACAATTGGTCTCCGTCTTGTCTTACTATCAGGGAAGACAGGAGCACAGTTACTCTGCAACCAAATCCCTCATTTATGCCTAAGGTCATAACCAGCTCTTTTAGGTCGAGGGTTATTTCTCTGGATTTCTGTCTAATCTCATCATCATGGATTAGTGAGCTGTGCTGTCCTTCATCACCTGCTCTGCTTGCATTGGGACTGTTACAGTGCGTAATTTTAATCCCACTCTTCTGCAGCAGCAGGTGTGTTCAGTGAAAGGAGTGTGAGGTTTTTCACTCTGACTTTTCACACAGGGCTTGGCATGGAGAGTGACCAGTGGGGTATTCACTACATCAGCTTTCCCCTTAACCCAACAGCAACAGCCTATACTCATAGAATCTGGAGTTACGATATGTAACTAACATTCTCTCTCTCTCCCTCCCTCTCTGTCTCTCTGAGTGTGCGTGCCTGCTCTTCAGTCCTAGTGTCACTCAGCCTTGTGATTCCTTCAGAGCCTGAAGGCATTAGAATCAGAGTCATGTTCCAGCGGACACTTCGGACAAAACGGTCCTGAGGAGGAGGAGGAGGAGGAGGAGGAGGAGGAGGAGGAGGAGAAGAGAGAGTGTGTGTCTACTTCTTTATTTGTCACCTTACTGATAATATTATGTTTTCCATGAGCACATTGCTAAAATTTTTTTTTGCTGTTTGTGCTTGTGTGTAGGCTGTTGTCACAATGCAGTTTCATCTCTGGGATTAATAGTCTATCTATCTATGTACAGTACAGATCTATCTATCTATCTATCTATCTGTCTGTCTGTCTGTCTGTCTGTCTGTCTGTATACATATATGTATATATAAAATATATATACACGTATATTTAAATTATTCAGGGGAGTTTCTCTGAGAGCAAGGCTCTCTTTTTCAGGAACGCCCTGATCACATTCACACAGTTACACATTTGCACCTGAAAGCTGCCCAGTACAACCACAGTCTGATCTGCCGGCCACTGAGCAGCTCCACTGGAGCAGTCGGGGTTAAGGGCATTGCTCAAGGGCACCTCAGTGGTAGTAATGAGGGAGGGGCAAGTGCTCTTTACTCACTTTCCCCACTCAGATTTATCCTGCCTCAATGCTCATTTGCAGCAATGTAATTCATAGAGCCTTATCAGCACTGAAGCTAAAAAAACTTTCTCTTGAGTTTGGTGCTAGAGGAAAGCTCATGGGTTTATTAAAATCAGAACGGTTTATACCATTGGGACCAAGTCTCTGCTGAGCAAATTTCAGAGCAATTTGCATTTTAGGTTTTGAAACATCTTGTGTGCAAATCTGACATTTTGCCATGAGGGTAGCACTAGAGGAAAGCTCATGGAAAGAGCTCATCCTCTGGGGAGCATCAGTGTTTGTTGATCATCAAGATTTTTCCTCTTGACACCATCAACATCTGCAGCAAATTTCTTTTTGAAGTTAACATTTAGAGTTCCACACTAACAAGAATAAGAATATCATATACAAGATATCTACTAAATAAAATGTGACGGGGATGATGTTGACAGTGTAATCATTATGGATCAGAGAATGAATTAGTAGTTTATGCTAAACTGCTGGACTACTGTTGAGCACCCAGGACACAAAGTCTCAAATATAAGTATAGTCATACTAGAAAAAACTATTTAGTATCAATAAGCACCTATGACACTGTATGATGAACATGATTGATGTATGATAATCCTTTTTCATAGACATTTAGACTTGTCATATAGCAGGTAAGCATATCTGCTTCATGACAAGCACAGGTGAAACTGATAACATTAACGATGGCTCAGTTAGTGAGTTTTTGAAAAACGAAATGGGATTCAGCCATCGTTAATGTCACAGTTCAGCCTGTGATTTTCCTCCTTTGACATGTCAAAATGTCTGCTGTGAAAAAGGTCTTTACCTGGTCCCTGAGACTGAAGCAGCTACATCACGTGACTATACAACAGACACAATACAGCAGAACCAAAAAATTAATTATGATGAGGTCATTTGTAGTTGTTGTTCAAGCACTAAGAGTCCACTATATGAGTTCCAGTATGATTATGGTATCATTGGAATAGAGGCACAATAGAGCACATATTTATAAATTAAAAATGCTTTAAAATGCTATCCATCTTTATTTCATTTTATTCTATTTAAATGTATTCTAATGTCCTTTTCATTGTGTTTTTAAATTCCTTATCAACTGCTATGTTGACTCTGTGTTTGAAAGGTAAATAAACTTTCATTGCCCTTCTATAAGATCATTATAAAAACACTACTACTCTCTTTAAGAATATTGTAGGTCTGCAGGTCGGTCTAAACTCAACAATAAGTTCTTATTACAGCAATCTTTCGGTGGGGGATCTATGCGTAAGGGGCAGAGCACATGTCCAGCAAGTGACACCTGCGCCGGCCAATCAATGGCGAGCTTCAGGGCTGCGCGGGCCAATGACAGCATCCTGTGGGCGTGTCTGTCCACTGCGAGGTGCGTTTTTTGGAGTTTGCTAAATGACTGCAGCAAGAAAATAAGCTACAGTGTCGGAGCGCACAGAGGCTGGCTCTGCTGTCTATACTGTACCTCCGTGTGTGTGTGAATGTGCGCGCCGGGCAGGGGCCAGTGTGTCGCTGTCGCTCTCTTGCCATGGAAAAGGGTCCACATCAGTCCGACACGCAGGTCCTCACGTTATTATAACACTGTCACTTCTCCTGTGGGGATTGATTTATTTTTTTTCTTTCTAACGGAAGCGGTGCCCGGATGGGAGCGAATGCGGAGCGCAGCAGCGGCCGCCGGTGCGTCTCCAACTTGACCACCACCAGACAATGGGAGTAGCTGAGCCGTGCAGCTGCAGCTCCAAGTACTACTACTACTACTCGCCCCTGGGAGACAACTACGAGAAGGAGAAGCAGCAGCAGCAGCAGGAGGGGGAGGTAAAGAAAAAGAAGGAGAGGGAGAGGAAGAAAAGGAGACAGACTTGTTCCACCTGCAGACCTCCCTCTCTGAGCAGCTCCGGGACTCCCGCAACAGCCGATACGCACGGATCCAGAGCGACGCTTCAACTGCCTGTGGGATGCATGTGAGAGAAAACCTGCAGCCAGATCTGAGAAAAAGCACTCCAGTGTGTGTGTTTGTGTGTGGTGAGGTCTATTCCGTGATTGGATTTAGGGATATAACACACATGCACAGTTTGTGAGACCTCTGGAGACACTGAGACGCAGCTGCCCGCAGCCAAAAACTCCCGGTATTTTTTTTTCCTACCACTGAAGGAATATGTCTTATTTCCCCTTTATTCGGTGTGGATCGCACAGACTAGACTTAAGAGTAATTGAGTGTAATTGTGTGTCAATTAACAGCAGCCTGTGAGCGACTAACCTCCTCTCGACCCCCCACCCCCTCCTCCTCCTCACTTTGTCCCCCCCACCCTCACCCCCCCCAACCAAAATTTGGACGAGCTTCCTCCCCGCAGCCCCGCCGGTGTCTCTCCCTGTCTCTGTCTGTGGTCCTGAACACAATTTCGGGGTGGATTTTGTGGATTTTCCCGCTCAACGGTGGCGGCGCTGCAGGCGTGAGAGCGGACACATGATTTCATGGCCGGTGAGGTCATGAGCATCCCGCGGCTCGGCACCGGCTACTCCGGGATCTGAAACACACACACACACAAAAAGCGGAACATTTTCGACTCACCTTGGAGGTCATAAACCATAACCACAAACCCCCCTCCCCTCTCCTCCTCTTCCTCCTCCCTTTCCACCACTAAAGGATTTTTTTCTGAAGGGGAAATTCAGCCTCTCAAGAGTGTGACCCCCCCCTCAGCAACACCTTCACCCCCCCTCCAAACAAAATGAGACTGGCAAAAATGTGCCGACTAAACGCGCTGGGGATCTATTTGTGGGAAACGGTAGTGTTTTTCAGGTAAGCAGAGGCATGAAATGGACTTCATGAGTGGGAATAATGATGTGTATGTTATTTGGATGGTTTTGATAAAATTGGAATTTGCATTTTTATTGCTTTTTCTGCCATTGGAGACGTGCATGGAAATTAGAGCTCCCTTTAGAAGTCTTGAAGGGAAGAATATTCAGGGGGAAGGATCCATGTGAGAATCTTGTCAAAGTTGCCTTTGGGTGGTGTGTGTTATTGCTCATGTGCACGCCAGCCTGCACGCACTAGTGAGTTGAATTAAGTCGCATGGAATCCAGGCAGGGCAGTGTGGGGAGAGAACAGCGACTGCTAGTGGGCGGTGTAAGTTGCTGATGTGCTGTCCCAGAATGTCAACAGGCATGTGAAGAGAAAAGGAGACTCTGCATATCACATGTTTTTGGCATTTAGATGATCCTTTATTTGTGATTTTAATAGCAATGACAAATGCACACACAGACTGATGTTAAAGCTCATGTTGGTCCAGTCGATCAGTGAGTAGATGCAGGGACGGACTTTCCCATTAGGCAATGTAGGAAACTGCCTGGGGTCCCAACTGAAAGGGCCCCAAACAGCTTTAGCTTTATTGTGATGTTTAGATATGAAAGATTATTGAATTATGTTACTATTCTAACTCATTGTACCCCAAAATAACTTACAAAAGACCCCAAAAGCACTTAAAATATGCAACTGTATACTAGTTACTTACTGTATACTTCTACTTCAGAGGAAAACATTGTACTAACAGGTAGATGTTACTGGTTATGTTGCAGATTCAGATTTTACTCACAAAATTTTACAATTAAAATATGATGCATTATTATTCATTAAACTATCCAGCATTATAAGTACATTGTGCTAATAATACCTCTTTCACTCTTCACTTTAAGTAAAAATTTGAATGCAGGACTTTTACTGTTAATAGTTTTACTATTAATAGTTCATAGTTTTATTTAAAAAGAAAGTGTGGAGTACTTCTTGTACCACTGTCAATACCAACATTCCCAGTTAGAGAAAGGGTGAAAATAATGCTAGACGGCGTTTGCCTCGGGCCCCCAAATCACTAAATCTGTGCCTGAGTAGATGCTGGGTTTTCTGTCCGTGTGAGGGTGAATTTTTCATCCAAAACTGTGAAAATTCAGTCATTATGTTTGTCTCTGACGTACAGTGGCTTTCATTCCTGAAAACCCTCATCTCATTTGTCTCACCAGCCTGATAAGACAATCAGTTGTTGTGAGGTTTGGGCTGTAATTTCTTCTTTCATTACAAGTAATCCATTAATCGATTAACAGCCATTCATTCTGCTGCTGCTGCTGCTGCTGCTGCTGCTGCTGCTGCTGCTGCTGCTGCTGCTGCTGCTGCTGCTGCTGCTGCTGCTGCTGCTGCTGCTGCTGCTGCTGCTGCACAGGTCGTAAGTCAAACTGAATCCCCAAAACGCCAAAGAGAACGAAAACAACACATCAGTAAGACATACATTGTTTTTACTGACACAATATGTGTTTCAATCATTTGCACGCCATATAACGAGGGAGTACTTTTGCTAGCAGCTAGAGCCAGCCATATTTTTTTTCCCCTGGTGTACCCATGTTGATTTTGAGGTCATCTCTGGTTCCCCTCCCTGCTGGAAGCAACATTTACTCATCTCTGCTCCATCCAAAGTTGCCTATTCATCAAGGCCCTCTCATGCTGCGTGCAGGCCCCCCTAGCAACCACATCATCTTGCTAATGTTGCAGCAGTAGGTGGGGCATATGGTAGCACCACTCTGCAATTGGACCGTCAAAGGCGATGTTGCCCGAGACGTCATTATGCAGCTGGCGTTTTGTCTGTGATAAATGAGGAACATGAGAATATGAGGTTGTGGTCAGCGTCAGATGGTGCTTTTGGATGGACTTGTGTTGACTGGATTAGGTAGATGTTGGTTTTGTGTTGATAATGAATTTACTGTAAACAGAAAGAGATGTTTGTTTTGCTTGTGAATGTTTTTAGTATTATTTGTTATGAATAAATAAATGATAAAAATATGGTTAAATATGGTTTATGGGGACGTTTATGAGTTTAGCGTACAGATTTTTAACACTCCACTTAAAATGATCAACAACACAGGTAAACTTTAGCAGGAACCAATCAAACCACAGAGAAAGGATGACAAAATGATGATTTGAAGGTTGTTCTGAAGACGTATCTATGATTAGAGGAGTGTGGCAGAGCAGATGGATCAGAGGGACAGAAGAGAGGAAGTTGGATGTATCTGGCTCTAGGCCACTATGGGACACCTAATGCGTCATCAACAAGGTGAATGCATTTAATAAAGACTGAACAAGTGCTGGATGTCACTGCCCTTCACATGCTTTAAATTACTCTCCTGGGTTCATAAATGATGGCAGCAGGTTTTGAGTTTGTTGAGCTCACTGTGTTCAGGCAAGACGTTTATCATTCATCTTTTATAAAGACCCTGATTACGACATAATGACAAACTTTTTCTCAAATGACTCCAACTTTTACATGACAATTGATACGAAGTGTTGGAAGAATCGCTTTACTTAAGTAAAAGTGGCAGAACCACAAGAAAAGGAACAGCATTCTGATAAACTATAAACAGTACAAGTAGCCTGCTCATGTAAAATGGCCCTTACAGTGCTGTCGGATTATTCCTATTATCACTGATGCATTAACATATAAGCAAGATTTTAATGTTGTAGCTGGTTGAGATGGAGCGAATTATAACTACTTTCACAGAAGCATTCAACAAATTTTACACCTGAAGTTCAGGTTACTTGTCACGAGGATGATAGTACTACTCTGCCTGTTGTATAATGTCCTGTGTCTGACAAAATAACCCTGATGATGTCAACAGTATTATCTTGGAAAGGCTTTGAAACTTTTTTAAGAAAAAGGCTGTGTTTAAAACTGGTGGTGTAGAGTTTAAAAGATGTAGGTGTTTACCAGACGGGCAGGGTCTAATGATAGGTGCTTTTAAGTTGCATTATGGGAATTGTAGGATCCAGAGTTTTGGGGGCTTGCACCATGCTAGAGACTAAAAGTCAGGAT
The DNA here is from genome assembly GCA_038419695.1 of Scomberomorus guttatus. NCBI lineage: Eukaryota > Metazoa > Chordata > Actinopteri > Scombriformes > Scombridae > Scomberomorus > Scomberomorus guttatus. Next base: position 3,506,523 of record CM076452.1, read on the forward strand.
ATCACAATGTCTGCTTCATCTGTTTTTCACCCTTTGTTTCTCATGGAAGTGCAATAGTAAATAGTAAATGGCTGGAGTTCCCCTTTAAGTTTGTTATATACTGTCAGGTAGTTGGATGATATTTAAGTAAGGTAGAGCTTTAATGTGCCCAGGTACAAATTCGTTTACAGACAGTACACTAATCAATAAATACAGACAAAGAAGCAATAAACACGAAGTACACTTTGTTTAAAAAGGTTATAGTTAATGAGACTATATATACAGGTTTGTACCCCCAGGAAGGTAGAAGATCCGTCTGTAAAGGGTGCTGGAAGTTTCACTAAAATAACCAGTTTTATAAACTAAGATAAAAATTAATCTGCTAAATAACTGACAACTAGCTTTCAAATAAATGTAGTCGAGTCAAAAACCTCAAAAATGTATTGAGGTAGAAGTATGAAGTAGCCAAAAAAACTAAAAATATTCATGAACAAATACCTCAAAATTGCACTTAAGTACATTACAATACATGTACTTATGTATTTAATATGAAAGAAACTAAAACAATCAGTCACTTTTTACTTTTAGGAGGTAACTTGAGTTGTTGGTTGACAGAAGTTCCACTTCAAGCAGAATCCAGATGTTTAAAAAAACTAAATGATCAGCTTTAGCTTGTTTTTGATTCACCATTTTGGAAATGAACTGAGAACTGGGAAAGAGCCAATTCACTTTTAGCCACTGTTTCTTCCAATTTACACTAAATGCATATTGTATGCAAATATCTCACAATATAATTTGGCAATGTGTTTGGGTCCTGCTTTGCATTTCCAACCTGCAGGCACCTTGCACGTTTCGCTTTATTGCATCATGTGTGGATATTATTTTCCCGTATGGCCTTGAAGATTTTTCATTATGTGAACTATCAAAGGCGTTTTTCTACCTGCTGCAGCGACTCCCTCATTTCCATTGAATCAGGCAGCCGTTTACAGTTGGGATGGGTGGTGGTGGTGTTGGAGGTGGGGTGGGGGGGTCAGAGGAGTTTTGCATTCAGTGCACACTGTTTAGTTAATGAACCAGAGTCGGGGTATTGCTGTCTCAGCTCCTCGGGCTGGACTCTGCAGTTCCCTGCTTAATTGATATCTCTTTCCCCTCCGTCCCCACCCGGACCCCCCACACCTCATTCCACATTCAGTCTTATTACTAAACATTGATTAGCCTGTCAATGGCTGGGGCCAGACCTGATGAATACACATTTAATGCTCGCACATATCTCTCCCTCTCGCTCTGTCCCCACTCCTATTATTCATCAAAGAGGCAGGAGAGGAGAGCCGAGAATTTAGATTGAGATTGGACCTGCAGGAAATGTTCATCTCAACAAAACCTTTAATCTTGTATTCAGGCTTACAACTGTGAATTCTGTCAAGACAGGTGACAGAAAGTGCCAAGTAGGTGAGATAATTTCCCTTGTTGCCAGCACATCTTAACTTCTTTTTATTGAAGTTTTTTTTTTTAAACAAAGTGAGGAACCGGCCTTACTTTAAGATACTGTCAGAGGTTTGAAGAACACTTGTAGACAAGTTAAACTGAACTTTGACCTCTTCACTACACGAATCTCAGAAACAAGGATACATTTGCTGCTGTCACATTACTAGACTAGCCAATGGGAATAAGAGCACAAGCTGTAAAATATAAATGTGAGTATGGCTCTGTCATAGAGGTAAAATGTAGATTACATGCCCAGAAAAAAAGAGCTGTAAAGGATTTGTCATGTTGTGAAACAGTTTCTGCTGCAGAAACACATCCATCATAAGTCTCAAATTTAACCTTTAAATCTCAAAAAAACAGGAGAAATTTTCAGCTGAAGTTGGAGTGTGTTATCGGAAGCTTCTGTTAAGATATGGACGATCACTAACCATTCAGAATAACAATATTATCTTCTCAAGAATAAGACAGATTGCTGTGTCAATATGGCAACCGCATACGCTCACTTTTTTTCATTGGTTTCAAGAAAATTATGATTTTAAAATCAATAACAGAGCAAAATAGCTTCTTCATTTATGTATTTATTGTAGTGCAGCAAAAATTTAACTCGAGTAAATTGTCTGAAGGGAAACATTTATTGTCTGTCTTGTCTGTTGCTCTAAACTCCAAATCACTTTGTTGGAAATTGAGAATATGTAACTCATTTAACCTGAAATGGTACCTTGGTACCCAGCTATCTGGCTTCTATAGCAAAAAAACAGATATATTAATTCAATTCAATTAGCTAGTGCGGTGTGTCCTAAATAACTGCCTTGCTATTTTATTTGAATGTCCAAATACACTGTAATGCCCTCAAACTATTCCACAGTAACAACAAATGTAGTGTCCATTACATTTTTGTTAAAATGCATGCTTCATCTTTATAAGACGTGTAAATTACAGAACAGTGAATGAGTGAAGGTGGAAGGGATTTCAGACACAGCACTAGAGGGTGATGGTAAGTACTGCAGCTAGCTGACTAAACATGAAATAAATTAGTTGGATGAGTGATGAAACAATGAGCCTCTGCTGCTGCTGGCCAACAAGGGGTGTGTTACTGTATATACTCCACTGTTCTCCATTCAATGTGTAAACCGGAACCACAGCAGAGAAACAAAACTTGAAATGCACAAGGTGAACATGACATGTTCCTCAGGGCCGCAGCCCATCGTCCGCTTGTATCGACCATTCAGGCAGGAATGATTAATCAAATTGGTCAGCGTTGCGTTTAGTGAATGCCAACACACAAACCATGACCATCAGGGAATACAGATCAGTCAGTCAAAATGATTGGCAGGCCTTTGAACAGCCATTGACATCTTTGCCTTATTGCTTTTCTACCAGGCTGGAGGTTGTAGTTGGAACAGCAGAATTTTTTAGGTTAGCGCTTGAAGCCCTGGGGAAGGCTATCTTCTGCAACACGAGTGTGTGTGTGTGTGTGTGTGTGTGTGTGTGTGTGTGTGTTACCTGGATATTTCTAGATGCTTGTGTTCATGTATGCATGTATTTGTGCTTGCACATTTTGCATATGTGTGTGTGTTTTGCTCTGAATGTGTGTTTCAATTTCAGGGAAGAGAGGTTTATACCAAAACTGGAGGATATGTACAGTTTGCCATAAATTTCACTTGGAGGAAATTTGTGTTCACTGATTTAGATACAATTACAGACTGAATTTATTACCTTAACGTTGTGCAAGAATGTAAAAAAAGAAGTACAAGCCTTTCTGTTCACACTTTGTTTATTAAAAAACTGGCATCGGAGGTGATTTGCGACGTGGCTCGATGTGTTTTTACGGCTTTGTTTGTCGCAGTGCAACCGCAACAAATAAAGTATCTGCAGGTTTCGAGAGCTCAGCTTCTCGGGAGAAACAAACAAACGTTCCTTTCCTCTTCTGATCAGGCTTTTTTGCTTATTTCACATTCGCCACCCTGTGATAACACAGATTGATCGCCTCTCTCGTTTCTGGGTGCTTGCACAGATCGTTACTATGCACACAAGCATGCAACAGTCCTCGGTATGCAAACTATTCATCTTCACCCCAAACAAAATGTGCAGAGAGTGACCTTTTCCTCTATGGATTTCTATATTCAATAAAATGCTTTACTCTCTCAAGTGGAAACAGTGAGCAGTCCATATAAACATGCAATCTAAACAATTCACCTCTGGGTTGAAATATGAGCTCTACTTTCACAGATCTTTACGAGCAACGCCATCAAGTAGCTGTTCAAGGGGAAAATGTATGCAGAATCTATAGGGATAATGTAATCTATAATTTATGTTAGCAGGACGAATACGCAGTCGTGCCTGCAGCCGTTTACCTGTCTGCTGCTGGAAGGTAACCTTGAGCTGGCCTTGAAAAAGCAGCTGCATCTAGGGGGGATCACACACACACACTACCGTCACGTCACAAGATAAATTAAATCAGACTCTACGGGTTCATGAAGTAAATTGATGTTGAAATTTTGAAATTCAGAGAAGGTCATTCATTGGCTTTCTTAAATAATTTAAGTAAAAAAGCCCTGGATGTCACACACTGTTGAGTCTTGATATTAAATAAAAGTCCTTATCCTGAACTGCAGGGTGGGAATTGGGACAGAATTGACTTTTTACTGAGAACAGAGTGACGTAGAAAGACTGAAGGTCCAGACGGTTTGTTCATTAAATAAAAGGTTAGCCTCCACATAGAAAGCCAGAAAAAACAGAGCTGCGGCAGAGCGACTTACTGGAATGCCATGCTACCTTGAGTGATATTTCACTTTGGTGTAACATTTCTAGTTGTGGCATTCATTAGCTGCATGAGTGTTGTGACTCAGTGTTGGCTGTCAGCAGTATTTACAGTCACATCTCTTTTCCTACAACCAGATTGTAAGTTCGACCTAGAACATATTGAACAGAAAATAATGTCTGTTCTGGGTTGTTTTTGTGAAGTACAAGGTCAAACTTGAGCGAAAAAAGAAAGAAAAAGTGATTTATTTTTTCCTCTTCTGCTGTTATTCACAGGGGAAAATAGAGCACTGTTGCTACTTTTATATCATATCACAGTTGTGGTAAATATCAAAGCTGTACACTTGAGATTTGGACTCGAATCAGACTTAGGTCACAAAATTAAAGACCTGAGAAGTAACCTGGACTTGACTGCTGTGAGACTTGACTTACTTCAGACTCCCTAAAGTCTTGAGACTTGAAAGCAAACCATTCCAGTTTAAAGTCTTGGTAGACCTGATAAGACTCTGTTTCCAGTTTGAAACATGGGTGTTAATGTATTTTTTTAAATTTTTGAATCCATTATTCATTCAGGGAAGTTGTGGGTCGAAGGCCTTGCTCAGTTCTCTGCTGCTGCTGAAAGAAATTCTGTGAAACATCCTAAATACTGAAGCAGATGTAGACAAGAACGTATAATGTTTCATTATATAATAACTGATAGGGTGTATTTACCATCACAGATTGATGCTAACAGTATGATTAAAGGCTCTGACATCAGGCTGGCTTTAAACAATTAATTAGAAAAAACTTTAAAGTCCCCCTATACTCAAAAACACATGTTCTTTCAGTTGGATGTTTGAGCTTCACGGTGCAGAATGATGTTAGTTCATTCACATTAAAGTTTCTCTGTGCTCACCTTAAATCTGATACGTACCTACAAGCGAGATTTGTGACATCACAACTAGTTTGGAGCCAATTGTGGTCCAGTATGCAACTTACACAAGTGTGATGTAGAAACCTGAAGCCTCCAGTGCACAAACACTGAGAATGGACTTCACAGTGAAGCAGGAGACATCTTGTGTCCAGCAGTTAAACTCTTGAAATTTTTTTGTGGAAAAAAACATATTAGACACAAATTATTATTCAAAGCAGAGGAGTTTTAAATGTTAAAACATGTCAAGAGAGGAAGTTTAAATAGTTGCATCACACACGTTCATCGTTCTGCTGTGAACAAGGATGGTAGGTATAATATACTGTATATATATATTATTATTGTGTAGGTCAGTGTCTAGGATTGATTTTGTTGCTCAAGGACACTACAGAAAGGTGGAGCACTCAGCACACACACTCCTGCCAGCTGCCCCTCTCAGAAATCATCCAGTGTCAGTTAGCATACACACCGGGTTCAGACAAATTAAAGCGACTGTGTTATTTATGAACCTGCCCTCAAGCTATTTTATTTGTTCTGCAGGTTCCCCATCAGTATTTATCACTCACATCTTCCATCATAACAAATCATAACATATATATATATTTTTCTGAGTCTTCTAATGAAAAACAATCGACTGCTCTGGTGGAGTTCGCTACCATCTCTACAATAATTAACTTCTCGGCAGGTTCATTTCCAAAACTTGATGTATGATAATACATTATTGATTAGCAGACAGAGACAGATTTGCACCATAAATAACAAAGTATATTATCAATGACCTCTCAGTGCTGTAACTCAGTTACAGTGAAAGTGAATTCCTGGAAATGTTAGGAGCTACAGTGCATTTCTGTAATTAAAGTGGAGTTGGACAGTAACAGAAGACAGATCTGTAAAGTTGTTTTTGATGCGTAACAGAAGCTATTTAGAAAAAGAGAGTGGAGAGTTTTTGAAGTTTTTTTTTACAATTATAGTTATTTAAAGTGTTAAATAGCTTAAAATCAGTCCTGTTTATTCAGTAACATGTTGAAATGTAGCTTGTTTTGGGACATTTTCCTTTCGCTGTATGCAGCAAGTATCTAAAAATCAGGTCATGTTTTGTTAAATGAATCTTGTCACATCTTAAAAGTACTTTTTAATTGTTTAAAGCTTGTACAGATCAGAGAAATGTATCAAACATTTTTAGCACAGAAATGAACTTCAATTCTCAGAGTTTTATGTCATTATTAACAGCGTAATTAATTATGAGTTACATGATTTAGTTTATTATAACTAAGATACAAAATCAGTCATCTAATCTGTAAAACAAGGAATTAGTAGTTTCAGCTGCCTTCACTGTGTTGCTGCTGTGTTGTGTAGCTCAGTAATTCAAGAAAAACTCTGTAATTTTATTGTTTATATTGTTTATATATTAACAAAAGTGTTAAAATTGAAACCTAATCAGAAATCAGTCCCTGCATTACTGCTAGATAAATGAAAGTAGATTGATCAGGATGATTCAGCAACTTTAGACTAATAGTGTTTATGTAAATGTGATGTAAATTTGTGGGAAAGAAATGATTTCCTGACAGATTATGTAATTAGTTGTTTACAGATGTGATTAAATGTTTGAATTAGTTTAGTTTAGTAAATATGAAACATGCTGAGGAATAATCTCTGTGCAAGCTGCAGCCCTCTGGGATCAAAACTGTGCAAAATTCAGCTGTTTTTGGAATTGAAATATAGACCTTAATTTACTTTTCCATCTTCCCTTCAAAACTTTTTCATTTTATAGTTTTTTTTATATCACATAAAACTTATTACAGTTGGTAATAAGTATCCAAAGTGCCTCACAGCACCATGAGCACATACATTTTTAATGCGGCGGGTCCCAGTGGGAATCAAACCCCAAACCCTGGCAGAGTTTGACTTATGCATCATTTTTCAATGTTTCAATGTACTGAGAGAGATTTAGCTAAATGCTTCAAAGGTTTCAATCGTAAAAAAAAGAAAGGCAAAATACTCAAACCTTCAGAGATGACAAAAAAAGGAAGGTCTCAGGTTCAGTCCCTGCAAAAAGAACTGATGCAGCGTCCATCGATAGTCATTATGTTCTGTCCACATGTGCCCATTGGCTCACTGTAAATCAAACTCAGCTAAATGTTCAACAGTTAGGAACAAGACCAACAAGTCCTCCAAATTAAACAGCAAGATTTTGCCCATGGACTCCAGAACGAAGAATTTGTTAAGGTTAGAGGACCTTCATCATCATGGTTGCAATAACAACTTGAACAACCACAGTCACAGTATAAAGAAAACAACGTTGACAGTCAGTAGGAAATGGGAAATGAACAGTAGTCTCCCGCATCAAAGTCGTTGATGTTTTGTTGACCTATCCATCCATCCCAACCTCCTCCCTCTGCAGACTTTGTGGCTCTATAACAACATCACACTGCTTCCACCTCTGCTCCCGACTGACAAGATAAACAATTACTACGGCCGTGAGAGGTCTTCGTCACTTGAACGCAACAACCTTTCTGCTTGAGAGGACAGTCTCTGAGTCTCGTTGTCAAAAGTGATGTTGCCAGGTTAAATACCATCACGTCATTACTGATCTATACTAAAACATGCACTCACGGACCATTTGGCAATCCAAGCTATAGCCTGAGACACTGGGCATTGGGTGGATGAATAAACTGTTGTTTGTCAAGAAATACAGTAACTTGTCATTGGATTAAACAAGCAACATACTTTGTGTTTAGTGAGCTTTATAGGTGTTGATAGGCTTATTTTTGAACTCTAGACAGAGCCAGGCTAACTGTTTTCCCCTCCCTCTACACTCTGCTAAGCTACATAGGCTAGCCTCCCAGCTCCGGCTCTGTAGAGGCAAGGAAGTGAGACCAATGGTCTCATCTACCCCTCAGAAAGAAAGCAAACGAGCAAGTATTTTTTTAAAGTGGATCCTGCTTTACTACCTGATCATGTGACCTTGTCTTGAAGAAGTCCTGTTTGTCTAAATTTGAATGCTCCTTCATTTCAGTTTTGTGCCTATATTGTAGGTTTTATTCCACAATGTATTAATGTATTTTACCACACAGCAAACATTGGTCAGGTAGTATTGTAGCATTGAAAATCTATACACAACACACAGAGTGAGAGGAACAGGAGTTAACGGGGGTATAACATTTTTTTCAGACATTTTTTTTGCTCCAGATCCCCTAGAAAGTTAATCCAGCTTTTCAATGTTTGGTAGATTTTAATTCAATTTCCTAATTGATTTCCATGATAAATTTAAGGAATGTTTATGAGTGCATTTTCTTTATATCAAGTAATCAAATGAGTCCATCTAAAGTCCCCCACGGGATACCATAGCTGCGTCCTGTCAGCCTTTCTGAAAGTGTGTCCAATCCATTCCAGGTTAGAAAGCAGATTTTGAAAAAAAAACTGACTTTGCAACACGTTAGAGATGTTGGCACCACACAGCCAGCAGGATCAGAGAATACCGGCCAACATGAAACACTGCAGCAACCACAAATATGTAGCCAGAGTGTTTACTTGATAATCTGCACTGAAAATAGTTCAGTAAAACTGCCCCTAAAAGGACAATAAATGCTTTAAAACCAGTCAGACTGAGGGAGTGTGACTTTTGCCCTGTGAATGTGAAAATGTGACTTTCTCGCCGTGGTTTGGGCTGTTATTGGAGCAGTGAAGTGTATTACGCAGCTCAGCCATCCGAGTATCAGACCTTCATTTGTAGTGATGAGCGAGTGTTTGCTGGGCGAGCCACGCAGCCTATCTGTTAGTGCCAGGGAAGCGAGCAGCCTTTTGCTTTCCTGAGTGTTACTAAATGCCAGGATGAGATCAATTAGGGATTCAGGTCTTCAGAGGCTTCAGGAACATAATGAGGAACACTTAGGACTAATGACTGGAGCCTTGCATTAGCCCACACCTCTCTCTCGCTCTTCCTTTCCCTCTGCTTGCTCTGTGCATATTAGACACTGGCACAGGACGACTCAGCTGTTTTTTCTTCTTCTTTGCTGCCTCAGCATTGGCCACAGTAGAGCCACGGCCAGCATTGATCTGAAATAATTAAAGCAAATCCGAACTTTGATCATGGAAACCCAGAGAACAGGACGCAAAGGGGGAAGATTATCAACGAAAGCAGATGGAAAGGCCTTGGACAGCTTTTGACTATGTTGGCGGTTGGTTGTGAAACACTTCAATCCACTATGGCCTCATTCCAGTGGCCCCATTAAACTATGTGTTTACATATGGAATAGCAATGAAAACACTGTGAATACTACCTGAGTGGAAAAGCACCTTTAAGGCTGTAACAATACAAAGAAAAAAAAACCTTATGTTGCAGGTAGATTATACACATAGACCTCATTACTACACATTAAGCACATGTGTACAATACAGTTTATTGCTTCTTATTTCAATTTGTTGCACAGTTTGTTCTCTACTCACTGTTTACTTTTTGGTATCTGTATATAGATTTAATTTAACTTTGTTTTCCCCATTTTTATATTTTATTCCTCTGCTTGCTCTACCCTATTGTATGTGGGCTGTTTTTTCTTGTGCTGTGTTAACACCTTTGGGATCAAGCAAGTCTTATCTTTTATCATCTTATGTTGTTTTAAACTTAAAATACTGTTAAATCTGAGAAATTTATGGTATGGTAATTTATGGTAAAATCTAAATGTTTCTAACTCACAATGAACCATCCCACCACCACTACAATTTATCATTACTGGAAAAGTTAACAGACAAGAAAATAAAGCCCCCTGTTTCCCACCCAATCAGGATCTTACTCTGGCTAGTTACTAGGCAGAAAACATATCAGAGAGCTCTGTGATTGGTGGTCCCTATGTAAATTTGTAGAAGCTCGGCTCAGTCTACATATTTGTAACGGGTAGCCTGCTTTAAAAATTGGACACATGGAGTTAGAAAGATGTGGGTGTTTACTAGGCAGGGAGGGTCTGATGATTCTATACAGTTGCATTATGGGAAGTGTAGGCTCTGTGAGTTTTGGAGCTTGACACTTCCTAGGCATTAAAAGTCAAGATATCTGAGCTGTAGATTCTGTTTTTTATCTGTCTCTCACCACCTCTACAATATTAAAGGTGCAATACTAAACCATAGAACTACCTGCTCGTCTTGATTACTCGAGCAACTAAATTGCTCACTGTGGCATAGAAACATTACAGAATATTACTTTCATTTTCCAAGTCTAAAACACACAAATATAAGCAGCCATTTTGACCTGCATTGTACACTGTAAGTCAAAACAGCTGTTTATATTTGCTTGATGATACATAATTACTAAAGGTAAAGTCTTAATTTAATTAACGCCCACAAACATTGCAAAAAGACAAAATTTCAGATCTCAGCAGACGACGAACAGAAGATTTTTTTACTTATAAGTTTAGATGTTCTACAACCAGGATCCTGCTGTTGTGCATGGTTGCTAATTAGTATGGATAGATGGAGTCAATTAGCTTCACCTTTGCTTTCTCTGATGGAAAGAGTAAGAATGTCATGAAAAAGGTCTGTTGGCGTACCTCAACTAGCTTGACCTTTTTTCTTGATTAGTGGTAGTAGCTTATCTTTTTATGGGGTGTTGTAACTGTCACAGTAGATGATTTGAGGTGTAACACTATTTCTACAAGTCACAGTCTCAGCATTATGAAGATAATATCAGAGGAGACGTTTCCTGGTGAGTCACAGCTGGAAAGATTGTCTCTTCAGGTGAGAAATCAAGTGACATAACACAAAAAGACTATTGAATGCAACACTTTGTATTCACTTTGTATGCTGCTATGCTTCTTGCAGTCCTGTTTGGTCATGTTGACTCTGTGCTATACTGTTTCTATGCAGCAACACTTACTGCAGGTGTTCCTGTTTCTTTCTTTCTCCTGAATCAGAAGCCACTTAGAGTCAGTCAGAGAAGGAGGTGGAATATTCTCTTAACTGGTTTATTCATGGGAACAGAAAATCAGGGCATTTACAGTGTGAGCGGTTTGCAATGATATTACAGCAGGTGGGATTTAAAAGTACCCGTTCAATCTATTAACCAAACATTTATGCAAATGGCGTATAGACACCTGGCAGACATTTGTCTCTGTGACCCAATGAATATGTATTTTGTGGAGTAGCAGTGCAAAAGTGTGAAAACAGAAGTGGTTATTAAGGAAATGTAGATGGTTTTCTGTAAACACAAATATGTGCAGCAGTGAAATTTGACATGAAGGCTCCAGCTGTGTTTTTGGAAAATTCGACTTTACCAGAGTTTTTAAACGAAAAGTCACCTGACTGAAAACCTGCTTGTTCATTGGGTAGACCTGGGCCCTGCTCTCATGAGGGTGTAATTTGTTGTTCATACTGTAAAGCTATCCAAGAAAAATGAATGATTTTTGTTGTATAACTAAAACTTACCTGAGCTGACGTGATTCTCTGCGTACCTGCAAAATAGCTTCAGTTATCTTTTTTGGGACGTACTGTACTGAGTATTTGTATCCTTGTTATTTAACTTCATGGTAAAATAATTTATGCAGCAGAATCGGAAGAACCCAAAGCTTGAAATCCCACCGGCATTATTTCATGTCCTGTCTGCTTCTCGCCACATGGTGTGAGTAAATGTAGCCTTTCCAGTCATACTGATGGCGATGGGAGTTGTACACAAGCTGAGATGAAATGCAGCATAAGACGCTTAAATCAGGGGAACGAAAATCCTCCTGCATTCAGATTGCTTTAACCACAGTTCCCTTGGTAAAAAGCTGATACTTGGAGGATGTGTCAGAGTTTGGGTACAGAAACTTTCAGCTGCAGTCTCGATGTGCTGCTTTGCTTCACTGATTCCTATGGTATGGATCATCCAGGGTTTTACTTTAACCATTGTTTATTCTGGGATTGTAGATGTTGGTGTTAAGGATTTTAAGTATCTGTTATTCATTTTGACACCTGGGAGCTGCTCTATGCAACCACTGACACTGAGCAGCTTCAGAAAACTAGATTTAGGTGCCTAGTTAAAGGGCTTGTTGCAGTAGTTATTCAAGAAAAGGACAGTTTTTTTAAGTACCTTTTAACTATTTGAATTATTATGGGATTAATCTATCTATCTGCTCAAGTTGAAGGGCTACATGTAGGAGTCCAACTCCCCCTTCAGAATTTCACGGTCTCAGTCTAATTCAACCAGACGTGTCCCATGTTACAAGTCTGGGGGAAATTATCTTTGTGTCAAGGACATGTTGGTGTAATCCCAATCTGTGACTAATCTGATTGCACCGTCATCAACCCAGCAGTGTGTTTGTTCAATGCTAATTTGAAAGCCATTTCACACGGGTCTTAAGCTTTATTGTATCATCTCGGCTGCGAGCGCTGTGCCCAAACAACAGAAATTTGTTTTTTTGCGAGAGCTTGATCCTATCACACTCCCACTTGTCGTCATTGTAAAGAGGATTAAGCTCAGATTCGTCACGTCACGGCAGGAATTATTGGCGCTGAGATAATCCCTGATCCACCTAATTTGCCGTCACAGGCAAAAGAATTGGATGAATTCTCATGTGCCTCAAAAACCTGATGTGTTCTTATTGATCGGCATCGACTCCGAGTGTGTGAGCTCTGCAGTTTTGGGAGACGCCATCAGAGGTCCATTATCTGATCATTGATGGTTTGGAGGTGGTGCGTTTCTTCAGGTTGTCCGCACTGATTCTCCAGGGACACCTGGGGTTGTTCGGCTCTGATAAATCATTGTCAACTACAGATCATTATCATCAATTGACTCTACTTCACTTGCTCTCATCAGTCACCTCTGTGACCCGAGGAGCATTTAAACAACAGAGCAGTTAGTACGAAATGTTCAAACAGACAATTATCTCACCAGGGTAATCACTCATGAAAATGTGCTTGATTTAATCTCAGTGGTCACAGTAATATGAGGATCATTTTCACAGTTAACATAATAATGCTCTACATGATTTTCATAAATGTAATTTTGTTAAAAGGGGATATCGGGGCTGGTTTATGTTTCATATGTGGATAGATGAAAATTCAAGAGCAGTAGGTGTGCTGTGTGTGTACTCAAGTGTTTGTGTCATGCTTCTTTTGACAATTGCTTATACAAACTGACACATTTCACAGGCTCTCAGCAGGCCAATTCCTAAACAATAAAACATAATTTTATTAGTGTTTGAAATTTCAGATGTTGCACAACATCATATGTCTCCAGTCCTTTGGATGTGAATTGAATGAGTAGAGTTACACATTTGTTTGAAAACTGTGACATCTAATACCTAATGAGCTGAATGACAAATGAAAAATATTACTGAAGTGTTTGATTTCAGTATCTTGTAAAACAGTTCCACCTCAGAGCAGCCTAAAGGTCTGAGGATGAGACCCACAGGAGTCTTCAGAAAAATAATTTTATGTAATTCAGCAGACATGATCCCATTTAAAGAATATATAAAAATTTTGAGTCTTAGGTCCAAGATGCTCATGTTTTCTTCTCAGCCACAGTGTAGACGCAGTGTAATTTTACATCAAATCAACTTTAGAGGGTAGAACTGTTTGTATGTTAAAATCCTGACAATTAATCAATGTATTAATCAATGACTTCAGTTGTGTTAACAGTGCAAGTTTTTATGGTCATTTTGCTGCTCATGTCTTTATTCAGCATTTCTTGTAGGTCTCCTGATTTTATGGGATGCATTATTTATCCATGATGGCTTCTTAAATTAAGAAATTAATTTTACACATTTAGTGCATTTTTTAACAAAAATATATGAAGTAAAATAGTTGTAATAATCTGAATAAAGTGAGGTAAAAAGTTAAATATGTTGTTTTGCATCTCAATACAAGACAGTCCTATATAATACAGTTAATTGTGCCCAAAGATAATTGTAAATTCTGGCCACCCACGATGTAACTTGTGTCCCATGTTTTAGTAATATGAACTATATTTCCGACACATTTCTCACAGTGTTGGGAACAGTCTTGCTTTCTGTCACAGGATGTTTTATAAAAACACCTCAGGGCACATTTTGAATTTTTAAAGCTCAGATGTGTGTCACATGTGAGGGGAACAAAATCAATATCAGATTTTTACTTTGGGGGAATGACAGCATAAAGTGCAACGCTGGCCTGCAGACATGTGACCTTTTGCCAGCGCAACAAGGACGACCAGAGGGAAAGTCTGCTTATGACAGACACCGTGAGTCACTACAAAATATACTGTAGATCCCTGCATTCATAAAAATACTAAGCTGCTTTTCACCAATACCTGTAATACTGCTACAAGTTACAGCATTTGTTTACTTAAACTGTAATGCATGTTAAAGAAACTGAAAGCATTTAGATGTTGACAATTGTTGATTGTTGGATTATTTTCACACTTTTATTCATTATTCCATTTAATTATTTTTAGTCATAGCAGTGGAAAATTTAACAATAATAATCTCTTTTTACATAATGTTGGCATTACATTAGATGTAGATATCACAGCAGTATTTTGCTTATTCAAATCAAATTATCTCCAATCAGAGGAAATGAAAGATGCAAGTGTGAATAACAGTCATTTCCTGATTTGATGTCAGAGGCAATAACAACAAAAAGGAAGAGAGGATTAAAGACCCAGACAGGAAAAGAGTCATCCCTCTGCTCACTCTAACTGCCCTTAAAAAAAACCTCCAAGTCTCTCCTTAGTCACTATTTTTATTTTATTATCCTGAACTTCTCGTCCCAAATGATCATTCTAGCATCACTGATATATTGTGTGAGTGATGTGACTTCTAACCTTTGACAATGGATTTGATTTGATTTGTCTAATTTCTCCCGAACAGACAACGCTGACGATGACAATGTCGACGCTGTTTCTGCGTAAATAAAATATGTTAAAACTTTGAAATGTCCTAAATCCTTCGGTGGTTCTAAGTGGGATGCTGTTATCTAGGGTCAAAAGTTTAAAAAAAAAAAAGTTAAAAGATAAAAGTCTGAGGTGTGACACATGTTGGCTCTGTGCACTGGCATTTAAAAAATCACAGGCTTGTCAAATGGGAGGTCTAACTAAAGGTCAACATTTCAGACTTTGAAAGGCCACAATTGCTACAATACTTTGATGCATCTTGTCCCTGACTGGCCTAAAGCATGCCTCCATCAACATGTTTATTTCTTCCAGATTAGTTCATTTTCCAGTGGACTCAGACTGAATCATAAGGCAGCAGACTGAGTCAAAACCCCTCATACACTACAAGACTATTTGTCATTATAGTCCCTCAAACTGTGTCTGTCCCCTCTCTGTGACTTACTGTGTGCCAACCTGGATGTAGACCAGGCTTCATCCACTAAAACAGATGTAAACTGATACGAAACAAATGCAGCTTAAACATTTTTAAAAATCTTGCAGGGAATTCATTCATTCATTTCTGGTCATATGTTTATTAATGCCATTAATGTCGAGATCTCTTCATGTTTCATGTCTTCACAAAAACACAAAGCCTACCTCTCAGATAAGATATAAGTTAGCAAATGTGTCTGCAAAACAATTATATTAGCATGTTAAGAGAAAAAAAGTCATTTAACATGTTACAAACACACATAAGCTCAGAACCACTGTGACGTTTATGATCTGATTTATCATCTAATCATTTATGATCTGTTCACTTAAAGTTTTCAGTCATCAACATCATCAGTCAAGATGGTTGTAATATAATCATCTCTTTTATGATTTACGGCCATTGCAACATCATCAGCATCAGTGTCATCATTCAACAGCAGAGACAGACAGACAGGCAGAGACACAGAGAGAGCACAGCCTCATCTGTCAGCAGTGGACACTGTTCATTCACTTGTATTAAGACACAATCAATATAATGTTAACTAAAGGAGTTTTAAACAGCATCGGTGATAAGAGAGATAAGAAGAAATTGCTGAAGTTATGTGAAAGTTAAGTCAGGAGAATGTTTCCCCATTTATTTTTCACTGTTTTCCCTTTTTAAAGACTCTTTACAAAATTGTCAAAATTCCTTTAAAGACCAACACACAAAAATGTTTTTTTGAGCTGTTAACACGTCTATAAACTGCAGCATTAAATCATTGTATGAATAATGTTGTTAGCAATACAGATAATAACTTCAAATTATCTTTTGGGGGTAAAAGCTGAAATTAGACATGCAAAGCAATTAGACTGCTTTATTTTAAAGATTTCAGGCAAAAAATCTTTGCATCCCCAACTGGTAAAAAGGCACTACTGAGCTGCACAGTGGGTTCTGTGAGTGCTGAGACTGAACTAAAACAGTAAATGTGCTGTGAAACCAAAGAATGAGCAGTAAGGCTAAAGGGCTCTCTATAGCTGCAGAGTTGGTGATAATTCATTACCCTTTTTACATCACATGTAGGCATTTGATCCATTGTTAATATAAAAATAATGAGGAGCTTTAATTTAAATAGTGTTTGGTGCTTTTTGGGTGACTGCAGCCAAAAAACAATTGACAAACTGTTGGAATGTATTTTCAGTTTAAGACGTTATCGCAGCAATAAGCTTGTTAGTTTTCCTCAGCATCATCATTATCATTCATCAGTCAGAGAAGCACAGTGCTGTTATTTATCTAATGTTAACTTACTTTCAGCAGCGTCATCAGCAGCCTCAGTTATGATCATTATAATGTCATTATCAGTCTGATGATTTATGGTCGTTTACAACATCATCAGTGTCGCCGTTGACAACGTTTAACGCCACAGACAGACGGAGACTGCATGGCTGGGTCCGTCATCGGTAGTCGCCTCCGGGTGTGTGCGTGCGTGTGTGAGGAGGTCATGTGATTCTGCAGGCAGCTTGGCCGGTGACCTGACAGGCAGGGTGACCCGGAGCGGGTGGTAGCGGCGCGGACGGCGACAGCAGCCAAAGTTCATTTGCTGCTCTCCTTCACCTCCTCGTCCTCCTCTTCCTCCCCTCACACGCACACACACTCAAACACACATGCCTCATCCTCCTTCACCCTCCTCTTCCCAGTGTCTCCTCGGTGCCTGGCATGATTTGTTTTCAGATGTTTTTCACTGATGAAGGCGAGTTGGTTGGAAGGTCAATGTGTGTGTTTGTGTGCATGCGACTGCACACAGTTTCCCTTTTGTGTGTGTATGCATGTGTGTGTTATCTTTTGTTCATTATCTTGTGTGTGTATATGTAGAGTTTTGCATACGTCCGTGTGCACCTGCTAGCGTGTGTGTTCTTATTTATGTATATGAATACATCATGAGAGAAGACCTAACAAGAGATTTGTCCCCTTTTGTTTCATTTTCCAATCACGGCTCCTCCATAATTCCTGTTTTCACTCCGCAGACTGCGATTCTGATCAGTAGGTTCCTGATAAAGCGACAGCACTGACTGCATTACGTGTTTATGAATTGCTAATGTTGCTATTTATCATGCCGCGTGTCACGATTTAGCATTATTGAAAGTCACGGTTAGCGGTTTTACATTTAGAAGGTGAAAATTTAAGCACGATCGACTGTATCATCTGTCATTTTAATTTATAAGAGATTAATGCAGCGACTCTCCTCCCCCGTGTTCATCAGGAGTTACAACTAATGGCTGCATAATAATAATAATAATAATAACTTTTCCCCTTCCAAAACTCTCTTTGTTACTAGTTTTGGTCACTCCAACAACTTTCTGAACTTAAGAAAGTCTTAAAACCTTCAGCTTTTAACAAGCAAAAAAAAGTCGGATCCAGTTCATGTTCTTCCACTCTGTAGCCTGGTCTCAACTTTCTCAGGAAATAATTTTGTTTTCAATCATTGATACAATGAGCTGAGCTGAGAGAAGGTAGTCCTGAGTCTCGGCGCTGACGGGTGAGACTGACTGCTGCTTCACTGGATCTCTAATGTGCTGCAAAGTGAAAATGTTCCAGCACCAAAATGAATTATTCCTCATAAACACAATCCGTAACTTCTCCTCACTGTGAAAGTTTGGCTCAGGCAGAACCAGGATAAAACATGCATGTGAGGAAAAAATCCCATTAGGCTTTGAATAAATTTTTCACACATTTTCATGAGTCATGTTTAGGTTCAAATGTTCTAAGAGGATCAGCAAAGTGAATGAAAAGGATTTCTTTGCCAAGTGAATAAGTAACATGTTGTTTTCAATTCTCTAGCTGTTGCCATTTTTTATTAGCAGTAATACTGTCAATAACCTTTCTGACATTTATCTATTGAGCTTAACTCTAAATTTCTCCTCAAGTTCATACTGAAGATTTTTGTGGCTGCACGATCACATAAAACTGTATAAATGATGCATTAGTCATCTAGAACATTTCATATTTTCCAATAATTCATATTTGATATACAGTGGTTAGAAAATTCTACACTTTCACTTCAAAATTTAAAACCAAGTGGGTCCAGCAGAGTTTAGGAGGTTGATAGAAGTGAGACAAAGTGAAATTCTGCAGAAACTGGTGTAGATATGATGCTGAAGAAGCCCACAAAAATGCATTAATTGATATGAATTCGTCATTTTTATCAAAATTGGGCTGGTTTCCTTTTTTAAAATCAAAATCAGTTTGCACAATAACGGAAACACTGGCCACACAAGTTTCTACATCATGCAAAATGTAAAACAAGAGAAAATCTGTAGCTACAGTTGCTACATTTGAAGGTAGATAACAAGGGGAAGTAAGCAACGTGCTTTTTTTTAACAGCTATACAGCTCTTTCTTGTTGGTTAACAAAGCTCATTGTGAAGCTGTAGTCAAATGAAATGGGTCAGTACAGCAGCTTATTTATAGCCCAGATCACACTGCTGTCCATGCTCTTTCTCCAGGCGCAGCAAGAGATGATGCAATCAAATACAAACTGCACTACTACAAGTGGAGGCTAATGCGGTTCCACTGTAAGGCCACGGGTCAGTTCAGTCCTCGCTCAGCGAGAGGAAGTCACTGTCAGTTTACTTTCAATCTAACTGAAGCAGCGAAGCATTTTGTTCCAAATCCCAAGACTCCTCTCTTTAAAATGTTTATACAGCCTGTAACACAACAACTAAAAGCAATATTAATAACTGATAATTAGCTGTTTCTCCTGTATGAATGAATGAACGATAAACTGAGTGTGAAGTTCTAACAATGGAACAAAAAACTACTAAACTATTAAAAACTACAAAACCTTTGAGTTTCGTGCTAAGATCACTTAATGACATAAATTGAGTGCTAAAAGCAAAGCTAAATGCTATGTTAATGTTTTTATAAAATAAAAATCCAATGTGATGTTTAGGTGAAATAAGCATGATAGAGAGACTTAAATGCTTTCTTGTAATTGTACTTCTGTCTTTGGAGGATTTACATACGTTTTAGACCTTGAGAGTAAAGACATTTTAGAAAGAGGACACGTAGAAAAAGGATGTTTTTGGAAAATGAGGGAGTTTTTTGAAGGTGAGGAGTGAAGTAAGAACTTTTTTGGAAAGTGAAAATTTGCAGAATGGGAACCTATTTGCAAAGTCTGGACATTTTTGGAAAGTCAGGGCATTTTAGAAATTGATGATATCTTGAAAAGTCAGCATGTTTTTGCAAAATTTGGATTTTGGAAAATCAGGGAATTTTTGTAAATGGACAAAAAAAAAATCAAAACATTTTTTGAAAGTGAAGACATTTTGTGTTCCCTTCTTCAAAGGATTATTGAGGGTTAACTTGAGGGATTTGTTTTTTAGGCTTGTGGTTAGAATTAGGCTTCGGACATTAATTATGTCAATGAGGCTCCTCTTAGTAGGGTCCAAACATATCTACATGTGTGTATCACTGTCAGTGAGCATGATAGTGATTTACATCTTGGTAATCTGATAACTAGTAATGAACACAATCATTGTTTTATTGTTATAAATTCCAGGAACACCAGTCAAATGTACCCAGTTTGAATATTGAGCTGACATTGACATTTACTGTATACAAGTCAAACACAGCTGTGGTATATAGGTTGATGTGCTGATTCTTGTGGTGTCCAGGGAGCCAATCAGTGAGCTTTCTGCTTTCTTTTATTTGTTCTTATGTTTGTGGTCTATTTTTTCTTTTTTTTATTTGGCAATAAACTTCATATAGCTGTCCGCTTACTTCATGTGTTCATACAGTAGTGTGTGTGTGTGCGTGTGTGTGTGTGTGTGTGGAGTTTTATTGACTGTCAGTACTGAAGTCATTGCATGTCTATGGGCTAAAGGCCGTACTGGGGATTTGACATTATGCAGAGCGCATCTAATGAGCATGATGGGCTTAATAAGGTAAAGAAGTCAACTGTGCAAATACCACGGTCTTATTGTAAAATCAATGGCACTCAGCAGGACACAGGCCTGGTTAAATGAATTAGAGCATTAGTTTGAATAACTACTTTAATAAAAGAAGTGTGAGTAATAACCACTAATGCATTAAACTATAGTCAGCAAAGACTGTAAAAGTTCACTTTTAATTATTGTGTTTTTAATTAAATTAGATAAAACTAAATGAAGTTGAATGAAATTAAATGAATTTTATTTAAAGCCATGTGACGGACTGATGTTGTGTCCAAAATAGTTTCCTGCATTTTGCCCAGTGCATGCTGGAATAACCTCCTGGAATAAAGAGATAATAACAATAAATGAATGCATGAATCAGTGGTATTCAAAGATTGATACCCCTATAAAATACTAATCTTTCAGCTCTCGTATCTCACTTTAAAATAATTGAATCATTTCTCTGATAAGCAGTTCATTCACACATTTCAAGTGTATTTAAATTCTTTATTTTGTCAGTCTTTTGTATATACATTATACATACATTAATTCAGAACTGTAAAATATCTTTTTTATACCACTGCTACCCCACAAATAACTCAAAACTCATATTTTCACCTTATTGGTTTGTTCTGTTGCACCTCTTCCACTACTATCCCCTGCACTTTTAAGGATATTCCTGTGTTATATCAAAGTTTATTATTAATATTAGTTGATATTAATTGCTGTCACAAGTCAGTTTGATTTTAACACAGAGTGGAGTTACAGACATTCACACTGAACATGTTTCACTGTATTGTTAGTCCTGAGCTCTTTCACCTCCATTGGTTAAGTTCCTATTCCAAACACTAAGCATTAAGGCCTGTAATGTGAACGTAGCATAAAACTACTTGGTTAAGCCTAGAGAAAGATTACATTTAGGTAAAAGAATGTAAACCTGCTCTCTAGTATCTTAGTCGTATGCTTTGTACGCCTATCCAACCAGTGAAGAGGGTGGTCTCTTCTCCTGTGAAGTGCTTCTGTCTTTTATATGATCAGTCTATTGGCAGGCTACTGTGACCTTTAACCCTTGGCCCTTTTTACTCTTGGGTGCTTGTAACACTGCCAGGCTACTGCTGTAGATGATGAATTGCTTTGGATGTGAAACTCAACAATTCATGCAAAGAATGCTGATGTATTATGACTGCAATCCAATCTTACATTTATTTTTCTGCCTGTCAAAAGTTCTCTTTCTCATTACAATCCGATCACGACATCGCTTAGGCTACATCGCTTTATCACTTTTTGCATCTTTCTCTAACCTTCCTCTACCTCTCTGTCTTGCAGCTTGGCAGCATCGAAAGAAGCTGCGGCAAGGAAAGCTGCCTCCCCGATGCCGCCCTCCGAGTTCCTGGACAAACTCATGGGCAAAGTTTCAGGTTACGACGCCAGAATCCGACCGAATTTTAAAGGTAGGAGCTGCCACCAAGACTCAGTCGGATAAGACAGGAATGTAGCCAAACATTATCCTGAAAAGACCTGGTAATGTGTTGTCTCTGCATTTCATTACCTTTTCTATAAATACCTTTTTGAAGGGTTTAGCCAAGATTGTCACCAAGAAAGGTTTGTATTCATTTGTTTTATTAAAAGAAAAAAAAGAAGAAGACAAAACAAGTTTATATATAGAAGAATATAGTTATTGAAATTCTGTTGCTGTATGTTTAACCATCTCATGGTTTTGGTTGTTCACAATCTGTCAATCTCTTTCATTTGCCCTTTGCAGTGTGGAACAAAGGTAAATCTGCCAATTGCTCAACATGCTAAAGACAGAATAAGGCTATTTCAGGTGTTAGACCCCCAAACCCCTTTTTTCTCCCTGCCCCTGCTCCAATCAGACTGTAAAACATTCCCATTAAGATATATTTAGGATCTATAGTTATCATGGTGCTAGTTGGCTACATTCCTTGGTATCCACATAGTATCCTGAGTGCTTGTTTTGGTGGTCAAGGTAATGTGCCTCTCTCCCACAAGTGTGCTGCTAAATATGATTTCATGATGATTATGGTGATGATGATTTTATGAAATTTAGTGACCTCTCCCTGAATGGAAGCCCCCATAAAGACACATGTCAGAGGTTTCTATATTAAACTTCCTCACATTAGTAACACAGTCTGGACATTAATAAGTTTGTATGACAGTAGAGAACTGGGGCAACCCTCTGTATTCATTACAGTAAATGAATAATGCAACCAGTTAAAAAAAAAAATCATACAGCATCTTAACCAAAATGATTACCAAGTAATTGGAACAGGCACAGAAACAAAACTGGAATTGGCCTGAGTTTCACCTTGTGTTTTTCAACACACATATTTCAACTTATATTACTAATTAATAACGCTAAATGTTACATTTGAGCCTTGTTGCATGTTAAACACTGCCTTAACTGAGGTTTCCAGAATGGATGTGAGTAATTTCTATTGCCGTATATTTAGTTTGTGTATTCTGAGTGTACAAAATATTAGTACTCTTGTGACATTCCACCTTACATCTCCCCTCTAATCCAGAGTATATGCTCAGTACTTCAAGTATCAAAATCCTTATATCATATACCTGCATTTTTAATACATGATAACTTGGTGGTGCAGGTATACTGTCAAGGCAATATGACCCTTGGCATTTTCCTTGACACCGTGCGATCTGGAGATTAAAGTTTAAAGTTTGTTCTACTGTTGTAGTTATTTTAAATTGCTCTGGATATGAAAACTGGTTCAATCAGTAGAAAGAGGTACGTGTATTTCTCCTACAAGTTTTATCAAAATCAGAGCAGTGGTATCTGCAAGATAAGATTTAAGTAAAAATGTCGATCTTCACTCGTAGCAGTATTATGTAGAAATATAGCAGAGATTCATGCTGGATGGATATTGTAAGAATTACTACATTAAAAAAAAAACAGTGGCCTTTCTTTATAATTCTTCAATTATGCCAATCAACAAAATCACAGAGTTTCAGAGTTTTGGCTAATTTGATTTAGTGTTGTTGAATCTTCATGCATTTTTCTGATATTTATTTATTCAAATGTAATACTTTCATACACTGCTGGTCTGGTTTTGGCAAAACCCAGTATCCAACAGTGAGAGTTAGAAGTCACAGAGGTCTGGCAATATTCCTGTGAACCTCCACCAATGGCACTGATAAAACTTGGAGGGACGATGTACCTAGCTACTGACTGGCCCAAACGCTGCCTGCATCTTGCGTGGGATGTGATGCTGTCTGCATACTTGTCTGCATCTCCCCTTCATCTCTAAAGCAGATATAACAGGTGAAATTAAAAGGTGTCCTAATATTTTGTACACTGAACACACAGGTAAACAGACTGCTAGAATGTGCAGCAGTGAACCACAGCTTATGTTTATGAATGCTGCCATGGAGCTTTTTTTTCCCTTTTTTTTCCGCTGAGCCCATAATGGTATAACCCATTATATGGTGATCTCTGTAAGTGAGATTTCTCAGCTCACGCAAAATAGAATTGGGAGGGGTGGTGGGGTTTTACCGTGACTAAGTGTGTATTATTAAACCTGCCGTGGCTGCAAAACAGCTGAAACCGCTCGTCCCTCCTGACCTGCCAAGAATATGTTCTGGTGTTTTTGTGAGGCATCGTCGTCATGAGTCAGTTTTGGAGACCATTTCTATTTTTTTTAATTTGATTTCTCCGCAGCTCTGGTTGGCAACAATCCAGTGTGATTTACTGAGGCTAGCGCCGCATTGACCTTTACAAATCAGGATTTAAACAGGCCGACGTGACAGTTATTTGAATTTATAGCTTTTATGTTTTATTCGTTCTTTTAATGTGATGTAATTAAAAAAAGTTAAATGCAGATGAAAGTACTCTCTGGCAGTGTGTTACACATGCAGAGAATAATTGTCTTACAGTTTTCAAAATTTCCACCCCATCACAGAAAAATTTAGTAAACTAAAGTTCTTAAATAGGTAGATATTTTATTTAACTTTTCTTTTTTGGCTAAATGTGAACTGAGGGAGGATCTGTGATGAAAATACATATTCAGCAGGATGAGCACATCTTTTATGTAATCTGCTAAGATAATTGTGTCAGGGCTCCATTGTTAGCAGACAGGACCCAATGTGAATTTCCAGACTCTGTCATGGCTGTCAGGTCGACAGAGTGCCATAGCGTGAGCTCCCAAACTTGCTCATTCAAGCAGTTTTCCTTTTTTTGTGTGTGTGTCTCCTAACAGCTAACTATGCCACTGCATTAATCACGTTCATGAAATAAACAGCTTGACAGCTCTGCTCCTTAAAAAACTATGAGGGGGGAGGGAGGAACAAAAAAGTGTACTTGCACAGCATGAGAGGGAGTCAGTCGGAGGGGAAGGAAAAATGGAGGATTGTACGAGTGCAACAATTCTGAAATGATCCTATGTCACACAAAATAATAATTATAACACAGAGCCCTACTAGATTTAGGCACGGAAGCATGGAAAACCTTTAGGGTTGGATTTGGTGATTAATTGTGCACAATGATCCTAAAAGAATATATTTTTAATTAATATATTTTAATGTTGTATGTGTAAATACAACATTACACATGTTGTAATGTGTAAATAACACAGTGAATATATATTTTAAGTATTTAAATTAATCCTCATTTTACAACCCTCATAAAAAACCTCTAGTTTGAGAACCTAGTTTAGTGGAAGAATAATTTTAATAAAAATTGTGAACAACAATGATAATGATACATGTTGTATTGGGCAAGTGAAAATGGAATACTTATGTTCTAGAACGCTAAAATGCTACAAAATGTGTCTGAGCTGTGGGATTCTAGAACTAGGCCTGCTTCCGGAATGTTACATTGTTGCAGCATTCACAGAAGTTCATTCAGACAATTTGATGTTGCAGTGTTTGCTCAGAATTATCGTTCACTATTGTCTATTATTCACTTTGTAAATTATAGTCCCATTTAGAGTAAAATAGACGATAAAGCAGGGTATGCTTTAGGGTGTGGCTACCTTGTGATTGACAAGTTGCTACCATGGTGACTACTAATGTTGATTACGTAGCATAACCATGGCATAACCCCAGATTTACAAACTATAGGCATAGCCGCCACTATTTCACAGTATGTTCTCAGTTCATGAAAGTTAACTGTAACATTTTGGTCGACTAAAAAAAGTCTTGTTCAGTATTTGGTTGTATTAAAAGACCCCCTAAGAAGTCAGCTGTTTTTCCGGTAAGTACATTTAGTTTTAACGGTTTTAAGCCCGTTTTTCGTTAGCGGAAATTAGCATTAGCATTATCACAGTTAACCATAGACTGTAAATGCACCATGCTAACCAAGCTAGCAGCTAGCGCTAGGGTCAGCTCCACCCATCTCATCACTTCTGGCTCCAAAAATCAAAGATTGCGACGGTCAATTACAAGATAGTGACAGACTGCCAAACTCAAGGCTTCAAAATGGCAGTCCATAAACCAATGGGTGACGTCACAATGACTACGTCCATTTTTTTTACAGTCTATGGTCTGCACACTGCACTGTGAGATTCTGCAAAACAAGTGACATCAAACTGTGTTTATGAACTTCTGCTATTGTCTGTAAGGATTATAATACATCATGGAACCTAGAAGGGGAGGATCAAGAGAAATGCCATGTTAGCTATGTTCTGGATCATGGAATGAAGAAAAACTTGATTCTACAACTCCCTCTTAAATGTTGGAATGTTTAGACCTGTAGACATTTAAAACCACTGGAAACCGAAATCCACAATAGCCTTCTAACCATGTAATTTAGGGTCTTATGTACATAATAGCAAGCATCTAAAAAGTACTAGAAACGAGATTCAATCCAAATTCGAAATATTGTCAGTTTTTGTAAACTTTCCGGATATTGGCTTTGAATTGGGCGTGGTTATGCTCAGACATTTATTACGAAAATTACGTAATTAGTTCTACAAATCAGTCATTTCACGTTCCTCCCCACTCCCCCCTCCCTTCGTGTTCTCAGCAATGTGTTGTGAAACACAGAGAAAGCGGCCCTGAACGTGTCCCTGGCTCACGAAACTCAGATCAAACTTTCAAACTACGCATTGCTGATCAAATATGAAATTTTAGTGTACTGTTTAGCTGTAGTATGAGAAAGTTTGTGACCTGGCCGCTATGTTGAAAATGGACAAGGCAAAACGAAGCACCGCCTAGTTCCTGCCAGTAGCCAGGGAGATGTCAATCAAAACGTGATCTGCCACGCCTACACAGTCTTGAGAAATGGTCTAAACAGCAAAATGAGCTGTTTTTGAACTCGGTTTTCTAATAGTTCTGAATATTTATTTTTACTCATATTTTTGTGGATGCTTAATGAGACACTCAACTTTGATATCATATAGTCTTTAAGGTACCGAAATGTGGCCGGAATGCGGAATGTTACACTAAATGTTAACAGCATAATAGTGCAGCTAGTTTTTGCTAAATGCAAGATGATTGTGCTCCTCTTTTCCGCCTAGACAGTTTACACACACACACCTCATCAAATTAGCACCAGCCCTGCTAATTTCGCCGTGCAGCAACAGTAGATGGAGGGCGGGAAGGGAAACAGGGGAGATTTGCCTGAAGCTACGAATGTGCCAGCATGAGAGGAAATTACACTGATCATGACCGGGGGTCCACTGTGTGGGCAAAAAGCTTCCGATTGATTTAGCAGGTTCCTGCATCGGAGAGAGAGGAGAGCAAACACTCCTGACACATTCAGGACAAGCCATTTATAATCCATGAGTTCATCCGTTTTTTTCATTCTCTCTTTCTGCTTTCTCAGTCTTTTATTGATATTTTCCCTATCCTTTCTTTCCCTTTCTTGAATCCTTTGCCTCATCCTTCTTTCATTCATTTTGTGTTACCTTTCCGTCCCTGACGATTTATCAAGTTTTTCCTTCTTTGTTCCTGTTCATTTTCTCTTATTTTTCCTTCCCTCACACCTCTGTCTTTTCCTTCTATCTTTCTTCCTTTCTTTTTTTTGTTTTGTAATCAATCATCCATTTCTATACTTTTCCTTGTATTCACCTTTCCCACACATTCATCATTTATCATTATTTCTTGCTGTATTATAATCTGTCATTTTTCATTTGTTCTTTCATTTTTTTCTCCCTTGTTTGTTAATTAATTTATTCAAACATTTTAATTCATTTTCAGTTCAGCCTAAAAAAATATCCGTATAATAATCCATTCTATCATTTGTTCCTGTATGCTTTCTTTCTTTTTCTTTTCTCACACATCCTTTCCTCTTTCCATCTGTCCTTCATCCATTCCTACATATTTTTTTACTGTCCAGACTTTTCCGTCCATTTTCCTCTTGCATGGATGAAAGACAAGGTCATTAGTATCATGACCACCCCCAATGCATCTTCTCCCCTCCACTCTCCTTTGACCTCCCCCTTTCTTCCCTCCTCGCCTCCCCTCTCCTCCACTCCTCAGGCCTCCTCTGTATTCAAGCCTTGTTTACCGATCCCACTGATTCGTGAAACAAATTGGAGTCCTTTGACTCGTTTGACCAGGTGGGCATCTGGCAGCAGCCGAGCTCACAGAGCAGGAAGAGGCTGCACAGTTCCTCAGTAGTGAGGACAGGGAAATGTAGTGGAATGGCAACAATCGGCCTTTCTGATCTACTAGCCCTTGTAATGAATGGCCACATGGCGCTGCACAGATAAATGTGTATGAGCGTGAGAGAGAGATGGGGAATTAGAGAGAGAACCAGTGAGGGAAAGGTGTGTGTCTGTTTGCACGTAAGTGTTTGTGTGATTCCTCCTGTGTCTGAGTGTGTGTGCACACTTGATGAATGAAGCAGACTACAGCTGCGACTCCCCTCTCCTTCTCCGCCATAACCTTGTCCTTCCTCATCACTCAAGCCGAGCGGCAGCGAGGACGACGACTGCGAGTAAGCTCCTGGTTTTAAGCTCGACCAGAGCAGGCTGCTAGCAAGCCAGCTATCTACCCCCCCCCCCCATTTAACATCCTACAAGACAGAAATCAGTGCTTGAAAAGACCCTGAATGTGTCGCCAACCTCACACTCAGGGTGCACCAGGGCCGTTCAGCAGGTTTTCATCTTCAGCTCTCTTAAACGGCCACACTAGCTTTCTTAGTTCGGGTTTGCCCCTTCGGATACAATCCTTTTATTTCATGCTGCTCCCACGGTTGGTTTTGCAAAGCTCCCTCCTCCTCTCTGCTCATAAATCCCAGTGATGATCAGTGTAAAAAAAATCCTCTTGAGAATCCACCACTGTGCTTCTGAGCTGAATGACGTGATGCCCTCTTTCTCGTCCGAATAAGTGGACATGAGTAAATATACATAGTACGGCAGTATATTTACATGTTTGGCTTCCTCCTTTCTCCTCCTCCTCTCTTTCCCTTTTTCTCTTTTCACAGGTGGAGTGCTTGTTACTACACAATGCTACACTACTCTATACTACACTTGTATAACAACCCCCCCTTGTTCCTCCCTGCACCTTCTTTTCTCCTTGCCAGGGTTGAACGTGCCGAGGTGGGACTGTAGTTATTAGCTGTCAGAGCTTGACGTTCATTTGGTGTTATCAGCACTTGTTTAATGGCTACTTAATGGGATTAATGGGCATAAGGTAATGAGCGTGGGATGGAGGAATGGTTGCAGGGGAAAAAAACGAAAGGGCGAGGGAGGGGGAGAGAGCGAAAGAGAAAGAGGGGGAGGTAAGGGAAGGTAGCATTGCAAATGGCTATCCGACTTGGAGGGATTTGCTTACGACAGGAGATTGGAAAGAACCGCAGATGGCAAAAGTGCAATCCAGGGTCTCACACTGCAAACACAGAATATGTTTTCCACTAGCTTAGCACCGGAATTTTGATGCCAACACAGTTCCCAGTGGGCTTCAGCATTGCTCGGTTATATATAACACTTGCAGCAGACATGAATAAGCAACTCTGAGATACAAACTGTAATATCTACTCCGTACTCCCTTCTTATTTCTATTTTTCCTAGAGCTTACTTTCTACAAGGCTGGAGTGAGGGGACATCCTTGCCCAGAGGAAGGTCTCGTGTCTCTTTTAGTATTCTAGGTAATGGCCCTCTCCTTTCCAAGCCAGGAAATTTGGATGGGGACTATATTGCACGGAGCGAGGAATTTTAATGTCGTCGCAGAGGTGACTCTCCCCTGAGTTATGACAAAAATATTGATCACGCTTCAACGTCTAGCGGGAGGAGGCGGAACGGCAAGGGCAGCGAAGAGAGGAATATTGAGTAGTGTAATGGTAAAAGGCAGCCAAACGTACGAGGGCACTCAAGACAGACTGAAAGAGAGACTGATAGGAGGGTGGGGGAGAGGAGCGGATAAATAAAGAGAAGCACTGACAAAACAGCCAAAAGTAGAAGTCTGTACACTATAAAGAGCTAAAAGAAAAATGATCATGCTGGTAATTAAATCACAGTCAAATGAGCTGTGTTGTCAAAATGAATGAACTCAGTGTCTCTTCAGCCACACAGTTTGCTATAAATACCTCACATCATTATTGTTTCCTCTTGATCTAAAGATAGTAAAACATCTCTTTAGCTCAAGGCAATGTAAAGCTAATGTGGGATGTGTAAGAACAGTTGACGGCTACATTATTGTGTCTTCCTCCCTGTGCAGCCCACTGGTCCATTGCAAATAAGTTTGTAAGGAGGGGAACAGTGCTTTATAAAAGGCCAATCAGTCCTCCAGTGGAATCCCATCACACCTCTAATTACCAGCTTGTGGAAAAAAAGGTGTAAGCCCACCGTGTCAGTCTAAAAGGCCTGATGTAGAGGTTGACACATAATTGTTTACCGCTGTGACATGATCACAAAGGCGGTGAGCTGTTGTTTTCAGGCTCTACATGGCAGACATGTCTAATCGCTGGCTGATGCGTGCAGCCTGGGAGTACACCGAAGAGAGAAAAAACATTTAGGGAAAATCCCTGTACTCATTTCACAAAAAAATACCTTTGTTTTTCGACACAAAGGCAAGGCTTTTTTTTTTTGTTTTTACACCTCCCCTGCAAAGCCAGGAGAATTGATTCTGCACAGTGCTAGTAATTAGCTCGCGTTATGAGATCTCCGCTGCCAGCAAAGCAAAGCCCAAAAACCAAAGCTGCTGTGGTTTTAATGCCAGGATCAGGTGCTCAGATGTTCGACAGACTGCCTGGCCGCGGGGCTAAGCTCGGGCTTAGCCCTGACACAGAGAGATTGCCGTGCTCAGAGGAGGGAGGAAAAATTGCCTTTCATGGATTCAGGCAGATTATAGAGTTTAAGTCACCTGTCTACAACAGTTCATGGTCGCGACGAATACTTTCCATCTATCTTAGGAGCCATTTCCCTTTTTTTTTCTGGCTGACAATGACAGATTACAATATTGCTCCCAGACTTCTACTCGGTGTAGTCGCCATCCTTCACAATGGCAGTTGTCAAGTACAGCAAAGCAGGCCGGGCCCGGTTTACCCAGTTCAATGTGGTTCAGGGGGGAAAGAGGACATCAATCAACAAATCTGAGCTACAAAAGAAAAAACCTCCTCTGTATGTAGTGGGAGGACATTTTTGGACTGTGTTCACAGAGTAATTGAAAGAGAAAAAAGCTGTGTGGTGACATTTCTAACTCTGTTAAGAATTAATTGCAAAGAACTCCATTTAGCTGTGAAACACACAGATGTGATCGATTATTTGCTCGGAAAATATTTAACGTGCGAAGGTCAGAATGAGCTGTATACTAGTTGACCTTTACATAAGGATATTTCTGGAGATGGATTCTAGAAAGTGTATTTCATACACAGTGTATGAGGCATCGCTACGTGCATTTTACACATAATAAAGGATGAAAGGTGCAGTGTTGTGGGGTCGGAAGAGTGTCTGTTGATCGAAGGACAGTAAAACTTTTGTACCTGCTTCTGATACTTTCTTGAACTTCCTAGACGAATCCGATAAGCCACTGATCGTTAATGACACATCAGACACAGTCCTTTTGTAGAACAGATAGTAACTTTCCTGGAGTGAACAGGTGAAAAGGCCTTGTCACTGTGAAACAATGAATCGTTCGGCCTCAGCTTCCAAATCCTTGACATTAGCAAGTCGGCAGTTTTCCATTATAAATCAGCCTCTCTGCAGATTAAAAGGTCCCTTTCTGTGGTATGACTGAAATTATGGGGCCAATTTGGAAGAGGTTGAAGATTTACATTTTTTTGGGGGGGAAGAGTACAATCTTTTGTCATTCCAGTGGCGTACGGCTCCATTTCAGCCAAATGACTTAAAATTAATGGTGCCCATTTGAAGGAAGAAGTAGAATTTCATTTCAGATTTGGAGATCATTTATCCATTCCTGTGGGGTTACAGCTCCATTTCTGTAGCTGAAGTCAAATCATTATAAGGGACAAAGAATCCATTTTGAGAACTTTGTTACTAGAGTGGTTCATTTCATTTAGAAGTTGGTCAAGTCATTCTGGAATATGCAACTAACCACCAACCTGTTGCCCAACAGAAAAGAAAGACAAAGTGTGATTTCCATGAAGGCCAAGTGAGCCACCAATCAAAACGAAGCCAGTTTGACATGTAGTCTTTGCATTCTCCCCGCCCTCCTCCTCCTCCTCCTCTTCCTTCTCTCTGGCCTCTTGCATCTCCTGTAGTGCATTTTGCTAGTCTTACTTCAGCTCCTCTTGACAGAACTGCATTGCAACCCTCCTCTTCCTCCTCCTCTTCATCTCAGTGCATCGCCTCTCCTCTCCTGCCCGCTGCAGTATGGCAGTAGATTGTACCTCTACAGACTCGTGCATCCCTCCTTCCTGCTATTGCCTTCACAGTATGTTGCCCCCCTCCCTCCCCTCTGCCCCTCCTAAGTCTCCCCCACTGCCACACACTCACCCCTGCTGAGTGTTGGCAGCAGTGCGACAGCTTAGATAATCGAGCCTTGCTGTCTTGTTCGCTCCTTGATAGACAAAGCGGTTGTTTTCCTTAACGAGGACAAACAACGTATAGTTGGTTACGTGTTGTTAGAATATGCTGTGTTTAATTCTGATCTTTTTTTTATTAGACCCCAAAGGCTCCAAAAATGAAGCTACTCACAAGAAAGGTACTTTCCTTTTCTTTTTTTCCCTTTTTCTTTTTTTCTTCTTCTTTTCTTCCCTGACCATGGTTTTGTGTTTGTCACTCATG
Organism: Scomberomorus guttatus; assembly: GCA_038419695.1. Taxonomy (NCBI): domain Eukaryota; kingdom Metazoa; phylum Chordata; class Actinopteri; order Scombriformes; family Scombridae; genus Scomberomorus; species Scomberomorus guttatus. The sequence continues at coordinate 3,539,037 of CM076452.1, forward strand.
CAATGATGAGGCATTTTCCAAACGTTGACAACACTAGGAATGTTAGGGAAATGCCTTTTTGGTTTAAATATATAGACATTGCCATGTGTTGTTTTAGGTTTTGTGAATAAAAATGGTGCCAATTTTAATGCCTAGAAATCACTGTAGAACATCTGGTGACAGGAGCAATTAAGCAAAAGAGTATTTGTCAGACATCAGCAATAATTCTAGCTTTACTTAATTCATTGTGTTGACACAGACATTTTTCTCCCTTAATGCCACGCATAATTGTTTCATTAGTGGCAAAAAATGTTAGAAAAAATTGCTCAGTATGACAACAGTTAATTCCTCCAAAACAGCAGATATTAAGCCTTTTATCCCGGGCTCAGGTGTGCCTGTTTCCTGACAGTTCTCTGTGGCAAAACAAGACCTTTTCTAAGAATGTAATGGTTTTTATCTCCCTCATGAAGGCAAATTCAGACATACAGCTCTTTTTATCCTGGCTTGTCTGTAACCGACCACTGTAAAATAATTATGCTGGTCAGAAAATTTTAAAACTGCTGCAATACTTTGTTTTATAACAAGCCTTTTAACACTTAATCATGGCTGATGTGCAAGGTCAAATGTACTGTAGATATATGACACTGGACATCTATGGTGCTAAATATAGACGCTATAATACTTAAGTATATTATGTACAATGTTATGTAGAATAGAATAAAACCTCAACTACCTAATAATTGTACACTTATTTTCTTTAACCAGGAGAGTCCCATTGAGATTAAGAATCTCTTTTTCAAGGGAGACCTGACCAAGACAGGCAGCAGCATAAATAAAAAACACATAGTTAGAGACAGAAAACGAGTTAAAAATGAGTTAAATTTAAAAAGAAAATAAAAAACAAGCATAGCGAAGCTCACATTTCAAAAAAGAAATTTCTGGGAATCAGTTGCCTAACCAGGTAAATTAAAAACATTTATATCCAAGCGAATCTGCCTCTAATTCTTTCATTTTGGATTTAAAAGTGTTCATCAAGATTAATTCCCATACAGGCATTTTGGACAGAAAGCATAAAAAAGTCCTGAGAATGCAGAGTAAAGTCCAGCACTTTTCTGCATAATAAAAACACATAGGTAGTATGGCAACAGACCAAGAAGCCTAGGATTGGCCAGAGCAGGCCATCCTACCCAACAGTATAACTCACAGTGGTGAGTCAGAGCTTTACAATTGGTAATGAACCTCAAGGAAGCATTGTAAACTGTGTCAACCATATGAAGACACTGAGCAGAGCTATGCATATATAAAACATTACCATATTTCAACACAGGTAAAAAAAAAAAGCGGCAGCAACAAGTTGCTTTTTTTACATTAAAAGAAAAACACAACTTATTTCAAAAATAAAAACCCAGTTTTAGCCTCAGTTTTTCACCAGGTACTGCACATGTGGCTTAAAAGTGAGTGAGTCATCAATCAATATACCCAGGTATTTATAAGAGTTAACAACCTCTATTTCACTTCCCTTAAGAGTGACCACCAAAGGGATATTTCATGGTCTATTCTTAGAGTTGGTAAACAACATAAGATTAGGTTTATCTGCATAAAGAACGAGTTTCAGCTGAAGTAGGATATTTTGGACAGCAATAAAATTTTGCAAGTATTCAATGGCCTGTACAAGGGTTGAGGCACAGCAGTATACAACAGTGTCATCAGCATAAAAATGAAAATTAGCATTTGATACGTTTTGACCCAGATTATTTATATAAATAGTGAATAAAGGTGGACCTAATACAGAGCCCTGTGGTACACCCTTACACCCAGATACAGTATCAGAACATAGACCATCATATCTAATGCACTGAGACATATTACTAAGGTAGTTTGAGAACCAAGCAAAGTTTTAAAAGATCACGGTCGACTGTGTTGAAAGCTTTGGACAAATCAATAAAGAGTGATACACAATGTTGCTTCTTGTCAAGTGCAACAGAAATGCTGTTTACTACCTTCAGTGCAGCTGTGATGGTGCTATGTTTCTAAAGCCTGATTGATATGTTGATAAAATAGCATTGTTGTATAAAAACTCCTTAAGTTGATCACTCACAAGAGATTCAGAATTTTAGCCAGTACTGATAATTTAGATATTCACCTATAGTTATTTAAAGTAGTTGGGTCACTGTAAGGTTAAAAAGATATGCAAGAGGCTCTGTTACAAAATCAGCTGCCAAATTCGAAAAGTAAGGATCAATAAAACCAGGTCCTGAGGGTTTTCTCGGGTCTAAAGCTTGCACAGAGAAAGGTACGAAATTAAAAGACAGACCAGTATACACTGGAAAACCAGTACAGGGTGTTCCAGTGTATACTGGTCAAACATATAAGAGTCAGAAGAGTCAAACATATAAAATGCTTGTTAAAACAATTCAATAGCTCTGTTTTGTCATGAACAGCAACAGAATTCTTAATAACAAAGGTAGGTACAGCTTGAGAGTTATTGCTCACAGAAAGCGACTTTTCCAAAACCTCATAGGGTCATTTAGATTTTCAGTGGTGACAGACAAATAATATTCTGATTTGGCTTTCTTGATAAAAGATGAGTATTTGTTTCTTAGTTGTCTAAAAATAAGCCAATCAGTGGTAGAACCTGTTGTCCTTGCCTTAGCCCAAGCCACGATTCACTTATGAATAGTATCTGCTAGCTCAGAGGAAAACCAGGGGTTATCATGCCCCTTTACTCTGTATCTCCTGAATGGGGCATGTGCATTTATGATTTGTCTAAAACCCTCATTAAAATATGTCAATGCTGTCTCCACATCAGGGATCCGCTCAATTCTACTCCAATTAAAATGAGACAAATCATGATAAAACCCCTGTTCATTAAAATGTTTAAGATTCCTCTTACAAATGACACATGGTTTGAATTTAGGGACCTTAGTGTTCCTGATAGCAGCAATAACACAATGGTCACTTAGGTCATTGCAAAAAACACCAACAACAACAGCATTAGTCAGAATCAAGTCAATTAAGGAGGACTTCTCAGGTTATTTAAGATTTGGACGAGTGGGTGAATTAATCAACTGGGTAAGATTGACAGAATCACAAAAAGATTTAAAATCATCAGATACTGGCTTAAGCCAATCCCAGTTAAGATCACCAGCTACATCAATTTCACTATATTTTAGTCTGGATAAAAGGTGAATCAAAGCCTGCAACGCATCATTTAAGGCAGAGACCTATAACACCCAACAACAGTTATACAGAGGCCCTCAGCAATATCCACATTCAATGCAAGAAATTCCAATTGCTTACAGATTGATGATTTCATGATTGATTATTTGATTTCACATAAATAGCAAGACCGCCCCCTTTCTTTGGTCTGTCAGCACATTAAACATTGTATCCATCCATGTCAATATCTTCATCAATAACTGATTTTGTCAGCCAAGTTTAGAATATTACAACAATGTCTGCATCTGTTGATTTAACCCATATTCTAATCATGGATAATAAACTGCGCACATTGAGACGAACAATATTTAGATCAGATAGAGATTTAAAATCAGATGGCATCTGAATACACTGCAACTCAGGGCTAGGGTTAGGTTGCACGTTACCAGATATAAGTAATAGTAAAACAATCAGCCATCTCTGTAGCAACATTACATGACAATTCCTTTGACATTTCATACGTTAAATCCGAATGAGAGGGTTAGGGTTGAAAGTAGTTATTTAAAGCCAGAAGGCTTTGAAGGTGGGTTAAGTCTCTGGGTAATTACCATGATAAGTTCATGTCCTGTGCCAACCGCTTTGGGGTTTGCACGGATTGGACAACAGCCATAGAGCAAGTACATCCATAAGCAAAGTCCAGCGTAAGTCCCAACTCGTAAGTCCCACACAGACAACACGCAAAGTAAAATAAAGAGAAACGCTAATGTCTCTGTCCAGAGAATGTGCCTGTGTGAGGGCACAGCAGGCCGCAGGCAGAGGAGTGGAGATGGGGAGGGAGGAGGAGGAGATGCGATGGCGAGGGCAGGTGGAGAGGCCAGACAGGTGGAGACTGACGGAGCAGGATCGGAGCAGATTACATCCCAATTAGATGGTCCAGGGAGGAGATATCTTTAAAATCTTCATGAAATAAAGTTTGCAAATGCTCTATAAATATCTTCATTTACTTCAGTGTGAATGTTAAAAGAATAAAAGACTTGTTAGTAAAAACAGACGACACTTAACACTGACGTGGACTGAGATGCTGCCATCTTGGTTGAGTTAAACAACTGAAAAACATCAGGCAGAACAAGGAAAATTAGAATGAGAATGAATGAAGTTCAAACAGATTTACTCAGTGAAACATGTACCAACCTGACAGTGATGGTGCCGATGTGATGATGTTTTTATAGGCTGTCAACTAGTGTACAACTTAAATTATATTTTAACTTATTCTTAACGACAGTAAATATAGTTCATACTTACAGTAACAGAGTGGACAATTTTACTGTAGGTTTAGTAAGTATAAGTAAGTGTAGTAAAATCTCTAGAGCATTGTATCTGCATGTGTCACCTACCAGACAGCTGGAAACTAACATAACAGTAGTACAGATCCTGACTCAGCACAACCTTCACTAAGTTAAAATATGTTTTATCCAAAACTGCATTTGGATCCTTGAACAGTAGTGTCCTGCAGAGAGAAACAAAACTTTAGGCATACAATAATATGCATTTTGGGCATCTTTCCAAACTCACCCTTTAGAGGGACTTGCCCTTTTGTTTTCATACATTCTGTTTCATCGTAAGATGTAGTATAGTACAGTATAGTACAGTATAGTATAGTATAGTATAGTACAGTAGATGTAAGGGGACAATACCCTACATGTGGTAACTTCCCCTGTTTTAATACTTTAGCTAAGCCTCACTGTTGCTGTCCTTGCCAACAGTTTAATACTTTACTCTGACCTGTGGCAGTATGCTGACACTTCTCAACTGTGTGTGTCAAACTGTCAGGTTACTAGAAATTAGCAAAGCAGAACACCTGCCAGCCAATCAGAATGAAAAATTCTCAATGGCCATGGCAGAGAGGATACAGTAGTATAGTGTGATATAGTATAGTAGTATAGTATAGTGTAATATAGTATAGCATAAATAAGTAACAGTATGGGACTGTACAATGACAGTAGGCTATAGCACAGCAATAGTGTAAATGTGTACAGTAGAGTGTAGTACAAGTAATATATAGTGCAGTTTAATACAGTATAGTTCAGTAACAGTAAGTTATTTCTGGCATAACAAGACCTTTTCTGAGGTTTTGTCTCCGTCATGAAGGCAAATTCAAAAAAACATCTCTCTGCCTGTGGCGTATGGTTTATAACCTTTCTCCACTTCCAAATTATTAAGCTGGTCAGACAGTATAGTAGAGCACAGAACACTACAGTATTGTATAGTACAGCAGAGCAGAGTACAATACGGTACTGTATATTACAGTGCAATATAGAATCTAACTAGAATCACATCTCTCCATTTGTTCTGTGTTGTTCCATGTTGAAGAATTTCTCTCAGCCTATTGGCTCATTAGCTTAACATGCTAACGCTTGTAGCACAGCAGGCCCTTTACACTGTGGCTCCTGTCACTTGTAACTAATGTGTATGTGGCCCTAATTTGCATGCACAGAGTGGAAGCCATAGGAGAACCCCACATACACACACACACACACACACACACACACACACACACAGACTCTGCATCCATCCTGTAATTAGTGCTGCAGGACTTTCCAGACAATTACAGTTGGTGATGGAGCAAACAGCAGAGGTGATGCACTGGGCAATCTTTTTGGGCAACGCTGCCAGAAACAGTCGACAGAGTGCAACAGGAGTTAAGAAAGGTTATTCCAATGTTTTCGGGCAACAGAGTACTCCTGACTGATTATAGAAACAATGTTGAGGAAACATCGGGGTCCCTTTACCCGAAAAGTTGACTCGGGTCACGCCGTCTTAAGAAGATTAAAACAAAAATTCATCCACAATACTGCAGATATGATCCTTTTGTGTCTGATTACGCTGAGTGACTATTGAGAGAGGCTCTGTTGGTTTGCAGACTAAAGACCCCAATTACCTCCTGAGCTTATTCTGCTGGCCAATACTGTCAGCTTCACAGGAGACGACATTTTATATTAGCAGGCAGCAGCCCGTCTGCTCCCAGGCTGCTGCGATGCATAACTTACCCACTGGCTCAGCAGAGGAAAAGAAAAAAAAAAACTGCAGAGCTAATAAGAAATAATTTCTCATTTTGATGTTCAAATAGAAGGAGAAAATTGTAGCTTAAGATAAGAGATCTGTTAGAGAGAAAGCCAATCAAAGGCTGCAAAAATACAAATGTTTGTAATTACTACTGTGGTATTAACATTTTTCTGTGCCTTCCTTTGCTGTTTATAATATATTTAACTGTGGTTAGACTTTAAACGGATCTAATTCCAGTGTAATAACTAATGGGAAATTAGGCAACATGCACAACAATAATATAGTGTTCAATAATGTTAGAAAGGTTTAACGTTTTGGAAGGAAACAGTCATTCAATCAGGAAGTACAATCACTGCAGGCTGCTTCTGTACTGCCACAGAAGGATGTGTCTAAAGAAACTGCAGATATTGTATAAAATAATAAATACTTTATTTACTATCTTGTGTTGTATATAGTAAGAATTTAAGGGTTAAAGTTGATTGTATATGGTGAGATGATATAAATTTCCCTCCCCATGGCTCAGGGTGTGTTAGGTCATCGTGGGCAATGCTGCAAATCAAAGACAGGAATATTGTATTTATGTATGATTTTTGCATAAAATCAATAAAGTATATTGACTTGTCAGGCATTTAATATGATGGCTTAACCAAAAACAGACATTCCAGTCTGATTATTTTATCCATAAACAGGCCTTTCAATTGCAGTTGACTTCCTATAACTATATCACACGATATATCAATATCACAATATAGAATTACATGTCAACAACTGATATTTTTAAAATGTATTTTAATTAAGAAATGAGTTCAAACATAGGTATGTATCATATATTTGATGCAACATACATTTTCTTAAAAGAAATGTGCCATCTTTAATTCTCAATTCAGGATTGATAAACTCTGTTGTATATGAATAAGCAGTTCTATTGTTGTACAGGTGTTCCCTATCTGGTCGACTTCATTTCTTCACATTCTCCCTCCAAAAAACTCTGTTTACCTTGACAAACTGTGAGCTAACCTAGAGGCTCATTTAGCAATGAGAGAAAAGACAAATATTAATGTTTACATGCTAGAACTAGTTTACATGCTAACATAAATCAGTTAGTATTCTAGATAAAATAGGATAACATTATCTGAAAACAAAAAATCAACCAGATGGAGTATTGATGAGATTATGAGCTCTTGATCAGAAACAAACAGAATTTGACCTCCAATATGACCATCAGGTGCCATGTTAAACCACCTGAACACACTCTATTGACATCTAAGAACTTATTAAAAATAATTTGACATGCTGGAGATTAAAGCTCATTGATTTCCTCTGATCGTGTTTCTAACTCTGCATAGCAAGCAGTAAGAGAGTATTTTATTTCCTTCCACTGGCTTTACTTGATCCGCAGTCAGTATCCTCAATAGGACCCTGAAACATTTTATGTGTAATGGCAGTTATTGACATCCACGCAAGCTCTTTATCATCAGCAATGGTGCTGCTAATATTTGCTACAAAGTAGCGTGCAGGAATGGCTCTATAATCTGCAGAAACGGTTGGGTTTAGGCAACTTTGGTGGAAAGGGGGAGGGCAGCAGAGGAGACATGAAGGGAAAAAGATTACATTAATGTAGAAGGCAGAGAGCAAAGATGTAATATGAAGAAATGTAGGGGGTGGGGGACTACGAAAAGGAAGGGAATAGAGAGGCAAATGCGAGGAAAGGACAACCTAGTAAAGAAAAGGGTCAGGAAGAAAAAGAAAAGAGAAATGAGGAAAAAATTAAATTATGTGAGGAAAGGAAGTAAAAAATAACAATAAATGTATTTATTTAGACGGTTTGAAATAACAATAAGAAGAAACAAACTCAATTAAAGGACAGTAAAGGGGAGGGGAGGACATCAAAGGACACATGAAGAAAGAAAAAGGAAAATGATTAACAAGAAACAAAAGTTAAAGAATGGATGAATAGGAAACCAACAAAAGGAAAGAATAAACAGTGAAGAAAAGTAGCACAAAACAGACAGAAGGACCAGACAACAAACAATAAGCAGGAAAGAAATAAAAGAAGAGATGAAGACGGGAAACAAAACAAAGCGACAGCAGAGGTAAGAAAACGAATAAAAGAATTGAACAAACCAATGTGGAGACCTGGAGCAGCGTGCTCATCAAGGAGGAGACGTAGGAGGCAGGGGAGACTGGAGGAGAGAAAAGATAGGAACGAGGACACAAAGAGAGGGGGGAGATGGAGGGAGGGGGCAGGGAGAGGAGATTTCTCTTCCAGCGTGTTCAGCAGAATCCAGTCAGCAGGTCAGGGCCTGAAGCCTTGCCATGGCCGTCGGCAGCAGCCGTTCTTCCTGATTAGAGGCTCTGCTGTGCTCCTTCTGTTGTGGGATGTTCAGCACATATTACGCACAACTCACCTCCTTGCACCGGCGCTTTATGCAGATTAATGTTAGGCCAAGGGATATTTGTCTGCTAACAGATTCTGGGCTCTCCTTCCCCCTCGGTGCCATGCGAGAGGCCCAAGGATTCAATCTGTCTCTGTAGATTTATGCTTATCCAAGTGCCCAGTTTCGTGGAGGACAGCTTTGTAATATGATTGCATAGTGCTTTAGAAAGGTGACACTTTAATGTAACGACTGCAGGTTGGAGCATATTGCGGTTATTTTACTTTTTTATTGAGAGCAAAAGAAAAAAAAATCTGCTGCTATGTAGATTTATGCTTATCCAAGTGGCCTGTCTCATAGAGAACACCTTTATAATGTGATTGCACAGTGCTGCAGAGAGCTAACACTGCACAATGATTACTGCAGGTTGGAGCACATAGTGTGGTTTTAGTGAATACAAAGCAGAATATCCCCCTACACAGATTAATGCCTATCCAAGTGGCCTATTTTAAAGAGTATATTATGGATGCACGATTCTTTAGAAAGGAAACACTGGGGTGTGATTGTGAGGGCTTTCCTCGACTATATAAATCCCAGTTCTCATACCTAAATCACAAAATACTGGCAGTGCCTTGATTTTGGATCTGTCACCTCTATGATTAAGGTCTGGTTAAAATAAGGCAACTAAAACTACATGTTAGAGAAGGTTAGAGGGAGATTGTTTTCATGGACACAGGACATGAATTGTGGACACTTGTGTCAAAGTCAAACATCCGCCAGTGTCCTTGGTAACCCGTCTTTAACGAGTAAGCATGCACAGTTAGCGTGAGGTACTGTGCAGGGTGAAGAGCATTAAATAAATCCTTACCAATCCTACAAAGCAGCTAATTAAGATGCAGGGGACTACATCAGAAACAATCACAGGGTCTTTCAACGTGCAAGAATGCATTTTTATTTTATATTCTGGTCACCCCACTGTTTCACATATTGTCTGCAATGCTTTAGATTTCTTATCCAAATCCAAACAATTTTTTTCCGTTGTTTTCTCAGAAATTTACTAATTAGCCTTAATGAGTATACCAGAGAGAATAATGCATTTTTAACACATTCTTTCATAGGCACCATTTTAAATAAGATATAGATATACAGGATATAGCTTTACGAACTGCAGAGGATGCATATCACACTTTCTTTTTAGATCCAAATGAGCATGTAGTTATTGTGCAAAGACGTATGGGCTATATATTACTACCACTGTCAGATGTCAGCTTATCTCCTTTTTTTTTTACAAAAAAAAATGTCACTGGCATTTTAAGGCCAATGAAAATGAAGAAAGTATTACCCTTGTGCATTGCAAGTTCAGAATGAAAATTCATACATCTGTTTATTTTACTCTATCATCCTATTCAGCTTCGACAAAACACTCAGGGTCTAAATGAAAATATAAAATAAAATAAAAGTTGTCTGAATGCATTAATAGTAAAATAATATTAAAATTATAAAAGCTTTATTTAATCTTGAATTATAGAAAAACAAGGACATGATGATATTGACTCAACCTGTTTTATCAGTGAGTTTGAGAGAAGGAGTGCATGTGAGTGTTTGTGGGATAAGATGAGGGGGCGGCGTGTGTGTGTGTGTGTGTGTGTGTGTGTGTGTGTGTTTCTCCACTAATCCCACATGACTATCTACCTTCCTCTCAAGATGATTAAAAGCATTGAGCTAACAGCGGAGCATCACGACACACCATTAAATCACAGACTGATTTACTGAGCAGATGACCATCTCACAGACACACACACACACAAGAAAAATGTCCATCTGCACAAAACTCACTATCCAGCAAACAAACATGCAAACAACAAACAGGAAGGATCAAGCAAATACGTACGCTCAGGTTCACATGCATAAACACACACACACACAGATACAGAAACACACATATACAGCGCAAACTTTTCTGCTGCCTCTTCCGTCTCTCACTGACACACAAACACTCTGCAGCATCACTACCTTTCTGTAATCCATTGGAACAAAGCTCCAGTCACCTCATCTCTGTCGCCATGTTGGCGCCGTAGACCTGCTATTGATTTCTGTCCCTCTGTGGTCAAGCAGCTGCCAGCCTGTCATGTCCACCCGTCAGTCAAAACCTGGCCTGGAAAGCGCTGGAAGGTCCAAGAGCGCTGCTTTGTAATTCACTACAGGGTTAGGCCCGGGTTTGTCTCTCCTGGACGGTATTCATACTCTTGCAATTTTTGTATATGTGAAAAGAGACAGAAATGGTTGTGAAAAGTTGAAACCCTGGCTCCTTTCTCACCTCCACTCAGCTGTGTGAGGTGGGTATGAATATTGGATCCTGGTTTCAAAAAATTAGAGAAATTAATAGACTGACACTGTTTTTACTATCTGCTATTAGAGAAAGGCTATATCTTGAGGAAAGTGACCTACTGGTCAGTTTCAACTTAACCATATAATGTTCTTGCAGTAAAAGTCAGGTTTCTGTGTCCCCCTGAATCAGAGAGTGGGATCTGTGTTTAGGAGCCCACTGTGGACAGCAGTAGTGAGCAGTGACTGGCCAGGTGCGCTCAAGTGTGAAAATGAGTTCCAGGTGCTTGTTAAACTCTTTTCCAGTTCCTCCACTGTTTGTGTTAATCGCTGAATCCCACCAATCGTCTTTATGTTGCAGCAATGCAGGCAGTGACCATTTAGACAATAGACTGCTGGAGCGTGACCGATATCTGGATCAGTATCTGAACAACTGCTGGTATAGATATGACCTGATAGAGTGACTCTCCCAATACCTCCTGTCGCCCTTTTAAATAAAAAACAATAATAATAATAATTAAAATGCAGCTACCTTTTGTGTTACCTGCAAATGCAAAGTATAAGATAATAAAATATCTATTAGCCTATTAGGAAGATAATTTTCTTATTGTCAACAATTCCCATGAAAACACCAAAACCAACAATGTGTTTGTCCTTCCCTCAGACCTACCCTGTCTGTCCCACTTAGCCCCAAGGCTACTGTCAATTTTTAAAAATAGCTCCCAAATATATAATTATATTCATTAAGAAGCTCAGTAATCTCCTAAAACAGCTGGGCACTGTAGCTTTTTGCAAATGTTTCCCAAACTGGAGGAAATGGTGTTTTTGTTGGGGACTATTTTCAGTGGTGGGCGGATTGATCCCCATTTGGTGCTCCAGTGAGTATTTGTGGGAGCAGGATAGTGTGTGTGGGATTCAATGTCAAACACACACAACACTTTGTTGGTTGGATTACTGTATTGTTGGTTTTTGTCTTTTCATGGGGTTTGTTGACAATAAAAAATATATATCATAGATAGAGTCTAAATGAGACAGTGTGTGTGTTCAAATAATATGTATAAACAGAGGGACTATGGGAGACAGGAAGTGCACACATGCACACAAGCACATGCTGACAGGCAAACACACACAAATATTCACACAGCAAACATACAACACACACACGCCGCACGGAGACACTGAAAATGCTTACAGGCACGAATGCCAATTTTGAGTAAATATGCATAGATGAACACACACACACACACACACACACATACACAGAGCCTCAGGTGGTTTCTGACCAGGCTGCCATCCATCCCTCCATCCTCTCCTCTCTGCCTGCCTCCCACTTTGAATACATTTCATCTCATAATGAAACTTGAACACCCTGTGGCTGAAAGAGAGAATACAAATGAGAGAGCAACAACGAGACAGGAAAAGAAAGGGGAAAAAGTAAATTAGAGAGAAATAGATTCATGGAAAGAGTGAACGATAGATAGAGTAGGAGGATGAGGTGGAGTAAAACATATACTGTAATGACATTTCTCCTCCCTCGGTGGGGAGGAAAATAAAGTTTTTCCCTAAAGTTCACTCCATGGAAGAGGAGATGATGGATGGCTGAATATGTTGGTGGGAGTAACTACCATTCCTCATCTCACCACTCCAATTAAAATGTGACAGGAAGTCACATTTTTTTTTCCCTCGCCGCTGATCAACCGCGCTGTTTACTCTCTCGCTTAAAACCAAAAGGGTTTACTGTTCTATAGGAGAAGCCAGATATACACTTTTACACGTGAGAGAATAATGAGAGCTGTCTCTGTAAATGAAGAAGGATGCGGCACAGATGAAGGTCCACAGCATCTGCATGGGAATAAAGGTAGAAATAAACAGGAGAAAGATGGAGACAGTTGCTTTTTTTCAGGTGTTGATATCGCTTTAGAGAAGGTAGACATAAGGAAGAGAAGAGGAGGGAAAAAAAAACAAGTCTCGTTTCAATAGTGTTTCATTGTTGAGTCAGGAGATGGACGGCACTTTAATGTTTCACAGCCTTCGAGCATTTTCTTTTCTTTTCCCCCGGCGTTTCACAGCCTTGATGTTTATCTCCTCCTCCGTTGTCGTGTCTGGATGTAATGGAGGGAAAAAATAAAAAATCCAGCAACACCTTGATATTGGTACCGTCCGTACCCAAATCTACAGTTAGGAGCTCTATTAGGGAAACAGTGGAAGTAAAACATGTTATTTGATATTGTTAAAATATATTCGTGACTCACAGTGGGACTGCAGTCTTCTTAAAAAAGCTGCTCTAAGTTCTATATGCCATCAAAAGAGCTGCCGGATATCACCTGAAACACACACACACACACACACATCAGGTACAGTATACTCTGTGCTTGTGGCTGAAAAGCTTTTGAAGGCCTTTTTCTTACAGAATCAGCTTTTATTACTTTTAGCAAACTTTTTTAGAAGTTGAGCTGAGTAACGTCCAGAAATATAAAGCTCTCAGCTTTTGATAAAATGTTCATTATTTCACTGTTTCACTATCGAGTCAGGAGATTTATGAAGCTTTAAAGTTCCCAGGGAAACAATTTCTTTTTTTCTCCTCACTGGCATTTCAGCTCTGATGTTTATGCATGGAGGATAAGAACAAAATGATCACCTCCTCAGCTGTCATGTCAGGACATAATGGAGGAAAAAGCAGCAATATAGGAAAAGAAAAACAACCCTCTACTTTCTTCTCTCTTTTCTTGCTGTCTCTTCCCTTAGTCCTGCTTGTAAAATGAGCAGTGTTCCTCCACTTCCATGAGCATGTGTGGGGAATATATATTAGTTCAATAAAAAGTATAACTGCTTTCCCCGGACCATATAGCCTACAGACGACGCCCTATAAATATTTAATGCCTCACAGCCATTGTAGTATATTTTGCTCAAGGCAGCTCAATTGCAAAATAGGCGATCCTGCGTAATTCAGAGTATTATTCATATAATTTGTAGCCTGTGACTTTTCTTCTCCTCCTGCCTCCCTTTGCTTTGTTTAGCTCTGTGCCATTTGTTGCTGTGAATGGATTCGGCCTCACCGCTGCGCCGCTGAGGTGTCACTTAGAGGAGTGAAAATTGGGCATCAGGAGAGGAGAGAGTTATATAAAGCAGAGGAGAGCAGGACCAAGACAATCCCTTGATACCTGTGTTTTACAACCCTCCGAAGGCCTGATAATGGAGCGTACCTCACTGTACCACCTATACTCTTTCCTTCTTGTAAAAGCATGAGGTGTGCTTGATTTATGTTGCTTCATTAGTTCCACTTGGCGGTCCAGGTACGCCACAGTGGGGAGGTGCTAGTAATGAAGATGTCAGCAGGGAAAGCTGATGGCTTGACCAGTTAATTGGTCCCTGTAAATGGCGTACCGATGATGAGGGGTTTGGGGGGATGCGGGTTAAGATGCGTCCCTGCAGGCTGATCTGTCTGCAGCAATAGTTGGATAAATACATGTGAGTTTGAGGGTCCAGAGGATGCTGCTGGAGAAGGACCAGGGTGGACGAAACATAAACATTGTGCAGTGTCATTAGCAAAAGAGCACAGCAGGCGAGAGAGGAAAGAAGTACAGCAGAAAGTTTTGTTTAGTGAGGATTGATGACAGTTTAATGTCTATGTAAGTGGAACTTTGGCCTTCTTCCCCTCTGGATTTGTTTGATTGATTTCAACTAAATTTTATTGTCTCTCCTCTTTATAAGCTTGGCTTTGTTTCATTGTTGTTTTTCATTTAACATTTATTTTACCAGCATCGTCTCTTTAGATCAGAGTATCTCTATTTCATCAGACTACCGGCAAATTTTATTCTGCAATATTTAGGACTGTGGCCAGTTTACACAAAAAAAATCAACACAGTAGAGGATAAATGTGTTTACTGTTGTTCCCATGTTTAGTGTTTAGTTGCTTAATGCTTTTCTTATTTAAGATAATCACCGTTGCCAGAAGATAATGTTGGAGTGAGCAAACATATGGACCCCAAAGAAGTAAAACAAAGCACTCTGTTCACTTTACCCTCTTAGGAGAATCATTTCATGTGGCATCGAGTTGAACTTGATTCTCAGCTGATCCAAATGCATCAGCGAGGCATTTAATCTCTTCAGTTTTCTTGTTGCAATCATTAGCATTAATTATGTTGTGATGACATGCACAGAAGAATTTCCTTTGTTCAGGGAGTACCGATTGCTCTTTGACTTTTTATGAATCATACCTCAGTCTGACCTAAACCAATCCCAGGTCACCGTGGTCAGGTGGATTTAGTTATTGGTCCTGCATCTGTATTCAGAAAAGGTTTATTTGAATGAAACAGGATCTGGAATTGCAAGTGTGAAAGCACCCTACACTGCATTTTTCTTTTGGCTAAAAAAAAAAAATTGCTTTTAAATTCTCAGCCTTTTCTCAACAAAACCTGAATCTCCAAAGCAATAAAAATTGACGTGGTAATTTGAGATAAATTGAGATACCCAACATTTGGTTGACCAAATTAACTGACGTGCTCAGAGATCTTCATCCTTATCCAAAAAGTGAAAGTGTTCACATTCTTTCTTTGTGAATGAATCCAAGATCCACTCATGGTCTGAATGAATCACTGGAATCAAACTCCCCTTCCACCAACAACATCTGGCAGTTTGTCTTCCTTAGCTTTTAAACATGTAAATCTGCTCCTCAGACATGCACAGCTGAGCCGCCTTCGTCATCAGCATGAAGTGAACTGTGACTGCTTTCAGTGTGTCAGATGAGGTTTGTTTTTGTGGAAGTTGTCTGAGTCATCATTGGCATCGTTGGGATCCAACAAAAGACACCAGAGGCTCGAGGATGGCAGCAGTAAGTCCTGGATTGATGCTGATAAGACCTCCGAGCCTCACTGGAGGTTGGTGAGGAGGCAAGAATTGCAATGGTGCCATGATTTAAAGCTGAAGCCTTTTCTGCCATGTTGAAGCAAATAGTGCTAAACTGCTAGAATTCAATCAAAGAGAAATGATGTATCTTTGTCAGCTATTGTTGTTGTGCGCTGAAGCAATGTGTTAATATAAATAATATCTAATATCTGATATCTATTGGCACTCTGAAGTGAGGGCAAAGATGAAGGTTGGAGATCTTGGATGTTGATTTGTAAGGCAGATGAAGTCTTCGATTGTGTGCTAAATGACATGAAATGCATTTTCTGATTTTGTTACAGTTTGGTGGATTTTAGGCAACTAAAACTTTTTGTTTATTGAAAGATTGCCTTTATGGCTAAAAAGAAACAGAGTGTTGGTAAAAGATGAGATTCAAACTCTGTTTTCTAAAGTCAAAGTCCAAAGCTTTGCACACTAAACTATCCACCCCAACGTCCTCCCTGACACTTTGTAATGCACAATAAGAACATGGCCTGTATTCCTGTATCAAGAAAAGGACACATCATATACTGTTTTCAGCTATGATAGCATCAGTATATTTGTTGGCAAGCTGACTCCTACTGTATTTGTGCTGTTAAAAGCAATCTATGTTGCTTAGCCAGCTGGAAAAGTTTGAAAAATGAGCAGATGTAAGTCTTAATTTTATTATTTCAGACTATAAAGATGCTTCTCTTTTCTTGCCTATTGAGAAGGTAACACTGTGCTGGTATTGTCTAATTTTTCTATAAACAAAAACATATGCCAACAGAATATTTTAAAGATGCTATAATCACACAAGAAAACACAAATCTATACATACTGTAGTCGCTTTAAGTATCAGCTGGGCATTATTGGATTGGAGATTCTCCACTACATTGGCAACAGTAATGCTCCCTGCAGTCTTTATGCAGCTGGTATATCATCCTAACATATGGCATTGGGTGGACATGGCATAACCTGCTGTTTAGTGGATGCTTTAATCCAAAACACCTTCCAATATCATGAGTGCATACATTTGTAAATTGAGAGGCTCCAGTTGGAATGTGAAGCTTTATCTTGGGGCAGTGATGAGCTGCAGAACCCAAAATATGTCATGTTTTCACCAGTGCTTGAACTTAATTTGAGATAGAGATGATACAGAAACATCCCACAGGCTCATATCTTGAATCCACAGCTCTCATCCTCAGCTGACAGCTCAGTGTTGGTTCCAGAGTCAGTTTAAAAATCACAACGAGGACGAGATGTTAAGTTGACACTGTAAAAACGCTCCAAGTCTGCTAAAGGGGGGAGCAGAAAACCCGCCGAACTATTAATCATTAAAAAAGCAATTACAGGCACTTCCCTGGCAGGTTTATCAGGCTGTCATCTTCATACCATCTCTATTTAGACCTATCTACTTCCTGGATAACCACCAAACACTCTTTTCTCTATGTCAGTTCTGCTTCGAGGTGAAAAATGAGTAGATGATGATGACCACAGAACACAACACTAAAAAATAAAAGATTACATGGAGAACCAAAGCAGGGAATCACTGCCAGTGAGCAAAGTGGAGTAGGTTTGTGTCTTTTGAATGAAGAAATTGACTTTCTGGAGCCTGTTTAGTGCAATATTTCACAATATTCTACCAAAAACATATATATATGCAATATATAGACAGGAAATGTTGAGAGAAAGAGAGAATAACATACAACAAATGTGTCCTGCCAGATTAATGCTGGTGACATTGCTGTAGGCGGCATGCATCTTAGACTCAACAGCCATGACATCCAGGAACTTCACTTTTTCAAATAAAACACTGGAATAGCAGAATATGACTGTTTACAGTATCCTTTAATAAGACATAAATGTATTACCATAGTTTGCACATTTCATTTGCTGTCTTGAAAAAAAGTTCTCTTGAAATGTACACGATAGAACCAAATAAGTACATCAGCAGCTTGGTGTTAAGACTTAATTTATTTAGTACAAGTTAGTCTGTGTGTTCCTGTGTTTCACAATGCAGATGTTAATGTTCACACCAAACCAAGCTGTTACCAGTAATTAACCACTTTGGCTTCTCTGTTTATGATCCACCTCCCTATCATTAACTATCTGCAGCTATAATTAGTGACACTTATTAACACTATATAGCATTTAACAGCAATATTGAACAAGCAAATGTTAGCAAAAAGGCTTTAAACTCTTGATTATTTACGTGAAGTAAAGAAAGCTCACAAACACGTAGCTGCTGTTTTTACTGACATTTAGCTGCCGGCTCTAAAGAATCTACTAATGTCCATCATGTCCTGTTTTGTAGGACTCATTTCAGTGCTGCAACACACAGAAAAGTGACGTTTGTCTATTTACTATATTATTAAGGCTAATTAAAAAACAGAGTCTAAAAAATTTCTAAAGCCATCCAATCCCAAATATTTGAAGGGGCCTCTGGTGCCAACCATATTATATCAAGTTCAGATGTATTTCAACCAGCTAGTTTCTTGATGTTTCCTCAAAACTTCCAGATCAGAGAAGAAATCTGAGTTTGGAGACATCAGCATATATAAATATATCAAATGTATTTTAATGTCACAGAATTGTATAAATTGTTTCTAAAGGTTTTGTTTTGTGTGTAGCATACAGGGAACTCTAACATATAGAGTCTGAGAGCTCAGGGACTGTTTAGAGCATTTTTACAGTAAGAGGCTGCAGTGGCTGCAGTTAGCAGAAGTGCTGAGAAGCCGAGCCGACTCGTTTGTTTCACCCTGCTTTATTGCTGTTGTCACTTGTTTTTAATGAAAGTGGAGTTCAGCTGAAGAACGGGGGGATTTATTCGTGCCGACGCACCTCAGCAGGACTTCAGCACAGTCGCTGCCCTTGATTGGCCTCCTCAGCGTGTGTGTGTGTGTGTGTGTGTGTGTGTGTGTCAGCTTGTGTTGTGTCTTTGAGAGACAGAGTATGTGTGTGTATATTCAATGAAATTAAGTTTTCAGCTCACAGTAGACCTGAAATGTGTCTCATATGAACAGTCAGAATAATTTATATTAATTTCTCATAAAAATGTTTCATCCTTTCCATTTTCAGTGCAGTTTTATGACAGGTAGTGCTAATGATTTAGTGACTTTCATAAATTTAAAAGTAAAGTGCTAATCCAATTTTAAGTATAGGCTACACTATTTCACATTTTTAATGTTACCACTCAGGCTGTGGGTTTGCTTTGTGTTGATTTGACGTACGGCAGCCAGCAGGAACAAACTTTGAGAGCAGGCAGAGACCAAGAACCGTGTGTAACATGGTTAAATGTTATCAGCTGCAAAAGGTCAAGAATCAATGAGGCGTGTGGAAAGTATGTATCTGTGTAAAACTATATGTTAATAAGTGTTAATATGTTTTTTCTTTCTTTCTGTGTTTGTGTGTGTGTCTGTTTGTAAGCCACATTCATATTGTATGTGTACTGTGGTTTAACATGTGTGGGTGTCTGTGTGGTTCATGCACGCCTGAATGCACCTGCATATTTATCTCTACAGTTTAGCATATATAGTGTGTGTTCATGGGTGTATTTATGTATGTGTGTGTGCTGTTCATTTTGTGCATGTATGATTTTTAATTTAGTGTTTGTCCTTGAAGATAATTCAGTGCGTGTGTGTGTGTGTTTGTGTGTTTATCTATGTAATGCACATTCCTTAATTTAGTGTCTTTATCCATCCAGTCATTTTTCATATGAGTTTGTCACTTAATCATTTCTGTGTGTTTCTCCCTGTTTATGTTTGTATTCCCAGTACTGTACATGTGTGTGTGTGCATTTAGGGTTAATCTGTGCATATGTGAACGTGTGAGGGAGTTAAAATGCTTACATGCATGTAGCTGATCTGACACAGAATCCACACACAATAATTACACATAGGCGCACAAAACAGAAGCCCATGAGCCATGATATAAAAGTACACCCTGAACATGTCCATCAATCATGTTACAGGTATTATTGACAGATGATAAAGTCACACCTCGCACACATTTAGAATGACCAATGACAATACATTAGCTTTAAAATGGATTTGATGTGTTTCTTATATTAGAACATTAGAAATGATAATGCTTATTTATCAGTTTGTTGCTTCCAGGGGAGCTCAGGCCTCTTCTGGCTGACTGGCTTAGAAAGAGTAACTAGTCACAGCAGGCATGTGAAGCTTTGGATCTCCCCATATAGTACGCTGCCGTGGGGCTTAGGGAAGGGTCAATAGCATATCACAAATTAGTCAAACATTGCATACAGTATGTAGGAGATCTTTAAAAGCCATTGTAATACCAACACACACATAGAATATTCTCAAACATAATGTGAAAAATGAATGCAGTATTCTAAAGTAATCAAATATGAAAAAAAATATAAATCTTAGAAAGCACAGAATAGGATACATTTTAAAAACTAATGCTGTAGTAATTGACTGGGAATTCTTCAGTTAAGAGTTGATATGCATTATGTCAATGAGGGTCCTTATAAGTACACAAGTACAGGCGTGTGTGTGTGTGTGTGTGTGTGTGTGTGTGTGTGTGTGTGGCTCCGACCATTTGACACATACACACTGAGGCAAGTAAATGTGCAGCTACAGTAGCCTGTGACTCACACTGCCAGCCTGTCCTCCATGACAGTTAATGAGCTGTCGCTTCTTTTTCCTTTCTGTCTTTTTCTGCTGCGCCCCCGTCTTCTGTCTTTATTGGAAAGCTATAAAGCAAACTGTGTCTCTCTCTCTCTCCTTCTCTCCTTCACTGGATGGTTATTAAATGAACTGCTGTGGTAGAAAAGAGGGAGAGAAGCAGAAGGCGGAGGTTTTCGGGGGGTATTAGCTTCTTCTCCTCCCCCTCAGGTTCTTTGCGTCACACGCTGCGAGGAACGTCAAGAAAAGACAAATTATGATATTCCTCCACTTGCCTCCCTCCTGCCACGGAGCGAGAGGACTTTGAAGGAGGGATTTTGAACAAAGCCAGGATGCAGAGGAAATGTGTCAGGGGACTTGAGTTAGGCCTGAAAAGCCATTCTGAGAAAAAACATAGTGATAATGTAATACCAGCTGGTTTATGGATAAACACTCTGATGCACTCAGACATATCAGAGCATGTTCCCCACTGGGTTTGTAGAGCCTTTATACATCCGACAGCTACTGTCAAGTGGTCCAGCCACAGTGATTATTACCAGGAAGGTTGTGGAGTCTATTTATCTTCAAATGCATTTGCACCTAGTTTGTTTGTTCAGATGAAAACGGTGCAATTTCAAACTCCACAGGGATGTAAGTTTTGCAACATTTAGGTGCCTACTTTGAATGCATTTTTTGAAAATAATAATACAAAAATCTGTGTAAAATAGGATTCCAAAAATAGCATTTACAACACAAGCATGTTGTAGTTTAACCATTTCTTTATCTGTAAATTTGAGGCACTCTAGCTCATTTGTGTCTTTCCCCAATTTTCCCTTCAGTTTGTAAACCCGGGAAGTTTATCATAATAAGCGTCTTCTTGCAGCAGTTAAGATCTATCTGCTCATTTAATAAATTCTGTGTTTTTTGTTTCTGTGTAAACCTGAAAGTAAAAATATCTCACAAACAGCTGCACAAAGACACCTAAAAATGAGAGTCTTAAGGCAGGGGTTTGCTCAAAAGAAAATATTGATACGACGTGTTATCCAAGGCAAAACTGTTTCTATAGTAAGAAAAGCCAGTTATTATAGAGAAGGCAAGACACGATATTCATTTATATATGGGGATAATGGGGCACAACTTTAAACAGTCTTTCCTGGAGGCATTCATTGTGTTGCACTCGGTTGTATACAGTGACAGAAGTAGTTGTGTGAAGAACTTTAAAGGTGTGTAACATTTAGGGGGATCCTCTTCCACGGAGCCCACCATGTTACACCGCCATGTTTCTATAGTAGCCCAGAAAATCCATTAAATCCACCAAATCTGGTCCCTTATAGCCTGCTTACTTTCACACCTCTGCATACCTGGCCAATTGGTGTGTGTCAGGAGTCCTCACCTTCACCCCTCAGACTGGCACACGTACTTGGCTATTGTACCTTGACTACTTGGCTATATTATGATCTGGTGTTTGCTACGGGTGTGAAAGGTTGTACACAAAGGTCCTGAAAGTGGAGACTGGCAGTGCCGTTTGTTTGGAGTAATCAGTAATCCAACAAACTGATAAAGCTTAAATACTTAATTTATATGTATTTTATACATGAATATATTAATTACTGTATGGATTTGAAAATACTGCTTTTACATCAGCTGTCTCAAACAAATATTAGGCTTCCACACGATGCCTCCACCATCTTTGTATAAACATCCTCTCAGTTACACTGTCATCTATCACCTTTGAAGTAATTGAACCTCTTACTCTGGCAGTTTGTGTCTTGCTGTCCTCCATCCAGCTACAGTATGCAGCTATTTCTCTTTAGCTACAGTGGAACAGACTCATTTTATCTGCAGCCAGTTTCATTTGCTGCATTGGAAGCAAACCTGGCTGATTTAATATCAGAAAGTTGTTTTTTTTTCCTTCCATCTTTATTACTTCATCCTCTTTTCCTCACGCAGTCCTGTGAGTAATCTATTGTTTGTTCTAATTAGATGCTGTACATGTAAGTCACGTAGGGAACGATGGCCTCCGGCTAGCTTTAATGATTTTTTCCCTCTTAACCGTGCATCTTCAACCCTATGATTCTACTCATGGCTTAACCACAGTTGCGTGCTTGTGTGTGAGTGTGTTTGTGTGTGTATGTGAATGACTCTCAGATGATATTCCTCCCCAGTGGCCTCCAGCAGTCCTCAGACTGTGACAGGGAGAGTAATTGGCCATCAAAATAATCCAGACCCCTTCCTTCATTCCCAGCTAGCCGCCGGCGAGTGGAATTAGACACCGAGTTTAGCCAGGGATATTAAACACAAACTCTGTATCCGTGTGCGCGTGTGTGTGTTTGTGTGCATGTGTGTGTTTTCATGAGGCATAGTTTGACCTTAAATCACATCAACATGTATCAGAATATGACTGTGATGCAGCCTCATGACTTATTAAAAATATTCCATTTGGTAATCCAGTATTATAATAAATACAGTATTATGATAAAACTTTGCTCAAACACAGACTAATAAAAAATGTATTAAATGAAATTGGATCACAGTAATCAGATTACAAAAACTGCAAAAATGTGTCCAAATTATTTTGCAGACAATGACTAAACAATCACACTTTGTCTAATACGTTTCTATACATGAAAAGTGCAAGATTGCATTTTGAGACCAGCCTGCATGCAAAGCAGCTATTATGGTAAAGAATTAGTTTATAACAGCTTAGAGTCTCTTGTCCATTAATGGAAAAAGCACTGAATATATACAATAATACTGTATGAATAATGACTTAAAATCTGAACAAGATTTAATGTATTTTTATCCACAGATTTAGTGAAACTTTGCAAACAGTGGATTAAGTAGACATTAGTTCACATAACACTTGAGAAAACCACTTCTGAGTGTTTTTATTGTCGGGATTCCTTATGCAATATTTCATGTGATATGCTACTCCAGTACATTTTAAAGTCCCAGTGAAATAAAAAATAATCCAGTGTTAATTGTTCATCAAATCAAATGTGACTTTGGGCGAGTAGCTGGGCACACCCGTCATATAAAACCGCACTTCACCATTTGTGGGTCGTAGTAGCTAACAGAGCAATATGGAGAGAGATAGGAAGAGATGTGTGTTTGGATATCAGTGGGCAAGAAGTTTGTTTTCATTTCCAAAACAATGTGGCTGCTGAGGTCTGATTCATTTATCTCTCCCTCGTCCTCCTCCTGATCTAACAACAGGTGAGGGAGGTGAGTGTGGAGCCAATATTTGACAACAAATATTACTGGGACCACTACAGAAAATTGCTGATGAACATTTAATATGCAGGAATTCACATTACAGACACTACCACTGACTATCCCTGTAACACATTGGCTACAATTTTGCATATTGACTATAAACGGTTCAGCAATATACTGGGTGTTGACCTAGTCTTGTTTGAAGAAAAAAAAAAAAGTGTTTTCCTAATTCCTTCCTTGTTTTGCTTGATGTGTGTATTCTGAAGATTAAAAGTCCCCATTAGACAAACAGTTTCCAAAAAAAAGAACCAGCTCTGAAGTAAGTCAGTAAACAGAGCCTCCAAGGTGGTTCTTGATAGGTTGGATGACAGTTGGAGTTTTGGTAAATCAGCTCTATGATCAAGAACTTTGCTAAATTAAACTAAATGATTTCCAGAGACTGTGTTCAGACTGCAGTAGCATCAAGCACAAAGCAAACCATCTGGAAAGTTGTGCCAAAATGTGTGGATGTGGACACAAAGCACCAAAAAAAGAGAACTGTGGTCACAAGCTGACATACATCATAACTTTTGTAGCAGTTTGTACTCTGGTGATTCATTTGTTTCAAAGTTGAATCATGACTTCAGTTGAAATTCATCTCATGATGGTTTATTGAATCTACTGTATATTTCTGAATCTGTATGTCGAAATCTTTTTTAAGTGGATTCATGGAGGCATTCAAAGTATTTTCCTCCTCCTAGACATGAGGTAATCTCTTTTTTTCTGGCCTGCAACATTTTAAGTTTTTAAATGAATAGTTTTACCTTTTTAGAAAGTCAGGACATTAGTTAGCCTAGCTTAGCATAAAGACTGGAAGCAGGGGGAAACAGCTAGCCTTCCAAAGTAAAACAATAGTTTGTGGTTTTATGGGGAGTTATGTACTGGTATTTCTTCACAAATAATAATGTGGCGTGGTGACTTCCTGTTGTTACAGCCATCTAGCCTGAGAAGTGCTGGGCAGCTGAATAAATTGATTTTCATGAAGAGTCAGGGTAGCTGTTTCCAGTCTTAAGCTAGCCTGAACACCTGTTGACTCCAGCTCCTTACTTACTAATGCTCAGACATGAGAGCAGTATCCATCTTTTGATCACTCTCTTAGTGAGTCAACGAGCACATTTCCCAAAATGTTGAACTACTCCTGTTGCCTCCTGGTCTCAATGTCAAATGTGCGTATAAAGTTTAGTTCTGCAGGTTGCTGGGAAAATTGACTCTCTGTCATCATCAAACCAGTGACTAACTGACTCGAGGGCATAAGAAGAAGTTGAGGTTTATTCACTGTGATTTATCTCTTAAAGCCAATATCATGTCCACTGCCCGTAAGAGATGAGAGCCCTGCTGTTTGTTTGGCCGTCCTCCACGCTCCTCGCTTCAACTCCACTCCTGTCGCCACGTAATCGCATTTGTGTTTGTACAACCTGGTAATACAGTGAATCGATGAAGCGGCTGCAAAAGGCCCGAATGCTATTTACTTTCACCTTGACTCGCTCATCTGAAAACAACCTTGAACGCAGCGTCTCATCTCTGTGAGAAGAGTGAGGAGGGACTATTTTTGTCATTATGAATTCCTTTGTAATGACATTCTGCGCTTATTGATATTGCCTGAGTTTGACCGACGGCGGTTTTCGAAGTCTCAAAAGGGATGTAAAATAGATTTTCTCATTTCTAGTTTTCTTAAGTCGTGATGAGATGTTGATACATTTTTCGTCTCAACAGTCTTCCTGCTGTTGTCAGGCAGTCGGACACTGTTGGAGTATCTAAGTCCAGAGCAGGGACAGTTTATTCACTGCAGACCCACATCCTGCATTAACACCCACCTTACCGGACAGTTTCGTTCACTTTGTTTACTTCTTGCGGTCTGAACTCACTTCAGTTTATAGTCTTCTCAATATGCGGTCACACACAGAGCCTGATGCACACAAATACACTATCAGTCCAGTTTCAATCTTTATTGTTTCTCAGGAGGAAAAAATCATGAACACACAACATAAAATATGCTCATTAATGCTGTCGGAAAAACAACCAAGCCAGTCGGAGCTTTGTAAGTCGGGTTAAGAAGGAGGATGATTTCTTGCTGTGCCAGAGTCAAAATGGCCATGAAAATGTCAACAAACGTGGATGAGATCAACCCAGCTGTACAGGTTGTAAGTCAACTTACAGAAATAAATCTCAAAGCTGCACCAATCAATACATTTTGTATCAAGTGGTTGTGTGTGATGTAAAAGGTGTATTTTATAACAAATGACAAACCCACTGAAAATGATTTTCTGACGCTGCCGTTTAACGTCTTTTAGGTCATTGTTTTGGATTAACAGACTTTACTTCCTGGTTCAGTCTCTCAGCTCTCATCAGCGTCATTTCCAGCAGCCAGCTGTTGTCTGCAAACAAGGGCTGATAAACTCACCTAAAGACAAAATTAGAGACTAGCTGGTGAAGAAAGTGGAAACTTTAGCAGCTAAAGAGCCAGAAATTTTCCTCAGGAGTTGGTGGATACGAAACCATACGAAACCTAAAAGGAGTGAATATTGGTTTACCTTCATCAGGTGGACACAAACACATTTTCACATGAATGATAACGTTGCTCTTTGTCTGCTGGGTGTGGTAAAAGGAAACTGTTTGCTAACACGTTCCACCGTAACAACTTTAATTTTATTATACTGTATTTATTTACTGTATGTCCATGTTATGTTTTCAGCTTGTTTGGCTGCTCTGAGCAGCCAAAAAAAAATCAATCAATGCAGTTGTTTTGGCCTATTTCTTTGATCAACATGACAAAAGTGAAGTTAACTGCTGCCAGCGATCGCTAGAGGAAAACAATCTGCCCTCCCAAACAGCTGAAATGAACACAATGTCAGACTGAATAATGGAGCAATTCTGCAATTCAGTCTGATTATCACACAAGATGTCGAATTCCTTAAACATACAATGGAAGTGTCTGACAGAGAAGGCTGCTGCTCACCAGTGATAATGCAGACAATGTCCATTCCTGTTTTTCCTATTTACATTTACTGATATAATAAAACAACATTACTGAGAAGTGTCCGGAGAGATTATGTGACAAATTTGTAGAACAAGACCATCAACTTCCTGTCAATGTTAAAAACATGAAATAAAAACTTTGTTGTCTTTTCTTTCTCCAGCCTTGTTTATTAAAGTTTCTGATGATGATGAATAATGACGTTGTTGTATCTCTTGATGCTTTCTTCTGTATGTCATGTTGCTTGTTAAAAACTCTTTGATGAAATTTAAC
The DNA here is from genome assembly GCA_038419695.1 of Scomberomorus guttatus. Classification (NCBI taxonomy): domain Eukaryota; kingdom Metazoa; phylum Chordata; class Actinopteri; order Scombriformes; family Scombridae; genus Scomberomorus; species Scomberomorus guttatus. The sequence continues at coordinate 3,565,934 of CM076452.1, forward strand.
TTCTGTGTCTTTTTCCCTTTCTTTCCCCTCTCTGCAGGTCCACCTGTAAACGTAACCTGCAACATTTTTATCAACAGTTTTGGGTCCATCGCTGAAACAACAATGGTAAGCTCAATTATTCTTAATATGACTTTATAATACAGCTCGACGTTCAGATTTTGATAGTATTTATTCTTCTCTTGTGTGTGGATGTGGATGGTTGGGCGGCTAATGGAAAATGTCACATCTCGTTGCGGCTCCATTTCGGCTCGGGTAATTCTGCTCTGAAAAATGCGATTAATTGAAACGACGGCGCTGCTGATATTCAGCACATCCAAAGTTTCATTTTTATTTCCTTTCAAAAATTAAAAGCCTTCTGCCCCCTGAGTGTTTAGAAATTTCTCCGCCTCATTGAACCTGTCTCCCATTTCGAACACTTCATTTGAAAGAGCGCATCACCGCCGCGGCCATTTGCATAACAACGCGATGGCGATGCTGTCGTGCCTGTTTGCAAGCGATGGGATGGAAATTTACGCTCATTCATTACACAGAAAATCCATTAGTGTTAATATAACTGAACCATCAACCTTCACAGAGCAACAAGGCCCAGAGCAGATATGTGTGTTTGCATGTGTGTGTGTGACAGCAGAGGTGATCTCAGCACCCACAGCATCCATGAATGTTGCTAAAAACAGGCCACACCAAACTCTCTAACCTCCGTAAAATACATGCGTCATGTTTCATCCACTAAATGCATCAAGCTTGTCAGCTGTGCAAACCTTCTGCAGCTACCATTGAGGACACCAAGGTCATGTCCTTGGTAATGTTTCTGGGACTGAGTCAGGTTTTACCAGTCTCAGAAGGAGTTTACGTTGTACAAATACGCAGAAATTACACTTTTTTAAGGGGGAATTCAGACATTTGTCAGACTCAGTATCTTTAAATTTGCCTAAAATACAACAGGATTGAATACTTCTCCAGAATTAGCCTATATTCCTGGTAGTGTGGCGAGGGCTTTTAAACAGCATATGAATACATTCTTAAACCTTTTTGTGGGACAACTTGGACTCAACATTTCTAATTCTAGCTACAAACCTGACCGTCAGAACTTTTTGTTATTTTACGGGCTCATGCGGTCTGATCAAATCAAAAGTAAATAACCATAACTCACATGAAGTGTAAATGTGGTTTGATTACATTTGATTGAGAGTGGCGTCTCCCTGGCAACACGAGCAAACAACCCAACAGCTGTTATCAGATTCGTATTTTAAATTCTGATTGGGGAATGGAAATAGCTGACTTCACCTTCACCTCAGAGTCCCGTCCACTTCAATCATGAAAAGCCCAGACAAAACAGAAACATAGAAATCACTTAAGTAAAATAAGCAGTATATCTCTAAATTCTGCAGATAAAAGTGTGTTCAGAATCAAATTATGGTAAGAAGCTGATTAAAAAATGATCCCCAACAAATGCACTATTTGTCCCATTTGAGTAACGCTTGTTAGAAACTACAGTGCCCAGCCATTTTAGAAAAATGAAAAAAAAGGAAATATATATTTCACAGATTTACAGGGTAGGTAAGTCAGAAAGTGCTGAGAGACAGACTAATGTTGTTAGTTTTGACAATAACAAGAAAAGAATATCACGAGCCCCATCTTTAGCAGAACAAATAAGCCTACAGGAACAACTGACAGAAAGAAAGGAAGAAAGAGAGGAAGGAAGGAAGGAAGCACAAAAGAAGGAAGGAAGGAAAGGAAGTGTGAAGTGTATGCAAAGGAACCAGAGTGAAAGGACTGACAACTGGAAAGAGGAAGGAAAGACACACAAGGGAAAGAGAAAAGGGATATGATGGGGGGAGATAACAATGTAGGAAAAGGAAGGGACAGAAACAAAAGCACCTGCAGAGAGGAAGGGAGGATATCCCAACCTGAACCTCCACTAACACAGACACACATCGCTGCATTGAAACTGCTGCCTGCTGCAGATCCTCGTCACGCAGGACAAACTCCAGATTTTCCCTCCTGCAGAAGTAGAATTGAGATGGAGGGGTGAGGGAGTAGGAAGATGGACAGATGGGGGATGACTGAGGGAAGGACAATAAGAGGGAGACAAGAAACCTTTATCAGATCTGTTACACATTTACAATAGATACAGAGAGCCACACAAAGTCTCACACCACATCCTGACTTGCCTCTGTTCTACTAACTTTTCAGTCATTTCTCATTGAAATGAAGCTGCATCCAGTTGTTTATTTGCTCTACAGCGACGTAAAAACAGAACGTTCATTGCATCTTTTTTGAAGCTCATCACCTGACAGGTCACACGCCACTCTGAGGTCATTTAATTTATGGGTTTTCTTTACTGTTTTTACAAATTTAGCTCTTGCTGTGTCTTGCGATATGTACTCATGAAATTGAAGCAACATTGTAGAAGAAAATGAAGGGTTTATAGCTGCAGCTGTCACTCCCAATTCCTTTTATTTTCTAGCGTTGCTACTTTGCATTATAATTCTCCTACTGAATTACTGCTGCTGCTACTTTCTGTCTACTCATACATGCTGCAGCTATTGCATTTCTATCCTGAAAGAGGGATCCCTCCTCTGTTACTCTTTTTTTTTCCTGATTTCCAGATTTTTTTCTGGAGTTCTTCATTATGCAAATGAACAATCTTGCTGTAGATTGTGCCGTATGCTGTACTAAATGTATAAGAAAAAAGTGATTTTGGTCTGGATGAATAAAATGTCACTGTTAGAGCTCAGATGTCATCAGAGCCTGTGATCCAGCTCACAGCCTGTCAGACGGAGCAACACGTCAATCAATCTGTGAAGGCAGGGTAACTTGTGGATGCTGAACGTTCTCCCGCTGAAGACCACAGTCAGTGTTGTTGCTCTGATCTCTCAGAGGGTGGATTAGAAACAAAAACAACAAAGTACTGAAATAATTGGATTTATCAGGTTTTATCAAAGCAGAAAATCCATTTAAAAGCTCGAGAGGCGAAACACAGAGTGAGCAGGAAGCCGGGGACGAGATCTCGGTGCAGTGATGGTGCAGTGTGTAGCTCTGGACCACAGTATCCCTCCATCCTCATCACACACACACACACACACACACACACGCGCTGTGCTGCTGGGGCCAGAGCACAGTGATAGATGGAGTCGGTAGAATGGCGCAGTGCTTGTTGAAGTCCCGGCGGTACACGGCTTTATTCCTGTTTCAGCGCTCTCACCGCTCATTCTCTCTTTCTCTTTCTCCCTCACACACACACACACACACACACACACACACTCAGATAGGCACGCAGCCCCTTCTCTCTCTCTTCATCCCTCCATCTCACTCATTTTCTGCCTCTCTTACTTCCTCTCCCTCTTTATAAAACACACGTGTGCACACACCAACCTCACTCACTTATGTCTCTCTCTCGGTCAAACACACACACTTAAACCTCAAACACTTGATCACCCCTCACTAATTCACTCTAACAGACACACACACACGCCCAGAGAGATAGAGAAAGATGGGGTTTTTTTTATTATTCTTTATTGGAAATTGCATCACATATTGAACAAGGGTGACAGAACAAAGACATCTATATCCATTAACTCTTAAATAATGTTCAGGTCAAATTTGATCCATTTTTACATTTGAGAGCAGTAAAAACACCCTAAACACCATTTTTTTCACCATACATTTTATGACTTTTCCTAAAGTCAACTTTTTTTTTTCTTTTTTGTTGCGCAGCTGTAACATCTTTGTATATAGAGGGCGTTCTGGGTTAAATTTGACTGGTATTTAGTCAAAAATTCACCATTCAAAAATGCTGTTGCATTGTTCACACTCATTGAAATTATTATGGCTGTTTTGTTCTCCTGTTTTAGGTAACATAGACCATAATATACTGTGATTGTGAATGTTTTTTTCTCCATAAACAAATAACATAAAACCTAAAGAGTACACTCTCTCTGCTCTCTGAAAGCTTCCATAAGGATTAATCGCCTATTTATTAATGACTGACGAGGTATTTGTGAAAATAGATTTGTGCTTCATGAGTTTGGTATAGAGACTAATTATGAGGGGACACTGTGAAAGGTCAGAATATGTAGAGTATGTTAGGGTTAAATGCCAAAATAAGAAAAAACAAATAAAAAACAACAATTTTAAAAAGTCCATCTTTCCTACTTAAATCTTTTCTGATAATTACTGAAGCAGATCAATTACATGTACACATTTTGTATTATTGATAAGTTTAAGAGACTTTGTGTAATTTTCAAATTCAGTCAGAGAGGAGGGAGATATTGATATTTTTTGGCCATTAGGAGATGAAATTCACCAGTTAAGATAATCCCTCTACACGCCTGTTTACCTGCTGTAACCAAAGACTGCTCAAACATGATTGGTCAATACTACTTTTACTACAAACTTATACCAACATCTATCCCGTTGCCTACAGATTCTGCATTCATATGCACATATCTGTTTATATTATTATATTATAGATTACTTCTGCGTTGTCTTCAGCCTCAAGCCGTGGTAGTTGCTGCTTGGCTGTACTGTAGTTCTCTTTACACAGAGCTCTCAGTCTCTTTATCCCATTCACATGGAAACCTCAATCATTTTATTTCCCTTTGTCATCCCCCTCTCTCTCTCACACACACACACACACACACACACACACACACACACACACACACATACGCACGCCGCTCAATCATTCTCTCTCTCGCCCTCCATATAAAGACAGCTGAGCACCATGAACAGGCTTTACAGTGTTACTTAAAGTATTATTTCCAGCTTTATCCTTCTCTCTCTCTCTCTCTCTCTCTCTCTCTCTCTCTCTCTCTCTCTCTCTCTCTTGTACTCTCTCCTCCTCCTACAATAGGCAAGTTGTGACTGTATGTAGTTCACATCACTGGATGTTCAGTGGCCTTAAAGGGACAGTAAGCTCCCATGTTGCTCTCAGATGCAATTTGCCAGAAATAGTTAATTTCCTCTCTCTTAAAGAAACAGTCTGTTTAAAAAATAATAAGTAAATAAATAACCACAAGATTTGCACATGCTTTCAATATTATTGTGTGAATAATGACTCTCAGAAATATAGACAGATGTAGAGTGACATGTTATAGGGCTGTAAAACCACTTAGGGAGGAAGTTAGGGTTGATGGTTGGTCATAGTGACTGACTTTGATGCCAAAAACCATGATTCACATCCTGTTTGTCCCTACCAGTAAGAACCAGTGCCGGCTTCTTTCAACCATCACCACTATCTTTCCCTATATAACCTTTAAATAGTGTTGTTTTAGTTAACCAGTGGCTATAATCAATATTTTTATAGCAAAGTGTCAGGCGTGCTCATAGTGATGAACCTACAGAGAATTATCAGTGACTCTGCAGCTTCCCTCAGTTTTACGGAGCTTTATAGTGAGTTTCAGCTCATTGTTTATCTATCCGGCTGCAATTTTACTGTTTTGGTTCACTCTCAGTGCTCTCATAGCGTCGTTTTCAGCTGCAGCAGGCAGATGTTTTCAGAGAAGAAGCTGTAAAAAGCCACTGTACACTACCTGCTCAGCACCAAACGGCAAACAGACACAGTTAGCTGTAGACTAGCTGGTGAACATAGTGGAGCATTTAGCAGCTAAAGAGCCAGATATTTCCCTCAGGAGTTGGTAGAGAGCAGAAACAGCTAAAATAGAGTGAATATTGGACTTACATTCACCAGGTGGACAGAAACACGACTCCTAATGAATGATAATGTTGCTCCATAACTGCTGGATGTGGAAATAAGCAGCTGTTTGCTAATAAGTTCAACATAACAACTTAAAAGACGATGATGTGTCAGTGTTGTGTTCCTGACTTGTTTCTGCTGCCCCAAAGTGGCCAAAAAAATTATTAATTAGTTATTGCAGGTTTTAACTAAAGCAGCAATAACAGAATTATTGATTTATGATGATTAATAAAGTCACTTAGTGATCTGAAACAACAAAGAAAACAAAAGTAGGTTTCTGCCATGAGAGTCAATAAACTAAGATACTTTATGTGTCTGATGACTCTGTTGTACTTTCACTTTCTCTCTGGAACTGTAAATCTGGATCTTATGCTGTTTAAATCTTCATATAAACTGAGTCACTCTTACAATGCTGGTTCAAGTGGTTTTGTTTCTGTACTTCCTGTAGTTACTTGAATAAAAATTTTCCAATAGTGTTGACACCAGAATTTAAATTGCTCTCGCAGGCTGAATGTGAAATATTGCATCAGCGCTTATAGAATGGTTGAACCTCTCATTTATTAAAATAACCTAAAAATCCAGGAAGAAGTTTGCTGGTGAAAATTGATTTGGCATCCCACAGTGCTGGTGGTGATGTGGCTTATTTTGAGGCCACACAGTGAAAACAGCGTCTTCCTCTCTCTCAGTGCGGTGTTGTCTGAGCAGAGCAGATGTGCTGCCATAATGTGTGAGCCTCCGTAACCTCCTCTTCCTACCTGAGCAGCATCCAGGGAGCCAGCAGGGTGTGATGACAGGCGTGGAATTAGAATATGGCTGCTGCTGTTTCTGTAGTTATTGCAGTTGTTGTTGTTGGAGGAAGAAGAAGAAGAACAAGAGGAAGAGGAGGAGGAAGATTGCAGTCTTTCATGCGTGGTTTACTGCCTGAGTTTAATACATGCTGAAATGAGTGCGGTATTGTGTAAGTACAGCATTTCATCTGCTAATGGTTTCATAGCAGCGTGGTGGTGGTGGATGGTAATTTCAGTAGCACTTAACAGTCCAACGGCCTTATGTTAGGATATTAAACCATGAGTATGACCCTACAGACGTCGTAGGAGTCCCTCTTTTTACTGCACATATGCCGACGTCCTGCAGCGTTTTTCCACTGTCCTCAAGAGGAGGACACATTCAGCACAGAGCTGCCTCAATGTCAACAGAGAACAGTTTTAATAAATGAATTACTCAATTTAGTCATCCATTCCCTCCAATTGTAAATTAATCCCTGAAATTAATCATTTGCACTCTCTAATTACTTTTTCTTCATTTGAATCCTAGAATGCAGCACCGTCCACCCCCCCACCCCACTTTATGTTAATCCATCTACAGCCATGAAGACTCCCTGACCCATGAAGCTGAGCTTTTATGGACCGGATGACATCCGCAATCTGACCTTTTTTTTTCCCAATGAAACAATCTATTCCTCCATTAAATGCTTTCAAAGAATGTCAACATTAAACAATGTTGTATTTAACAGGCAAAACTCAGGCCAAAATTATATGAATCATTGCATATGATGGACAAACTGGGTTCTTTTAGAAGACTTCTTCTTTTAGTGTTCTGAGAAAATAAATTAAATATGGAATCTACTGTCCCAATGTAAACAAAAGTGTAGTTAACCACCATTTAAAACACAAGATGGGTCCTGCCTTCACTCGTAAAGTGAGCTCAGTAGTAGTTTAATACAATATACTACACCACAACTAAATGTATGTGTATAATACTTTATGGTTACCTTATGTAAGAGATTTGTAGAAACAACAAACAAATCAAACAATTTCAAAAGGTGACTGAAATTTGTTTACACTAATGCACAAACCTGTTTCATTAATATGTCACTCAGAAAGAGATATGAGCACCACTAATGCAGGTTAGATTAAATGTAAATGCATCAAGTCATATTTTTAAATAATGGTGAATAATAAATGTGTACAGCTACAGGATGGAAGAGTTTCCAGATGGAGAAATAAAGAACTAATGTTGAAGAGGTGAGCAACATCACAACAGTTAGCTTTGTAAAATGTGGGACTTGTGTAGCAGCAAAATTCATAATTATCTTTGTCCTTAGTGACTTGACTTTGGCCCTTTCTGAGCCAGTGTCAAACTGCAGGCGGGTTGATGACTAATGATCGTGGCGTGGGCTCATACCTCTCCTCTGTATTCCCTCGTTCCTCCTCTCCATCGACAAACGCTCCTCATCTCGGCGCCATTTCAGGTTATTTATCATATTCTCACACAGAAGAAAAGGCGACTCATTCATGAAAACGTAAAGGTCAAGCTCATTTGTTTCATGTGAGATATTCAGTAAATAAACAGTGATAAACAGCGAAGGGGGCTCTTTGCCACATGACTGTATTTCACACACACGCACACAAACACTCATGCAGCACTGTGCCTGATTGCTCCTTTAAATGCCACCCGCTGGGGCTGCTGGCATGGTCGTACCTCGTCCCTGCGATGTTTTTCTGCTACGCCACGCAGCTTAATGATGGCTCCAGCCTGGCCGAAGTGGCCGAGCTCCATATTCTGAGAATAATTGACAATTAGGGGGATGGAGGGGCAAGCTAAATGCCACCCCATGCTGAATAAAGAGACTCCATCTCTGATTGTGAGACTGGATGGAGAACGGGGTGGTGGGTGGAGGGGTTATATAATAAAGCTCTGAGGGAACAGCAGTTAATATCCTCCACCTGGATCGATTCGACTGCACATACAGACGTATGAGAGAGAATGAGAAAAAGGAAATTTGACTTGTAAAACCTTTATTTCAATTTAGGAAACAAGTCATCTAAAACTGAGAGATATTATAGAATATAGAGGATGTTTTAATGTTGTATAAAGTTCCATCTACCACACGCACATGTTCGTACAATACTTGGAGGAATTTGCTTTATTAGACTTCATTGAAAATTCTTGTAGCATAAATTTGTGTTGGTTTTGGTCTTGTCACCAAACACTGCAGCTCCTGTCGGCTTTATTGAGCTTCTTGGCGAGTTTCAGCTCATTGTTTAGCTGTCCAACTGCAACTCTCAGCGCTCTCATAGCGTTGTTTTCGACCGCAGCTGTTTTCAGAGAAAAAGCTCTAAAAAGCCACTGTACGCTACCTGCTCAGCACCAAACGACAGACACAGTTAGCTGTAGACTAGCTGGTGAACACAGTGGAGCATTTAGCAGCTAAAGAGCCACATATTTCCCTCAGGAGTTGGTAGAGAGCAATAACAGACACGACTCCAAATGAAAGCATGTTGCAGAAGTACCATAACATTGTTACCTTATCAAATCCTGTTAGGGAAGTGGTCAGTTGGGTCAACAAAGACTTTGACCCAGGAAACCATGGTTTGTGTCCTGTCTCCTTCCAACAAACATTGGTTTCAGTGAAGTTTTCCTTAACATGGTCACAATCTTTCTCTTAACCAGATAGTTTTGTTGACTAATCACCGTAATGGTGGGAGATCAGAAAAATCTCAGTTATTTTGAGAACGGTCATTTTATAAGACAGTGACAAGTGACCTAGTTAGTCATTAGGAGGAAAAATCTCTGCTTTTTCAAAAGTATTCTCATCAAGTCTCAAAATTAGTCCCCACAAAGATAGAGTTGCAGGAGAATACACTCTCATGCATCCACCCATACATACACACACACACACACCTGTCAGACCTGTAGATGTATTGATCTTCCTCCTTCATTTAAACAGTGGAGGCTGAAGGTCTTAAAGCCGCCTGTTGGAGGTTCATTTCTGTGCTGCAGTTGGCTTTTAACCTCCAGTCGGCTCAGACTCCAGCTGGATGAAACCTTTTAAAACCACAACTGAACATCTGAATCTCTGCATCACATAAGTACGCAAAGATCCGCAGCTTTCACTGAGTCAGAAGTCAAACATTTGACTCCAGGAGATTCCTGGCTGTGCAGAGGAGAAAAAAACATGAGGACTTCTTGAATTGTTGCATTTTTTTAATGAATAATTCTCCCATTAAAGATTTCATCACTGCCTTGATTTTACATGATTCCAAAAAATAGACACTGAGCCATATTCATAAACAAGTTGTTCTTATTTTGTGTTTACAAACATATTTAAGAGATAAACTTTTTTGGAACAATGAAATAAATACATTTGCTCATCAGCAACAAACCATGGTCAAACACTGTAGTTGATTTGGACTTTCTTTTATAACTAACCATGACATAAAAGGTCAAGAGCGACTTCCTCCTGGACTTCCTTCCTTCTTCACCCAGCAGAAGCATTCCTTATCATCTCTCCTTTGAAGGCTCTGTGAGTTAGAAATGTATACATCCAGCCCACAGGCCTCGTCTTTCAAACATGCTCTACAGCCCTCTATCCTCTGTTCATCTATCCCTCTGTCTGTCTTCCCACTGTATCTCTCCATCTCCCTGTGTAAGACTAAAGAGGGAGCAGCAGCTCAATGACCTTCAACTGCCTCCCAGCTTTGTACCGGGTCAACACTCCACACATCCATCTGCCTGTTTATAGATCCCTCTGTTTCCAGCAACTTCCTTTTTGGTACTGCTCTTGTTTTGTAAAAACAACCGTATTTCTGTAGCACTTTAAAAATAAACTTTACAGACTTTGCCAATCAAAAAACTGTGAAGACAAGACAAGTAGAACCTGAGAATAAAGAGTAGAACAAGCTAAAATCTGGGTCAATTGTGCTGTAGTCTTCAAGGCTGAGGAAGATCTGAGGCAGCACACATGCGGGAAAATGATCTCAGATATAGCTTAAGGCCACAGCTCGCCGTGATCAGTAAAATCTCTTCCATTCACATAAAGCAGAAAATGACATACGGATGAAGACCCATAACCAGCTGTTCATCCAACCGCAAAATCCTGTCCATCACTCCATCTTTACATCTGCCGGGATCTGTCGATCCATTCCTCCGTATGGAGCATCTTGAGTCAGCAGTGCATTGACCCTTGACGAGCCCTTTTTTCCCTCCTTTCCCTCATCTGTCATCTTTTTTTTTTTAAAGGGAACATCTCCCCGCAGATACTCTTAACATCCCTCCGTTCAAGATGTTTCAGGGATTTATGCTTTATAACTTTCACTGTTTTGTTGTAATTTAATTTCTACACCAAATCAATTTCCTGCCTCGTCTGCTTCAGAGAGACTTTCGACCTCCAGAGAATGCAGCTGTGATAGACGAGGGTGTAGAAAGCAGAGATAGTGATAGTATAATATGAGCTAAAAGATGAGAGATTGTATAAGTTTAGAAAAAAGCAACGCTTTCAATTTGTTTGGCTGCTGCATTGCAATCTGATCTATTTCCTGTCCTGCTAATGCATTTCTCTTGTGTGCTTGTTGAATTTTGAAAGATACAGAATTAACACTTGCTGTTTTGATTCTGAGGGACAGACACCAAAATCTGGCATTGAATTGTTAAGATTTGAAGTTGCTTAAGCATTGTTGTGTCAGGCCTCCAAACACCACTAAACAATCAAAACTAACAAATTAAATCTTAGAAATTCTACTATTTTTTCCTTCATTTCATCATCCTTCTTTCTTTTCATTGATTGATGCAGGTCCAGTTTGAGAAAAAACAGATCTGTGAATTTGAAACTTTAGTAGAGGCCAAAATGCTGCACAGTGCTGTTTATACTAATCAGATAAAGGATTTTACAACTCTGGAAAGTTATCAGTGCAGCAACTATTTCATCTTTCAAACCCTCTGCGTTGTTACCTCCTGGGATGGGCTCATTCATTTTTCTCGCAGGGCTAAAAATGCACAATGGGTGCGATTGTTTTGATACAAATCCATCTGATGCCGGTGTGTGTTGCCCTTTAGAGACAAGGTCAGGCTGGAAAGATGTGACGTTGACACCACAGAACACTGTTTGCATCTTATCTGGGTCCAGCAGCCAAACATGGTTCTTTTTTCCCAACCTTAACAAAACAGTTTTAGTCACCAAAATGTAACCAAACCTTAACTATACAGGTCCCAGATCAGAAAACACTGTGTAATTTTTAGAGGGCAGTAAAGAAAGAACCAGTATTTTGTCATTTCAACTTATCGGATGAAACGTGCCATCCACACTCAACTACAGATCTTTGTTTTATAATTTGGGAAAATCTCAGACTGCGCAGAACATTTTTTTAATAAGATTGTTTGTATATTTATATATACAGGTATATCTGCTGTATATTTCATCCCAACTACTTGAAGTTTAGACACAGCAGTGGCAAGCTTGATGCATCAAAACTTAACTGATGCACAGAGGAAGTTATTGGAAATGTCTTTCTGATGATGTTACTGTACATTTATTCTCAATAATGTTGCTTATATTTGTCATTAAATATCTGTCTATCTGTACATGCATCCATAATTGCAGAATAGATGCAGGACGGGAGATTCGATCTTTATCTTCCTCTGATCTTGTCAGTCATGTTTTTGGTTCTCCCTCCCTCTGAAGTTTCTGTGTCGTCCGTCCTCTCCGTCTCCTTGCAGGACTACAGAGTGAACATCTTCTTGAGACAGCAGTGGAACGACCCTCGGCTGGCCTACAGCGAGTACCCCGACGACTCGCTGGACCTCGACCCCTCTATGTTGGACTCCATCTGGAAACCTGACTTGTTCTTTGCCAACGAGAAGGGGGCCAACTTCCACGAGGTCACCACCGACAACAAGCTGCTACGCATCTCCAAAAACGGCAACGTCCTTTACAGCATACGGTAAATGGGAGCAGTGTGAGGTTTTACATTCCAACTGTGAGAAAGTCTGGTTAATAAACAGATCACTGCAGCTTACTGTACATCTTAAAACCATTATTTCATTTGCTTTATTAAGTATGTGAAAATTGTGACCTGCACAACATTTTCACAAGTTCATTTTAATGTAACTTAGTGGATCATTTAAAAAACCTGAATTTGTGATACAGTGTTGGTGTCTTACTCTACATATTCAGCTGGGATCACACAATACAGCTTGATAGTATTTAAATAACAGAATACAAAACATAGCCTCTTGTTGCAGTTTTATAAATCAAGAGAAATATTCTGATCATGTTTGTTTGGCATTCATTTAAACTGATATCAGCAATAGAAAATGTTATAATTCTTGCCACTACATTATGTTTTAATAGGTTTAGCTTTGCATTTTTTGTTGTTGCTGTGACTTCTTAAGTCATCCAATCATTTATTTTCAAATGAACTAATTTCAAAGTTTCAGATAGGCAGAATTAGGCTTTTGTTATGCTGTTATTGTCCTTCATTTCTCCTCAGTTTGCCTTTTTGTTTGAGTAATCGACATCCAAATATTTCTAATGCTGAAAGTTTTACTTGCAGGGCGACACAGAACTAACATCCATACATACAAAACAATCAGTGACCAAAAAACATAAAGAAATCTTTTTTTTTTTTTTTCCTGAAAAGTAATTTTCTAATTATGAGTTTTAAGCTTCCGACACAACGTGAAGCAAATTTTAAAGACGGTGTTATAAGTACTACAAAGTTCTTGACTCTGACTGTGAAAGCACCAAAAAATTCCTGCATACTGTCGATCACTTGTACTTTATTAACGACATTTCAGTCCTCAGACCTTCATGTTGTTGTTAATAAAGTGAGTAAAGTGATCGACAGTATGCAGAATTCTTTGCTCCTTTCAGAGACGGCACTATAAAAAGTCATAACGCACAAATTGAAAATGTTTCAATATGAGTAAAAAAAAAAGTGCTTACCCTGAGGCTGTGTGGCTCTTAAATGTACAGAGACGAGAGAGTAAAGCAAAGAAAATGGAGGAAAATAACAGAAAGAACTGGAGTGACTGCTGAGATCATTCAGCGGCTGACCTGTTACACAAACATTAATTGAGTTGTTGACTAACCTAATTATACAGGACTCCACACACATTTGCATGGACAATTGGCGCATATGCTGGTAGCTAACTACAGCTAATATCTGTGTAGTCAGAACATTGGTTGGCAGGTGTCAGTAGGAGAAAAATCACTTTAGATACATTCAGTCTGAATGACACACTGAGAAGAAGGGTGATGAAAACCCTGGAAAAGATGCTACATGTGCAGAATGTGTATTGAATATTCTCGTCCTTATCTAGCCTGACTTGTTAAAAGTGCAACAACAGAATTAACTTTTTTTGAAATTAAAATTTTAAGCACCCGTAAAAAGCGGAGAGCAGTGAAACAAATCTGATCATTTAAAAGATAAGAATGATATAAAAAGTTTTGAGTCATAGCAGAAGATGAAGGAGCAGAGTTATAAGTTTGGAGGTTATATTGAAACAATCAGTTATAAACCTATGATGGAAAATAGTGGGACTCTCCTACTCTGACATCTTGTTTATTGCATTCCAGAGACCTTCATCCTCTGCTTTAGAGTGCTCTTATTGCATCAAAGTTGGAGGTTTTTATTTCCTCCTGAGCTGCACTCCCTACGTTTTTTTTTTTTTTTCTTTGTATCTCCGAGACATCCCATTCAAGGCTCTCAGAGTTATAGCCGCCTTCAGCCGACAAACCTTTTAGACTGCCGGTGCCTCCTCCTCCTCCTCACTTTTATTGCCTCTGCTCAGGGGCGAATGAGAAAACGCCGCAGCAGCCGTGGTAATCTACTCAGCCTGTTAGTATTCCAGCGGCGAGTTTGATCTGTTATCAACCTCAGTTTTCACCTTCCTGTCCAGCTGGAGGAGGAGTGAGATTGGCCTTTTATAAATATCGTCAGAAAAAGGGATGAGCCCTGCACTCCCCCTCTGCCACTTTCATTTTTTAACTTGACAACATCAGAATGAACCCTCTCTTGATCAGCTTGATCTCGGAGGCGACGGAGGCGGCTCGGGATATTAAACCATCCCGGGGGAGAGTGGTTCTTGTAAATGTTGTTTACTCCGTTTTTTGATGTTTATCGCTCAACAGTCGAGCAGCGAGAGGAGAAGTCGTGACCGATGACCGCGTCTCCGCCGAGATGAAAGTGAACTTTTTTTGAGATGAAACGACCAGATTCACATGTAATCCAATCTCCTGCTGCTGTAAGGCCTGAGTTTAACTGATATGAAGCCCCATTTGTGCATGTGGGGTGCTATATCAGAGGACAAATCTATGATAATTCTATGTATTTTTGAAAAAAATGACAAAATTCATTCCTTTTTTTTCTAAAATTAAGAGGGTACTGCAGAAAAGTGCGATTCAAGAAAGTCATAATATCTTCATTTAGGATGATTAAATCTGAGAATAATGTCAACAGTTTGTTGTTTATTCAAATACCCAGATTGAGCTATATCTACATTTACTTGACCCCTAGTGGCTGTTTGAATAATCAAATATTAATTACTCTCTAATTACAGGAGCAAAGGCAGAAGTAGAATGGCTTGGATACGTGAGATCGCTGTTAGTTTGCAGTTAACATTGTTTTTCTTTCAACCACGCAAGTCGTTTTTGAGCCTAACCAAACCTTACGATGGCAGATCAGTAAACACTCATGGATCATTTTGGAAGGCAATGAAGGACTTGTTGTTAAGTCTTTCTTTTTCTTTTTTCTTATCCAGGATAAATCTTGTTGAGCACCGTTTGCTTTAGGTTATTAAACTTCTTTCAAGGTGACCTGTCTCGTAATAATCTCATATTTAGATTTAAAATCAAGTTGCACTTGAAGAACAGGTTCACATAGATCTTCGTAGTCTACAAAACTCAAGTATCTTAGGAATTATGATCATATTGGACGATTCTGAACCTCACAATGCCAAAGTTCAATCTCAAAGCAGGAAGTAGTAGCGTCCATGCAGCAAGGAGGAAAGTAAGGGTGTAGAGGATGAAGCATGTAGCGTGACTGGAGTATGGGTCTACCTGTAACCACAATATTTCCCCAATCTTAGTTGCCTAACTTTAACGACACCGCAGTTGCCATGTGAAGATATTGTAGAAAGCAAGTATCTTAAACACTTTGATGTTAAATGTAATCCAAGGGCTTCACTTCAAAAGACAAAATCTGAACCTGTTCTTTAAGACAGATCACTGCACTAGGATTAATGTTTGTTCTAGACAATTCTTGACTCAAATTGAATGAGCTTTATTATGAGGGGGAGCCTGTTTGTATAATGTACATCACATGTTCCTGCTTCCTTACTAAAGAAAGAAAGAAAAATGACATACTGTAATCAATTCATGTTGTAGTGGAACAAAAGCACAAAACCACCAGCAAGGTTGTAGGTTTAACTCCCTCTGAAGCTCTAAGAGTACAAAGCAAGGCACTAACTCTGCCTGCATTTGGCATTTAGTTGACAGGACGCAGCAGACTTCTCTGTCTCTCTTTCTGAGAAAGTGGGACATCTGTGGAGGCTACATCGTGTGTAATACGTATTCAGCATCCTGTCAGGGACTTGTAACAATGTGCAGACGCGGCAAAGTTTATTCTGTACATCAGGCCGACTGGACGTGTGTGTTGTAGCAGCGGGCGTCCTGTTAGAGCAGAACAGAAGGACTGAGTGTGCGGAGTGAAGTCACGACAACCAGCTGACAGCTCGAACTCTGCAAGATACAAAATAGAAGCTGGAGGGAGTTTTTATTTTTTATTTTAGGGTTTCTTAGAGAGATTAACACTCATTTAGTGATTTATAGATCATTTAGAGAACAGAGAATTGCTTTCGCATGAAACATAACAAGCTCCCTGATTACCACAACATATTACAAAGCAACCAATACAGCATAGCAGTTAGTGCATTACGGGAATTAGTAGCGATGCCTTCCACCAATCAGATTTCTTAGATGAAGTTAGCTGTTATAAAATGGTGTATTTAAGATGGACAATCAACAATATTTAGTGATATTGAGGTTCCACGTTTGGAAACAATACTTAAAGTTAACAATCTCACCACATGTATGAGCTGTTCTGGACCTTTCAGTTGTATCACATGGCCTTCATCAGCAGATGGAGTTTGGGTTGTAGATGTTTCTCGACGATGTTGGTTTAGAAGCTGAGATTCAAAGTTAATCCAATGATAACTGGGCAAATTCAAGATAATGTGATATGATCGAAAGCTCTAGAAGATCTACTAAATGGACCCTGTGGTGAGCAGTGCAGCACTGTTATGATGGGTCTTCAGTTTAATGTATATAGTCTTCTATTGCTGTAAGGCTTGATGTGATGAATTCATTATAATATTGATAAGTGATTAATTGAGTCATTTTATTATTCACTTAATTTTAATTTGCTAGTGAAAGCTTCAAAAATGTATTCATTGAAATAAGCATAACTAAGACTTGCTTTGCTGTTTTTTCTGATATATATATATAATTTTACAATTTACAAACTGCACAGTTTACTGTTAATAATTGTTAAACTGCATCTGCGGTGAATTAAATTATACGTGGAAACAGAGATGATTACATCTTCTACAGTGGCCCTAATTTTAAATAAACGGCTCCAGAAGGCAACTTATTCCATAACCGCAAATATTGAGGTCTAATGGGTGTAATGCAGCACTCATATTGTTCAAATGTTGTGATATCTCGTTTTAAAATGAAAGTCTTTAATTTCAGTAATGCATCATATCAGTTGTAAAAAAAAATAGGTTTTCCATTAATTTCTGGAAAAAGTTGACTTCTGCAGAGATACATTCCCTCCATGTGACAGCGGTAATTAATTTTGGTGCCTGAGACTCAGAAACCTAATGTGTCACCACGACGTGGGACCGGCTGCCCCGAACATTTTAATTTTCTGAGTTTCACGGATCAGCCTTGCATGAAACAAGATTCATTCCCATGTTGCTGCACGCCTGCTCAGCTACAGGTTTTCATCCTGTTAGTCCTCCAGCAGAGAAGAAGACGAGCTGAGGTTTGAAACTGTGGCCTCTAAAATCACATGTTGGTCATTTCTGCAGGTGTCCTGCTGTGTGTGTTACTCAGAAATAACGATCCATAGTTATACGTTGGATCAGAAATGGAAATGGGAATCTCTTGATTAAATGGTTAAAGGATAAGTCTGCTTATATTATAAAGTTCAAAATCCATGAAAAGACCAAACCCAACAACGTGTTAGTCTGCTGCTCAGTACTCTCTGACTTCAATAAGCTGTCTGTCACTTTCAAACATGTTGGTTTGTACTGAAAACATGAATCTTAAAAAACTCCTCACAAATTTCTATTTTTAAAAAAGCTCTAATTTCCTAAAACAGCTGGGAACTGTATGTTATTCAAACAGGATGAAATACTGCATCTGTTGGGGACTATTTTCAGCAGCTAATGAATCCACATTTGGTGCTTTAGTGAGTATTTTAGGATGGTGTGTGAGATTGAGTCAAAATAAATTACAGTTCATGTGTTCATGGTGCAGCGGTGTGACGTGTTTTTAATAGTTTTTGGACAACGGAGCTCTATGTCACAGAAGAATAAGATAAATCAGACTCTGGATACACACATAATACTTTTGTATGATCAATTCATTGCTTGTTTTGGGCTTTTCGTGTGATTTGTTGATAATCAGATATCAGAATATCACACTTATCACAATATCACTCACATCACGTATTCTTATAAATGTTCAGTCGACAAAATGTCAAAGAAATTTGGCCATCACAACCTCTCAGAGCCCAAGTTCACATCTACAAGTTGCTTGTTTCCAAAGATTTTCAATTTAATATTGATTCTTTTAATTCAATATTGATCAATTTACCTCAACTTCTCATCTGAGAAGCTCAAGACAGCCAATGGTTTGCTTTTTTTCTTAAGAAATGACAATTAAATGATTAATCAATTACCAAAGTTGTGTATTAATTTTCTTGTGATCAACCTAATCCTTAATTAACTAATCATTTAATCTGTAGTCCAATCAATTCTATTTAATCAAATAATCCATATCTTCATCAAAACATTTTTTTTCCAATTCAGTTATACTTTTATTGATTCTGTTTTCATACATTTAATTTGTCAAATCTGGGACTTTCAGTGGTTTTTATTTTTCATGTAAACTAATTAAACTATTTTATTTTCTGTATTGTTGTTCATGTGTGAGCGCAAAATGAAATGCTAATGTAATGAAAATGGCTGCTAGTAACGGCAGTAATGGATAAATAACGGCTTTAGGCTGTTGTTGCAATTATTCAGTCAGGTGGATAAACGGATACAAATTCATAAAAGGTCTTCAAACCCTTTCAAACCCGTCCTGATGTGTGTGTGTCAGTGTGGTGGTCTGGCACTGGCTGGTTGAGTAGCACTGATAAAGCTCTGGATAATCCTCTTAATACTAAGTGATACTGTATGTGTGTGTTTCTCTGTGTGTGTGTGTGTTTTGACAGAATAACACTGGTCCTGGCCTGTCCCATGGATCTGAAGAACTTCCCTATGGACGTCCAGACCTGCATAATGCAGCTGGAGAGCTGTGAGTACACACACACACACACACACGTGCACACACACACACTCTCAGTCAGGGGCACATGGAGAGCATCAGTCGATCAGTCACTGAGCAGCTGGCAGGATGAGAGATATGATATAGATTTCTCTGTGGCCTTTTTATTCTTTGAACAGACGTGAGCAGAATCACAAAAGACGGAGCTGAAGTTCAAAGAGCTCTGTAGTTCTACAAAGGGTCAGTGATCGTAAAACAAAGAAAGAACAATACAACACTCACTGATATTATACTGATACGTGGTGTCAGTTCTGATTTCGTGGCATCAAAAGGAAGCAACGCAAGGACAATCGCATTTTTAACCTCATAATCAATATTGGCACTGGTCAGATGTGAATTTATCCCAGTTCAGACTTCACATTAAAGTCTGTCTTTACTCACTCTGCTCCGTGTCACTCAAACCACCTTTGTAATTTGTACAACCGCCAATCACAGCGAGGAGCTAAAGCAGTGAGCAGCAAATCAGAGGTGTCAATTCACTCAAGTATTGCACTTAATTATTTTTAAGATATTTAGTTTAATCTTTCAATTAAACTGGAGACTTTTTCATATTTCATTTCAGAAAAAGTCATTACTTACTTGCTAAATGTATAAAACTGGATATTTTGCAGATTTTATATTAGCTCATAAAATATCATGTTTCATTCTTTCCTCTTTCTTCATCCCTTCCTGTCCATCCCCTCCGCCTTTCCTTCCTTCTATCATTCCTCCTGTAATGATTCCTTCTTTTCTTCATTTTCTTCATTATTATTTTCTTATGTTTATTTGTTTCTCTATTCTTTCATTTATCTTTCTTTTATTCTCTCTGTTCTCCTTCCTACTTATTTATCATACTTTCCTGAATTTTCCTACTTTCTGACTTTCCTTCACTCCTACTGCGGCTCTCTCTTGATTCATGTCCTCTATCCAGGTTTTTTTCCTTTTGCTGTTGCCTCTTTTCTTCCTTCCTTCCCTCTGTCTTCCACTCTTTCTGCATATCTCTTTCTTTCCTTTTGCTGTTTTTTCTCTTTCCTCCTTTCTTTTCTTCCTTTATCTCTTCACTTCCATCATTTATTAATCATCTATCTGTTTCCTTCTTATTATTTCTCTACTTTCTTTCTTTGGTTCCTTTGTCTTCCCTTCTTTCTATTATTTCTATTATTAATTTTTTTCTATCCTATTTTTTTCCTTTTGTTCTTTCTCTCTTCTTGATTCTTTCCTTATTTGTATTTCTTTCCCCATTGTTTCATCTCTCCCGTTTTCATCTTTTTCGTTTAATCTTTTCTCTTCTTTCCTTCCTTCCTAATTATTTTTCATGCTTTTTCCTTCCTTCTGTCTTGCTCTTTCTTTATATCACTTTCTTTCCTTCATTCAATCATTCTCTTTTTGTGTCCTTATTTTCTTCTTGTTCCCTTTCTTTGGTTCCTTTGTCTTTTCTCCTTTTCTTTCATAATCTCTGATGTATTTTCTTCTTCATCTGATGTGAGAGCATAAAAATCCCCAAATTTAGTTCAGTGTTCATTTCACACTGACCTAAACTCCACTCCTGTTTGTTTACAGTCAGTACTTTAGATACTTGAGTACATTTCACTGCTGTTACACGTTCACTGTACTGCACTGCTGTGGACTTTGCTGTGAGCTAACCACAACACATGGCATGGTGGTGGTGTGCAGATAGTAGAATTTCCAGTTTGTGTTGAACTGGTCACACACAAACCCTGCAGGGGGGTGAACCTCTCACTAGGTGACCCTACACTCCAACCAGACAGAGAGCTCAGCTTCCTCCTCGGGGGGGAAAAGAATAAAATAAATGACCAACACACTGATGAAGACAGTCTAACCTCCTGCTCTCTCTTCCCTCCACCAGTCGGCTACACCATGAACGACCTCATATTCGAGTGGGATGAGAAGGGCGCCGTGCAGGTGGCGGACGGCCTGACGCTACCTCAGTTCATACTCAAAGAGGAGAAGGACCTGCGCTACTGCACCAAGCACTACAACACAGGTGAGTGGGACAAAGATGGAAATATGGCTTCTGGCAGTTTGAGGTTATCCTGCCCTTCCTCTTTCTGGTCACCGGGTGACCGGTGCTGAAATCTTCATCTTATCAAGCTTTTTTTTTCTATTATAGATTTTAAGGACTTGCAGCTGCAGTGAGATATTTTCCTGTTTGAAGTTCTTGTTGTTTAAGTTGTTTAAAGAAATTTCTATAATGAAGTGCCATTTTTCATGATCCTAGTGCAGCACTTTGTTTTCTTCTGTCTTCTTCCAAGATACTGACACTTACAGTATTTCTACAAGACTCTTAAAAGAAGTTGATTTCTATCGGACACTGGTTGAAATATCTGACTTCACGGGTAGATTTTTTGGTAACTCTTTATTTTATGGGTCTGCAATTTCCTAGAAATGTTCCTGAAAAGAACTGTTGAATTTAACAGGAAACGTAGAGACAAAGTTTCTACACACTTTCGTTAGTTGTGTTGACTTTAAAGCAGTTGTTGATTTTCAGAGGAACTTCCTTGATTGAACTGCACCATTTAAACCAAAGTAAATATGCATCTATCATCACCTTGGAAACGTCTCCATATACTGTGTGCTGAACTGTAAGCCTTTTCATTTTCAGCTGACCTGCTGTGCACAAACTAAAGGACACTCCAGAAAAATATAGGAATTGATTAATTTAAAGTGTAGCAATTGAGTCTCCAATTCCCCTATAATTAGTACCAAATTACATCGTCCTTTTCCTGGAAGCTCAGTTCCTTTGAGGCTGTCCTCACTACAAAAACAGCAGCATTGGTGGTTTACTGAAACGCCTACAAAGCCCATTTCCTGACATTGACAATGAGACGTGATTATCATCCTGTTTCCAGACTGTGACCACAATCAATCTCCAACTTTAACCAAGTCGTTTTTGTGCCTAAACCTGCCCAAACCTTAACCATTAGAAAAATACACTTGATGAATAATTTTGATAGCATATGACGGTCATTTGTGATGGTTTTGGAAGGCACTGACCAATGATATCCTCCTGAAGATGTGAGTATCAGATGACAGAAAGCTCGTAAAATATAGCCTTTGTTTTGTTTCACTTATTTTAGTAAAACAAGACTTTGAGGGCTCAATAATAAACAAAAACTACGTGTGCAGCACAGTAACATTGTCTTGAGAAATGTGAAGAATGAAAGAACAAAGGTGAAAACAAAAGGAATTTAGCAGCGTGTGTGTTTTTAGTGGTTCTATCTCTCTCTCTCTCATTAATACTGTACTTTCTTCATTTTTGCCCTTCCTGTATCTTTTCCTCATCCCTGTCTCTGTACATCAAGCCTCCATCTCTCTTTTTTTCTTTCAGTTTCTCTCCGGGCTTTGCACTGTAAAGGGAAGAAAGAGGGATAGACAGAAAGAAAGAAAAGGGAAGGTAGAGAAGAGATAGATGAGGTTAAGAGAGGAAAAAAACAAAGCAGGACTCAAGGCAAAGAGACAAGAGAAGAATGGATCTCACTATATAAAGACGAGGGAATATTATCTAAATTAAGACTTGGCAATCACACACTTTGAAATTAAGCAAAGGAGACGTTCAAAAAATGTGTGCCTGGAGGACCAAGATGGTGCATGAGTCAGAGACTGAATTTCATTTTTATTTGACTGTGTGAAATGTAGAAATAACAGAGGACACTGAAATGGAAATACATACAGTATTCCCCAAATATTTTTTTTCTTTTCCTTCTACTGTCATGAAACTTTCAGTGTGGCTCAGTGAAGAGGAAAACACTGTTTCAGCCACACACTCTGAAAAAATGTTGATTTATTCACCCTTTTTTTTATTTTTAGTTTTTTTTTTTATCCATGTATGTGAAAAATAATGAATAATAATCAAAATGAGCCCCAGTGTACATCTTAAGACATCCTTGGACATGAAAGAAAATACACATAACAGAAGAAAAAAAAGATAAGAATGCAGAAAAAGAAAGTGTTAAAAAATAAAATAAGGAAAAATGTTAAGACAGAAGATGAAGAGAAGACAGAATCAGAGGAGAATATTAAAGAGGAGAACAGAAATGAAAGATGGAGGCACTGGACAAAGAAAAACAAGCATATGTAGAGAGAGAAAAAAATAACAGTACAGAAAATAAAAAGAGAAAACAAATGCAAAAGAGGTGTGAAGAGGAAAGACGAGAAGAGGAGAATGATTAAGAGAATAGATGGTGTTACAACATAAAAACAGAGGGAATGAAAGAGGATCGGGAAGAAAGGACAGCAAGTCATGTGAGAAAGAAGCTGAAGAATTGAAATAAGTGAGAGCAGCAGAAAAAAAGAGACGAGCGAGGAGAATCTAGCAGAGGACGGGGGCGGCCGCCACGCTCTGTTTCTCCCTCCAGGTCTTCCAAGTGTGGCTGAAAACCATCTGTCCAGTCCACCTCGCCAGTCCACAATTCTTACACTCCAGAGAAAACAGAAAATATATATATATATATATATTTATCAGCCTGAGATGACAAGTCTCAGTACTGCCAGTCTACAATAGACAGAAAAGGCACAAAAAGAGCCGTAGATGTTTGGGAGGGAGATTTAATTTTTTGCTTTTCTGTAGAAAGACATTGAGACAAACTGAGACAAACAGAAACATTTTGACTCTAAAGCTGAGGGCACAAAAACCTGAACAATGAACAATTAAAATAACATTGATTCAGCTTTTATATCACACGTTTAACCTAAAATGTGCGCACTTGGACTTTCATGACTTTCATCATTTAAAATATGTTTGCAGTGTTAAAAGGGAAATATTATGCCTTTCATGGTTTTCTGTTATTTATATACTGTCATGATGTCGGATATTCATGTTAAACATGGTCAAAGCTCCAAAACATGAGGATAACTGTAGAAATGCTCCCTGCAGGTCACAATCCAGGCTTCAGTCTGCTTTGAATGCTTTGTTTTTTCTACCTTGCCAGGCTCATAAACAGCCGTCCGTTCTGTAGCCTCGGTTACTAAGGTTGTTCTACGTGTTGTTCACGTTGTCCACTCTCATATTTCAGATCGGATTTCAGCTCAAATATGTACAATTGTATTTGAGAAATTGACAATTCGACCACAAACTACTATTGTTTGTTTCATGGTTTGTAGACGTTGCACCCAGAGCTGGTGCATATCTGCTGAACAGAAGCTAAAACGGCCTGTTTCAGACAGAGGCTGAACTGAGAGGATTAAGTGTATTTTTTAACTGTAAATCATATTCCAGTAGAGCCCCAGAATATAAATATAGACCTGGAAATGTGCATAATATGTCCCCTTTAACAAAAAATATTTAAAAATGCAATTTACAGATTGCTATTTAGCCATTAACCTTGAATTTTTTGTGGCTACTTCAGGGCTTTACTGTAATTGAACATGAACATTTCCAGGAATAGTACCGTTTTAAAATCTCTCCCTGCATCATTTTTTTTTATCCAAACATCCACTTTAAACTGGAAAAACATCCAGTTATACAAGTAAAATGCTTAATTCTAAGTTTAAACATAAACTAAAAAATAAAGTGTGTGCCTTGGAGCTGAACATCATGACCAGATGTTGATTAGTTTTCTTATAAATAGATAGAAAAACAAAAGTTAAGCCCATCAAAGTCTTGTGGAAACTACAAAAATACAAAAATTATATGTCACCAGAAAATCCATTTTCAGATGACCATAGCACAGCTCGAAGTGTGTGTGTGTGTGTGTGTGCGTGCGTGCGTGCGTGCGTGCGTGCGTGCGTGCGTGCGTGCGTGCGTGTGTGTGTGTGCAGCAGGCTGATTAGTTCAGATTCAGAGCCATCACTCACATAGAGGTTGACGTCTGCTGTCGCCGCTGAGGAGATGAACGATCCACCTCCAGACGAAAAGCCTTGACACAACTCAGCATCATACACACACACACACACACACACACACACACACAATATATATATATATATAAATACACACATAAATCCATATTCTCATGCACATACAGTCTGATCCATGCACAGAGACAATCAAGTAATAATCCACAGCTTTAGTAAATAAATACATGTAAGTCTGTTTTCTCTGTCACTGAGCCCCTCTGAGTCAAACTCACATCACATATTAATTCTTTTTATGGTATTTCCTGTTTGAGAAATTAAAACTGTCCTACCAGAAAAATGACGGATGACAAATGATGCATTGATTGTTTGTTCCAACAGCTTAAATCATTTTACATTATGCTGCCATTTGGGTCACAAAACATATCCTGATCTTAGGAGACCATCCTGGTTAAAAAAGTCAAATGAATAAATTTAATTAAAGCTGCATTAATCAACTTTGGCCACTAGGGGGGAAATGGAAATCCACGACAAGCCAAGAGACATGCACTAACATATTGTTGCCTGACTAACATGTTTGCAAACAGTTGCCTACTTACACACCTAACAGACACAAATGAACATTATCATCCCATTGTGGTCATGTTTGTGTCTAGTATTCGTTCTCGTTTTAGCTCTGGTTTGGTCTCCACCAACTCCAGAGAAAAATATCAGGCTCTTAAGCTGCTATATATTCCACTTTCTTCACCGGCTAGTCACTAACTTTTTCTGTCTTCTACAACCTGAATTGCCTACGACTCCCAGGGGACCTGAAGCACAACAGGTTTATTCACATTTATGTAAAACAGTAATTTCTCTAACCAAAGTGTTTCTGTTGCCGAAACCTAAACGATGTGAACCTCAGTCTCTGGTGTCAGAGTCCTGCATTTTGTATGCCCAGCATCGTCCATTACCTCCCCCCTCTGACTTTAATGTCATATATAAATGTAGCACTTCATTCATTTAAAAAATTAAAGAGTACAGTCTAGACCTGCTCTATGTGAAAACCGCCCTAAGATAACTTCTGCTGTGATTTGGTGCTATATAAATAAAATGGACTTGACTTGACTGAAGAAAACGTTGCCTATGAACATAATCCAGGCAGTGATTACGTTGCCAAAACAACATAATGGGGAAAACAATTTAGTCGTATATACAGTAAATGCAATTTGTAGGAGACAGGTTTGCCCCGGGGCAAAAATGAGCTTTTTCTGGAATAATACTGTTTTACTTTGTTGTGACAAGTTTATTGAATACAACAGTATTAGAAATGTGCATAATGTGAGCACAATATAAAATAAAATAACAGAGCCCTTAAAACTAGATTTTCGCATCGACAGGCTGTGAACCTGAGGCTTTAGGGGCAGATTTGCAGATTTTTTTCTGTAATAAATCAAAAAAGGGCTGCCAGTACATAACCATCAAAAGTTTAATAATGCTACTGTTGTTCTCCAGGATCATAATTTGATGGAGAAAAAAAAAGAACTACGTTGTCTATGAACATTTCACTCATACGTTCAGCATTTTCGCAACTTGCCAAATAACTTAATTAACAACATTTCCTCCAAAAAGTATTTGCTGTTGAAATTTAGTACTATATGAACGTTAAACCAAAACTATGAGCTAAAAGAGGCTAAAACGCTCTATAGAGCTCTTACACACTGTTGGTTCGTCACTCACGTGACCCCTGTTGAATCTAACTATAACAACTTCCAACCTGCGCTTTCTTTTCTTCAGTAGCAGACATGAATTCTTCAAGGACAATTTACCCCCCCCCCCCGCCCCTCTTTCTTTCTCTCCTTTTCCTACATTTCTCTTTCTGCACCTTTCTCATCTCATCTCCGGCCTATTACTCTCCATGCTGCTCCTCTGTGACTGTGTGTGTACTTTCATGTGTGCGTGCGTGCGACCACATGTGTATACGTGTGTGTTAGTGTGAGTGGTTGGCCGTGCACACGCCTCGCTGCTTCCCAATCAAGCATTAAGAGGGAATTAAGGTGTCGTTTTTACTCAGATTTATTAGCTGCAATCTATTGTGACTCCAAGAGAGAGAGAGAGAGAGCATTTCCCTGTATCTCTCATTCTTACTCTTTCTACTGCACTCTTTCTATCCCTCCATTCAGCCCAACACACACACACACAAAAAGAAAAACGCCATGTTTGAAATACTAATTACGGTTTCTGCTGCATTGCAGGGCGCTTTTGTTTTCTTGCTATGTTTGTAGTGTGTTTGAATGCAGGAGTCGTTTACACACACACACACACAAAGCACAAAGATATAAGGTTTAATGCATTTCTTAGTGCCTAACCATAACCTTAGCCCTAAACCTTATTCTAACCTTAAGGCATTTTCAAACCTACAGTTGGTTTGCTCTGACATACTAATTACGGTTTCTGCCGCATTGCTTGGTGCGTTTTCCCCTTGGTCCTTTTCACACAGAAAAAAAAACACTTCCTCTAAAGAGTCGATTGCATTGAGTGTTCTGATCTGCCAAAACGAATTGTACCAAGGGTGAATATGAGCCAGAGTCCAATTCAACTGGACTAAACAACAGAGGTTTGAAAACACCCTTAAACTTAAAACCAAGTCTTAACTTTTAAACAGCTCTGTGAAGAAGTGAGGACCAGGGCATCCGTAAGATTCCTCACGCTCCAAAAATGCCCAGTTTTTCCAAAAACAGCTGCAGTTTACAAATTCCCCAATCTCCTCCAAAATATCCCCACTTTCTAAAAGCGTCCCTTAAACCTAAAACTGAGTCTTAACCTTTAAACAGCCCTGCGAAGAAGTGAGGACCAGACAAAATGTCCTCACTTTGCAAAAACGTTCCAGAAAAGCCCTTACTTACTGAATATATCCTTACTTTCAAGGTCTAAAACACAAATTGGTCCTTACAAAGGTAGTATAAAAACACACATGCACATACAAAAACATGCACACACAGAGTATGAAAGAATGTATTGATTTTATGACACACACACACATACACATACACATGTACACACATGCAGAGGTGTACCACAAGACTGGAAGCCATTTAGTACATGCTTCTACCAGAAACAGACAGAAGTGTGTGCCTTGGTACATACAGAACATACACACACATGCACACACACACACACACTGCAGTGCTAAGTGCAGCACACACACACACACACACAGTGAGATAGGGGCCCGGCTGAATAATTTCAATCTTCTTATCAGATGGAAAATATGGACAGCACTTAAAAGCTCTGAAGTGTATCACGGCTATAAATCAAGTCCAACCCCATCGACTCTCTTCTTCCTCCTCCTCCTCTCTTCCTCCTCCTCCTCCCGCTGTCATTTTCTCCTTCCCTCTTTCCTCCTGTCTTCTCATATCTTCTTCTCCACCTCATCCCTCTCTCCTCTCGCTCAACTCTCCCATTTCCTCCATCTCGTCCTCTCCTCCTCTCTCCTGCTTCCTCTATCCCTCCTTTTTTTTTCTCCTTTCTATCGTTCTCCTCTCCAGTTTCCAGTCTTTTAAGGTTAAGTCTAATTGATGAGGCTGTCTTCCATTGATCGTCTTTGATTAAATGGATCGTCGGCCATCTTGCTTTTTGGTTCTCTTGTGGTTTATTATGAGACCCAGTGCTCTCATTACATTACAGCGGGAGACAGAGGGACATTTGTTACTGTTGCTACTGCACTGCAATGTAAATAAGCCCACTGCAGCATGTGTTAATTTAATTGTCTCTGTTGCAGGGTTTTCTTTACAAACAATGTCTTCTGCCGCAAATGTGTGCTGTATTTTCTGTAGAATATTTATATTTATATTTCCTTTTTTTCCTGACCGACACACCACAGACATTTCCCTTAATTTAAAATACAAAGCATAGCCCAAACCATGAAAAACAGACCCAAATAAACTGTTTATTTCTCATTAAGATTACCCAACCTGTTCCATTTTAATGTGTGTAAGATGTGAAAGCATACTGTAACTACAGGGGCACAAGTTGGATACCTGCAGAAGCAGAAACAGTCACTGAGCTCGCACCTGCTTAGTCGTGGTAGGTTCCTCCTGATAACAGCTGATTAGCTTAAAACGTAAAGGTAAAAACTCCCTTATGTTTTGACATTTTTATCCAAACGTCAGATATTCATCTAATAATCTGCTAAACAGAAACAAAACATTATGAATATGAACAGAAAAAAAAACACCACCTACAGAAACTCAGACAACAACAACAGAAAAATCCCAGGCAGCAGCTGTCAAAGTCTCACACTGTTTGACTGACAGGTGATAGCTGTGAGGTGAAGAGCAGAAAAGCTAACAGCAAAGAGTGTCGAGCACCAAACATCGAGATGGAAAAACATTTTTAAAAAGTGGACTCTTGTTGATTTTTAACTATAAGATATATATTGGATATCAAGGCATATTGTAGTAAAGCAGGAGCGGAGGTTTAAGGGGCAGGAGGAGGTTAAATTCCTTCCTCCTAATCCCTCCACTCTTCTTTTACAGCAACATGCTGCGAGCGTAAACATTCACAGTTACTTTCCCTTCAGAGCCACACAAGGACTAACAGTGCTTCTGGCAGCCACAGATCACCAGACATTCAACTGCAGCAACACAGTGTGTGCAGTATACCAGCATAAGAAAGCAATACATTTAGGTTAAGACAGCAGGTTAAAGGAAGGTGACATCAGGAAAGCTTAAAATGTGTCTCTAGAAACAGTCAAATATCCTTCAAAAGCAAACTACTCCCAACTTTATGACTTCTTAAACTCCTGGTAGAGCCTGTCGTGTAATCTCTTTAATGGATAGGTTCAAAATTTTTCTGTTCCCCAAAATATTTCCACATTGCAGATTTACAGTGATTTGTAACAGTTTTGGAAAGCACAGACAATTGATAGATTACTGCCGATAGTTGCGGCAGATTAGAAAATGCTCCTGTGTGTCATTCTGGAGGACTTGTTGGAATCTGGACAAATCTGAATGTGATGTAAGAGTTTGAACAATGATGAAAATCTGAACAGTGACACCTGGAATCTATAACAGTCTGCTGGGCTTTGTCTGTCTCTTTGAAACTTATTTTAAGTCTTAAAGTGTGCTGCTGGCAAAATAAACCTTTTCATTCCTAATATACATTTAACCTCATTTAGAGACTGTTAAATAACTTAATTTCTGTGCAGTACAATGGCTCAGTGAGTATAGAAAACTCAACCATCACCAGAAGTATTCTCACCTTCTGTGTCTGTTTTCAGAAATACAACATGTTTGCCTTCATTTGATATCCAGCAAGCCTGGCATTTGTGTCTCTCTGATTTTCCGCTCATGATTTACACTTTGGCTTAGTCTGAGTGCTTGAAGAAAGATGACATTTTGTCTCAAAGCTGTCAACTTCACCTTCAGCCCCTCTATTTTTGCTCATTCTCCTTTTTCACTGCCAGTCTCACATCTCCTGTCCTCTCTGATCCCTCCTTCCTCGCTCCCCATCTCTCCAGATCATTCTTTTAATTTTTATTTTGCCTCATCATTTCCACCTGTTTTTCCAGGAGACATGACTGTGTCAGTGTTTAGATAATGTGTCCTTTCAGATGAAGATAATAAGGAAATTCA
The DNA here is from genome assembly GCA_038419695.1 of Scomberomorus guttatus. NCBI lineage: Eukaryota > Metazoa > Chordata > Actinopteri > Scombriformes > Scombridae > Scomberomorus > Scomberomorus guttatus. The sequence goes on from CM076452.1 coordinate 3,596,436, forward strand.
GAAACACTCTTCACTGCTAATGGAACGGCGCCGCCTCGGGCAAACTGATTTAAGAATGTTTTCCTTTTAAGTAGAGTTTAAACATCGGCCGGCATTATTAGTCATCCACGTTATTTTCTTTTTCCTGGAATCAATCTTGTATGCTTACTGAAAATTCAGTCATTTCCAAAATGAGATTTCCATGTTGAAAAAACAGGACACCCACTGAGACTGAAAATAATTGGCTCCATGAATAAAAAACTCAGTAGTGAATGTGTTTGAATCTGTAAGTATCATGAGTCTTCTCATTATGAAATAATAACCTTTCGGTGGGTGCAAATGCAGAACATCAGAATAGATTTAAAACGGAATAAATGAAATTCTCAATAATAGAAGGTTTTATACTTTTTTGTTACCTTTGATGCTGCTTTTAACTTTTTGCATATATAAATATTTAAGGCTGGAATTTATTGTTCAGACAATAACCCCACCTGACATCATTACTGATAAAATTTCATTTTACAGAACTCTGTATTTTTCTAAACCTGACTGACTGAACTTTTGATTGGACTGCCATCATTTCTAGATATAATTAAAACTGATCAAAACTATATTTGTTCTCATGCAAAAACATTCTTGTCCTGAATCTCTTACTTTTTTGTGAGGTTTTCACATAAAAATGTTCCAAATGGTATTCTCAACACTGTTGACACGACACAAACTTGTATTAAATCTAGAGCTTCAATGATGAATTAATTAATCAATCACCACAAGATTAATCGGCAACTATTTTGATAACTGAATAAATGCTTTATATTATTATATTTTAGATTTTACACTGCTGATCAGATAAAACAGGACATTTGAAGACGTCACCATGAGCTCTAATCATTTTGTCTATAAAATGTCAGAAAATAGTGAAAAATGTCCCATTATAATGTCTTAATGAGAAAATACTGAGATTAATTGATAAGGAAAATAATCGTTAGTTGCAGCCCGACTTGTTTCCACTGAATAGGTGCATGTTTATCAGATTTGATCATACACATAATTGATGCCACCAAGTTGCTACATAAGGCCTTTTCTGCTCTGTTTGTGGGCAGGTTTCTTTCACAAAAGTGTCACCCAAGAGTAAAAAGAAGAATGACACACTGCTGCTCAGTAGTCAGTAGTCTCATTAAGGAAATACAATGAATACAAATTAATACAGATGTCATTGATGTGTCATCAGATCAGCTAGATGTTAAAACACGTCTTGCTAAAGCAAAATGGTCCATATCTTAGCTTGAAAGCAGTTAAGAGGAAGGGATTCTGCAAAGCCCCAGATAATGTCCAATGCTAAAATTCTACAATATCTTTGCAGGGCAGCTGGTTAATGTTAGGAAAAGATTGTTGTTTGTTAATAAAGAGGTGAGTGTTGCAGGTCTGTGATGGGACACAAACTCTTGATTTCCTGCATGAAAGTCTGGCACGCTATACGCCCATCCACCACCACGACCTCCACGCCGTTACTCTCTGCCTCGCTACCTAAAGGACACACTACTCTCTGCAGTGGCATTGAACGTTGGCACAAGGTGTAAATCATGAGGTGCAGAAATGTCCAATATGGATGTAATATGGGGATGGGCTGCCACAGGGCAACATTTATAGTTAACAGATACAAGATTGCAGTGCAGAAGAAACTGCACATTCCAAACTGAGAGAAAATGGTAGAAATCAAACAAAAGTGTGTTATGTCCAGTGCAGAGGTAGATTATGGATAGAAAATATGTTTATATTTCAGCTTTTAGAATGAACACCTACCTCTTCCTCTTCAAAAACTTGATAGTTAATAAAATTGTCTTCTTCTTCCTTCCCCTTTCCATCTGCCCCCACCTCCTTTACCTCATCCTCCAGGTAAATTCACCTGTATTGAGGCTCGCTTCCACCTGGAGCGTCAGATGGGCTACTACCTGATCCAGATGTACATCCCGTCCCTGCTCATCGTCATCCTGTCCTGGGTTTCCTTCTGGATCAACATGGACGCTGCACCGGCCCGGGTGGGTCTGGGCATCACCACTGTGCTGACTATGACCACGCAGAGCTCCGGTTCCAGGGCCTCCCTGCCCAAGGTGAGGACAAAACAAACGCACCTTTTGTAATGTGTGACACTTCACAAGCAGCTGTTGGATGTAAACTTTGTATTAATAGGAATTTTTAGAATTGAGAATCACTGAATACAGTTTTTGCTGAATTATGTTTAGAGAAAATAGACTACAGAGAGGAATTAAAAGAAAAATGAAATGAAAGGGGGGAGAGATAAAAAAATGTAATTTTCATTGACAAATGTATGTTTAAGTGGAGGGTAAAAGGTCAAAAAGAGGCAGACAGAGGGAGGGGTGAGAGATAAAAATTAAGGGAAAGAGACGACTGAAAAAGAGACATTAACAGGAAGTTCAAGGAGCCAAAGATGAGAAAAATGACTTAGTAAAAAAACGAAAGAAATCTTTTCCTGTGAGAGATTTTCAGATTAAGGAGGGGGGGTTCGGGGTTGCGTGAGCCAGTAGGATTGTATAATTATGTCCAGGGAAACTGTAATCCTCAACACATACACATACACACACACACACACACACACTCACTCACTCTGTGTTTGTTGACATTAGGTGCTTCATGCGCTCTAAAAATTGAACAAGTGAACCGTGATTCCTCTGCAGTTCAGCTGTCACAATAATGATCACACAGCACAGCTGAGCTTAGGTGGGCATACTGCTCACACACACACACACACACACATACCTCTGAATATGTGTGTGTGTGTGTGTGTGTGTGTGTGTGTATGTGATTGATAGCATACACACACACGGCTGTTTTCACATGCTACAGAGGACTGCGTCAGTCGGGGCCAGATGAAGGTGGAGATTAGGAAAGTAGACAAAAAAGGAGATTTTGGATTTGAGAATTTAGCAAAGTGGCTGTTGTTATGATGTTGTACAAGCTGTTAACATTAGCTTCCTTCATATATAGATGGACAGAAAGGTGATGTTCTCACCACAAACTATTGTTGGATACAAGTAGACGAAATATGTACCAGCAGTCATAATGACTCAACATGTCAACTCTGCCACACAGTTTTGTCATATTATACATTTTTAAAGAGTTTTCTTTAAAAAGCCAGGATCAGACTACTGATATGAGCTTGAAAATGGCCCCGATCCTACAGACATCAAGCATCAGGCACGACAATCTGCAGTTTTATTGCTTGAGTCATAGGGGAACACAGCTGACTCAGACTAGCATGCCAGAATTCAGAATGATTCACCTAGTCTGATAACTACGACATGCTCCATGAGCCTTTGGGGGCCATGGTTGTTGACGTTTTGGATCCCAGAGGTGTGTCTCTAGTCATTCCTGCCAGATCACCTTTGCACGTATTACAGGTTGTGAAAGGCTGATCGGTCAGGTTTCAAAATTGTCTGACATGTGTCTTGGCCCAATCACTCAGGTGTATGATCACCTAATCTGACTTAAACATGTTTGACATGTTAGTCTGAGCCCTGGCTTAACAGAGCTCCAAAAAAATCAGAAAGTCACACATTTTATAAACATCTGGTATATTTAAAGCTGCTATAATCAGTATTTTTATATTAACAAAGGATCATGTGACTACCTGTATGTGAAAGTGTTCACTTGTAGTGATAAACCCAACTCTGCAGTTCTCCTCAGCTCTGCAGAGAGTTTCAACATCTTTGTCAACTCACAGTTTTGGTTTTATGTTTTGGTTCACTCTCACCACGCTCATCAACACTGTTTCCAGCAGCAGGCAGCTGTTTTCAGCAAACACGCCCTGATAAACCCACCGTCACTACTTACCCAGCACCAAACAACAGACAGACAAAGATAGATAGCTGGTGAAGAAAGTGAAACATCTTGCAGCTAACAGCTAGCAGCAGTCAGTGGACACCAAACTAGAGATAAAATGAGACTAAATATTGGATTTACATTTGCTGGGTGGCCAGATACATTACTCCAAATGAATACTAATGTTGCTCTTTGTCGGCTGGATATGTAAATAGGCAATTGTTTGCTAACAGGTTAGCCAAATGAACTTTAAAAAGGTGATAATATGTCAGTGTTGAGGTTGAGTGGCCAGAAAATTTGTTCAAGACTTTAATAATTCAATTTCAAATGGAAAATAACTTTATTAAAGCATTAAGACAATTGCTGACAAAGAACCATAGTTGTTAAAACTACTATAGTTCTGAAAATAAGCCTCATGGAGAGAGAAAATGATTCTGGTCAATTGTCAACACAACACGGAGAAAAAGTAATAATGAAATATTAAATTATATCTACAATTATTTTTGTTGTTGTTGTAATGTGGGTATAAAAATAGTCTCACTCATTAGTGATGCAGTAGCTGATCAACAGTCAGTAACCAGGCAGTGTGTCTCTCACCTGCACACATCAATCACACACTGTGACATGTAAGTTTTAAAAGAATAGAGTAGATTATAACAAGCTTTAGTTTGGGTAAATAACCCAACAGTAAAATAAAAAATAACACTAAAACTGGGTCAAAACAACCCCTGTCTTGAGGGGCTTTCTGGGTAACATTAACTCAGTACTGTGTTTGTGCTATAATGACCCAAATTGGGTAAATTTTGACCCAGTGATTTTTGGTGTGTGGTCAATAAGTCAGTCAGCCAGTTATTTGCTCATTTTGCCAAATAGTGAACCACTTAGTCGGCTAAGCAGTCAGTCAGCTGATCAGTGGTCCATTCTCTGTCTGGCTGCATCTCTTCACTGTGTTCTTTTTTGAACATTGTCCTGTGAAGCATGAGTGCAGTAACGCCACCTAAGCTGCAGCTCTGCAGGCCGCCGCTGGTCAGTTTGTCTGTCAGAAGCTTTCAATCTCAGTCAGGACAAGACCGGGAATGCAGGAGCCTGGTCTGGACTGGCCTGGCCAACCGTAGCTGGGTTTGTTTTAGCTCAGCTCGCTCGGTGCCAGGCCTATCATGAAAGATCTATAGACTACTTTAAACACCATTTTTAACATCATCTGAAACCCAATAGACCCGTAGGTCACTCCAAGCTTTTGACAACACTGCAGTTTTCAAAGAAAGTGTTTAGTTTTTGGCTTTCTTCTGCCAAATGTCAGACTTTTAAGACCTTTTAAATGCTCATTAAAATTGAGCATTAGAACAGTTTAACCAGCAAAATGAAGAACAACCTTATTTCAGCTTATTTCTGATTGTAAACATTGTTAAAGAAAGTTATAAATTGGCAGTAAAGTAAAACACAGACACCAGGAAATAAACTGTTTAGAGACATGATGTCCAACAATTTGTTGCACTCACTCTACCTCTATCTGCTTCATTTACTTCACTTACTGGTTTACTTTCTGAGAAAACCTCTCAACCAACCCCAGAGCAGGATGCTGTTTGTGCTGAATGCTGAGTATTTTTTCCAGTTTTCCACACAACTTGTGGCCTGGTTTCACATAGTTTACGCAGTACTGATGACGACCAAAAATGGCTTAATTTGATGGAAAGTTCTTTTGCAGTTTGAGAGCAGAAATCAGACTGAATCCTCTCGTTATGCATCTCCAAACCAATTTTTATAAAAAGATTTTCATTTTAAGGAAGTGGTGAAAAAGAAGATAAGGCCCTTTTTTGTGTGCAAAAGCTATAAAAAGTCGTCTTTTTGAGGATTCTTATATACGTCTCACACAAAGAAACAATGCCTAAATTCCTATGCTTAAATTTGTGAAGAAATCTGTTTAAATATTGTCATATATTTAATCACTAAATTGGTGTAATTTAAGAATCCGCATTCTGTTTTTCATCTGTTCATCTCTCTCTCTGCCTGGATGACCATCAAATCGAGTGAACCAGTTGACCGTTTAGGCATCAGCAGCTCTCAGAAGCTCAGGGGGGGAATCAGTCAGTCGGGCATTCAAAGATAAATGTTTTCATAAGCATCAGACTCTGCGCAAACAAGCGCGACTTACAAGAAGGCCAAGTGGCGACGATAAGCATTGTGTGTTTGTGAAAGTGATCTAAAGTCATAGTTTAATTGGATTTTAAACGGCTGATTGTAGGTTTTCTCTCTCTGTGACAGAACAGGGATCCCCCCTCTCAGGCTGCACGGTGTAATTGCGTGTGGAGATGGAGAGTTGTAATGACAGGCCAGGGTGAATGCACTTGAATAATGGTACTTGGCGGGCAGATAGCAATCAGACAATGATCCAACCAGACTTCATTTAGCCCTTATTATCTGGACAGTCCTCACCCTGTCCATCTTGCTTCACACGAAACTCTTTGTATGTAAAAGCTGCTGACATGCAGCCGGCTTTGTCTGCAGATTTTATCTTGTTCTGTGGCTGATTGTCCACATGGCTGTCCATTTAACTTAATAATATACAAATATAACATCTTAAAACTGTGATTTAAGTTCTTCATACCCTGGAAAAGTTGTAATGTTGGAACACATTTACTCTGGGCAGTTTTCTCTGAGCAGCTCCACCATAACGGTCAAGGTTAAGTGTCATGTTCAAGAGCCCTTCAGCAGAAGAGCTCAAAGAAGGAGAGAGTGTTTTATTTACTTTCCCCCCTCAGTTTTTACCTTAAAACCTGGATTAAAACCAACAACGAAAAAAATGAGTAGTGTTGCAGATTGTCACCAACATAATACTGTAGCTACATTTAGCTGGTGTAGCATTGACTTCTAAATTAACACCTCAACAAGTATTTTTTCTACCCTGGTTCCTACATACTAGTTGTCCCATACTGTTGTCCTTTCTTCGCTCATCATATGAGTAGACAGAAGCACAAATACATTGTGCATTATCACACTTTATTGCCTTATCACACTTGTAAGTGAAAAATTCAAACTCAAGAGATGCCCTATTGTACTGAAACACTGCAACATCAAGTGGAATGTGCAACTTGATGTGTTTTGTGCTGCTGTATACAGGTTTTGCTGTCAGCCTGAAATAAGTAGTATATTTGGAAACTTTGGATTATTGACTAGAACTTAAAATAAAGTGGGTTTTAAACAGCGTACAAATATCCATAATGATAAGTCACTGTCACTTTCCAAATCTCATGAGTCCATAGAAAGATGAAAATGTCATAGAAAGTGGTATAAAAAATGCTGAAAATGTCTCTTTGCTGGCTGCAAGGAGGAACACTCTCCAGATAGACAAAATGCAGAGTGCTGTAGGTGTCAGGGGAGGAAATTTTGACAAATCTTTCCCTCGAATTAGTAATTCATACATCAAATTTTAATTGCTAATTAGTGCACTTGGTATATTTATTTAACTTCACATTTTCATACTGTTGAATTTTTTAATGTGTTCCCTTTGATAACAAAGTTGTGCTGTCAAGTTGCTAAATTGAATTAATAATAAATTGAATTCCATTGTCCTTTTCTTCTCAGCCCTTAGATTTAATAATGTTTGTACTATATATTTATATATTTATGCTATATATTTAATAATGTATAGGTGGGGAGACCCACCAATTCCCGGAATTGTTAAAAAAAAAACTGTCATTATAAATATTTTAGTAGTACCTTTCTAATCCCCTTCAAATTACTCTCCTTGACATGCAATACACTTGTCTTACAATTACAATCTTACAATTTCATTCAGCAGACACTTTTATCCAAAGCGACGTACATCTGAGAGTTGATACAACACAAGCAGGGATGTAGTCAGGAGAGAACAGTAAGTGCCATAAAGCTAAGTTCAAGTCCGATAGGACATAGGTGCCAACAGACAGTGCACAGACGCAATGCATAGAGTGCATAGAAGCAGATTTTTTTTTTCAGTCCATCAAGTGTGGAAGTGTTCCTGTAAGAGCTGGGTCTTTAGTCTTTTCTTAAAGATTGACAGGGAATCTGCCAGAGTCTGGCTAGCAACTTAGGGTCCTGTTGCGGTGGTGGTACCAAGCGCCTTTCTTTGGCAGAGCGTAGTGAGCAGGAGGTAGCGTACACCTCAATGAGGGAATTCAGGTAGGCGGCAGCTGTTTTAGTTGCTGTTTTGTAAGCGCGTGTCAGGGTTTTGAATTTGATGCAGGCAGCAACTGGGAGCCAGTAAGGA